>CM042224.1:11449725-12049725 GCA_023566465.1 Cottus gobio | reverse complement strand
TTGGCGCTCACTCAGTGAGCAAGTAGGTGTTGAGACTGTTGGATACTTGGACAACATTGGATTAGATTAATATGACAACTGATGTCTGAATGGATGAATTAAGCTTTTTTTTATGAAATGCTTTTTTCGACCTGGTATCATAAAGCTTTCTGAGCAACATGTGTTTTTGGTATAGTACATATAAAACCATTGTGGTTTCACAACTAACATACATACAATTCTACATAGAGTAAAATATAATAATCAACATTATTGTCAAGATAGATACTTATCTCCATATGTATATTAATGTAGTTGGTCAATATGCTACATCAGAGCTGTGCATTTAGCAGAAAATAACACCCATCTATTCTCCAGACTGTCCTTTCCAGTGGTGTAGTCAATGAACCATGTTAGCTCTCAGACCACTTCCATCTTCAAGAGATTCCAGATGTGCAGACCTCTTCTACTTCAATCTTGCTGGATTGTTAATTAAATGTCTCAGATACTAGCTAATATCTCTGTCCTCATATCTTCCTGACACTAATATAGCAATGCCTGAGGTCTTAACAAGCTGCTGTGGTTATAATGCATGAACACCTCCTTAAATCTGGCAAAACGTCACTTTGTTTTCATGGTGCGGCTGTTTTCAGGCTTGCATGTTGGTGCAAAACATGCTGGTGACTGAAAGGACTGCAGGCGATGTGGACACATTCTATGACGAGCATCAGTTCAAAAACATTCCCTGTGAGAACAAATGATAAGATATATCCTCGAGTCATGTGTTATGTGTTTGTGCTAAGTCACACAATCTCTTTCTTCAGTTGCCTCACAGTGACACCCACTAAAACCATGCCTTGCTTCAGTGTTCGCAGGTCGACATTGATATCCGTTGGCGCTTACATGAATAATCTCGGTTGTTCGTGGCACATTCAGTATGTTGTTATGATGAGTCAGCCCGACAGTAGCTCAGGATTTAGAGAATATGCTTGTGACTTAAAGTTACAGTCACAATTAACTTTTCTTTTTGCAAAGCCAATTATGCAGCTGCACCAGTGGATCTTTAAGTGACATATAGAAATATTGGACAACACACAAGAAGGATAGTATATGTTAAAATAATACATAACTGATACATTCCAGTATATCTTTTGTATTTTGCTGTTCACTACATTGTACGACTGAAATTCCTTCTGTACTTTTAGTTAGAAAGAAGGGAAGAAGCACTGATGAGACGGGGTTGCACAACCTTTACTCTTCCATAAAGAAATATATTTTGATAGTGTTCAAGCAAACACACACACACACACACACACACACACACACACACACAAACACACACAGAGCAGTAGATGCGTCCACTAGTTGACACATGTGGTTTCCTGGGTTGAACTCCAGCAAAACATGTTGGACCAGGGTCTTAGTGTGTGTGTGTGTGTGTGTGTGTGCATATGTGTTAGCTTGCAGAGCTAGATGTAAAAAAGAACTGAGGGGTTGTGTGTTTTGTGTGTGGGAGTGTGTGAGGTGAGAAAAGCAGTGTTCCTCACGGGTGAATGTCCACTGGCATCACATCAACATGAATAAAACAGTGCCTGTGTCTAGGCCTTGTTTTCTTCTGTTTGTGTTTATGTGTGTATCGACTGTGTGTGTGTGTGTGTGTGTTTGTGTGTTTAAGTGTTTAGGAGGCTGCTTGCTTGTGTGACGCTGCAGATGCAAACAAATCATTTGCACGTTGCTGCAATATCTAATCACATACCTGTTGTGACCTATCCCGCATATACTGACTGGGTTATCATTCCTCTTTCATTTGATCCATCCATCTTACCCTGGCTCACACACACACACACACACACACACACACACACACAATGAAAGGCAACTAGATGCACACCCACATTTACAGGTCCCCAAATAAATACTGACCAACTTTAAATAGAACTTTTACTTCCACTGGTGCCAGAATAATAATCTATACAAAAACATTCTCTGAAAAACACATACTACACAAGTTCATTCCCCTGGAGCAGTTCAAAGATGTAGGAAATTGCGTCAGTGATTGCTTGTTCTCTGGGTCGGAGGTGGTAGTGTATTTTGAATAATGATCACATTGGTCGCATTGTCAGAATATAAAATGCACAGTATACTGTATAGTGGTTGCACAGGCAAGACGTACACCGCCTCCAGCAAAGAGACATTGTTTCAGTGAGTGAGTGATCCTGGGATGGTGTGTGTGTGTGTGTGTGTGTGAGAGAGAGAACATGCGTATGCAGACACACACTAACAAACAAAGGCAGACAGAGACACAGATAACAGACTGAGGCAAAGAGCTGCAGCAGTGAACACATTTCAGTAGCTTCATGCCCTCAGACAGGACCGCTGAGGCTAAGACGACATATCTGACCTCTGTAAGATGAAGGCTGGATCTTAAGTGATGGACAGTGTGTGGAATCAAGTCGAGAGTTTGTGATCCTCCTCACGTGTCACTGAGACTTTCTTGAACTTACTACCTGGATGTATTCTGCACAAATACATTCATTCTTGACTCTTTGAGGGATTAGTTAGTATAATTGATAAACTAATCCAAACTCAAGGTCCATTGACTCTTTCATCCACATCTCAAGGCCTTTGTTGGCCTATGGCACTGGCTGAGGTGTCATCCGACTACATGAGAGTCAATTTAATTTGCTGATGAAGACAGAACCAACAACTCATCAGGGGAACTTGAGTCGAGGTTATTTTGTCTCAGTTTTCTATTTATTATTCTTTACTGAAATACTTCCTCAACCAATGGTGACCTTGACTGCTGTAAGTAAGGGAAGCAACACTGTAAGGCAAACACATATTATTCAACAACGTACAGTAATTGGTACCTACATATCACCATGGTGATGGACAAAGGTTATTTCTGATCGTTGCTCTTCACTGATTTCACAATTTGTATGAATACAAACATGTTAGCCCACAGTTTTATGTCGCACAACCGCAATGCAAATATGAAACATATTCAGGGTCAAGCTGCCTGTAAATGAAACAAACAAAGTTGTTGACAAAGTTGTGTCAACACATATGTAAACATATCACACCTTTCTATTCTTGAATGCATCACATATTGGCGACGACATGTGTCAGTGTTTACAAGGACGGGGCCGTCAAGCAGAAGGTTGCATATATACCACACAAGCAGGAAGAGAGAGAGAGATCAGATAATGACAACATGATCAAACAGTGGAAGGACATTGAATGATGGCGGCACGCGAGGAATGAAGAAAGATACGGGAATAAGAGATAAGAGAAAAAATGGCGATGCTTATTGTGATAAAGAGGGTTGAACGATTTAACGGCGAGATAATCATGCCTGCCTGCATGTGTGTATTTGTCTCAACGTGCACAGCGTATGCATTATTTCTATAATGCACGTTGTGCAAGCAAGCACAACACATGTATGTTTTAACGTTGTGTCGGGGAAAAAAATAGAGATTTAATTTGACACCTTAGAAGCTGTCGCATGCTCACAATGAGAGTCTGATGGGCCAACCTTTGTCACATGTCATCCCCTTTCTGTCACCCCGTGTCTGTTGTCCCCCTCCAAAGGGTGGGAGAATCTAAAAAGACACTCATTGTCCAAATCTGCCAGTTATGAGTAAACGGAAATCACTCACAATAACCAGAGAAGTCAGACAAGCGTTCTCAGTCTGCAAGCTCAGATGCAATAGAGTAGAAGTGAACAGTGGGTGTGACCTCTGGCCCAGAGCGTTGTGCTGGAGCAGCACACTGCGGCATTCTGCACTCGGTCCCATTGGGCTTACAGAGTTTCCACTGCGTTCTATCGGCTGCATCGATAACCTGATCCCTGTCACCCCAGCTCTCCTTCATCCATCCTTACATCTTTTCCAGACCCTTCTTCACACACATGGACTGTTGTGCCATTGCACAAACGTGTTGTTTTTTATGTAATCTGTATATGAAACACCGCACAGCATTTTACTGCAATTCACCGCCTCAATAGAAAGGAGACAAAGTGCCCAAAGCAGACAGTTCAGGGAGCCTTGGGATGAGAATATATTGACCTCAAGGAGTTTACATCAATTCATCCATGACTTCTGTGACTTGACTCTCTCCTGTCTCGGTTGTTTCAAATCCACAACTCCAGTCATCTGTAATAAAATAAAAAAACACTAATAAAGTCACTTTCATGTAAAACTTCCATTTGCTGTGAAACTTACTGCTGCACTTTGCTTAATTTACTCGGTGACCACCTCTCTCATTCGGACATTTTGGCATCACTGCAGGCATTACGCTGTCTGTTTTAGGGACAGTGTACCTTGGCTCCAAAGTGTGCATCAGCTTCTGAAACCCTGCACCCACAATAATAATCACAGGGCTCATATCTAGTGTAATGAAATATGCAATGCTGTTGGTAATTTGCGGGTGCCTCTGGGTTAAAGTAGACGCGCTGTGGTCACCTTGGCTACTGCAGAGAAATACATAGCATATGTCATAGCCTTGTAAATAGACTTATTGCCTGCAGAATGGCCGTCTAGCTCATTTAAACTTTAAAGAAGTTAGCTTCTTTTGTTAGTTCGTTCTACTTGTCAGTATTTTCGAAGTAGAGGGGATAACTAAATAAACTGTTTTTTAAAATGCTCTAGTGTTATACTTTCAGCAATGATGTAAAAGTAGTTTTCATCTTATTTTGGAACAAGACTACCTTATTCTTTCGGGTGCCCGTGGATTCTCCTCAGGAAAAAGTAGAAGGAATACAGCAGCCAAACAGCTACCAAAGTGAAACATGTCTCCTTCTTTTCCATCCTCACCCAGAAGTTTGTATTTGCCTCTAGGTACTGGCAGACACACACAGGATTGTCAGGGTGTGGTGGTCAGGACCCAAAAGCAAACGCGGGCGAACGGAAGTTGGTGGGAAACAGAAGGTTTATTTGATCTCACAAGCCAAACAACGGAACAAAACTCAAATCGTCCTCAAAACTCAAAACGGTACTCAGCCGTGCTTCCTGGCGGCGCTCGTTGCAGGCTCGTGGCTCGTGACTCGTGGCGTGACCCGTGGCTCGTGACGTGGCTCGTGGCGTAGAACCGAGAACCCTCTCGACAGGGGTATTTCCCATAATAACCCGACACGGGAGTCCGGGAGGAAGCTGGCTTTAACCTGCCGCTGATCGGGGAATCCACTGCAGCTGCGTTGCCTGATGCAGCATAGGCTGCAGCTGCGGAACTGCTCCTCTCGGCTGCCCCTTGCCTGCCTGCACAAAAATCAGGTTTAATTTGTACACAGGTTTAATTTGGCACCCCCTGGCGGCGGTGCCTCCCGGATCCTCACAGTACCCCCCCCTCAATGGACGCCTCCTGGCGTCCATGAAACTGCCCGATAAGGGTGGGCGGAGGGGGGAACGGACGGAGGGCCCAGGCCCCTGGCGGACACTGGCTCGAGGAGAGGAACCTGGAACACCGGGGAAGGACACTGAACCGGCACACTCAGGGGGACGAGCCGGAGGGCGGCCACCCGGTGGGGACTCAGGGGACGGGCCGGGGAACGGCCACCAGTCGGGGACTCAGGGGGACGGACCGGGGGACGGCCACCCGGCGGGGACTCAGGAGGACGAGGCTCGGGACGGGACCTGACTGGACTGGGCTCGGGACGGGACCTGACTGGACTGGGCTCGGGACGGGACCTGACTGGACTGGGCTCTGGACGGGACCCGAACGGACGGGGCTCGGGACGGGACCTGACTGGACTGGGCTCGGGACGGGACCTGACTGGACTGGGCTCTGGACGGGACCCGAACGGACGGGGCTCGGGACGGGACTTAACGGGACTGGGGGGACATGTGTCGGCCGGACCGCCGACGGGACTAGAGGGACATGTGTCGGCCGGACCGCCGACGGGACTAGAGGGACATGTGTCGGCCGGACCGCCGACGGGACTCGAGGGAACAGGGGCCGGGGCTAACCGCGGCACGGGTGAGGAGGCTCGGACCGGGGCTGACAGCGGCACAGTCGGGGGACTCGGGACAGGGGCTGACAGCGGCCCAGTGGCAGAACCGGGGACCGGGGCTGACAGCGGCCCAGTGGCAGAACCGGGGACCGGGGCTGGAAGCGGCACAGTCGCCGATATCGGGACAGGGGCTAGCAGCGGCGCAGTCGCAGAAACCGGGACCGGGGCTAACATCGGCGCAGTCGCCAAACCTGGGACCGGGGCTGAGAGCGGCACAGTGGCAGAAACTGGGACCGGGGCTGGGAGCGGCACAATCGCCAATATTGGGACAGGGGCTGGCAGCGGCGCAGTTGCCGAAACTGGGACCGGGACTGAAAGCGGCCCAGTGGCAGAGACTCTGGGAACTGGAGTCGGCCGGAACGCCGACAGGACACGGGGAGCTGGAGTCGGCTGGGGCGCCGACAAGACACGGGGAGCTGGAGTCGGCCGGGGCGCCGACAAAACACGGGGAGCTGGAGTCGGCCGGGGCGCCGACAAAACACGGGGAGCTGGAGTCGGCCGGGGCGCCGACAAAACACGGGGAGCTGGAGTCGGCCGGGGCGCCGACAAGACACGGGGAGCTGGAGTCGGCCGCGGCGCCGATAGGACACGTGGGGCAGGAGTTGGCCGTGGCGCCGACACCGGGACCAGGACTGGCGGCTCGTAAGATGGTGTCCAGGCTGTCGGCGAGTCCCAGGGAGCGGGCGTCACCGGCTGCTCCATGGCCGCAGCCCGAGCTGGACGACTCCTCCGCTGGCGTCGAGATCCCGAGGCTCTGGCCTCCGGGCCAGAGCCCCTAGCCCGTTGGAGGCTCCGGGGCCCACCCAACGCCCACCCGGTACCTGGCCAGGGATCCGGCTCGGGGTTCTCCTCCTTATCGGGATCCTTGTACCTGAGATACTCCACGTCGATGTAACCCAGGCCATCAAGCAGATACAGCCGGCGTAGCGGCGGGCTATCCATCAAACCAGGGGGGGGGGAAAACAAAAAGAAAAAACAAGTTTGCCGGCTAGTTCCAGGCGCGGATCAGTGCCTGCCAACTAGCGCCCGCGCGTGCTGGGTCCTTGCTTTCGTGGTCGGGTTATTCTGTCAGGGTGTGGTGGTCAGGACCCAAAAGCAAACGCGGGCGAACGGAAGTTGGTGGGAAACAGAAGGTTTATTTGATCTCACAAGCCAAACAACGGAACAAAACTCAAATCGTCCTCAAAACTCAAAACGGTACTCAGCCGTGCTTCCTGGCGGCGCTCGTTGCAGGCTCGTGGCTCGTGACTCGTGGCGTGACCCGTGGCTCGTGACGTGGCTCGTGGCGTAGAACCGAGAACCCTCTCGACAGGGGTATTTCCCATAATAACCCGACACGGGAGTCCGGGAGGAAAGCTGGCTTTAACCTGCCGCTGATCGGGGAATCCACTGCAGCTGCGTTGCCTGATGCAGCATAGGCTGTAGCTGCGGAACTGCTCCTCTCGGCTGCCCCTTGCCTGCCTGCACAAAAATCAGGTTTAATTTGTACACAGGTTTAATTTGGCACCCCTTGGCGGCGGTGCCTCCCGGATCCTCACAAGGATGTTCAAGTCTTCTGGCTGCTTTGTTATTATTTATGAATGTACTCCAGTTTAGCAGCAATGTCCTCATAATGCTCTCTGTATTCACCCTTTAGAGAAACAATACACTTACAAATGTGTGCCAACAACATTTTTACTACATTTATTGATAAACAGGCCGACTGCAGCGCGAACCAAAGAGTCTTTAAAGACCTCATAGCTTAATGTTTTATAAATCAGATGAGCTGTTTAAAAGCACTTAACAATCTAGTATCTCTGGTTTCGAGCTTTGGGAGAGAGCTGGTTGTGTCCCATATTCTGATGGGTCCTTTTAAGATCATAGGAATATGATGTATGCCTTCTGATATTACATTACATTACATTACATTTCATTTAGCTGATATGCAGTTTTCTTTTGCATTTTCAGTCCAGATGTATTACTGGGAAATACTTTTATATTGTGTATTATATTGTAATGCAAAGACTATTTTGCTCCCAAAACTTGAATCAATGCCATCTTGGACTGAGATGATGTAGACTCCTCTTTCTCACCCTTTTTTCTCTCTCTTCACCTCTCTCAGAAGGAGGAGGATCAAATTTAGCCATGTGAGGCCGGCCCAATAAATAGCTGCTTTACTGAGAATGATTCTGATTGAGGATTTATCCAATCCTTTACCAAGACTGATTGTTTACCTTTGCCTGAGCTTGATTGGATTGAAAAGGGAGCCCTCGCCCTGATCCATACAGAGGAGAGAGAAATCTCATCATTTCTCTCTCTGTCTTTCTTTCTTCCTCTTTTTTTGTTCCTCTCACTTCTTTTGTCTTTCTCACTTGTCCTATCCCTCACCTTATCTCCCCAAATGCCTCTGTTACATCTGCTCTTCTTTCACCCTTCCAACTGATCTTGTCCTCCTCATTTCTGTCTCTCTTCAGCTCTCCTAATTTCTCCATCCCTTTTAGACATTCTTTTATCCTCTCTACTCTTCAGACCAGCTGCAACAAGCCATACATCAAGTCAGAAATGGTTAGTTCACCTCAAGGAGCAGCTTGGCTTGAGAAAAGTCCATTTTGTCTTCATATCTTTTTGTTGAAAAAGCTGCGGTTTCAAACAGAAACAGAGTTTTTCTTACCTTGGACCATTTCAACGAATTTAAAATAAAAAAAGAGTTTGAAGACAGCATTCAGAGGGTGAGGTAATCCTCCTATAATGTCATGTCAAGCTCATTGGTTATTTATCTGAATACTTCAAGAAAGAAGAAAACCAGAAAAAAACAAAAACTTTTGTGTTAGAGGTCACCGAGAAGGTGCTTGTAGCATCGTTCAAGTTAACTCCAGGGACCGCGGGGCTTTCAGTTAACAAAGCACTGTAGTCTCGCTCACAAAGCTTTTCTTGTAACACACACACACATCGACACAAAGCGCGCACACACACAGAGACACACATACACACGCACACACACACAGCTTCTTCAAGAACACAATAGGAGAGTAAATGGTTTTTCTGAAAGTGATTCCTACCTCCTTATTATTTATTCATGGGTCTGCTGGTCATTGCAACCTTGAGACCGGTGTGTGCGTGCATGCGTGTGTATGTGTAGGTGTGTATGTGTGTGTGATGAATTCTATAAGAGAGGGAAAGGTGGAGAGAGCCATAGCAGAGAAAAGTGGAGAGGCAGAGAAAAGAAAGAAGTGGGGGCTGCGGTCTGGAATATGGGTTTGGATTTCCGTCCTTGAGGGGTGAGTGGAAGGCGATCAATAGTGAGGCTGAAAGCAAGGCTGATCGGGTGGCAGCACGAGGCTGCACAGGCACTCTGAGGGAACACGACCTAGACACAAACAAGGTCACTGCCCGACCCCTAACTGGACGGAGCGACACAAAGAAGAGGAAGGATAGAGTAGAAGAAGATCAAGATCAAGATGAGTAGAAAAAGGTTAAGGGGAGGGGGGCTACGAGACAGATTGAAAGCCAAGGTCGATGTCAGCAAAATGAAGAAGGAACAGTGGGGAACAGTGTACATTTAGAAATAAAGCGTGATAAAGGAGATGTGAGTAAAACCAGGAGGTATTTAATATTTGAGAAAGAGAAGGCTGACAGACCTATGACTCTTTAGTGTCTTTTAAAACCTCAAAAGTTTCACACCATCTTAAATACTACCACCTATAATGTTAAACTCACAACCATGCGCTTGGGTATAAAATGTGTGTATTACAGTATGAACGTGAATAAGAAAAGAAAAGATGTGAAAGATGTAAAAAGAGAAAAAGTAAGAAAACTAAAGAAAAAAGAAAGACAAAGGCCTGTATGAGGCATGAGGATGAGCTGGCAAATGCAGATGAAAAATAGAAACAGACTAAAATGAATCCATGACATTTACCAAGAAGGGCTTTCCAGGAATGTAAAGCTTCCGATAGAACAACTAATACATCTTGGCCACACAAAAGCATTGTTTGGTGTTTAATTAGTGAATTAGAAGTCCGTTCTGTTGTTAAGCTATAATGTACATACAGGCATTTTTATCACAGTAGATAAAACGAAATGTGTCGTAGACTGAGATAAAAGTGTTGCTGTAGTTTGAGGTGAAACTGCTGCTGTGCCTGTGGCATCGTGAAGACCTGTCTGGATACATTCAGTAGAGCAATCAACCTTTTCACAGCAATCACTTATCCAACACTTGATGAAGGCAACTTTAAAATGTAACTTTTGTACCGTGTCTGCATATCTTCACACTCGAGACAAATTAGAAACCCAACGGGACCAAACTACTTTAGATGAGTGTGTGCGCTCGCAAGTCTTTGCATCTGTGTCCTTGACTACTTGAGACGTTGAGAGACAAGAGAATAACGACAAAAATCAAATAAGATTTCCAAGCAAAAACAAAACAAAAAAGTTAATATTGCTGGTGATGAGTCTGGGGCGCGATGCGGCGCTCGGCTCCTCTGTACCTCGTCTGTATGGTGTCTCTGGAGTGTCTGCTGCCAGGGCAACGCACTGTACGTTTCAGACAGGCCCCTCTCTGAGGCTAAAGATAATAAAGGTGATGTCTAAATGTCTGTATGTCTGTGCTCACAAAGTTAAATTAAATGGTGGGAAAAAGTAGACTCGATATTGTATATTGGCTGGACAGAGATGGATAAACAGACTGACAGGCAGAGTGTGATTTAAGTTTTTAATGAACACTGTTTCTGGAAATTCCCGTCAGTGTTTTGATCAGTGGGTGAGATTTGATTTCCTAAAACATATTGATTCATATTAGATATTGAAGGGAGATAATACAAATAATAATGTTTTACATTGCACTTTTCAAGCGTAAGTGCCAAGTGTTTTTCAGCTTAAAAGATTCAAAGAATATAAAACATTAGAAACTCATGTAATCCCATAAATGTATCTCATGTAAGTACATAAAAAATCAGCACTAAATATATTAATTAAGTTAATATATTAATTTTGTAAGCTGTGGATAAGATAAATACGCTCATATAAAGCCTGTAAAATGTAAGTAAATGAAATAACCACATAAACAAACATAATGCAAATATAAGTGGTGATGTCATCTTAAGCTGAATCCAAAACAGATAAAAGTAAAGTAAAGTAAGTAATATGTATGGAAGTGCATATAAAAAAACAACAAGATAATTTAAATACGTAATGACAATGAAGTTAACATAAAATACTGTAATATAAAGAGGAAATATTAAGTGATAGTGGGAAAAGAAAGCTCTGTTAAGTGCAGGCCATCTTAACTTCACAATCAGCCTAATGTAGATCCTTTAACTGGAAAAGTAGAAATGTACCGTATGTATTACGGAGAAATCAACCTCTTAGTGGTAAATAGTGCTTTCCTATAATCTGGAGCATGATTGGCCTTGTAAATAAGTAATGCAATTTAAAAATGTATTTTAAATGTAATGGTTAACCAGTACTGTTACACTTAAAATTAGAGTGATGTGACTGGAATTCTGGATAATTGCAATTGTGAGACTGAGTGGGAGTTTAGGTAAAAAGACAGTGACAAAAGTACAGGTGGGATGATGTAAAAGCATAAAATGTTTTTTGTCTATTATTAAAATGTTTCTGAATTTATAAAACAAAGCTTGGGTGATATTTCTGGTATGCTGCTCAAAGTGGCTATTACAAATTACCCTGAGGTGCTTTGCCACAGACTTAACATTGGCAGTAAGTAGTAGTTTATGATGCTCCAAACCAAAGATGAAAGCCTCTGTTTTATCGCTATTTAATTGTAGGGCGTGCCGTCCAGTGATTGAGAATGGATACACAGATTGCAGTATTGTTAACTGTGTATCATCAGTGCAGCACTGTGTTGCAGCACGACGTGTCCAAGGGCCAACATGTACAGTGAGGATACAGTCGGTCCCCAGAATAGATCCTTGGTTGGATGGAGACACATTTCTTGTTGTTCAGGTAAGAGGAGAAACACTCAAGTGAAACTCCAATGCTTCCTGCCTATTTCTCAGTCCCTCAATAAGAATGCTGTGCGCTATGGTGCTGTAGGCTGCACTTAAGGCCAGCAGCACCGTGACAAAGCAGTGTCCGGAGACCGCAGCCGGTAATAAGTCATTTGTCACACGGAGGAGAGCTGTTTCTGTACTGTGCAGCTTTCGAGAAAAAAAAGACAAAAAACACTTGTTACAATTGTTATGCCGCCACGCTGGCAATAGCCCTGGCCAGAGGCATTATGTTTTTGGGTCTGTCCATAAACTTGATATTTCAGGAAAACCTGATGGGAATTCTTTAAATTTAGCAGGATGAAATAATTTGATTTTGGTGGTGAAAGGTCAAGGTCACTCTGACCTCACAAATATATATATATATATATATATTGTTTTAATCTCAAATAAGAATAAGCTAAATTTCAGTAATGACATGACAGACCTGGATGTAAACTGCAACTTGACTGATTGGCAGAGGCACGTGACTGGTTCAATGATGTTACTGTTGCATAGTTCCTGTAAAAGTTTAGTTGGGAAAAGGTTACCGAGAAGATTTGAACAAAACCGTTCAATAATTCCAAGTAACTGCCGGGGAAAACAACGGATGTTGCAGCAGGAGTTGCATGTGCACGAATGGTATGTCTTATTAATAAAGAATAAAGTTTTCACACCCTGCTGGAGACAAGGCCGTTGTGGTTGTTTGTGAGTTATTGATGGTATTGAATAATGTGCCGGGATTATGCTCATATACAGAGGTTACGTGTATAAAGTGTCATTCACTTTGTAATAGATCCTTTAATGAATGATAGTGACCTTTAATGTATTTGATTGCAGCCTTCCTTTAGCTCTGCTGTACAATCTTTTAAGAGTCTGAGTGTCTTTGTTTATCCATGGGGTGTTTTTTTTTTCGAGGTGCAACCAAGCCCAGGGTGGGCATACGTTATATAAAGCTTGTGTGAGGTCATTTGTATCTGTACAATATGTGAGATAGATACATAATGCATCTGGCAGGCTTTCCTTTACTTCCAGCTCTCTTTATTTCAGTATCATCATGACACTCAGCAATGACATCATCTGCTCTACACACACACAGACGCACGTACACACAAACGAGAGAGCTCAAATGTCTCCATCGCATGCCACGCTTGTGCTAATTAGCCATCGCTCGTTACAACAAACACGTCCAACATGGGCGGAGCGCGTGAGGCAGCTGCTGACACTGCGGCTGAAGGCTGTGTACACACAGGCCGTTTGGAGAGAGATGCTCACGTCTGCTGATTCTGTCCGCCTTGCTTTGTTCCCCTCTGACTCTAGCAATCTGATGGTGAGTGAAATGCTCCCAAAAAAAATGTTGAATCATGTAAGTGTCGTTTTGCATAATGGGATTATGATAATCGGAATATGCCTAAAAATCAGGTGTTTCAAGCGCAAGCAATGGAAAACATCTGTTGAGCTACAGTGTCATATTAGCTTTCACCATCATCAGCGCCAATGACTTGCACACAAGTTATATATATATATTATATTTTTATTTTTTTCAGAGATCATGACATTATCGTAAATGCTGATGATTCCACTGCCTCCGGTAATTTTATCGCAGCCTTGGTCTCATATTGCACAGGCAGAAAGAGCGATAAAGCCATTCGTATTGTATGTCAAGGTTAGAGTGAGGGAGGGTGTATTTAATATCAATGAGTCAGTTTTATTGGACTTTGAGGAAATTATCTCTGCGCAGAGGGTTGGAAGGTGTTTCACTCTGATATGTGTCTAACATCCGCTGATGGCAACTTACTCAGCTTTATTCAGATACAGGTGACTACATTCAATGACTTGTGTAAGAATGTATTGATGTGAAGCCAGTTATGTTCATACTGACAATTATCCAGTTATGCTACTTGCGTATACTCTCGCCAATTACTTAGAGTAGGCTTTTCATTGCACATTTTAAACAGGCAGCTGCTGATAAATGAAGATTGCATAATGCAATTTAACTGACATAAAGAAAAACATATATCATCTTTCACAAATTTTTCTCTCTTTAAAATACCTGCTTTTTAAATTGTTTTCTTATAACTCCTGGTTCAGTCTTTATTTCTCGAAATATGTTTCACCTAATGCAATCTGCACCATCTCTCCTCCGCTTCTTTTCCCCTTTTCACCGCTGCTTTCTTCTCTCCTGTATACCCCTTTTATTCTCCCACATTTTCTTTTATTCATTTCCTGATGAAAGAAAAAACAAAGTTAAACCATCTGCCCTCTTTGTTGTACTCACTTGTTTCCACGCGTCTCTCGTTCTTCGCTCTCTTCCCCTGGGCTTCCCAACACGTGATGCCATGAATCAGCAAAGCAACATCCATTCAGGCGGTGATGCTTGAAATTATATTTATTCCTCGCTCTAGTCTCTTACTCTTTTAACCATCCATTTATTCTTCCTTTCCTCTCTGTTGCTTCACTCTGACCCTCCATATCTTCTCCCAGTGACAGATAATTAGAATGGATATTTCCATGTGCAAGTTTATTTAGTCTTATACTGTATGCCATCCACACCATGTCACTTTTCTTTTTCAATTTAGACTTGCTTGTAAAGCAAAGTGGGAGCGATTACTTCTCAGTGTCGGTTCAAGCTGCCATTATCAACCTGCTACACTCTATTTCTCTGTTATTTTGCCCGTCTTTTCTCTTCCTCTCCCGCACGTTCACTCACACTTTGTGTTTCTGTGCGTCTGAGCGCCTCACAGTGTGTGTGGTTATGCGTCCGTGCCAAGTAGTATTCCCCGATAACAGGATTACCATCTTAAGCCTATTCACGGTAAGTGAGCCAGTTGGAAGGATAAAGCACTGTTTCGTTGACTCTGCTGGTGTTACATCAAAAAAAAAAAAAGAGTTAGAAAAATTGTAGAAGGCAGGCCTAGCAAGCTTTGCTGAGAGGCAATGTAACGGATTCAAACCCTGTAACACCCCAGGAAGCAGCAGCGGTTTAGAAGGGGGGAGCTTTGCAAGCTAAGCATTGCTGACAGTGATGTCAACAAGCAGGGATTTAACCTTTCAGCTGTATTTTACTCATTGGATGATATTAAACCACGGTTACATCTTCTTATGTCTAGTTTAAGAGATAAGAGGGGACCAACACACAACAACCAAAGAATGTGAAAACGTGAAAAGTAGAAGTAACATTGTTAACCTGATTTGTTTTAACTTAGGTGTATATTTAAACAAACTAGTTCCCAAGCTAAGAACCTTAATCAAAGTGGGAGATGGTGGGACATCTGTGGTCGTGCCAAACAACAAACAAATATAAATCAACAGAACAAAACTAGGCCTGGCTCACTACCTCTGGAAACAAAACAGACAAAATGTCTTCACATGCTTTTTGAAACAATTCATTATCAAAAACAAATACAGAGGGGGCTCCGACCGATAAACCTAATGTGTCTTGAAACATTTTTTCAAATGTTAAGAGTTCCTCAACCTCCCACCACAAACCACCACAGCATGAGTGTTAGTTTAACAGACATACAACAAAACAAAGAGAGTGAACTCCTCGGGCGTCCTCCTCTGTGCCTGACCCCACTCTGCTGATTGGCCAGCTTGAACTCTGTGGAAACCCAGGAGCAGCAGGACCGGCCTGCACAGGCGGCAACGATCACCTTATTGGCACCTGAAGAGAAGACAAAGGAGGGAGAGAGAAAGAAAGAAAGAAAGCACATACACCTTATGTGTCAGCCCCAGCCTGACACGTAACAACCACTTTGAATTCGAACTCTGCTAATTGGGCCCACAAAACAGGAAAATGGAGGGGTAACCTTAATCAATAAATTGTAACTAAAAGCAGGTTAAAAACTGACAGCTGTGGTTACAGTAATAAATAACTTCCAACTTTTTCCACTATTACGGTGAAAGGATATTAGCTCTGCTGATTGTATGTTTAAGGCTGCAGTTTGATTCCATATTTTACAATATACATATATATACACATTTTTAGAATTGAAAGAAACACTGTTGAAAATGCCATTGTGTTTCATCAAATGTCAGGGATGTTATATTGAATAATTCATTAATAAAGCAGCAGCTAAGGTATTTCATCATTTCTGAATTAGTGTATTAAGGGTGTTCAATGGGGCATTTTTGACGAACACACTTTAAAACTAGCAAACAATGTGGGCTTCACGAATAGCAGTATCACTCATTATCATCCTGGATCAGTCCTAGTCCTGAGCTGTCAAATCAGCTCGAGACAGAGGATGTTGACAGGCTTAGTTAATCATGATTACAATGCTTGGAATTATAAATAATAATAATAATAATGCATGTGCACTACTTTAGCCTGGCCATTTAACTGCAAACTTACCTGAAGAAGACATGAATAACATTCATATCTCAGAAATCATGATGATTGACATACTTAATAAATAGTGTATTAATTAACATATTGGTCTTGCACATATAGTTTAATTCATGATAGTTAATGTTCTCTAGCCAAAATGTGTTACAAATGTCAACATGTGTTACCAATGTGGCTATTATTTTCTATTTTTCTATTACAGTCTCTTAATTGCTCAGGCAGAAATGCAAATGTATAAGTGTGAAGTAATTGACAGGTGACCTGTCCAGTTGGTCAGCTGCATCATAATAATTCAGGATCAGATTAGGACACTCGGTCTACATTGTTTTTTATTATATGTGACAGCTGTGCTGAATAATGATAATACATTAACATTACATTACATTACATTTCATTTAGCTGACGCTTTTATCCAAAGCAACTTACATGCTATACAGTAGACAGTAGACACAGCAACGGTGAGCAATGAGGGTTAAGTGTCTTGCTCAAGGACACAACGACATGGACTACCGGAGGCTGGGATCGAACCACCGACCCTCTGATTGAAAGACAGGCTTGCTAACCACTGAGCCACCACTGAGCCACAGTCGCAAAGTGCAAGGTGGGAGCAACACTCTCAACCTCCCTTTTCTTGGCTAAATGCTAACTCAGTATTAAGGTCTCTGCTGTATTGTTGTGTAGTGTTGACAGTTTCAGTTAAGACAGCCGGGCAAAAGGGTCCGACAGCCATCGGACCCTGTCTGCTGGATCCTGTTGAGATGTGTCACTCTGGGGAGAGAAGTTAGAGGCTCAGAGATGGATCAGAAAGGGAGGGGAGTGAGAGAGAGAGAGAGAGAGTGTGTGTGTGTGTGTGTGTGTGTGTGTGTGTGTTATTGTGTTTATAAGAAATGTTAAAGAAGAGCAACTTTAGACTTGTAGAGACAGAATGGACGAAGGGAAGAGAGAGAGAGACAGAAAGAGGGAGATCAGAAGAAAGGTACAAGATTGAGACCACACACACACACACACACACACACACAGAAATAGAGTGAGAGGCGGGTGAGAGGTGTTTGGACGGACAGCTGCAGGCCACTGACCTGTCAGTATGGTTGACACACATTAGCCTTCTTCTCCCTCACCACCTGAAGGAGAGCACAACTTTCACTCTCTCTTCTCTACCTTTGATGTTTCTGATCCATATTCAGCATGCCTCATTAGCTGTCTTTCTTTCAAGTCACCACATATTTACTGATTTGAAGCTGGAATCCAGTGCTGCTTTATTAGGTACCCACACCTAAATCCAATGCAATGCAAGAGCGCTGCAAAAAGTCCCACAGCTAGAAAGCTCATAATGTTAGGTTTTGTTGACAATGTGGCGGAGATGTGTTGATTCAACTCTATACTTTTGTTGGCCAAGCATTGAAAGGAGTATCTAATATTTTGTCAGCTGCCTCAACGAAAACTGAACATTATAAGCTTTATAAAGTTAGGTTTTATTGCAGGGCTGTTGTATTGGATTGCAGTGGATTTAGCAAGGTGTATGAGACTAATAAACTGGCCACCTGAGTGTATTGTTAAAATATCCATTGGTATTATGGAGTGCAGCAGATTTACTGTGGCTTGAGAGGCTGTGAGCAACTGCTAAGAAAATGTTTACTTGCTTGTCAGGTCGCAACATGGTTGACAATGCCAATAAAGTCTGTTTATCTGATTAAGTTCACAATACACTTCACAACAACTCGTCAAAACGTCTCTGCTGCTGCGTGAGCCAGAGGGCTGGTGCCGAATACGCTTGAAGCTTTAACTGGAAAGAGCTCACCGAACAATATTGACTGCACTTTCTGGGTTTGATCATTGAAATTTCAAAGACACGGCAACCGAATCATTTCAAAATTTACTTTAAAACCCAAAATGGAGGGTACCAAATTTATACTCAAACAGACACACACACAAACATCACTTCACTTTGCTCAGTCCATATCATTGTAAACAAGGGAGCGTGGTAGATTCAAGGACAAGTTATTACCATTAATGGGTTTTATTGATGCAGAAACTAAAAATGCTTTGGTTGAAAACAAACATTACGTTTGTTTCCAATGATGACCACACAACATGTGGCCTCTAATGGAACATTTACTACCCCACTTGGCTCTGGTCAGTATTTTAGTGCACTCTTCAATTAGCTCAGTTTGAATAGGGCCTGATAGCAGCATCCCCCATCCTCCCATAAAACCACAAACTGCCTCCTCACAATTCTCTGACAAGACTGTTCTCCACACTGTTTCTGTTCTCCTGTTGAAACATCTGTGTCTTAGACAGCATACAGCTCCCCCAGCTGAATACAGAGACGGCGAACAAAACCTGCTGCATTTCATGTCTAGCTGCATCCCAGGGGATCCCAAACATTCCCTTCACATTACACTTCTAACCAAATGTAAGAGCTATTATTACAAAAGGCTCTGACTCAACAAATGCATCTTCATTTCCCAGCATGTGTGTGAATCTGCAGGGGGGGGGTGTTTATGTGTGTGTTTCATGTGTGTAAACGCATGTGCATTTAGACACAATATCTGATGGCAAGTCAGTGTTCGGCTTTCAGGTAAAAGACACAAAAGATGGGAAGAGAAAAGCAGCCAGACATGGATAAGATGAGGGAGCGAGAGAAGGACTGGGAGGAAGATCCAGACCAATCCGTCGGGACCTGAGTGGAAAAAATAGAACAGCGTCACACGTCTATTGAGGGAAGAAAGAGGTGTGGAGGGAGAGCGAACGAGGTCAGAGAAAGAGAGCGCAGGTGATGGTTTTAAGCTGCTGGTGTCACAGGCAGATATAGGCTCTTCTGCCGCCTGCCTGTCATCTGCATCGCACACAATGTCCCCTTTGTTCACAGTATCACCTCTCTCTATTTTGCTTCATCTGCCTCCCCGGTGTAGCAACTCTGAGTGTGATGCACCATTTCTCTCCCCATCACACAGCTGCCAGCGATACTGTATATATCGTTCCCTCTCATTCGCGCTCTCACTCGCTGGAAAGAAACCTCTCACTTACACATGCAATCTTTTTTTTTTTCTTCCACGCGTACCATCTCCTTACCTACTATATTCCTCCCCGACTCCAGCTGTTTTTCTTCCCTCACACTTTGTCTCTCTGTTGCATTGCATAATGCCTTTTACCCCAGGATGTCCCGATATAACAATACTATTCGCAGTATTATTGTAAGCTCACATTTGCTCCCACTTCCATTGACTTTCTATAATCTTTAGTGCGATACATCATCCTGATTTTATGCTTAATGAACACACACACACACAAAGTTACATTATGTACACTCGGCAAAAAGCATACAGTAACTGATTTGAACTGAAACTTATTATTTTACTTTATTCACAAAGCCCCTTTCACATAATCTTGCCATTAAAATGATTCTGAACTTGAAACTAATCTTAATGTTCCTGAACTCTAATCCTCTGAATAACTCTTCAAAGCGAGTCCAAACAAAATGTCTGTTATTTGTAAAATGTTTCTCTCATCTTTTAATCCTTGAAAATAAAGGATAAAAGCAGGAAAAACACAGACACACACTTCATGCTCACTTTCACTCTCTCACAAAGCTCCACACACACACACACACACACACACACACACACACACACACACACACACACACACACACACACACACACACACACAGATGCATGCAAACTGCAGTCACTGAACCATGGCGAGACAGGGTTCGGTTCATTGCTCACCTTGGCTGGTTTGATCAATGGCAGTCTGCCTCCTCCAAATCCTTCCCACAAACAGAGCTGAATAAACAGGCAGGGAGCGTTTACACAGGCCCTGATAATCTGCTAATCCATATAAACTGCTTTCGAACCAACACACTCACTCTCACATGCACTCCCACGCATGCACGCCGGAGTGAATATGTACACCGCTACAGAGTACATAACCAGGAACACAGGCAGGCAACTGTGCATGAAAGCAGGATACACACAAACATTTCCATGCACACACACACACACACACACACACACGCACACACACACACACACACACACACACACACACACACACACACACACACACACACACACACACACACACACACACACACACACACACACACACACACACACACACACACACAATCTGTATCAGTGACTTTTGCCCATTATCCTCTCTGACCTCCTCAACAGGACATGGCTGATAGTCTCGTCGAGGTTGATAACGAACAGAAGGGTTAATAGGGATTAATGGACTGTACACACACAGTTGCACACACACGCACACACACACAACAGTGAAAATAACATTTCAGAGCTGATGACTTTGCAGGCTTTCATGTATCTCTGAAGCGTGTGTGTGAGTATGTTTTTGCACTTGATTAATCTAGTGATTGTATCATGTTGCTGTCGGCCGTGCAGCATTCCCACGGCTTGATGGGATAATTGAGGCGTGAAAAAGCCATATAGAGTTTGTCAAAACTCTTAATGGTCTTAGTTTAGCATCATGGACATTATGAGTACAGCGCTTAGTGTCATTAACTTCCATGGTATGGAGTAGACAGAGATTTTATCACTGAGGGAAAAATGTCATAAATGCATTTATAATTTTCAGCAATTATTCAGACTCATTCTAGGTCACGGAATTTGCTTTATGTAGACGTACCGTTCAGCCACGTTTCAGGTGAGACTATGAGCACAAAGATGATGTAATTTGTTTCCCACAGCTGCAAACATATGCTTTCATATTATGTGAAAACTCAATGATTAAGGTTTGGTTGGGTTTAGACTAAAAAAACAAGGAAAGATCATAGTTTGGATTAAACTAACTGCTTGCTTATTGATAGGGAAACAATTGTTAGGATTTGAGGACCTTTGTTGAACTACCAGGGTCAAGGTTTGAAAAGACAAGGTGGGGATGGGAAACCAGCAGATGACTCCTCTGTCAAAGTCAGCCTATACAACCGCCCCAACCTCCCTATGCGGACTGTGTAGCTCTTTTGCACAGTCGCACTAAATTCCAAATGAACGAGTCATAACTCCTCAGACCACTAGCTGACCATAAAGATCTGATGAAAGTGACTCATGGTGTCCTCTTTCTAGTGAAGACAGGCAGCTTCAGCTTCTCAACTTGATGCCGTGATGTCTCAGTACACTATGACATCACTGTTGGATTTGGTTACAGATGCAAAAGAGAAACAGCCTCAACATTTCCCAGCAGAGTGCAGTGACTCTGCTTTTAATCATCAACGAAGGATATTAATTGTCTATTGAAGAATTACATATCACTTGTTTTTCTTTATTGGAAACAAGAGCAGAATGTTACTATTTCCTTTTGCTTTCATTGGTTTGTCCATAAACATGAATATTTGTTTGGGTAGGGGGATGTGCTTTTTAGCATTTTTGTTTATACTGTTTCTCAAAAGTTTTTGGGAAATAAAATGCCAAAGCCTGCCCACCTCGTCTTTCTTTCTGTCCCCGTTTTAACGTTCTCATATTACACTTTGACTGATTCTGTCCTTGCTACACCTTGCTTTCACCGACAGCATCTTCGTCAATTTAACACTTTCTCCCCTTCCCGCTCTCCTCAGGTACGGTGGACAAAGACGGCTGGCAGTGCATCAGACAAGTTCCAGGAAACATCCATCTACAACGAGACGCTGCGCATCGAGGGCATCCACAGGGTGCAGGGGGGTCGCTACTACTGCAAGGCCGACAACGGGGTGGGGGTGGCTGCCATCAAGTCCATCCGTGTAGATGTGCAGTGTAAGTGGGCAGGGAGAAAGATGGAAAAAAAAAATACTAAAAAACTCCTTCCACTTCTGTACCACAGCTAACTATCACTATAGCTATTCCCACTGTTAGAGAAGACCGACGTGCAGAGATATGGAAATATTGGAGGAGGAAAGATGAAAGACAGATTGATGGTGAGATTTCAAGTGGGAATGGCTTCCAGGAGTATCTGATGACTTATGGTGTAAAGGATGAAAAGCATGGTAGGAGGATTGGAGGGTATAGCTAATATGGTGCAACACTTTCAAAATGAACATCTCAATGTTTTGCCCTTGGTTTATTGTATGGATAATGCAGCAGTGTGTTCTCCATCAATGAGGGTAATTACAAAAAACCTTTTGTCAGATACTCCTGGATAAAAAGTGAAGTCTGTGGGACATATCAAGAGTTTTATAACAGTTGGTCCAGGTGGTACGGGCTCCCTAACGCAGCATTTCTCAACTAACCCAGGTCCCACTACTAAAAAAGGTGGATACAAAAATTACAACCACAAAATCATGTTATCAGCTGTTTTGACTGATCCTCATTATTTCTTGCTGTTTAGCTCAGTCACAAATAGCATGTTGATTACTATTCTGCTGATAATTAAGAGATAATCCTTTCTTTTCACACCTTGTTACACATCCTTTGAGCTGTCCCTGCAGTCTGGGGCTCTCTAAAGGATCTAATTGTAATGTTTCTGAAGTTGAGAAGCAGTGTTGTGTTGTAGGGGCCCCGTGCTGCTGCTTGTTTCACTGCCCCACTGTCCCTGTGAGTCAGGGGCCAGGTCATGGCGACAGGTTGACGCACATGCAACTATATACCCAACACATCAATACTTTTATACAGTTTAATTTAATTCCCAGTCCCGTAAAATCTTCCACATCCGTTACACCCGTTTATTGCATAGCTAGTCCCTTTCTTCATTGATTCAATCATTTTAATGGTGGGTTTATAGACTAATAGAAAAAGGCTGATTTTCCAAGGGTCCTATAACACTAAACATCCATTACCTGCCATTCTTTTGCTAAATTAATCTCTTCTTCTACTATGCTTTGTACAAAACCATGGTCTGCCTCCCCTGCTTTTGCATCTTTAGCATACACATATATATACACACACACACACACACACACACACACACTGGCTCCATGCTTGTCCCTCTAGAATTTGTCACTTACACCAGTACCCTGCCTCAGCCTCTTAATGCCCCCCCCCTCTTTCTTCCTCTTCCCTTTCTGCTCATTTGAGTTAGTTCTCCCCAGGCGATAGCTTGGCCCCTGCTGGGGAGCTGGTAATTGCAGAGGGCCTGTGTAGTAAACAGGTTGTACTGTGAGTGTAGTTGTGACAGGAGCTCTGTGAAGCTAACCAGCTCTGACGGCCAATGCTTGTTCAATTCCCCATCCCCCATGCCGCGTTAGACCCAGCGGCGATCGGCCACGCTTCCTACACAGGGTGACTTCGGTTCTAGAGCGATGTAACAATTAGCCCAAGCTATACAACATAAAGAGAGAGAGAGAGAGAGAAATTAAAGTGGAGCGAAAGATGGATTGGAGAGTAAGGAAAGAGGGGTTGTAAGCAGGGAGGGAGTAACTGCCATGGCTGAGTTTCCTTGTAGATTGAACAGGATGCCAGCTGGAAAGAACACCACATTCTCTTGAGAAGTACAGAACCAAGGAGCTGTACTTTATGTCCATTAATGTACACATGGGAGACAAATTAAAAGAAAAAAAAAAAAGCTTCTAAATTCCTGGCATATATTCTCCAACTGAATTTTGGAAGTAGTTCACAAATCTCCAATTAATAATTTCTGTTGAGATCTGATCACTATGTTGGAGCATATAATTCCGTTTGTATTCTCATCAAACCATCCAGTGACCCCGGTGTGGTGGTCGCCGCCATTCCTGTTTGCTTAATTGGCAGGTCTGGATTCTCAGTCATTGTGATTGCTGCCTGTTTGACCAAAATCTGCTCCGTCCAGACTCTACCGAGTTGCCAAAATCTGGCTTTTCTGGCGCTCAACAGCTGACAAGATGGCAGCAGGCAGCTAGTGGTAAACCCAAACTCCTGGCTCCAAAAAGCCCTTTCAAAAGCCAATGGGAGACATCACAGATGATATGTCCATGTTTTTCTACAGAGATAGCACAGGAAAAACTACACAAGTGTAGTTCAAGCAAAATGGTGCAGGAGGAAATGGGTGAAAAGAAAATGTTACTTAAATAAATAATCTGAAAATACATTGTTGGGCAGGTCAGGTTGAAGTTACCCAAAGAGCACTCTACCTTTCCATGAAAAACTAAACAGCAAGCACAGGAAAATGTTTACACAGAAAAGAATGGTGGAAGGGCTGAGTAAATTGGCATTTCAACTCAAATGATGTGAGTGATGGGAAGCAAGAAGATGGAGAATAATAGGGCAGATGGAGGGAGATGCAAAAGTGAAAATGAAGACAGCAAGAACGAGAAATGGAATTTGGGGAGGGAAGAGAGAGAGAGAGAGAGAGAGAGAGAGAGAGAGAGAGAGAGAGAGAAATGCACTTAATGAGGTAGATGCACTCATATGCTTTTCAATTTGGATGCATCCAACAGACCAGTTATTGGACTAGAGGGCAGAACATGTTACCTGCACAGGGTGCAAACAAGAGTTTTAGCTCTCTCACCCACACAATACATGTTTTTTCTGTTTCAGCTTTTTTTTTACTGAATTGTCCACACACTGCACTTTTTATTCACTCTTGACTCTTTATATCCCCCTTTTCTTTCCCTCATTCTTACTTCTTTCTTTATTTTCATGTTGTCCTTCCTTCCTGTCATCTTCTCTGCACCATACACACCAGTGAGTGATGAAGCATTGTGTTATTTTGTGTGTGTGTGAGAGAGAGTCAGCTGGGTTCTCTCCTCTCAGCTGTGAGGCTCAACCAAACACAGCAGTGTCTGTCTCTAGGTCATCGGCCGAGCGTGCGGCTTTAACTTTGCTTTCATACAAACACATGGATGCAAGCAGGCGTGCAAGCAGGCGTGCAAGCAGGCGTGCAAGCAGGCGTGCAAGCAGGCGTGCAAGCAGGCGTGCAAGCAGGCGTGCAAGCAGGCGTGCAAGGCGTCATGCAGCCGCACACACAAACAAAATGTCTTGTTCCTCAAACACACGTAGCGAGCACACGTCTTTTGAATTTACATAGATGCACTTGCACACCGATGCATACAGTAATAGGGACGCACTTTCAAGTATGCACACATGCTCAAATATGTCCAAAAGCACATCCTCACACTTCAAAGTGCAGTGTATGAGAACAAGAGGAACAGTAGGGAAGAATGAAGAGGGGAGAGAATGAATGACAGGTTGAAACTGAAAAGACAGAGCAGGAGAAAAGCAGAGAAAATGAGTTTCAGGATTAAAGGAAAGGTGCATAATCAATATTCTGCTTTGATTAGCAAAATACAGCAAAAGTCACCTACACTTTTTTTATATCCCTGTATCCTTATATTTCATTCCCTTTCTTCCTTTTTTTCATTTTGTCTTTTCATCTGCATCCGGACATAACATCCTTTAGTTGTTTTTTCCCACAACTCGCACGCAGAAACTTTTCCTCTCTCCTTTTTGAATTCTTTAGAGTCTCCTTGTTTTATTTCTGCACTTTAAATCAAGCCTGTGAATCAGTTATTAACTGAACATGTATTTATTTACTTATAACTCTCGGGCTATTTGAATAAATAAGTTAGCACAGAGTAGTTGATGCCAGCCAACTTGTTTTCCATATAATGGACTAGCAAGACCTCCGGCCAACACATTATAAAGCCTGCAGTGCGTACTTAATTAACAAATACAGGTGAAGCTCCCTCTGTCAATCTGTCCTTTTCCAATTCCACAAAGAGCACATACAGCCACCTTTCCATTAATCTACAGCCACTTAGACCGGCTTCACTGATGCTTTTCACTCAACAACACTTCATCAACCTGTCACCGGTTTCTGCAAACAACCTTCTTTCCCTGTTAGACCTCCATTACATGGGGGGTCACCTGTATCAACCAGTTGACCAATGACCTGGCACGCTAACCACTGAGGCAGTGGGGCAGTGAGCTGGCGGGGTTTAACTTTGAGTAGCCTCTACTGATGGGATGGACTTGGTTCAGAAACCCAACCAATGACACTTTAGTACATTAATTGGCTGAGATCAGTTCAAATCAAATCCTCTCTGTGGATACTGTATTCCCTTCAGGACACAAACAGGTAAGTGGGAAGTATTTGGGGATGTGATGATGATGTTGTTGATGATGTTGATGATGATGATGATGATGATGTTGTTGATGATGATAATATTGATGCTGAATATGTTAGTGATGATGGGAATATTGTCAGCGATGAAGACGATGATGCTGGTGCCCTTGAAGGATTGTTTCTTTCTGGTTTTAGTTGTTTGTTTGGCTTCAGTGAAATGGTTGCAACGGATCCTCTGTTCAGAGGATTTTCCAGCTTTTGACTTCTTCACAGTAACTGGCAATAACCTCTTGTGGCATTGTCAGTAATCACTGCATTTGTCAATGGGGTAATGGAGTATATGAATCTCCAAATGTACACAAGCCCTTTCACAGTTTTGGCAGTTATCATCTGAACTGTCACTGGCTATGAGAGTCAATAGAAGAATATGTAATCTGTTATTCCAGCAGTGTGACTTTAGGGAAAAAAAACAGCAAAATAGTGCTTTAGAATTGTTGTTTTTGACAGCGCATAGACACACAAACACACCCATAAACAGCAGGCTAGGTGGCATTTAGTCTATCCGCGTCGCCCCAAATCTTCTGTCACAACACAATCTCTGTGCTGGCTGGAGCAGTAGGAATGGGCGGGGCCGCTGCTAGCACTGAGTGGATGCACAAACACACAGAAACACACACACACACACATGCACACATCTAAACACTGCATAAACACTGCATAAACACACACACACTTTGACACAAATAGCAAGTAAACATATGTGATAGACAGGTAAAGAATTATTATTATTCTAAAGTTTTTAAAGGATCATGGAGAATCACTGTGCCACCATATTACTGTCAAGCATAGTTGCAAAGACTCTCAAACTTTCTTTCCTGTGCTCATCATCTCATTCCACGTGTTTCTCCTTTCCTTACATTCTCTTTATCTATACTCAATGCATCTCTTACTGTTTTTTACTTATTATAATTCTCTTTCAATATATATTTCTGCTTGTCCGTGCTTCTTTGTGATTTCCGTGGTCTGGTTCTATTTTATTTGTCGTTCAGTCTCGTCTCTGTTGGACGTCTCTTCTATTTTCTTTTGTTAGTTTCATCCCCTGTCCGCTTTTCTTATTCTGTCTGTCTGTGAAGGAATGGCAGATGTTCCCATGCTGGACTGTTATTGGAGAGGTGTGTAACAGAGGAAGTCAAATTTCTAGTAATCTGGAAACTCTCCTTGGCCTGGCAAAGGCAGTATGTTCTGTTGATTTTCAGAAACATTCAAAAGCATTTTTTTTATCTGTGTTGCAGGATTTGTTGTTCCAGGCATATAGATGTTTAAAAAACTGAACTGGTCATTATTGGAATAACTATTGTATGATGTTAGTTAATGTAATAGAGCAACGCAGATTTATCGGAAGAATACAAAAATGTGGATTGTACTTTTAATATATCTGGTCCTACATTAGATGGTCTTTCTTTAGTTTACGACCAAATCTGACTTGACATTCTTGAATAACTAGACATGGTGTGCATTGTATGATTACATTTGATATATAATACGTTTTAAGGTAAACACTTTCCATCATTAAGGAGATAAACCACATTTCTCAACTTAAGTATGTAAAATAAAGTGGTGTGACGCTTGTCTTAAACAGTGTGCCCTGTTTAATCAGCTGCTCTGCTCTGCCATTATACTATGTTGTTTTATGCTATTCCCAGACTAACTCTGTCTGATATGTTGTGTGTGAGTGTGTGTGTGTGTGTGTGTGTGTGTTTGCATGCATCCAGAGATGTGTATTGATAGCGTCACAGGGAGTCTACTCTTATGACCATAGTATATTGACAGTAAAATGGACATATGCGTTCCTCTTATTTCAAAACATACAAGAAAAGAAATCTAGCCCAGAGCAATTTCATGATTGTCAGCTTTCAGCTTTTTTTATTATTTTTTTGTGGCAGCAATTGTGTACTATCTGCTTGAGTGATCTCATGTATTGATCTACATCAGAGAAATCCTGAAGGAAGGCGTTTGATGTCATGCTTCCAATGAGTGAAAAAAAAACAACCTTGCCTTGTCTGCAAAACCTTTGCTATGTAAAACTTCTGACATCCATCTCCCCACTGTGACATCTTTATAATGTATTGCTTTTGATAAGTGGGCTTGGAATAGAGAGCGAGCATTTCCGTTCAATATCTCATTGCACTTAAACCTCCATATTCTGGAAATCTAGTTTGGACAAATGCTGCTGCACACAATGAGTAGGAAACAGCAGCTGTTTTCTAGTCCTACATGTATAATTATCTTTCCCCTAAAAAAATAAAAAACAAGCTTCGTCTTTCCCCCTCCTCCTCCATTATTGTTGTTGGCTTTAACAGAAGGAACAACTTAAGTTAACCATAACAATTTCATAACAAAATGGATAAATATGGCATATTGACTCAGGGGTTAGCACCTCACAGTAAGAAGGCTGGATCTGAACCCAGCTGGAGCCCTCGTGTTCTGCACATGGTCATCTGGATTTTCTCCCACAGACATGCACGCAATTGGACACTATATTTGTCTATGTGTTAGTTTGCATTTGGTACGAGTTTCTTCTGTTATAAAGACAATCTACCGTAGCAATTTGATGGAGCTGACGTGAAAGAGAACAGGTTTCTGAGGACAGTGATACGGTTTGAAAAAGATGACCTTAAAATGAATGATTTCATGTTTTAGGGCATTGATAAATAATAATAATGTGTCTTTAATTAAACTCCAAAGAAAAGTTGTCTGTGGATGAACTCTTTCGAATACAGAAGAGCATAAAAGGTTATAATTACATCTTGAATTTGTGTTGTCCAACAGAAATTCTGTTTAAAAAATGACGTTCCCATTAAACAAAACTACATTCAAATTATTCAATTATTTCACCAAGGATGTTTTGAGGGAATTACATTTTGAGATTACATTTATTTTGATGTACCGTTTATACGTTTAACCATAGTCCTCTGTGACTTAAATAACTTTGTTTTTTTGTTGCCTTTCATTTTATAATCAAGTGATTAAAACTAGGACCGAAATCTGAGATAAAATATGTTTCCCTCAAACTACAGTATACTACAATAATGCAGTATAGTTGTACGGAAATGTTGTTCTGTAGAAGACTGAGTTGTTCTGAAATACACAAATCGCAACTTTAGAGCATGCATTACTAGTTTGTTTGTTATGTCTACGTTCAGAGCAAAGCAGTGTTCACTCGAATACCTAGACTGAACATCCACATTGTGATTTGCATGCATTGTGGGGCTGTCAGTAGCTATCTGGGGCAGTCAGTTCCAAAGGCTACATGCTTAAAAGTAAAAATGCTCCACTTGAGCGATAATTATGTTGCTGCTGTACTGGAGCTCAGTGAGTTTAATATGGTGCACATTGTCAGGGTTAGGGGTTTAGGTCCCACTGGGTGTGGTAGTAACATGACATAAATCAAGCTTTGCTTTCTGCAGGATGGGAGGTGCTGGTGTTACATCGAAACACTGTTGAAGCACAAATGATGTGACTTTTGAATCCTTTTAAAACATCCATGGTAAATACCTCTGTTGCAACTGTATCCTGCTGCAGCAATGTACTTGAACCTAAAAGTAAAATATTTGCCAATCAATAGAAGCACACAACAGGGTTCTTCACCTGCACACCACTTGCTTGCAACACACACACACACAACTGTTTTACTTGAACTTTGAGGTTCACGGCTCGGTGTAGATTTGTTACACTTATCGTACACCAGCATCGCTTCGTCAAGGCTCTCTCCTTCAGAAAAGATTGTATTGCCGCTACATCAAGTGTTTTAGTGTTGATGATGTGCAGCCAACTTCACATTACTCTCAACAAGTTGATGTGGTGTACACTGCCCTGTCTAAATGGTTTTCCTTTCAGTATGTTGACATGCTCATTTGCGAGAATGTGAGGCCATGGAGCTCTGCCGGAAACCGGTGGATTGTTCCCTCCTGGGGTGGGGACAGAGCGCCTACCCCAAGCGAAGGAGTTCAAGTATCTCAGGTCTTGTTCACGAGTGTGGGTGAAATGGAGCGGGAGATCGGTAGGCGTATCGGTGCGGCTCCAGCAGTAAAACAGGCGTTGCATCGGGCCGTCTTGGTGAAGAAGGAGCTGAGCCGGAAGGCGAAGCTCTCAATTTACTGGTCGGTCTATGTCCCAACCCTCACCTATGGTCACAAACTTTGGGTCGTGACCGAAAGAACGAGGTCTCGGATACAAGCGGCCAAAATGAGTTTCCTCCGTAGGGTGGCCAGACTCAACCTTAAAGATAGGGTAAGAAGATGAGTTTCCTCTGTTGGGCTCAGCCTTAGAGAAAGAGATGAGTTTCCTCCTTAGGGTGGCCGGGTAAGTAGCCCGAACATCAGGAGCTTGGAGTTGAGCCGCTACTCCTTCGTGTCGAAAGGAGTCAGTTTTCCAGGCACGTCAAACTGGTAAGAGACCCAGAGGAAGACCCAGGACACACTGGAGGGATTATTTCTCCCAGATGGTCGGGGAATGCCTCGGGATCCCCCAGAATGAGTTGTAAATGTTGGGGGTGAGAGAGAAGCCTGGGTCAGCCAACTGGACCTGCTGCCACCACGACCCGACCCCGGATAAGCGGAACTGCAAGTAAGCTGGAAGAAGAACGAAAACATCTCTTCCATCAAGAAAAGCTTTCAGGGCGTTCTTTGCTCTTATTTCAATGAAGAAATACTCTCCAGTTCCAAAAGAACTGCGGCAGCATCGACACGTTACCTTTAGAAGCCGCCATTGTTGTAACATTGTGAGAATCCTGCTGCCGTAACTGAAATCTATGGTTTATAGTGTGATGAAATGTGTTTACATTATTTTCTTGGTTCCATCGGATTTTAACATCACAAAGGCAAACAAGTGGTCAGTGTGCATGGAAGCCTGTTTGGGAGTTTTACTGTGAATATTCCGAAACGGCAGCTCAGTAAACTGAATACTGAATGCCACTGAACACTGGTTTTACTCATGTCTCCTTCTGTAATGTTATTTAAACATATACTGATAGTTGTGCATGAACTTCTCATGAACCCCAGATAGCGATTGATAGAAAAGTAAAGGTACCAACATTCAAGGGAGCGCTGTGCAATGTATTGTACATTAAGTGTTAGAATATGCACCGTAATCGAGAGGGCTATCGGTCATGTTCTTCCCTCACTGTGTGCATCTAACATTTTCTCATTACCACTATCTCACCTCCAGTCAAATATGTAAATGAGATAATTTGACTCACAATATGACTTTAAAAAAAATATACCTGCACCATATGTGGAGCCAGCTTCTCTGAGTTCTCATTTGATCTTCGTAAGGAGAGAATATGATTATTATCATCTCCACAGATTATGATCGTACCATTGTCAGGTCCAGTTCAGAACTAATATGATGGAATACGAAGGTGGATTTCATTACCAATCACATATACAGTCTCTTTCAGATGAACGGACTTGAAGATGCTGAATGTGTGTATATTTGTGTGCATCTTTGTGTGTTTTGTGAGCAAAAGGAGAGCGTGTGTATTTCAGAGAAAAATGTATTAGTAAAGTGTGTTCAAGTGAGAGTCTGTCAAAGTGTATGTGCTTGACGTGTGTGTGCAAAGCAGCAACAGGAGGACTATTGTAACTGGAAAATAATATACCTCTCTTTCCATAAAATCTCATTTAGTCCCACAGTCCATCCTATTTTTATGACTGAACAGCTAAAAGATGTTCCATAGATATGGGGAAGCAGGGAGATATGAAAAGGTGAGGGAACTATTGTCCTGTTCCTCATGAATACTTATTTTTGATTAAGTTCATCTTTCTGATATCTAAAGTCCTTCGGATGAAACCGGAGTAGAGAGGTTTTGTTCCCACGCAGCATTCAGCTTCAAGGTCTCTCTCATATCTGCTTTATGAGGGAGTTCATTATTTAGCTCACTGTTTATCTGTTTTGCCCCTTGTGTCAACACAATGGTGCACTGCACAGTTTACCAATTCATACCAATTATATGACAGATCTATAATTACACTGGTTTAGTTTTAGATTTATGTACTATTTTCTGACCTTTGCCCAAACATTATTATATTATTGTATATTATTCTACTAGGGCTAGGCCATAATTCAATATGATCATTTAGTGTCTTTCAATGGAATTATATTGTGATGAAATAATATATTGAGATAGCGTAATGCTAAATTCTTTATTAGTATTTTGCATTTATTCTTAAGTATATGAGACTAAAGTCACAAGAGTATACAAGAGTATACAAAACCATGTGGTTATTTCATATTATAACTGTTCATTAATATAATTACCAGAAACATGCATCATGATATCGTTATCAAGATATGAAAATTATAAAGATATGACATTACATGTATCGGGATAGTATATTTTGGCCATATCACCCAGCCCTATATGGTGAATGAATATCAATTCTGTTTCAATATCCTAAAATACAACACTGGTTGTCTTGCTTTAATTGCCTTCTCATACAGCTGTTGGTTTTCCAAAGCAAGACATAGTCTTTGAGAATTGTGAATGTGATAACCTGCTTTCCAGGGAGCTGTTTTACAATTATTTCCATCAGTCAGGAGAGACTTAAAGAGTGATACATACATTTACTTGACATAGAATGCATAATAGGAAATGTTGAAGAGATATGTGAGGAGTGTGACGATGAGATCCAGTTAGGTTATCAACCTAGTGTATTCCTATAGTTTAGTCAAAGTTATGATAATATGTTTGCCTACGCATTAGTATGTGCAAAACAAACATTTTACATTTCTGCAAACCACAGATACATTGAAAATATGTGTTTCTGAACCAAAAATACATTCCAAGTTGAACAATAACTTAGATTTAGGCAACAAATCATCTCGGTTAAGGTTATAAAAAAAGGTCATGGTTTGTGTTAATCAATACATAACAAATGCTCATAGCAGAGTTTTATAACACAAGTAAACTCAAGGTAACTTTTGGTTTTACATGGGAAACCAACAACAGTCTCTTGATTGAAAGTCTTGTGTTTCTTTGAGTTATCCACCTTCCCTTCCACATGCCTCTTATCGGGCACATCCCCACACAACATATCTGTGGTTTTCAGAAAGGTACCAACATTTTTCCCACAACAGTAATGTAATATAAAAGCAGGGACGTTGTCCAATGTGATATCTCCAGATGTCCTCCAGTACAGAAATAAATGAAAACACATTAAAAAAAAACTAAAGACTATAGCATGATATGAAAATGTTTGTCACTTAGCACTTGTGATTTATAGTAAATACACATTGCCATGGTCCTTTTAATGGAGCAGCTGTCAAATGGTATCTGTGTAATTATAACACATCATACTTCTCGTCATTGAGCTGTACTAGATTCCAGTCTTTGTTCTGTTGTCTGCTGCGGATGTGTCTTGATAATTACGAAATTCTTTCATTTCCCAAGAATCTGTCCTTCACCTACGAATATGACAGGAGCCTATAAAGCAAAATGTCAACGGCATTGTTATAGCCACGGTGTTGCCACTTACCTTGTTGCCAGTGACACAAGTTTGTATTACAACAGGACCTTTTCTTATCAGACAGCTGTGTGAGGCACTTTAGGAAAGCTCTTCAGGAAAGCTGCTCAGTGCTAATGTGGCTTAGGCCATGTGTATTAGAGCATTGCTGAAGAAGCATGCGCAGCTGACAAAGCTTGTCGGCTAAATTAAGGCAAAACTGGCTTTCTTTTAATCTGAAATACCCTCTAAAAGACCAGCAGTGCATTGCATTGTATCTCCTAGGGAGCAAGCCAACAATCCGACCATTGTCTCACATTAGGCCTAATTAATTAGCAGTTTGCTATGGTATAAATCCCTAATGGAAGCTCACTGACCTTGGAGTTATTTTCAGTGCTCACAAGGCAAAGGCAGCCCTCTCCTGGGTGTGTTTATAATAAGAATATTGTGGCGGGGGCGTGGTCAGCGCACCTGCGACGCATGAGAGAGAGGCGCGCTCATTAGAGACAGCCGCTCTCATTAGTGGGAGCGGCTGGTTCTGATGAGCGCGGGGAAGGTGTGCGGCTATATAGAGCCGCACAGTGGGGTGCACGGGGTGGTTGGTGCGGGTGACAGGTGCGCAGAGTGTCTGCGGCTAAATAAAGCGTGTTGAACCCGAAGCGCAGCGTGTCAGTGGTTACTGTTCGAGCCATGGACGCGGGGGTAGTGAGAACCCCTGCCACAGTGGCGCCCAACGTGGGGCCCGCGAGGACCCCGGACGAATGGATGGCATGGCTCGAGCAGCGGGCGGAGAAGCCCACGCCGAGGGGACCGAGTAGGAGCCCGATGGTGGGCGCCGGGATGGCGCTCGGGCAGGAGGAGGTCCAGGCGGGGGGGCGGACCAAAGCCCGGAAGCGGCGCGGCGCTGGGGCCGCGGCGACACCTGTGGCGGCACTGGCGGAGGACGAGGCCCTGAGGGACCTGTTCGTGAGGCTGGCGGGGCCCCCTGCGGGACCGGAGGAGGAGACAGAGGTCGAGAAGCGACTCGGCGCCAGGACCGTGGCGCATACGGAACTGGCGCCGCCGGTCCAGTCCGGGGGGGAGACCGTGCCGCCACCGCCGACCCCGGAACAGCACCGGCAGCAGCTCCGCGCAGCCCAGCGGGAGCCAGGAGAGCTGCTGCTGGCCTTCGCCCGGCGGCTGCGTCGGAAAACTGAGCAGTGGCTGCAGCCGGGAGGAAAGGGAGACGTCGCGGACGTCGTGGACCAGGTGGCCAAGGAACAATTCTTGGCAGGGCTGCCGGTCCAGATGGCCGACTGGGTCCGTGAGTGGCGGCCGGCGACACTGATCGGGGCCGTCGCGAGGGCAGAAGACTATCAGCGCCGGGAGCCGAAGGGCGGCACGGCAGCGGACCTGGCCCGGCCGGTCATGGCGGCCCCGGGGCAGCCAGTGCCGGCGGCGCGGAAGGCCGCGTTCACGCAGACGGCCCGGGACGGGGTGAGGCGGGGAAAGGTGACCGCCTCAACGCAGACGGACGCGGCGAGACGGAGGATCGCGACAGCGACGCAGACGGTCCCGGAGGCGACAACGCGGAGCACCGGGACCACGGCGACGCAGACGGTCCCGGAAGCGACGACGCAGAGGACCGAGAGCACGGCGACGCAGACGGTCCCGGAGGCGACGGCGCGGCGGACCGTGACGGCGGCAACGCAGACGGGCCCGGAGGCGGCGGCGCGGCGGACCGAGAGCGCGGCGACGCAGACGGTCCCGGAGGCGGCGGCGCGGCGGTCCCAGAGCGCAGCGACGCAGACGGCGTCGCACACGTCGACGCGGGCGCCGGCGGCCGTGGGGGCCCGGACGGAGTCAGACCCGGGGAGCCGGAGGAAACCGGGCCCGGGAAGACGGAAGGCGCCGGGGCCGACGACCGACGGCGAGGCAGCGCGACGGTCCAGGGCACGGCCGGGGCCGTGGCGGAGGGCGCCGGGGAACCAGGCCAGGGAGTGGCCGGAACTACGGGCGGTTCCCAGGCGCCGCGACGAGACCTGGCCGGACTACTGGCGGACCGTGCCGGCCGAGGAGCCAAGCTGTTGGACGTGCGGCCAGAGGGGACACGTCCAACAAGACTGCGACCTCATGGAGGTGGACCACGCGATCCGGGTCGGGAGGACCTGGCGCAGCGGACCGGGGCCCGGGAGGGCCAGGGAGGCGCCGACCGGTCGGGACCCCCTGACCGCCCAGCCAGGGGCGGGGAGGCGCGGAGGGGGCAGTCGGCGGCGGCTGCGGGAAGAGGTGGCGCGGCTGAGGAGCCGGCTGCGCAGCGCCGACGACGACCGGCAGCGGGCCCAGGCGACCGTCCGGCAGCTGGGGAGGAGACTCCGGGCCGAGCGAGAGGCTCGGACCTGGGCGGAGGCCCAGCTGGCCGAGGGACGGTCGGGGGGGGGGGGATACACGTAGGTTGGTGTTTCCCTAAACTTCTCTCTCTTGTGTTGCAGGTTGCCGCGGCGGACGGAGGGTGAGAGCCGGTTTTGCCCCGGGGGGGGGGCCGGCGAAGGTCGCGAGGGACCTGCCTCCCGGGGCGCTCGATCGCCCTCCGGCCGGGCCATGACCCGCGCCCGGGCCCCCCCGGATGGAGGATGCCAACGCCCGGACCACCCGTTGGCATCGGGCGGAAACGCAAGTTAATTCCATGGTGGTCCATAGGTCGGGGGTGCAGATGGTCGGGGCTGACTCCCGCTCCCGCTCCCAGTGGGAGGGAGGGGGGGGGGAGTTGGTTAGGCCGGTGGCTCCCCGGCCTAAATCGGGCGGTGGGGGTATGTGGCGGGGGCGTGGTCAGCGCACCTGCGACGCATGAGAGAGAGGCGCGCTCATTAGAGACAGCCGCTCTCATTAGTGGGAGCGGCTGGTTCTGATGAGCGCGGGGAAGGTGTGCGGCTATATAGAGCCGCACAGTGGGGTGCACGGGGTGGTTGGTGCGGGTGACAGGTGCGCAGAGTGTCTGCGGCTAAATAAAGCGTGTTGAACCCGAAGCGCAGCGTGTCAGTGGTTACTGTTCGAGCCATGGACGCGGGGGTAGTGAGAACCCCTGCCACAAATATCCTTTCCATTTTGTTTTGCACTGTTCTGTTTATGTGTGCATGCAGTCACACGGTTGCACTGTGTGGGTAGATTGGATTGCAAGGTGTTGTGTTCAATTGTGAGAAAAGCTTGACTACAAATAATGTATATAGTCACACTACTGGAATTACAGTATATACACATTACAGATTATAAATTTAAACATTGTGAAAAATTAGAGAATTGGTGATTTATTGGCTTTTCTACAGTTTTAAACAGCTGTTAAAAGTAATTACAATGTTTGCAGTTCACACAACAACCGTTTGTCTTCTAATGAAACTAAATATGAAATAATGTATTTTTTACATCACTGCGAGTACGGATTGTGATGGTCTTTTTTATTTAACAAAAATATATTTATCTGCTTTTACTGCATGTAAGATGTTGACCAGAATGCTGTTTCAACATAGAATTCAATATGATTAATTACACATGTTTTCAGTGAGTTGTCTTTAAAAGCCAGGATGTTTTTTTTCTTTAGTTAACATCAAAATACAAATTAGTACAAATTCCAGTGTTGTTGTAAGATGGTGAACATTGACCGGTAAGGATCACTTTGCAAGTTGTAGTTTTTTCTGTTTAATTTCTAGTGTACAATGTTGAAATTGCCAGTGGAAATATGTAGCTGATGAATTGTTTTAGAATTTCAGCTTAGCGCCCTCGAAAATGCACCCTGATTCAGTCATTCTTGGTAATTGTTAGCAGGTGTGGAAGTACCATACGTAGAAACTGGAGAGTCTTGAAAAGGGAAGCCATCCTTTTCTTAGAAAAACTACTTGAATACTTCCATTTGTGCTCGATGCATGCTAACATGTATTGGCACCGCTAGCAGTCCTCTAAATGTTTGCTAACTGCTGTAAATACAGTGTAGGTGAAAGAGGAGCATGTACCTCTTGAGATCGGTGGTTTCTCTTTGCCCAACTCATCAGTCCCCAGTTACCTTTGTAAAGACAGCATGTAATGTATAAGCTCTGTTACTAATGGATATTTATGCTTCAGACAGCCACCCTGGCCTAATTATTTCCTTCTGCTGCCAGGAACTGTGTGTGCATGTAGTACAGTACGAGGGAAAGGGGGAGGGAGAGAGAGAGAGAGAGAGAGAGAGAGAGAGAGAGAGAGAGAGATGGATGGATTATTAGCCATTGCCTTCAAGCAAAAAGCATCTCTTCAAGTCAGTTGGTGTCACCTTGATGCAGGAACATACTGAGATATCAAGGAAACCACATCTGCAGATAATAGTTTGTCCTGTCTTAAAGAATATGGATCAAACCAAACAGCAAAAAGCACTTAAATGAATCCCACAAATCTTTTGATCAGCAAAGAGAACAGAATCTTTTTTTGCTAAATCCTCTCTGCTTTTCATAACCTCACAAGGTTGATCTTGTGTGAGATATTTTGTCTTGCTCATTGTATCACATTACTGGAATTTGTGTCATGTTACAGTTTGTGACACAGTTTGTGACACACAAAAAAAAGAGATACGGTATTTTACTATAAGTTCCTCTCGAGAGCAACGTTTAGCTAAATGCTTGTGAGATAAAATATTCAAAAGGGACGATGTCTGTGAAAGAGGAAGCTCCCACTCAGATAATAAAACCACCTTCAGCCTTGAGAAACATTCATACACAGGTGAGACGTCCTCAGCCATTATGCTGCAAATATTGTATATGTATCTTTATTTTCAATGTTTTCTAATTCATTTTAATTCATAGTTGTATAATTCATCAGTAATAGTCCCACGTAAGAGGACAGATTACTATGCGTCAATGCATTTTTATTTCATGGTCTGGTATAAAAAAAATATAGTAATTTGTCTGATAGGTGTGATATAATTACAGGTCAGATTTGTCTTTTAAGGCACTAATTCCTACAGTGTAATGTGGTTATCATAAAACCTGCTACTCGCATTAAGCTATGTTTACAAATGACACTGATTTGCATAATGGGCTGTTATAAGTCTGACCTTTCAAGGTACACTGTTGATTTCATTTCCATGGGGGCTTCTCTAATCTCTCAAAATGGGCTTGGTTCTCTTCAATTGCAGCAAACTCTCTTGTTTGTTAATTTTCTTTCAACAATATTTATCACTGCTGCATATTTTAAAGTCAGCCCATTAAGCCCTGAACTTGCTAAACAGATGATTTGTACCTCACTTGTTGTAATGGACTAAATAAAATACCAGGAGGCAGTGCCACCGTTTTATAAGTGTCCAAGATACATGAATTTAGTAACTTAAACTGAAGTGCTGTTGGCCTCCAAAGGTTTCACATTATTCAAACAATGAACGGGTCAAAAACTGTAGTGTTTATGAGTACCAGAGTCCCTTTAGACTAATTTTACTGTCAGGTTCTGGTTCTCCCGTGCAATACAGTCTGGGCCTCCACGAGCGTGGAGTCTGTGTTGGCACTAAGGCGACGCTCTGCTCCTGGACTCTACTTCCACTTGAGTTTCCGCCTGCAGGTTGAAGGTGGCAGTGACGCTGGATGTGGGTTTGTCCATGACTGGCTGGTCGCTGCCAGAGGCCCGCTACAGTATTAGCTGAAGAGGTTTCCCAGTGGCACCGATTACACGCATTAAGAATATCTATACAGAAATGTCAGATCTCCTCGCTGATCTCGTTAACATATGTAGGAGATTTAGTCATCATTATCAAATTATCAAATTGAGATGAAAGGTCTTCCGAGTAATTTTAAAGGATTGGTCAGCCAGGTGAAGTGCTTCAAATGAACAAGCACCGCAAAAAATGTCATCAGATTGACCCAGAGTGTATCTAACATCTGTCTTCGTTACTTAAACATCAGTGCTGTTGCTCGGGACCAATTACTTAGTTCATTATGCAGGAATGATGTCCTCTCTCCTGCTCTAGCTCTCGTCTCTCTCTATTGTGAGAGGTCATTTGGTTTCCCTGGAGAACCATTCAGCTGGGACAATTATACGGCAGTAAGTCTCACAGGGCTTCAGTGAGGAATAGCCAGGATGAGAAGTACCACGGGTGCAGCCACCACACCTGGCAGGTGTTTCTGAATTGTGTGCTGGAATGTTTGAGATTGGGTTGATTATATTGGTTTTGGGGAGGAGTTAATGGTTCAAATCATCCAAAATAACATGTTCAGCTTGAATCGTAAACACCATTTGGAAAGCAGCAGATGGTCATATGTTTTCATAGTTTTAGAGATTTAAATATTGACAGCTACTGCTCTAATACACCTTTTATTGTCACTTCAGCCGAGGTTATATATAACTCTTGTGTGTATTGAACTGTATTGATTCACCTCTGACAGGGTGGGTGCGAGCAGCTTAAAATCAGCCCGTGACAGGCATGCAGACGCTGTTGTAATTAACTTGGTGCCATTTCCTCAATAAAATGGCTGACACAAAGTGTTAACAGTATCACTATCTCCCATTACGATTATTAAGGTTTGCATCAGCTCCTGGGTGAAAGTGTCACACGAGATACCCGTGTTTCGACTGGTTATTCTACTGCATGCACAAAAACATTCTCTTGCGTCAGGCAATCTGAGGCACTGCTTCGATAGAAACCTGATCCTAATTGATTTAAGTTTGTCTAGAAGCTGTTTTAGAGGGCCATCACATTGAACCCATGGGGTGTTAGTACTGTAGAGTTACCCAAATACGCCGTGCAGGTTGAAGTAGGCATTTATAAAGAGGGGCAGCTACAATGTGACTGTTGACAATCAGCATTGTCACATAATTAATTAGGCCATTTTAACACATCCTTATCAAAGGTCCCCAATTAGTGCGACTTGAAAAGTTTCATAGTTTGCTTGCACTAAGCTGTATTTGTGAAGACAGATGGATGAGCAGATGGAGGTGATGAGCACAGACCACAATCAGCCTGCCATTACTTCCCAGACATATGCTTAATATGATATGTCACAATTACACTGTCACAACAGAGCCTCATTCATCCAAATACATCAGGCACCATCTAGTTGTGTCAGATTGCTTTGACACAGCAGCATCTAACAGATACAAGTTTCAGATATCCTTTAGATCGCTCTAAAGGCCTCTCTTATTAATGCACTTTGGGAATTGCAATTGTAATCACAGTTTGTGAAATCTCTCAAAGATTTGTCCTGCTTTACACTTCAAGAAACACAACATAAATCTGTTTAAACCATCCACGATCATAAACACATGTATTTTCTACTGTTACAGAAAGCCCTGAACCAGAGTCACATAATCTCATTGGGGGCGTTGTTTGAATGTTATTTATTTTCAAACAGTTAATATATGTGATACTATCAATGACTCACAAAGCTATATTCATACCCTGACAGAAACCATTCTCATAGAGGTTTCCCTTTTGTCCAACCATTGCTGTATCTATATTTCCCCCATCATCTTGGTGCAGACTTAGAGCCTCCTTTTGTGGAGCATGATCACAAGTGGATCAACAGAAAGTAAGTTTTTTCTTAAAATACCTTAGAGATTCATGTCAAAATCCACCCGTCCACAAATACAACTCCAAGGGACTGCACCCTTGGAGTTAGAACAGAGGCAAGATGGTTGCTTTGTATAGTATAGTATATGGGTGACCTACAGTCGCTTTATGTGTGTGTGTGTGTGTGTGTGTGTGTGTGTGTGTGTGTGTGTGTGTGTGTCTTTGTATATTGTGTGTAATGTGTAAAATGATGAGGTTTTGATAGAATGAGTTTAAGTGACTGTGTGTGTATATGCATGCAAAACACCACTGTGTTTTTACCACTGCAAGTGCCCTTACCCAGAGTTCCCAGTGCGTGGTTGAATGTGTGGTGAGTCACTGATATCATCTGACATGGGTTTCCATGACAGTTTGGGGTCACCTATGTCCCCACCCCTCCACACTGAGGTAATACATCACGGATAGCCCCTTTAAAAGCAGAGCTACTTTGAAGGATTTGTTCAACATAAAGTGTGTTTGACAAAGACAAAAAGTACAGTGTGAAGTCGGAGAGACGTGAAACAGCGAGTAGGGAAGGAAAGAGAGGAAGACAAGGAAGAGAGGCTGTATAGGGGAGAAGAGAAAGGACAGAAAGCCCAGCAACACAGTGAAAGGTAAAGCACAGTTGCAAATACACACACATATTTGTATATATATATATATATTTAAGGCAATTACGACGTTAACATGATCACCCCATAGTTTCAGACATTAAAATTGGCCAAGTGTGGATTTTTGTTGGCAATTTGCCAATGTCTCATACATAGTCAAGTAAGGTGAGGCTTTTATATAATTTAGTTTTTACTGATCAAAAAGGCTGACTGCCAGAGAGAGAACATAAAAGAATATATGTGGAAGAGATAGTCTGACAGACATAAATGTGCAAATGTATTAAATCCACTAAGAACATTATTGGAATCTTGGATTTGTTTTTTCATATCCTAAAATCTATTTTTCATTTTATTTGCCTAATAAATTATCTGTTCTGAATTTATGTCACCTGAAGGGGATTGAATCATTCAGTAGTAGGACCATCATACCAGGCCCTCAGAGAGTGCACGCATGAACACACACAATAGGTGGGAGTGTGGTTTGGTTATAGGCTGTCCTACAGACCATGAGGAGATACGACCACTTAACGTGACGCCATCATTTGGTCAGCTTAATCCTAAGTTATCTAAAGTGTTTTTCTTTTCTCTCTCTCCCTTCAGCTTAGTTTTTTTCATCCCTTATTTATTAACTCTCTCTTCTCTATGAAGGTTACACCAGGCAGTGTAGGCTTGAAATTAACTTGACCTTACCACAGGCCCTTGTAGTACACACTGATATTTTTTCAGGGAAAATAACCATTACACTGGAATGAGGCATACATCACGTGTCTGATGGTGGGTTTACTGTGGTGCTGGCAACGTAAAATAAAGGAAGTGAAGGGAAGACGTGTAAGAGTGGATGCATTTTACATTAGTATGTGCTAAGTTGTAGGTTTTAAACATTACACATCTGGATTTTTATCATAGATATGTTATAACAACAACAATGCCAATTCATAAGAATCAAACCAACTACATTGCAAATTCATTTCCATCATCTCTGCAGAGATTGTACCCTTGATCTTTGTGGCATTAAGATAATATTTTTGTATGACTCATTTCCCCTGTTATTAAAATTACCTCACGGTTTGCTCATGGCCTTCATTAACATATTTAAATGTGACAGGATGGCATTTATATGACGTTGCAGTAAGTTTTTTTAAATATCATCCAGTCAATAAAACTCATCTGAATTTTAGTCCCTTTTCACTCAGTTGTCATAAATTTGTCCGCACCCATGGCCCCTCCAGGCCGATTATTGACGATGTGTTGGAGTGGAATGAGGGTAAAAAACAAGATCTGATTTCAGTAGCAAGGATGATAGCAGGTTTGCATTCTTGTCATGCATTGCATTTGTTTAAAGCTGCAGTGGGTCTAAATCTACTCTGGGTTGTAGTTCATTTTAGGGAAATTAACAGTAAATCCTGCACATATAGCTAACTCTCCTGCTGGTGACTATTACAGTAGCAAGTGGGACATCTCTCTGACACCTATAACCTGCTATGAGACGGAAATGTGGATCTATAAACTAAACCACTGAGAGTCAACCTTTCATTTTATTTCCTTTAATATTTTTTTACCGCCCTCTCAGGTGGGATGGCTGTTAAAATTAGCCACTTCTCCCAGGACAAAGACCCCACTGGGCAGCATCTGTATTCATCAATGCCATAAGGCCAGACAAATTGTAATATTTTATGGTGGTGGTATTTTTCTCCGATAACTTCCAAGTTAGATTTCATACCTCCTCACTTATTTCCCTTTTTCTCTGAATACTGTACCTTGCTTACGCTCATACTCTCTCTCAGTCTCTCCTGTGCCATGTCTACCCTTACTATCTCTTTCACAATTGACTCGGCCTATGCATTTGACCCATTCCTCTCCTTTACTTCCCTCCTCCCACATCTCGAGTTTTTCATTTATGGCCGCCTGCAGCGGGCTGGGTAATGAAGGCAGGGTTATAAAGTATGGGAGGTGCCTACGGGCAGGCTCACAGCCTGTGCATCGGCACATAGAAAAATTGAAATAGGACGAGGATGGAAACAGAGACTAGAGGATTAGACTGCCATGAAAGATCCAAGATCAGAAACATGTGGGGAAAATATTACAGGAAGAAAGTCATAGCTGGTTTGTGAGTGTTTTCCTTATGTGGCCATTTGTGCATCCTCTACTAGGAGTGAAGAGGGGAAAGAAAGCAAGGAAACTTGTCAAAAGATGAATCTAATCAAATAAATCAATATCAACGTCACCTGAGGAAGCAATTATTTAGCCCAGTTCTGTTTCTTACCAGTTGCAAGGAAGAGTTTTTGCTATCAGTCTGAGGAAGGATCCAGCTTGGGAAGGAGATGACTTGAAAGAGGGATGGGGTTCTGAGTAAGCAAAGCCTGAGAAATAAGAGACATGGGATACAGAGAATAATGTATAGTGAGTTGGTTGTGAAAGGAGAGTTATCTGTGAAAGGGCTACTCACTGGTCTTTGTTTATGGCAGCGTAAAGCACTTCACTTGATACACTTGCACTGCACTGCACTGAAACAGTCAAATTATTGGGCCGAATGTGATAATCTACTGAAAACACACCATGCCTTTTTAAATCAAACTAAGAAACATATTATTCTGTATAATGCAGCAATGTTTGTTTTTAATGGAAACAGAATAAAATAAGCTTTTAACCATAAATTAATGACACTGTCACGACCGGGTGAGAGGCAGAGACTCAGGCTCAGAGGAAACAGACAGGAGGCCAAGTCGAGGGCAAAATTAAAAATCTATTTTACTAAACAAAGTGACAAACAAATACTGGTCAGACTGGTCATGGAAACAAACACTATAAAACTACAGCTACAGCTCAAATGCAAAATACATACATGGGAGACAAAGAAGACAATACTGACAAGGAAAAGGCAGACTAAAGACACAGGGAAGACAGGCAATGAGGCACAGGTGGAAACAATGAGGGCGGAGCTTTACAATCACACAGGGGGAAGGCACACAAGGAGGGAGGAGTCTGGAACGAGAACAGGTGAAGGGAATAAACAATCAGGAAACACTGGGAAGACAGACACAGCATACACAGGGTGTTACAGACATAGCAGTTTTACTCCCTCAACTCAAATCTGTTCTAAACAAACCTGGAAAATTTAAGCAAGAGCTCCAGCCTGAAAATAATCTCAGTGTCTATAGAAAAACATGGGGAGGGACAGGAAAAACGGGATATACTCAAACAGATAGAAATGTAAAGAAAGCTAGAAAAATAAACAAGAAAATAAAACCAGAAAAAAATCTTAAAGGGTTGGGTGCACTACCAATAATCCAAAGTGTCAAATTGTGTTCAAAGAGAGCTCGCTCAGCACTTTGAGCGCTGGCAGAGCTGGTGGTGGGCAGTACCACACAAATCAGTCTGGAGAAGACAATAACCACCGCAGCCACAGGCAGGTGGGCTTATTCTCTCAAAGCATTAGCTCTGCCCTGTGGGCAGTTTCCAAAGTGACACTTGAAGGACTGATGGAGGTCTGAAATGCCATATTTTGGCTGAGTGTACATCCTTCATGGGATTGGCTTCTGTCAGCTCACACTTAGATCCTCCCAAACTCTCTCTTGTGTGCTCTTACCTGGTTGGACATATCATTGTCATTGTAAAAACACATGGGAAAACTGATGTGGACTCTATCACAAAAGTCACACAATTCAAGCTATAGCATCTGTGAACATTGACTTGCAGACATGTAAAAAAAAAAAAGAGGAAAGACTAGGACAGCAGTACTAGTTATTAAGCTATGTTAAAAAGTCAAATTGGAGTGCTGTCCTATCTTGACTTTTTTATCCTCGACATTAAGGACCCGGCCCCCAGTCAAGGTGTAATTGTGAGTTAAGCGTATTGTGTTTTAATTTCTAGCAGACATGTAGAAAGACCAAAGCGTAAACAATATAAATGGAAATACAAAAGATCATGCAGGTGTGTGTGTTTTGTTGGTGTGTGTGTGTGTCTGTGTGATGAATTATAATGGGTGTTTCAGTAGCTTTTAATGTCATCGTTTTATCAAATGTAATGATATTTGTTTATTTACGTATCCAGCTGAGTGTCCTTGTTGTATATTGCACCAATTTATATATAGCATTTCACAGGTAATTGTCAAGTAAATTGAATTGTACCCTGACACAAGCATCTGCTGCTGACCTCATAATATGGTATTACATTGAAAAACTCAGACTTCCCTGCGACCTTTGACCTTATGAAGCATTGTAGTGGTCAGAAACGCCATGTGTTGAATCCCCTTTTGTCCAGCAAACAAACGATTAGTGTTGCTTCAGTATAGGCCAAAGACATATGTACCAATATCCACCTCTATCCCTAATGGTTAATGAGCTGACAACTCGACTTTTCAGGTCACATAATCGTATAACATGACCTCTGATTTCTCCTGAAACATGATCTACTCTATTTTCAATTTTTTAGAGTAGAAAAAAAGATATATATATTATATTTTTCAAAGTTAATACTTATTTATCCCAGCACAGTGTTGTACTCGAGGGCATTTTTGGTCAGATTCGTTATTAGCTGCTGCTGAGAGCCGCTAAACCTTTGACTTTCCGGTATGAGATGGTAAAGATAGTGGGTAACACTGTTGCTCGAGGTCTTGAAGCTCTAATTGTGAACGGATGACAGTATTGGTCATTGAGTTATATTTATAGCAAAGGTTGCTGCCCAGTGTTACCACATGTGTAATGGTGGTGTCTCTTTTTATTAGCACAACTTCAATAGTATTTGTGTCCACCGGCTATGTAGCTGATATCCACTGACCTCCACTGACCTGTTATTCTGTTTTACAGTCACCACTGCGTCATGATACGGGATTGGCTGGAATTTAACCGTTTCACAACTCAAATGATAATATTACTTTGGAAACTTCATCAAAGTGGAGCTGAGGTGATTTGTCTTTATTTATACATACACTACTTCACTAAGTGGACAATGGATATAAATGATGGAAATTAGTAAATGGATGGTTTCATTTTGGTGCAGGGACCCTCTACTTTATAGTGACCCCCACCACCTTGTACAGCCAGCTTATGGCTCTGGTGAAGGATTCACAATTCACATTGACTCTCTGAGAGTGCTGATGATCAAAAGTTTTTGAAGATGGTCATACTTGCTCTTATACTTGTTCAATACCCAAGAGAATGTTGTATAAATGAGTTCTGGTACATTTTTAAAGCAATGTGATGTTCTTCTAGCGTAAACCCACAAAAATGCTTCAGCATGACTGTAAAGTTTAATTGTGTTACAGTTTGTAACGTCTAAAAGAAAACAAATGAAAACTTCTCACTGAGGTGATCAGATTGGTGCATTCTGTGTTTTCCAGCCTGTTGCTCTTTTGGGAGTTACCGAGCTCTCGTTTGTTTATACACTGTCTCTTGTTAACCTGCAGACAATTAATGTGATGTTGTGCCAGAATAAACTTAAGTATCTGAGCAGGAATTCACAGAAATGGTCTACAGTTGTTTTAATATCATCAAGATTATTCTAAGAGCAGCTGAGACCACTGCATGTGTATCTAGTTGTGTTTTCAATATGCACTTTTGCTGTGGTCCACAGTGCCCTGCATGCCACAAAGCTCATTAAATACACAGCAAGCCAAGGGGTTGGTCACTACACGTGTCGTCAGGATGTGCCCCCAAATCGGTGTGTGTGTGTGTGTGTGTGTGTGTGTGTGTGTGTGTGTGTGTGTGTGAGTGAGAGAGAGAGAGAGAGAGAGTGAGCACAGACTTAAGTGTAACATAAACTGTGTGTTTCTTTAGCTCCATGACTCTTGACATCATCATGCTGTGTTTCTTAAATCTGGCATCAAAAAAAGTGTTCAGACTGATGATGCATGGATCCCAGCTGTTACCCCGTGACCCAGGCATCCACATGACCACAGAAGAAGTAAGAGGGGCACCCTTTATCCACTCTGCTCCCCATAGATCACTTCAGAAGGCACTTACAGGGACACGGAAGGACTTTCTTGTTTTTGCCCTCGGTGGCTGCAGCTAGATCTCAGTTGATTCATGTGTTATTTGGGCCGAGAGGAGTATGTTGTTTGTATTTGTCAGTGAGCGCATACTTGTGTGTAGGCATCTGCATGTCCGGATGCGTGTGACTATATTATTGCATAACAGAGTGCAAGTTTTCCATGTGTGTTTTGTGTTTGTGTGTATGTGTTATTTTAGCCCAGAGGCCGAGCGAGTGAACTCTGCCTCTTTGTCCCTTAACACCCTTTTTGCTGTCACCGTCGCTGTGCAGCTACACTGTCACACTAAATAACGTGCCCAAATTAGCCTTTTTATGGCCTAAAATAATAGAGTCACACCATCATGAATGTTTAATACCTTTTCCAAGGCTCTTTGCTGACAAAAGCATAATTAAGGCTTGTACATAACGCGCTGGCTCAACGAAAATGCGCCATTTTCAGCAAATTCACGAATGTGAGTTTGGGGAATGACTTACTGTGTAATTCTTCTTCACACCGGCTGTTAAACCTAACCAGGGTGTAGCACAAGCTGCGACCGTGGATTCATACAGGGAAGGATGTTCATATTCTTTGTAATTGTCAAGGAAGGTAAAGGACGATGCGGCCAAAATAAATGAGTCGTATGCTCAGGATAGTTTTTCAACTCTACAATAAAGAAACTGATTGGATTCATTTTTTTGCAAACATTATTTCATGTCACCAACTGTGTCAACATCTATGAAAAAGGTTTTAAACAAACCTGCAGCAGTTCTCCTGCTATGAATTATTAGTGCTCTTTTTCCTGCTTCCTTCTCTTCATTGTTCAGTCTTCTCTGTTTTTTGTCACGACCTGTGTCTACACATTTTTCAATAATTCCTTTATTATTCTACATCTTTTTCTCTTGATATTCTGCTTTTATTTATTACTCTATTCTGCTTTTTTTTTCTTCTTCACTATAATATATCTCTGATGGTTCCAAATATAATAATAATGCAGAGTTTTGTATATCCTCCTCTACATCATTTGTTTTGGGCTAAGTTCAAATGTTCTAATTCCACGACCCATGAATAGCAGGAGTTCAAAATACTAAAAAAAGCTATATAAATACATATTATGGTTAAAAAACAGAGCAGAGAAAATCTGCCAAAACCAATCTTTACTTCTCAACATTGCATGTTAAATACAGGCAATGTTCTCATTATTTCCAAATGTGGGCCTCGTGCATGTTTTATGTCCTCTTTAAGGCGATGTCTATGGGCAGAATGCTGAATAATTGACGAGACGCGAAGCTGGATCAAACGGAAAGTCTGCTTCTGTTTGTGCCTCTCTGTGTGCACATGCTGTTCTCTGTGCGTGTGGCTTTGTGCACGCATGTGTGTTTGTGTGGCGGATAGCCTATAAGACTCTGTTTTCAGTGTGTGTGTGTGTGTGCATGCAAAAAAAGAAGACTCAGAAACAGTTTTTCTGTAGTGTGATGATAGCTTATTACTGCAGACATGAAATATGTTTGGACTTGTCAATAGAAACAGATTTTTAGCTGCTTTCTAAATGACAAACTCAATCATGTTTGGGCTATTTGCACCAGTTTTTAATATGTCCAAACTATCCATCAGAATATATTTCCTTTATTGTCCCTGTCACAAAAGCTGGATTCATCTTTAATGCTTTTACAAACATATTTAACATAAGTAAGCTGTTGTTTTTGACTATCCCTGTTCAAACATGCTGATAATAACAATATAGTGGTACCAAACCTACATATCGTTATATCCTACCTAGACTGATAATACAATTATGATCTAGCAATGAAGAAAAATAGGTGCCTTGGATAGATTTGGACATGTTAGTATTTGAAGTCAGTCCCTGACAATGGATGAAAGATGTCTTGAGGTCATGGGTGGCCCTGCCTAAAGTCTGGATTTGTCATGAATTTTGGCTTATGTTAAACTTGACTTCATCCCGTGCCATCGTCATGTCAAAATCACAATTTGTCCAATATTTTGGTTTATGACCAAATCCTTCCTCAGCTGTACTTTGTGGATCTGTGCTAATTGGCAAATGTTAGCCGGCTGACCTGCTAGACCAGGGGTGCCCAATACGTCGATCGCGATCGACCAGTCGATCGCCAGGGTAGTGCGGGTAGATCGCATGCCATTAAAAAAAAAAAAAAAAAAAGTATCCTCCCTACGGCATTTGTGTAAATCAATGTCCATCACCACGGACGGTGCGCCCGCATGGTCGGACGCTTGAATGCATTATTTGCGCTTCGCTACTCCCGTGAGTTTACTCAACTTTATGTGGTTAATTTGCGCCATTCGCTTTACACGCGGCTGAAAGGGGGCAGGGATATCTCCGTGGCTTATCTCCGTAAAAATGGTACCGTTTCCGCCATCCACCATTGAACTAACCACTAGTTCTGCTTTATAGTTATTGTGGAAATCCCTCAAACGTCGGACCATCAGACGCCCCGTGTCCATAATATCATCTGTAGCCGCACAACAGCGTCTGAATGACGGCTGCTTCCAGCGCTGCTTCAGGCGGACCAGCAGCAGTTTGATTCAGCACCGGCAGGACAGCAGTGATGATGCGGAGCTTCTCAACGCTGATTGGCTTTCACTACGCAAATCTTTCGGCCAAGTTATTCGCGTCATTCGCGTCTGTGCATTGACTTTGCATGTAATCTACTCGCGAATAATACGTGCCGCATTCAGTGTGAACGCAGCATAACCCTGGCTGTTTCTATTCAGTGCAAGTCATCAGAGTAAAATGTAATGACCAAAAATGTACAGAATTATATTGTGTCATAAAGGTTTATGCAGTTATGCAAGGTACGCCAATATTGTAAATATAAAGTATACTCTGTATATTTATACATTAATAATGCTATTTATTAATATATATCTATATAGATATATATCTATATAGATAGATATTTAGCATTATTAATGTAGATCTTTTTTAGCATTATTAATGTAGATCTTTTTGACTAGGTCAATTTAAAAGTAGCTCGCAAGCCAAAAAAGTGTGGGCACCCCTGTGCTAGACTAATAAACATGGTAAACACAATACCTGCTTCGTATCAGAATTCACGAAACAAAGCCATCCTCAATCACACACTCACATCTCACCACCCAACTGCCCACACACACGCGGACCACCACACCTTATTCTCCTCCATTGCACGCTCACACTCAATTGAACCTGTCATCTTCTCTTTGGTCCCCTAATGGCCGTCTACTCGTAGAGAGCTATTAGAGTACAGGACATGTTATTGGAAATCAAAGAGGATTTGGAGACCAGGGCGTCCTCCTGCAGGGGAAAGCACCCAGCAGAGGTCAACTTGTTACAAAAACACACACGGTCAACCCTGACCGCTCAGATGGATTGCTTCTGAGTAAATCTCTGTTTCCAGCCTCACTCTGGTTATTTCAGAGCGATTTTTGAAGAGTGATTTTGAACAACCGATGGACTGTAGTCATAATACCGGGAGTCTATAAAAAAATACTGTACATATGTATGTATGTGTATATGTATATATATATATATATATATATGTATATGTATATGTATATATGTATATGTATATGTATGTATATATATATATATATATATGTATATGTATATGTGTGTATATATGTATATATATGTGTGTATATATGTATATATATGTGTATATATATTTATATATGTATATATATGTGTATATATATATGTATGTATGTATGAATACATTAAATCATTGCCTTTTTTATTTCTATTTCACATTGTCAGTCAAGATTGAATCCACACATCAGGGTTTAGATGTTTGGAACAGGCTTATAAAATCAAGGGATAAACTCTTAAAAAGGTTTGGAAAAAGGTCTTGTCATGCATTCTCACGTATTGCATCAGCGGCACAGTCACTAGACATCCAGGGGTTTGTAAGTCTGATCACAGTTCTGATCTGATTCCTCAGATAACAAGCAAACAACGTCTGTACGAGAGCGCTTCTTGCTGCTAGTTAGTGTGCCTTGAAATTTGCATCAAAGCAACAAACATCATTTTCAAGAGCAAACAATTGGAATACCTGAACAAAATTGCACTCTGTCTAACGATTCAGGGAATAACTCGCACAAGTTGGTAATTTTGGCGCACCATAAGAGGTATGCTGCATCTGTTTATATTAAATACCTTTTATATAAATGAGATGAACTGAGACTTAATTATATTCTGAGCAAATGCAAGTATTATACTTGACAGTGTTTGTCTCTAATGATTAAGGGATTTCATTAAGAGGCAGCTGGATCTGGTTTCCTGATCAAGACTGTATGACACACAGTGTTGTCGTCCAGATTAGACAACATACTCCACATGCTGGAGATATGCCTTTTTCTTATTTTATGTATAAAAAATAAATAAATGAAGCAGTCAAAAATATTCATGAAGTGTGATTTTACTGAGGTGATTGTCATTAATTAAGGTCAGTGAAAAATAAAATGACAGCTGGTAAAGCGGTAGTTTTTTATAGACATTACAGTTTTTCCAGTAGCAGCTGTCTGACTATATGTTGAAAATAGCATCCAAAGATCAAAGTAATATAGGTAACTCAGGTGACCTTGTAGATTTGAGCCCAGTTTTAGTCCTTCATTTTGTGATATGGTATTATGTGTATTCCACATCCTTCCAGTCTCTAATGTAAACAGCAATACAATAAAGCACAATAAACCGTGAAATGAAAAGCTGTCCAATCGCTGCACACTATTGTGGAAAAACTACTTTCCAGTTCTACGAATAAGATGCTGTTTGAAGTGTAAAGGACACTGTGTATTTCTGTACAAATAAAACACAAACATTGTTCAATTCATTCTTTAGTCATTGATAATTTTAGAAGAAAAGAAAAGTAGCATAAATATGTTTTTTGATTAAGACAAATCCCCTAAATACCCCAAATCAACAGATACAAAAATAAAAAAACAGATCAAACATCTAATGGTGTGTCTGGGAGGACAAACATGAATAAGAAATTATCATATATTCCTAGTAGCATTGGGTTGAAGAGGGCTGGGGTCACTTCTTATCACACAGTGTTCCCTTTATAAAATATATTAGATTGTGTGCTCTCTCCACATGTGTTCGTCGAAGCTAAGGGCCACGCTCCAAAGGATCTCAAACGTCTTTGTGTCAGCTCCACTGTGTGGTGTCTGGAGCACAATGCCAGACCCTCATGCAGCTTGATATTTGGACACTTGGATGTGCAGTACATGAAAAGCTGGGGCAAACAAAAGCAGTATAGTGCAACTGATCTAAGCTGTTTGCAAAGGCAGGACGTTGGGGAAATCAGAAGCTTCATTAAAGTTTCATATTCCGTTTCTGTGCACTTGCAGTTTCATCTTGTGTCTCTATTTACTTAAGGGCCCAACCTGAGTAAAGTTACACTTACCCTGGGAGCTTGGATTGTGAAACAACACAATTGTCATGTGAAAATATCGGGGCAGCAGGAGGAATTTGTGTGTCTGTGCGTGTGTGTGTGTGTTTTCCAATGGGAATCTTGTTTAATATTAGTTTAGTTTCTGCACTGCACAAATACTGTATACATTGAGTTGATACTAACAGTATGAGTACATTACGTGTTCCAATGTGTGCTAATAATCCATCGCTTGTGCTGTTTATGATCACACAATGTGGACTGAGGAACTCAAAGGTGTTTGTCCATTTAAAGTTAAGTGATGTGCTTGAGAATTGACTTGTCTGTATCCACTTCTGTCTGTGTCAATCTGTCACTTTTCCACTTTCTCCCCATTCAACACATTCGTAGTGTCAGGAAACAGACAGAATGACAGCAGATAGTCACTCTCGCTCACTCTCTGACACACACACACACACACACACACACACACACACATTGGGGTATTAGTCAGCTAGGATTCCCCATGCGCTGCAAATGATCTGTGAAAATCAGACAGCAATCCTGTGCATGTCTTGAACAAATACTCACAAACAAACATGCATGCACATATTCACAAAATGAAGCAAGGTGCTCTTTTGCCAGAACTCACACGTGGTCGATATCAAGAGGCAGATATCTTTGACAGCTGCCCATATTTGATGGCCTGTTGCTGGCAAAGGTGGCTTTTATGAGGCTGCTGGTCGCTCAGCGTTAAGTTTCCTGCTGGGTCTTTTGTCCCATTCTGTGGTTTGCAGTCTTATAAATGAGGGTGTCCACGGGGAGATGAAAGGAATGGAAACAGGTGAGCACTTCACAGAGCAGAGCAATGAATCACTGAGAAAATATCTAATAACAGAAGCACAAAAACGCTTCAGTGCATTAGAGTAAGCAGCTTAGCCAGGACAGACGCAGTATAGAAAGCTCTTTTTTTTTTAAATGCTGAAATACTGAATAATGACTGTAGCATGCATTTGTATGTATTTTACAACGTTTAAAAGGTAAAGATGTAAAATGTTAGCCACATTTAATATCTAACATTTAATGGAATTCCAAAACCATCAGTTTCTTAATAAACATACAGTAGCACATAATAATTCTGCATGTCGTTGAAAGTCTAATCTGTTTGGAATTGCATATACATCATATATTGCTTAGTTTTTAACTCAGGTATCACAACAAACGCTGTCAGGATACTCAAATGAAAAGAATACATAACATATAAAACGTTAAAGCCCTCCAGAAAATGCTGCAGCTCTGATTTCTTTGTTGTTAAACTATTGTGAAGATGATTGGATGAAACATCTGTAGACGCAAGTGTTCACATCATATCTTCAGTGTCGTACCCATTCTGGCTCACGCTTCGTTCCCGTCACATTCAGGCAGGGATTCTGCACACTGTACCTAGCTTTAAGGCATGCAATAATTCGACAGTCTTACCATGCCCTCGTGACTCACCTTTTATCAGAGAAAGAAAGCTGTAGTCACAAAAATCACCTGAGCGAGTTCAAGTTTCTCCACCCGGAGCATTCACCTTCAAACTATACAAAACTGATCTGATGCTGTGCTGAGGCTTCACACACACTTAGATGGAGGTCCAGATGTGATTGTGTGTGTGTGTGTGTGTGTGTGTGTGCGTGCGTGTGCATGTGCCTGTGTATGTTACACGGCCCTTGTTTGACAGCTCTGCCCTTTTCAACGGAACTCAAAAATCTAGCATGCGATGTGTTAAATACAAATACCTCCTTCCTGGATCACGTGGGACCCGGCTGGACATGGTAGCTGCACTACCAACTCTCCTCTTTTCTATAGCTTGCATCATGCCTTCTTGATGGGCTGCAGCATGGTTGACACAGGAGAAAGGAAGTCAGGGGCAGGGGCAGAGAAGAGAAACATGGGAAGGAGAGCGGTAAAAAAGGAAGGCAGGAAAAGGCTACCCTGCTGTTGGCAGAAATTGTTTCCATGATGTTTGAAGTCCGCAACATTCCAATTGGGCTGCAAAGAATCGGGATTACACACACTCGCACACACACAACTCTGCCCTGTAATAGATAGAGGCAACGAGCGAGGAGGAGGGGATAGAGAGGGAGGGATAGTGATGAGGAGTGAAAGTGGCAGTGACTTTTGGAGAGATGGCAGAAACCAGGGGAGAGCAGCCTCCATGCTTGTGACAGCAGCTGAAATCCTATCCACTGGAGGAAAAGGGAGATGACACTCCCATGAAGGAAATGCACAGGGAAACGAGGCAAGTGAAAGAGAAAGAGATAAAAATGGCAGAAGAAATATATAGAAAATAATGTGTGAGAGCGTCACAGCCGGAGAGGGAAATGGCAAAACACAGATTGTTTGGGCATTGGTGCTCATTAGAAGCCATGATCAATAGGCAACTGTTTGGATGCGTTGTGGTCAGTGTGGGCGGACAATTCAGCCAACAAACAGCACTTGTTTGCCCTTATTTACAGCAGTGCCTCAGTTACCCAATATCATCCCTGCCTCACAGAAAAATGTTTTGCACAACAAAGGCGACAGCAGCATAAAAGCTGAAGGTTATTTTAACTGTGCATACTCTGAAGAATTTGTAATTTTATGTAACCAACCAGGTGATTATCTTGCTTTTGATTTTTCTGTGTGGCGCAATAAGGCCTTAAAAACAGGCTTCTGGTGTGAAATAGCCAATGCTCCCCCCCCCCCCCCCGTAGCAATGCATGACTCCTCACGAGTTTACCTTTTGCTCCTCGACTGTGTTTTGCAGACCTTGACATACCTGTTCTGACGGTGCACCAGACCATCAGCGATGTGCGTGGCAGTTACTACCAGGAGAAGACGGTGTTCCTGCGCTGCACCGTCAACTCCAACCCGCCCGCACGATTCATCTGGAAACGTGGGACCGTGCTCATTGAACAGAGCAAGGACAACGGAGTGGACATCTATGAACCGCTTTACACTCAGGTAGATTCAAACACGGGACACACGGCCAGGGTTTACGTCACGTCCTGCTTTCTGCTCTCCTCTCTCTCTTCCTTTTATTTATTTGTTCTTCAACTTTCTTACATACACACACTGTTTATCCTTAGAACACTAACGTTAAAAATAGTCACACTAACACTAACGTCGGGTGATTTTCACAAAGTATGTTAAAATACAACTTTACAAGGCAAATTGAAGTCCTCTTCTATTATTTTAACCTATATAATTTCTCATAAATAAATCATGGTGGGATCGTGAAAAAAAAAACATAAATAATGGAGCTATGAAGTTGTAATTTGGTCCACATGTTCCTGGGACATGTGAGCCTTGTTCTGTGAAGGAAAAGTCATATGTCAATGTAAAAACCCATCCAATTTTTTTTTACCCTCTAACACCCGAACACCTGCCTGTTGAAAAAGACAGGGATCGGAGCATAGAGACACGCCCACTTTTAGTAACGTCAGTGAGAAGCAGGAAGCTACACAAGGACCCGCGCAACTCAGAAAAAAGCAACACAATGAAAATAACGTAGACATAATCGCTCGGGTGAAAATCACCCGATGTTAGTGTTCTAGGGTTAAGCACTATTGTTGGCTTGTGACCAGCTTACTTTAGAAAAAAGACCTGTTCAGTATCACACATCCATTGTCTGTGTAGTGTTGCACTGGGTGGGTGCTAAGTCAGAGTTAGGGAAACATTAGCAGCGCTGATATTCATTCGATTGTGCAAGTCTATCAACCTCAGCAAAACTCACTATTTGATATTATGTCATGTTCATCCAAACACATCATAGCCCTCATCCTAAAAACCTTTTCTGTTGTGATGTTAAAAGTGAAACGCACTGCTTGAAAATACAAGAAGCGCCAATCTTTATCAATCGTTAGCGCGACTGCTGCCTTTTTCTCCACTTATCAAAGCATCAGTCAGACACAAAGCAGCGCCCCTCGAGTTCAATTAGCCAGCCAGCAGAGCTGTTCCCGGGGCTACAATGTCGGCCTATCACCCTCTGGAGCAGAGATAGTTATACAGTATCACACACAACTTCTTGATCTGAACAAAAACCAGTGATGTTAAAAGAGATGTGAGACTGCTTCTTTGTGTCCAAGTGTGTGTGTGTGTGTGTGTGTGTGTGTGTGTGTGTGTGTGTGTGTGTGTGTGTGTGTGTCTACATGAGTGGCACAAAGAGATCTACTGGAGTAGAGAATAATATTGTTTTAAGAATGGTCAGGGAGATGCTGGATGGTTTTATTTTTTGTTTTTGCACTGACTATCAGATCATTTTCATTTTCCTAATGGTCTCATGTGAAAGCCGTTAGAAATTCATCCTTCATATTACTCTGTATGTAGAGTTGAGACGCTTCAGTTGATAATCAGGGCATGTCATACAAACACAGTATGTGTGAGTGCATGTTTCTGTATGTGTGTGTATGTGTGTGTGTGTGTGTGTGTGTGTTTGTGTTTATCAAAGTGTGTCTTTGACCCTGTTTCTCACAGTGCGGCTCATCAAAAATTGAAGTGACTTTTACACACGATTATAGCCCAGTTTAGAAAGGCCTGAGCTTTCTGTACACACGTAATGTTGTGTGTTATAATGGAAATGTGGTCCTATTATATGTATCTTTAGATCCATGTTTATCTACCTGTTTCGTAATTATTTTCTATTTTAACAAGGTGTTGTTTTGTATGTTTGCTTCATCCCATCTAGGGTGAGACCAAGGTGCTGAAGCTGAAAAACCTCAGACCCAAGGACTTTGCCGATTACGCATGCCAGGTGTCCGTCCGCAATGTGTGCAACATCGAAGACAAGTCGGTCACCTTCAGGCTCACAAATGCCACATGTAAGTTTCTTTATTGTTTCTTTGCAAACACTTCAAAGACAAATTAATGTCCTTGCCTTGTACAAACCTTCACAAAGATTTCCTCCTCTGCTATCAATTTCACGCTTTGACTTTTGCACTGGCTGCTTGTTGTCTCTTTTGCTCTCTCTCTCTCTCTCTCTCTCTCTCTCTCTCTCTTCCCTGAGCTTTACCTCCACCCTTTGACTCTCACATTTTCCCTGAGTCTCTCTACCTCGTCGCCTGCCTCCCAATGGGCCATATTGCCCATCTGTCTTGTTGTTCTGTTGCTGAGAGCTCATCTCAGGGCCGTCAGCTGTAATTCAGTTGTCACCCTCCCTGTTATCTCCAATTCACTCTACACTGCTCTGTCCATCTCCACGCCACCGCTCAGCAACTCTGTTACTTACGACAACATTGTTGACGTTGACAACCCTGTCATGTTTGTTAGGCTGATACAGCACAAAGGAAAACCTCTTTCTTTTTCTGTTGTTTGTTTTATCTTCTTCTCTCCTTTTTTCTTACCTCGTTTTCTAAATATTGCATACAAGCTGGTACTTATATTGTTTTTTATATATATATATATATATATATGTTAAGTACTTGTTGCTCTGTGTAGTCAACTGTAAATCAAAATGTGTTGATAAAATCAGGATAAACAGGAAAGCAAAGCAGGGATGCCAAACATATTTGAACAAATTAAATAGCCTTTAATATAGTGGTCTTATCATGAAAAGAGCCCACATGTTTTGACCACTCTAGGATTTTGTCAGGGCATTAAATAAACTTAATAATTGTATATTTGTTAAATGCCCTAAAAGGCCTACAGTTGCTGATACATGTTGGCTCTTTTGATGATTTAACCACCGTAATAAAGGTTATTTAATAGTTCCTTCTTTTTTGGAGTGCCTTGAGGATCACCTTCCTGTTCGGATGCACTTTGTTGGCAATATTTTCAAACATGTCCCACATGCTCAAGAGCCATTTGAAGATAGATTTTAAGACGAAGTGAGTTCAAGACTTCTTATCTTAATCCAGTCAGAGGGCCTGAATAGATATGCGGTGGAAATGTGGATATAGCAAAGTTGTAATGTTTGCTTCAACTGAGAGGGTTAGAAAAGCACACTTTGGACCAAAAAATACTCCTACAATCTCCAAACTTGAAAAAAAATGAAAGATTGATACAACAGTTTGACATTTTAAGTCAAGTTTGTATGTGGGTATAATAGCTGTCTGCAAGAAATAAAATTATCGTGTCTCTTAGAATGTAAAAGTATTCATTTAACATCAAATTGCCCTTGAGCGAGACAGTAAACCACAGAAGAAGACAGTTGACGCTCTGCTGTTCAGTTCTCATGTTGGCAATATTAGCAGATCTGAATGTGATGCGGAAAAAGGCAATTAAGTGGATATGTCCAAGGTTAAAAAAAGAAATTGCAAAAATGTCGGCCCATAGTTCTGTAAAACCAGTGTTGTTCATCGAAAGCTGTAATTTATTAATTGTATCTCATTTGTATTAAATATGAATGTTGCTTTAATTCAATATGGTTGAAAGAAAATGTTTCACAATAAAGAGTAAAGAGAAGCTATGTTTTTATGATGGGCACTAGTCTCCATGACTTTTTACTTTTTATTTACAGACTCTGAAGGAGAGGTTATCAATTGAGCAATAAGGCCTCTTTCAGATAAGAGATACATGTTCCCAGGAGTCTCCTAAAGTGAGTTTGGTGGGAAAGATTAAAAAAAAAACAACTCTGTGATAAAGTTAAGAGGTGAGAAAACAGAATCTCTGTTTAAGACTGCAAGAAAAGAGTTTGGAGAAAAAGAAGGAAATGAAGGACCGAGAGTGAATCAGACAGAACATGACAGATGGACATGGCTTGCTGAAATGCTCCGGAAAGAAAGAGTGATATTAATGAATCAGCCTCAGGTGAATGAGACATGCTATCCATTATAGCAGACAACACAGGACCAGAGATGATAAATTATGGATTATACTAAAAGAGAAAACAGAGTGACCAAAATGGAACAATTATTTTCATTATTTCTTTATTTTACCTTGATTTAACCAGATAAGTCGTTTGAGCACCATTTCTCATTCGCAATGACAACCTGGCCAAAAAGGCTGCTACAGTAGGCCAGTCGTTCCAAAATAAAATACAACATCTCTAACAATCTCATACAAAAATTGCAATGTCATAAAATATACAATCAATGAAAAACAGTGTTTCAATATCAACATTTTAAAACAATGTCATGGATCTGATTGTTTCAAATATTTTAAATACTACTCAAAAGGTATAAGAATAGGGCAGTCAATGATGCTATCCCTTGCTGATTTTTCGTTAATTAGCCTTCAGATCAATGCGTAATCTCTAACGTGTGTGTAAACAGTCACAAAAGGAAGGAAGAAAGGGATGCTGTAGGTGTTCTTCACCCTCATCCCCTCTGTCTTCCTGTCCTTCCCTCTTGGATTCCTGCAGCCGAGATCAATTGTATTCCTGCGGCTCCTTCAACACACACACACACACACACACACACACACACGCACACACACACACACACACAGCCAACATAACAATAAATATCTGCTTGGTGCTGGTGTACGGTGGCAAAAGTCTGCCAAAACAGTCAATCTGTCTGGACCTCACAGTCCCACAGAGTGACAGAAAACAAACTGCTTAGCGTGTGTGTGTGTGCGTGCGTGTGTGTGCGTGTGTGTGTGTGTGTGTGTGTGTGTGTGCGTGTGTGTGTGTGAGTATGCTGCACTTCTGGAAAATACATTGTGTTGGTTAAACATTTCTTTGCTGTTGCTTTGAGTCTACGATAATAAATGTGCAAGTTTGAGACACATTTCTTAAAATAAATCCCAAAATAAGCCAACTTCATTAACATGTTTCCACCACCTTACCCTTGCCCGAGACCTCACATTTTCCCACCAGAATGAAGAACTGTCAATACAATAAACGCACTAAAATGAAAAACAGGCAAAAGTTATCCGGAGTTTAAAATTGATCCCGATACAGAAGACAAATAACAATAAACGTATTAATATTATCTCAGAAAATTTCAACTCGGATCTCCAAAATAAGTGAAACAACAAGAGAGACAAAGGGGAACACAGAACGGAAAGAAAATTACAAATAGAGAGCAGAGATAATAAAATAGAAACACAGAGGGCAAAGAGAGAGGTAGACAGACAGAAGGGCATATGATAGAGATTGAAAAAGAGGAAAACAAACAGCGACTTGCGGTTTTGTTTTTTATCCTCTATAATATTTATCTAATGAGCGTATTTTGTTATTCCCCGCTGAGCTCCTTTTTGTCCTTGTGGCGTCAGTCACTGCTTAGATTAGATTTATCCAACTAGGTCACGCCATCACCGCTGATTCACCGCACTGGGACAAGTGGATTGATTGATTTTTATATCATAATCCCAGCCTGGGATTTGAGTACGGGGCTTCTGCCCTCCAGCAACTGCTGACAGCGGGTAAATCCTCTTCCCTTGCCTCCCATAAAAAGAACACAGGGGCAAAGCTCCGGTGCTCGTAGTGTTATTTAAAGTGATGTAGAAAAGGGGTGGAAGGGTTAATGGAACAAGGCCTGGACATGTGGAGGGATGGAGCAAAACAGGAGATTGTATTAGATTGATTTTCACCATATCTGAATGTGAATTTGGGATTTTGTCACATATTGTTTGTTTAAAATAAATAGAGAGAAGTAAAGAAAAGTCACAACTTAACCAATCAGTTGCAATAGACATAAACTACTACATCATATTTAAAAGTTCTGAAAGACCATCAGCCACCACTCGAGTCATTTTCCCCTTTTACACTGAATACCACCACCGCACATGTAAGTTTTAAAAGTAGCTAATGTGAAACGATTGTATAAAAGATAAAAGGAAGATGGTAATCATTTATTTTACCAATTTGCACCATAAGGTAAACTATCAATCTGACCCGACTTGTTTTCTAGTAATGAGCACCTGCGGAGGTGACCTCTCTGTATAATAATAGCAAAATCATAAAGAACGTATAATTACTGCAGTGGAATAGTCGTCTGGTTCTGTTTGACAAAATGTCAATTCATAGAAAAGAAATAGTAATGCATTTTTTTTTTTTTTTAATATACAAAATTGCAGACAATTTACAGACCAAATCACCAGATTGCCTGTCCTAAAGCACACTCTGCTTTACCGTACATGTTACCCTCAATGGGACCATCATTTATTAAATGAAGACTTGAAACTAGTAATGTTTACTAAGATAATAAACAAAAAATAGGTTTACGCATTATAGCATTTTTCACAGTGCAGACGTGGTCTCTAACATGGAAAAACAAGGCGTTATACTGAACCAGATTATCCCCCGACACAACCAGAGGAGACGCCCCCTGCAGGCTATTATAAAGAATGCAAGTTGAAACTTCCTCATTCCCCTTTTAGGATCCTGAGGTTGTCGCATGTGTCGGACGAAAGAGACAAACACAGATACACACCATGATTTAAAGCTGTTGACAACCTCTGAGCGGACTGTAAATCTGAACGATGGGAGAGTTGATTCAGTCTTTAATTGATTACTCTAACTCTTACTACAATATACCTTCACAATAATATGACAGTCGTGCAAGTGTGTGATATTTATGATGAGATCAATAGGTGGCAAATCCTGTTGTGTATAAATTCCCCTTTGAAAAGTTAAGGATCGATGGGCAATCTGCAATAACCCTTAGTACTGTAAAACCTCTGTGAGAGGACAATGTGCTGCGTCTGTGCAGTCAGTTTTATGTGAGTCTATAATCCATGTCTGAGAGTGTTCATGTGGAAGAGAGAGATAATCAGGAAAATAATAGAAAAATGAGAGGGAGAAGAAAAAAGACACAGCTTTGACATAATCTAAAAGGGTTTACGTATTTAAAGTCAGCTGTTACAATACTTTATACTATCTGTTTGTTTATTTTGATACAAAGGTATACCGTTATATGTCTAACAGATCCTGTCTGTCTGGGGCTTTACACACACACACACACATATATATATATATATATATATATATATATATATTTGGACTTTATTTATTTATTTATATATATATATGTATGTATATATATGTATAGTCATGGCTTAATCAATCTGCTTGTAAGGCTGCTCTCATAATCTTTTTATGAAGTTACTGGCTTTAAGAATCTCAGATTTTCAGTTCTGCTCCCTCTTTGCTTGACCTTTCCATTTAAAAAAAATATTGCTTTAATTATACAAGTTAGCATGCAGCCTCCTTTCAACAGTGCTCTGCTTCACACTCATGACCTACAGTACACGCTTCAAATTAAGTTACCAATTGCAGTGTTGGAACTTAAAATGGCAACTTTCTGGTCTGAATCTTTAAATTATTTCCTAAAAGTTAACCTCTCAGAGTCCACCTATCTGCGGATGGAGTAGGATTAAGGGGGAAATTAGTTTTGAGTGATGGTATATGAGTTTTTTGTTGTTTGTTTTTTTAAGTTAGGGCTTAAAAAGTTACGAACAATGTCCTCAATTTTCCAATGATCAAACACAGCCTATCATTCCTAGCTAAATATAATATGTTACGGTATTATTGGGGTTGAGCACCATTAATATACTCTGGGGTTCATTACCTCACCTTGCTTCAGGGTATTTTGTCTGAATAGAGGTAATAACCACTAATCCTCCATTTCCCAAACACACACCTGGAACATTTCCTCTTCCTTGGCACCAGGGATCAAGATAAACCTTTTGGTTATGGCGTCTCACAATATGTTTGACTGAAGTAAAGGTGTCACCCACTGTCCCCAGTACAAAACACAAACATACAGCACTTGTCAGCATACACCTATCTCAACCTTTAAGCTTTTATTTACAGCTGATTTGCCTGCAAGAACCCACCTGCCTTTACCTCGTTGATTCATTAAATCCTCCAAATCGTTACGGGCAGCACAGCATGGCAGTGGGAGAGAAAGCAAGTCATGGAGAGAATGCAGGGAGAAAAAAAAATGCAGAAAGAATGAGAACCAGGTTTAGAGATAAGGGAAGGTAACACGGCCGATATTGAAGATACAGAGGTGAAAAACTGACAGAGGGAAAAGGCGAGAGAGGGAGTTGGATAGTGCGAGCGTGGTAGAGAGAGGCATTTGTTACCTGGTTGTAAACCGCTGTGCTGCACATAAATCCCATTACTTTGGGAAGAGCGCTGGCTGATCCCAGCGTTGCTGTCACCCACGCATCCCCAGGAAATTGAAGCTATAATTCTCAAATCCTCACTTCCTCGTTCCTTGCTTCACATAGTGTTCTCTCTCATTTGGACTTCTTATCAGACTTTTGTGAGCAATACTACGGCATTTTCTTTTCTTTTAATTTGTTCAGTAATTTGTTAATTTTGTAACAGTAGTTTACATCAACGTCTACCTAGAGCTCATTTACAGTCCAATTAACCTGACGTGCACATCTTATAAATTCACGCAGGACCCCAATGCACTCAGAGGGAAACCACATGGGCGGCATACAAAGACTCTGACTACTCAAACTTAAAATGCCAGTATAATCAATACTGACAACCCACAGGTCTTTAATATACCCACAACTGCACTGATACTCTATTTTACTGTAACTGTACAGTTTCCATGGAGGTTCTGTGAATACTTGAAAGGCTCTTCAGGCTCACAGGCGTTTACTTTCCGAGCGTTGTGATTTGATACAATGGAAGTGGACAGTGCTATTTATGTGCTGATTGCAGTTGTTACACCAGTGAAATGTCTTGTCGGCTTGAGGACCATCACTTGTTAGAGAAGTCCCATTAGTGTGTGATTTTGCATGCACTTTTTGGTCACCATGTCTCAGCCTGTCTGCGTGTGTGCACGCCATGCGTGTGTTCTTGTAATGGTGGAAACATCCGCTGGTAAACTAGTTTGTTGAGCCTCCGTGCACCTCTTTCATTACGGCGATTGCAATCTATTAAAAAAGAGATTAGATGAGAGGATGTACTGCATAAAGTCTATTAGAGGAATGAATTGCTCCCTGTGCTCTGTGGGGTCGGTCTCACTCTCACACAGGATTAACTCTCTCTCAGCTCAATAAACCGGGATTCTCCTCCGTCTTGCCATTTAGAAGACCCGTCTGGAGTGCACTCCAATAAAAATCTCCAATAAAAATATTTTGAACCTTAAAACATGCGGCCAGGTAGAATTGAGACACATATGTGTTGATGGATAAATGCGTCTATGATGAGCTCTCTATGAAGGATCAGCAATTGACCTTCGAACACCCGGCCTATCTGCTGACTACAGAGGTACTCAAACCATTGACCCAACACTCAGATATTTTAGGACTCACACACACAATGTGTGACTGCTTTAGTTTTATATCAAGCAAATGTATTAATTGGGATAAATATATGCAACAAGTTCAGTGACTAAGTGTTTTGTTGGCTTTATTCTGTCTCGAAAATGAACCAGGAAACATTTCCTTAACAGAGTAATGCATAATTATGCCTCTGTATGCAAATCAATATAGAGTTATCCCCTGCTGCATGATGTCTTACAGGGCGCTATAGAAACACAAACATTATCATCCCATGTTACATGGCAGCTTAATAGAGAATACATACATAATTTAAAGAGACAGGTTGGCTAAGCAGATTTTAAACAGAATACAATGACCTTGTTTTTCTTCTTTTTTGCTGCTAAATACTCAGAGAGGCCAAGTTACACACACAGACACAACGTCGCACCATAGAGCTCAACCGTACCAGCACAGATTAGTAACTTGTGGCCCGTGAAGCAGCTCCAGTACCGAAACTGGGACTTGACTGCTTCCCCCCAGGGTGTTTTTACTGCTGCCGATGAGGGAGGGGGAGACCTTTCTATATTACTCCATCAAAACATTTCGTAGCCACTCGAGGGATTTAAACATGTGACATTTTGGTCACAAGCTCATTTGCCTCACCGTTAGCCTGCTGTCACCCCATTTACACCCTGTGGCGAGATATGCAAAGACCATTCACAAGATGTTGCAGACAGGACTGCCGCCTACGTGATGTACAGCATTTTGAATGCTTTATAAAGTGCTCAGTTTTAGATTAGAGACAGCATAACCATGTAAAACAACGTTAGCATGTAGGAAACGCTGTTTGACACTTGTATAAAGTGCAATTATTAGAACCTAGAGTTTTTGACAGCACACACAATTTATTGGAATTATCATGTACAAAGTAGTCACTAAATGACGTTTAGTAGTTTAACATAAACAAATCCACAACTCCCCGCTGCCACTTGGCAAAGATCATTTATTCTGTTGAAGCAAACAAATAGACAACATGTGTTTGCTGCAAAAGCCCTGCAATTGATTTAATTGCATGTCAGCCAGTTTAAAAAACAAAACAATACACTATTTAATTAGATCACCCTTCAACTTGTGTCTTTTCATGATACCCATGTTGTTTTCTTCTTTTACCAAACAGAACGTACTGATTTCCAGCCACTCAGAAACCAGAGGACAGATCCTTCCCAGACGCCGGACTTATAACCGATAGATAATTGAGAATTATTCAATTTTGACGGAGCGCTTCTGTTAACCGGCGCAGCTTTTCCAGCATTTACACCCCTCGTTCAGCGGTCCAGGAAACAGACTGACCAATTGCATTCGTTTTAAACCCTATGACGCGATGATACTCAGCCAATCAAAATCGTGTATTCCGATAAGCATCGCGGCTGGAGCGGAATGTAAACAGATTGGTGTCAGAGAAGAAGCGGACAGCGAAATATGTCTCCTCCCACGGGCAGTTCAAAACCATTATGTCTCATATGTTGAGAGAACGTGGCGAATATTAAAAGCTGCAATGTGAAGTGCCACTACGAGACAAAGCACTTATAATTATATACAATCTAAGAGCCCAATATGATCAGATTCCTCACACTTTTACTGCCAAACTATAATGTTAACAGAGAGGGAATAGAGCTGGAACAAGTAACCACATAAACACAGATAAAGTCCCTGCAGACAAATGTCTTTTATTAGATGATGAGAAGAATATAATGTGTTGGATGAAGGAATGATGAACTTATTTTAACGACTAGGTAGCTTGTTTGCTGATTGCACAAGTTTGCTTTATTATACCAGCTTAGCACTGAATACATTATATCCACTTGCTACACCTTCAGTATTGAACAGTTCCATAGATTCCACGGGTCATTGCCACCGTTGTGATGAAAGCTGAGCAGTACAACCAATGCTGTGCACATCTCTCACCAGCTGGCAAAGTCACACACACACACACACACACACAACCACTAGTGACATTACCTGCAGAGGGAGAAAGCCTGAGAGTCAATAACACTACACTGCTGGATTTATGACAAGGGAACTCAAACACACACTTTCTTACACTTGGCAGATACGATGTAGATACAAGCTTCCACACAGTAGCAGCAGTGGATTTCATCAACTCAATGAAAAAGTACCTGCACAGATAGGAACAACCTGTGGCATCCTTGGCCCAATTGACACAACTGAGCACATCTGGTATGTGTTAAAATTACCAAAGTGATGTTCTTTTTTTGGAGTAACTCTACTCTTATATGTATATGCACTGTACCGTTTATCAGTGGATGTCTTGGAAAGCTGTCTTATGATGATACTATCAAAATGATCTATGCATTTTATTTTCCCTCTATTTGGTAATTGTGCAGATTGTACACACAAATTGATGCCATTTAGTTATCAAGGTGTGTGTTTGTGTGTGTGTGTGTGTACATTCAAGTTTCACTTTCAATGTAGGTCCTTCTTTCTAAACCTTCTCTTCCATGATTAATAACCTTTATTTTCCTTAGCACTCTGCTGTTTCATCCTGTCGTTTATTCTCTCCCTCCTCGTCAGTTGTTCAGTACTGTACCGTGTCGTGTGTGCGCCCCGTGCTCCTACTGCTCTGCCCTTTTTTGGTATTTTGAAACTGCTGAGGTCCAATCGATCTCTGTCTGGCAACAGAATTTCCGCCACTCTGCAGTTGCATTTTGGGTCATCCTTTATTTTTCCTGTTAGGTCAGTCGGGCAATATGAGAGTATGGGAACAAGGCATGAATTAACTTTGCTTTACTGTTCGGTACTGACGAAGGGCTGGAAAGTCACACACTGTTACATAAATGCACAATGACACACACACACACACACACACACACACACACACACTATGAAACAAAGACACCCAAGCACATATTTAAACAAATTTACAAACAGCTGTTCGCTGATTTGGTCGGAGGTCAGGTTTTGGGAGTTAATTGCTGCTCAAGATTAATTTATACAAGTGTATGTCCCATCCTCAGGGTACCAGTTCTTCCAGATTTTTACTTTAGTCAATAAAGCAAGGATTGAGTTTGATACCAAGTAAATGCATTTACAGTAACCTGCTGATGAATTGAATGACATTAGCTGAGGTATATAAAGACCAGGATGCCAAACCACACATTTATTAAATTTGCTTATGAGGTGCAGAGCGTCATATTATGTTAAGATAATGTTATGTACATTATGATATATGCACAGACTCACAGAGTAACGTAACACATACTCCTACCCATTTTCACTATTAAAAAGCTTGTGCAGTGCCGTTATGCTTGCCGGATCTGCGATGGCCGCTCGCCCCCTTAGCGGGGTTCCGTGCGGCAGGTTTTCACCTGTCCGTGCACATCCAACATTCTCCAACTAAGCAGGCGCAGATGGGCGGAGAAAGTGGAGAACTTTAAGGAGCTTTGAGAAAGTCTGTTTACCGCACGGTAAATGTCAGCTCATGTCAGTGCAACCGTTCTTGCAGAAAGTATAACCGAGGCTTTAGGTGTGCATGCTTGTTAGATATGGCCTGATTGCTTGGCTCCCTGTATTTGCCGCTTACAGACAACCGCTCCTCGCTCGCTGACACCAGGGAAGTGAAGAGTTCGGTTTTTACGCTAGTATATCGAGCATCCAGCAGAAAAGGTGAACTTCAGTCAATGAGCTGCTGCTGCCTGTAAAGGCCCGCTGCAGACCACATTCTCCACAGCCCGGCCCTGCTGCTTCACAGAGCGCTATTGCATGTTTGTTTAGTATTTATCAATATTAGACGTGTTGCCTGTCCATATTGACCTAACTTTAACACTGCATATCTGTTGGTCCCCATCGATGGACCCACCATGTATGAAGCAGATTGGATGAACGTTTTTTGAGATATGCAAGACGGAGAATCTTGATTCATGTCATCACCTACATGCAAAACCCTGTAACCATCCTGCAATCCCACTGGGACACCTTCATTTGAACCTCTGTAGCCTATTAGAGGTGCAGAGGTGTTAACATTATTTACAATATCTAGGTGTCAGTAAACCATCAATCTTTTCTCTCCCTGTTATCTTCTCCGCTCTCCCCCCCCCCCCAGCTCCCCCAATGATCCGGCTGTCAGTGAACGACACGGTGGTGGTGGATCCCGGGCAGGATGTGCTCTTAACTTGTGAGGTGATAGCAGGTTTCCCCCTCCCCACCGTGGTGTGGTCACGGTACCCCAGCCCCCTCCCCCTCAGCGCCCAAGTTCGAGGGCCAACGCTGATTCTGCGTGCTGTCACCCCGGCTGACGCAGGTTTCTACAACTGCACGGCTGTCAACAATGTGGGCAACCCCGCACGCAAGAACGCCAATCTCGTTGTCAGGAGTAAGTATGTGTGTGCTTGATCCTAACTTGACGTGATTTATGCTGTGTTCATCCATCTAGCAACGATGTATTTACAAGCTTTGAAACTATATTCCTTTTCTATTTGTAATCATGCCATCTGATTTTTTTCTTTCCTTTTGATAGCTGAGGGGATAGTATACAACTGAGGTTGTTTTTTTAATAAGCAAAAGCCCACACCTGAAAACTATTAGTATTTTTGAAAATATTGATTAACAAAATTTTGAATATTTAGTTTTCATCTCTTTAAATCTGAAACATTTTCCCTGACTGAAAATACAAAATGCCATCTGTCCAGTCCTCGTTAGCTTTATTATTTGACTGTAGTGTGTGAATGTGTGAAAATCTATTAATTTGTGTGTGCACTGTATGTGTGTGTGTGTGTGTGTGTTGAGTGTGACACACCTGCAGTTGATCCATCATTGGAGTCAGCTGATTTGAATCTTGTCAGAGTAGGCAGACTTAGTACTGCGCTTTTTCCTGGTGTTAAAACAAGAAGCCTTCCAATCTCCTTCGCCGCCGGCTATTTTTAGTCCCTTTAATCATCTTTATTCACTCCAATTAGTTAGACTGGAGTGGAGGCAATTAGCAACAGTCTCTTCTGTTAGTTAACGCTGTAGAGAACGTATGCTGGATGGGTTTCTCTTGTTAGCTTAATGGGCCTGAACGCATCGTCACACCAGCACAGGTGGCAAGATGGTGAATGTGACACACGCACACACACACTCACACACACACACACTCTCAAGATCAATGAAAGTGCAGAGAGATAGAGGTCTGGTAGGCAGGCAACACAGTTAAAAATGTACATGGATGCACAGGCTCCCACATCTCATGCTCACACAACATTGTCTCCACACTCACCAGGTAAAGTTGCAGGAGCATGCTGAACATATGGTCACTGCTTCAAACATGGCTCCACCCAAGCATCTTGTTAACAAGCTTTAAACCAAGCTCTCCTCTCCTCCCCGCCTCCTGTTGGTTGGGAAACAGAGAGCTGTTTTGTATGCAACATGGAAATCTGTTGGGGAAACGCAGCCTTTGAAACCGAAAATTAAATGTGACAGTGTGAGAGTTACTCTTTGTCCTTGATTTTGTTTTCCCCCTCCTCCTTATCCCCCTCTTTTTATTTTATTCTGTATCTGGCTCCTTTAGTCCCTCCCTCCTTCACAATTTGTGTCTTCCCCCCTCTCTCTCTCTCTCTCTCTCTCTCTCTCTCTCTCTCTCTCTCTCTCTCTCTCTCTCTCTCTCTCTCTCTTCCCCTTTGGTTTCTTCTCACACACATTGAGAAGTTGTCTACCATTCCGTATGAGATAGACAGATGGTTTAATATTTGTCCTGAGGGAGGGCCTTCTTCTCCACCGTAGGGGCATACATAACACAAAGTAAGATTATACAAAATTATACAAAAATAAAAAGACCACAAACTGGATTGCTTAGGAGGTTACTTATTTAAAGCTTGTATCAGCTATCGTCTGCCTCCTCCATTCATTACAATTGATTTATATTCAACAAATAAAACATTTTAAAAAGTTTATTGCTATGACAATAATTGCCAAACATAATTTAAATATATAATTTAAAAAAGGTCATGCAGAGAGTAAAAGATCAATTGCCACATATTGTATAATAAACATACAATACAAGGACACATACTTTTATCAATGCCAAGCATTACTCATACATAATTAATTTTTAAGTGCACCACTTCTCAGTATGGAGGCCACTGCATGAGTTACTAGTTAATTTATGTATTAAGAATTTGGCAGGATGCTTTCTTTTTTTCTTGTTCTTTTTTTAATGTGTTGATTTGTTTAATAGATTTTTTATAATGGCAATAAAATGCACAGATGACCCCATCTGTATACTTGTACACTCATTTTGCAAATGCATGTACAGTATATGTGTTAATTGTTGATAGTAATATACTAACAATGGTGAATCAACAGTTAGCACAAGTTGTGTGTACTAAACATGAAAAACCATGAGATGCTTTGCTTTGTGAAATTTAATTCTGGCTGAAAGTGAAAGATTATAGAGACAATGCCTAAAAATCTGGAGAAGAAAATATATATTTTTTGTTGTTTTATTCATTTCTTTGTGAGTATTTGAAATCCCTCCCCCATTCATTGTTTTCAAGACTGTACCACAGCTGATCTGACACTGTACCTCCTATTCAACCCTTTTTTTCTGTCTTCTTCAACCTGCCACACCACACAGCAATGAGCAACCTGACCTTCCAGATTACACCAGACTCAAACAAGGACAGCGAGACCATCCAGATGGGTCGGGACCTCAAGCTGTCGTGCCACGTTGATGCCACCCCACAGGACAAGGTCAACTACACCTGGTACAAGAACGGTGCGCCTGTCTTCAACTCGGATAGCCTGATCTTGCTGCGCAGTGACCCCGACATGGCACCCGGCACCAGTAGCTTGGAGATTGTGGACATGAAGTTCAGAGACTTGGCTACCTACAGCTGTGTGGCCAACTTCCTAGGCAGCAGGGGTCTGGAGCTCCGTGTGGATGTCAACATCTCTCAGAACAGTGGTGAGGTTTTGTCTTTTTTTTTTTTTTTTATGTACAAGCAGTCTATTTGGTTGCAAATATACTGGTTAGAGGTTTGTTAGAAGCTGATTGTTTAAGAAACAATATGTCAAGTTTTAGGACTTTGCATCTCTTTGAGTTAGTGTGAGTTTTATAATATTAGCACTTAATTCTTTAGCAGTTATATCTTTTTAATGTTCCGATAACTGTGATTATCCAATACAATTAGCCTCGTAAATGTCAGTTTATTCAATTCCTTTTTATTCTCCGTCTGTCTCTGTTATCCAGTTTCTGTTCACACCATCTGTAATTTTAAAGTCATGTCCTCTAGAATTATATAACATGCACCCCTTCTTTTCCATTCCTCTATACTAGTTCATACTCTATATTGTTTATTCTGAAACTATACTATGTTTATCCACATAGCCATTTAGTAGATACTACAATATATCAATTTTCTTTTGGCTTTTGTAAGAAAAAAAATTGTGTGATTATTGTTTTTGTAAAGAAAGTAAAATCATTTTCAAACACATTATTAATGTTTGTTTCCATGTACGTAGAAGTGAGAGAATATACTTAAACTTGTTCTATTCCGTTCCTTCTCTCCTTCTCTCCTCCTCTCCTTCTCTCCTTCCCTCCAGTCTCTCCTCCCGTGCTGTCGGTTCCACCAGGAGGTCAGGTGGTCAGTGTGCGAGAGGGAGGTAACGTTGACCTGGTGTGCTTGGTGGTAGACGGCAAACCACGTCCACCTATCCTCTGGTCACGGGCAGAAAAGGACCTGCTAATGCCATCAGGGAGGACCACAATGGAGACCCCTGACGGCCGCTTGAGACTGAAGAACGTCAGCCGGGACATGATGGGGGTGTACCGGTGCCAGACTGCTCCATACAACGGGCTTAACATCAAACGAAGGGAGGCACAGGTCCAACTCAATGTGCAGTGTAAGTGTAAATGAGATGATTTCCCCCCGAGAACCCAACCTACACCAACGTGTAACATCATTGTTTAGATTAGGCAGCAGGAGGTCGAGGTAACTTGTTAAAAAACTGTCCCGGGGTGCAGTTTGGTGTAAAGAAATCTAGATTTGTTACGACTGCTTTCACAGTTCAAGTTCTGAAGCTCTGTTTTGGGTTTTGCAGACTTTACTTCAACTTATTCAGTTACCTGCTCCATTTTGTGCTACTAAGATAAGACAGGGTGATCCCTGGGGTAGCAGCAAACTGAATACTTGCAGTAGCGATGTTTAAAACAAAGTAGTAAAAAGTAGAGGATATAACAGACACATTGGTAGTTGTTCTATTGGTAGAACATATTCAGTACATCATTCTCCATGACATTTTAAAAGCTCTGTGTGACGGTGTTCAGTCTTTAAATCCTGTCTTGTGCGTAAACCTCCATAGGCCCCACAAAACTATTGTCTTTTTTGCTATGGTAATATCAAAGATCTTTCCGTTTGCCCCACACATATTAATGCCATCAGCTTCACATTTTGCTCGAAATTGTGGACCCTAAAGCCAGATAATGGTAATGTAAAGAGTGTAAAAAGGAGAGCAACATAAAATGAGGACGCACCTCTCTGGCTAAAAGTCTGTTTTATCTAAACCTACCTATTCCCCTTTGTGAGCAATCCAGTGGGGACTGTCATTATAAATCTCCCGGAGAAAGGATCTGTCTCGATAAAGTAAAACATAATTTCAACACCCTCTCACATCCCCTGAGGTTACACACTTTTACTCACTTTTACAATTCTTGAATTGTGCCAGCCTTCATCATTACCAAGCAGTGGCACTTCTGACTGTTGAGACAGCGGAGATTTTGATTTAGACTTTTCTAGAAACCATCGGCTTATATGAATATAATTCAATAATGTAAAACCATACACTTGTCATACAAAGTTGCATGTGCATTGCATGGGGTAATTGGTTAAGGCTGAACTTCACCATGACACCATCATCTTACAATTAAGGAAACAAAAATGCAAGTATGGAAGCTGAATGAGGAAGCTTTTATTAGTGCTGTGCAATTAAAGGACGTCTATCTGCTGTTGTGCACCCATGGTTTTTTAATAACTTCAAAGAAAAACAAGATTTTTAGCAAACTTTAGTCATGAACATGCATCATTCATTCCTTTAAAATGTGACTAGATAAGTCTATAATGTACTGTATAGGTTGAAGCCTACTCACTTGCACAGTATCATGGCATTAGTAAGTGCTCGGTTTAATTCAGAACATTTTTGTGAAGAGGATTTCAATGTGAAAATCAACATCTTCAGCAACCTCCTTTGTGCTCTGTATACAAGGTCAATTTAAAAGGCACCATTAAATAAGTTATGGAATGTTCAAGAGATCAGAAATATATATATATATATATTAGGGCCGGGACTCGATTAAAAAAAGTAATCTAATTAATTAGAGGCTTTGTAATTAATTAATCGAAATTAATCGCATTTTAATTGCATATAAATATTTGACCTGAGAACAGTGAGAAGTAATTTTTTTCACATGGATTTTTAGTATACCATTGAATAATGACTGAATACATAAGCTTAATCAACAAAATATTGTTTATTTGTTTCAGTCCAGCAGACCAGTGCAATGTTTGCCATTAAGTGTAGCAATAGCTACAGTGGGTCCTTGTAACTTTACTCGGAGTCGGGCTAAGGTCCACGCTAACTCCTATATGTTTTGCGTTCTGGTGATATTTGAGGCTCGATGTGCTGCGGTGATACGCAAATTCCTTGTTGCATAGCTTGCACACAACCATGCTCTTGTCGACGCTTCCATCCTTTCGTTTTTTTAAATAAAATTTCCCATCCACGGGGCCAAGCAAAGCGGTCTCGTCAGCTTCTTCGTTCATGTTCACTGTGGTTTGTTGTTGTCGGAAGTCGAGAACGCTAGTTGGTGCTCCAGTATAATCGGTCTGTCGAAACTCATTCAAGGAAAAACGTTCCGCGGTGCAAAAATAAGTGTGGTTAAAATTATGTTATTTATTTTTTGCGTAATTAATTAACGCGCTAAAGTCCCGTAATTAATTAATCTTAATTAACGCGTTAAAGTCCCGGCCCTAATATATATATATATACATATCTTTTTCTGAAGACTCAAAAGAGAAAAAGTACAAAAATCTGACTTTTTCATTGACTTTTTAGGAAAAATCTTTGCTTAAAAGCAGAATCAACTATTTCTTTGTCTGCAAGTACCTGGCCTAGTAATACAAATTTCCCTACCACTCTTAGAACGTACTTGATGAAAAAGCACCCGAATCAGTCTCCTCTCCTCCCGTCGCCTCAGAAGGATGTACAGGACTTGCTAATGCGGGCGGGGCGGAAGGGCAACACTGTGAGCTCTGCTGTCCACACTGGCCAAGTCTGATTAATGGACCAGGTGGCCACCCCACTCTGGAAACAGAGAGATGAGACAGATACACGAGCAGGACCGAGAGAAGAGAGAGAAGGGTTAAGAGAGAGCTTGAAACCGGGTTAGGGATGCCAAGGTGCTAAGAAAGAAATGCTGCGATTGGGAGATGGAAAAGGACTAAAGAGGAAAAAGAAATTGGCAGACTGAGAAACAGCATAAAAGAATGTTTAGCACCAGCCAAAAAAAGTGTGTTAAAACAGATCGTTCCTCTCTTTTGGCCCCGCTCACATTTCACTTTGCTTATTTAGCTTTCTTAGCACTGTTGATCGATGTGAGGGAAGGATGGCATCATTTTTTATGGCACAGGCTATTAAGAGGATATGCAGATTCCTGCCACTGTTGTCCCACCCCCCACTCCCACATCCTCTTTTCGCCTTGTATCCCTTCTTGATTTGCCCACTTTCCCTCCAAGAGAGGTAGCTGTTCTTCCTTACTGCCATTCTCATCGTCATCAATCAGCGAACCACTGGCCATGAGAGAGGACCTCTCTCTGTCTTGTCATTCCCTTTCTGCATCATGCATTCTCTCATTCTCTCCCCAGCTCTTGTACTCAATCATCAGCTTCTCTCACTTCCCCACCACACTTTCCTTAGCATTTGTCTTCCTCATTGTCTTCTTCTTTTAAGAGCTGTTTTCTTCCCTTCATCCCACCTTACTCCCCCGTTCACCTCATCCCTCTCTCAGTCTCATGTAAATTGATTTTCTCTTTGTGGACTGTAAATGTTTGGCTTGGTCAGTGTTGCATTCCTGGATGGAATCCATTTTGCATTCGATAAGACAGAAGGCGATGTGGTGTTTACATGGATTATGGTCTTCTGACTATGAAACATTGCAGTGTGGTGCTGTGGGTCCCAAACGAGTAGCAAATATATGCAAAAACAATAATCCAGAGAATTGGAAATGTTTTGAAATAGTTGAATAGTTGAATGGCTTTATGTCTAAAAATTGAAGTAACCCCAGTGCTATGAAACTTACTTAATTATTCAAATGAAAACTTGAGGTCAGGTTTGGGGATTGTAATAATTACCAGATTCTACAGGGGATGGAATGATTTATAAACCGCTCACAAACCAGCTCACAACACGCCTCCTCCTCTTACCATCCCTCCTACCTACTTCTCTATCACCATCGCTCCACAGTTTGCCTGCTCTTCTTTACCCTTGACACCTGTTTCCAAAGTCAGACTGGTATTAGTATGCATATGTGTGTCTGTAAGCAGCAGCAGGGTGTGTGACCATACACTAATCAGTCCATAGGATTGCGATATGACCTTTGACCCCTCACCCGTTCCTCAGCTCTATCACATGACTCTGTTGTGGGTGCAGAACGTATCGGCAGGTCAGGAGACATAGTAATGACGGGGCACACAGGGGTAAATTCTACAAATTATGAAAGTTGGGAGCTGTAAGTATGGCGCATCCATATGTTTCGAGTTGAGACTAAAAACAACACAGGAGCTGAGAAGTCTGGTGGTTTCCATTCTTTTTAGCATGCAGGTGCTTACTCGTGTTCCTCTGACTGAAGTGCCAGCACAGAATGGTAAACCATGAATTCAAACAAGTTTGTCAGTGTATACCTATTGCAACAAATATATAATAATCATAATAATAAAAGCCTTACTCAAAGAGAGAATATATGAGCTTTAAATGTTATGAGTTACATTTGTTTGGTTTGTATTAACTTCATCTATGTAAAAATGTGGAAGCCCAAAAATGTTGTTCTTTTCTAAAAGATGAATGAGTATATACACAGAAGGATGATAATAAGTCAATTTAATTATATTTGGGAAGTGTCTATCATATGGCGTAGTGCAATTAAAATGGCTTCAAAGAAGGATACGCTGATATAATAATACAAATGTAAACTGTAAAATACGTTGAGACCAGTGTCAAATTAAATTAAATGAAAGAAATATATATATATTTACAAAAAAATAGGTAGGTTTTAAGTTCATGTTTAAAGATACCAACCCTTTTCTCTATTGTTGAATGCCTTTCTGTCTTTTACTGCCATTGCTCCTCATATAGTTCAAATCCTCATTGCAGTGCTCTCCTCTGCTCCTTCTGTTATCTTTCTGTCTGTCTGTGTTTCTTCCTCTCCTCCTGACTATAGCTCATCTGTGGGCATGTCCATCTAAATTACAGGCATAACACAGATTAGTCTGTAATTACACATCTGTGTGTGATAAACTTGATTCATAAGGGACTCCAGTCGTGCTGCCTCACCTCAAGGGGCCTTAACACCCGATCTCATCACTGTTAGTACGGCAATACCACCATTAGCATCTTGTCTATTATCTACATGATTAGCCGGGGGTGAACTAGCTGGCTGGTGATTTGTGGCAGCGTCATTTGGCTGCCTTGTGTCCTGGCTGACCCGGGGGCAACAACAGCTAGTCAGTCATTAGCTGCAGAGCCACACATTGCTGCTGACAGGTTAATTACAGCTGCTTAGGGTGGGTTAGCAGCAGGGATGGGACTGCCTCGTAGAAATGCCTCATCCCTTGTGGCACGTACAGTTGCTCTGTGTCAGATTATTTGTCAGAACTTGTGTTTTCTGATGCTGTGAATACATTTGCACTGTAGAGAACAAAAATATAATGGAAGGGAAATTAGACATGGATGGTGGTGATGTACTTACACCATTGCACGTCCATATATCTAAACTGAATTATCTTTCTCAAATTGTTCTGCTTCAGTTTATCTCCATCTCCTCATTTATGATGGAAATAGATTTTAAAATGGAAAACAATTAATGGATAATGTTGTACAGTCAGTATATATGATCAAGGGAGAAAAGGTATAGTGGTCTTCAAGTACAAAATAGATTACAAGCTGAAACCAGTTCCAACTGACAGGACTTTCCTCTGCACCTCATAACATTATTTGAATTGACATGGCAGGAAAAACAATATCTAAAAACTTAAATGAACAATTATTTTAAATGGACTTAACCTCAAATCTGTTGTGTCCACAGATCCTCCCATACTGGATCCAGTCTTCCAAGATGCGCGTTCGAGGAACTATCAGATGGTGACCCTGAGGTGTACCGTCGTGCGGTCCAACCCGCCACACCTGACAGGCATCCGCTGGTTCCGTAACGGCGAATTCGTCCGCGTGGCCATGCCAGACCTGAAGGAGACGCCGGAGCTGAAGTTCAAGCTGGAACCCACCAACAATGGCTCTTATGAGTGCAGAGTCAACAATAGTGCAGGGACATCAACATGCACATTTAATGTCTCTGGTGAGAGAACACACGGGAGACTATGCTTTGTAATCTATCCATCTATTATTCATCCATGTATCAAACTTATAGTCATTTTCAACACAGGCACTTGTCTCTCCTTCGGTATCACTTACCAGTGACATTTTGCTCTCTGTCTCCTCCCCCGTCTCACAGCACAACCTTACAACGCAGAGTTCTACTTCGACACACCCAATCCAGTGCGGATTCTGAAAGGAAACAACTATTCCTACAACCTGCAGTGGACACAGAGAGATCCGGAGGCCACGGATCGCATCATAGGCTACTGGGTTAATGTCCGAAAGGTATGTTAATGCTGTACAAACACTTGAAAGAATGCATTCCACACCCCCAGCAGCACATGCACATTGCACACATGTATACGCATACACACTTGCATGTACTGTACTTGATCTCAACAGGCAGGCAGACGTGTGTATGCTCAGTAAACATGAGAAGTGTGAAGTCAATCAATGGAGATCTGCACTGAATTACAACAATGTCACAGCCTCTCCTCTCCTCTCCTCTCCTCTCCTCTCCTCTCCTCTCCTCTCCTCTCTTCTCTTCTCCTCTCCTCTCCTCTCCTCTCCTCTCTTCTCTTCTCTTCTCCTCTCCTCTCCTCTCCTCTCCTCTCCTCTCTTCTCTTCTCCTCTCCTCTCCTCTCCTCTCCTCTCCTCTCCTCTCCTCTCTTCTCCTCTCCTCTCCTCTCCTTGCCATTTGTGTGGCTCATCATTTTGGTTCTTTACCTGTTTTTACAAAAACAATATGCCAGTTTCTTTAGATAAACAAATCTCTCTGATGCAATTCCTACCCAGATTTCATGTTCCCATGTGTTTGGAAATATGTTTAATATAAGAGGACCGCTGTTCACGGTAAACAAAGTCCTCTTGCAGTGAGCAGATCTCGAAATGCTTTCAATTAAACAAAGTGGATAGAAAGCAAGCACAAACATGACCCTTAATATGCACCAAAGTAATGAAAGAAAACAAGAAGAGAATATTTGCACTGCATTTTCTTTTTCATAATTATATTCTCATTTTCACTTTGATTTTTAAATGTTGTTTATCCAATTGGCCAATATAAGAAATACATACTGGTATATTCTCAGATTTATTTTAAATCAGCCGTAGGGACCTTGTATCTTCGTGTTTCTCTTCTTCTCACATCTCATATTGTCTCCTCTCTTCTTCTAAGCTCCTTTTCATGAGTAGCCATCTCCTTCAGCTCGTATCACTCAGTCCTGTCAAACACGGACTTCATCCTCCACTTTCCACTTTCAGAGATGTGAATATGAGTGGTCAGCTCCAAAGGGGGTTGCATCTTTGATCACATGACTAAGGTTACAATGCCTAACCCTCATTTCTAACGTTCTTCTTATGATTGCTTTGCTCTCACTCCATGATTCTAGCTTTCAGTGCCACACCGACAATGATGTGTTCACTGACTTCACAAGACCAGCCAACATCTCTCACTTTAGCCATAATTCAGTCCAGAGACCGTTAATATTTTCAGGTTTTATTTTGTCCTCAAATGATTGACAGAGGAGTTAAATTAGTCTCACATTCACAAACTTAACTTCGTACACCTCAATTTCTAAAAATAATTGACAAAAACATGCACTTGGACTCAAGGATGAACTGATTAGATTTGTGAGGTCAAAGGTCAAAGTCCCTTTGACCTCACAAAACATGTTTTTTTCATCTTTTAGAAATCCGAAGGCTTTAGTGCTTTCTCCAACCAAACTCACTCTATTAGCAATTTTGAAGCCCTCTCCGTGTGCCCCTGAATGAAGTTGGAAACCTTTGTCCACAGTAGGAGAGCAACCTCAGGCCACCCTCTTGTTTTTTTAAAACATCTATTCATAGATTACTGGCCTTGAGTCAGAAGGAAGGAAGGATAATAGTGAATTATACACAACTGGCTGGGGTTTGATGTGTGTGCGTGTGTGTGTGCGTGTGTATGCGTGTGTGTGTGTGTGTGTGTGTGGAATGCAGGGTCTGCCAGCTTGCTTTTGAATATGAATGAATAGCTAACTCCCCTCCTACTTTAAGACTTGGCTGCTTACCTCATTAAGTAAGACTGCAGGGAGACAGAAAATTAGCACCGGCCTTCCTAAGATGCACATTTTGATCGCATGCCTCAGCTCTCTGAACAGTCTCTTTTTCCCTCTGCTTTTGTCCAGTATCTTTCACACACAGCATCTTGTCCCCCCCCCCCCCCCCCCCCCACACACACACACACACACACATTTCTTAGTCTTTCTTTGCCCTCTCTAAGTATTTCTTGATTCCATTTGTGACCGTCTCTCTTGCGTGCTTTCCCTCGCTCCTTTCAGTTTTTCCACCACTGAGTAATTGTGTTATAAGTGCAGACTTAATGGCATTTAATGCCGGCTGAACCGTAGCAACTGAAATAGCGCTGATAAATAGCCGTTGCGAGTTGTAATGCTGACACTGTTAAAATAATGAATTGGAATAAGTGGCCGTTTAAGACTTCTTAAATGTTGTTCAACTTTAATTTAATTTCAAGGTTTTCTACCTGCATATGTTTAGGCATGCATTACAGAGCTGCTACAATTTAGACAAAAAAGAAGTATGCAAACCAAAGGAAAAGCAAAAGGTGACAGCAAGGACTTGAATAAAAGCGTGCGAAAGAGAGAAATAAGATGCAAATTAAAGAAAAACAGTGAATCTCACCGGCCCTCTCGACTATTAAATAGAGTATGAGAACATTCAAATGTAATACCATCTCAATTTCACAACCCATCTATTTCTGCAACACCCTCTCCAGCTCATCCTCTTAACGCCTCGACGCCATCTTTTTAGCACATACAAAATGATGTAGAGGGTCTCGGGAGAGGTGTGCAGACACAGAGGGGAATAAAGGAGGCCGATCAGTTCATGTAGAGCAGTGCTCTTCATCGTACATGCCTATGGCTTTTGCTCAATGCAGGCAGCGAGTCCATTTGCTTTTTATTGCCGTGTAAATGGTGTGTTTCTAATGTCCTAGTGTATATTAATGGGGCTTTGAGTCTGTGTTTATATATATATATTTGTATTCACCTATGTGTAGAGCATATGTTAATTTCTGTGTGTGCGTGTGTGTGTGTGTTTGTGTGTGCGTGACAGACTACATGATTTGCTCCATGCCTCATTGCCAGGCTGTGAAATCCCCATTTACACTTCTTCATTTAGTTTTCTTCTCCCTGCAGGGGGTTTCCCCGTGTAGAAATTAACAACATTGGCAGGCCCTCTTTGTTTCATCAAGCTGTCCTCACACCCCTTCCCTTCACCCCAACTTCTACCCCTACGGTTTCTTAAACGAGAACTTTGATTCATGAGAGATAATTAGCATGTGTTGATTTGACCTTTTTGCAACAAAAGAGACATATTTACTCAGCCTTTTGTTGCTTATTGTACACCCTTTTCTTTCTATGCCACATGTGCCCTTTCATAGGAATTTGTCTTGTCTTTAGAGTCACACCTTATTTATTCATCCACTCTCTTTTACCCAACCCTATACACAGCCTTCCCTTGACACAATGACGGTTGTGTATAGGTAAGAGGGAATTTAGGTAAGCTGTCCAAACATCAGCCAAACACCAAACAGTGGACCAGTTAGCCTTAAATGTATCAGTTAAAAAAAAAAGACAGCAGCTTGAAAGTTAAACGTGTGCAGTAGCCAATGATAAATCTGATATAAATTTCTGAAGTTATATCTGCGTGGCAGAATTGTCGCCTCACATCATGCGTGCGGATTTGACTGCCAGGCTGTTTGTGCAGTCCTTGTTGATCTCCCCAAACAGCCAGAATGCCAACTGTACAAATGGTCGCTGGCTGGTAAAGAATGCACTGTGTCTGAGCGTGTGTTTATCTGTGTGTGTCAGTTCAGCCTGGGACTTTTTACTTGTTATTTTTCCTCATGCCTCTTTACAGGTATGAAGCAGATTAATAATGCCCTGGCTTAAGCACAATATGTTGTTGTTTTTTCTTTATGCGTCCTTCGAGCTTCACTGGGCGAATTTGCACCTAATCACATCTTTCCTTTCACTTTGCATGCCATCTCACCGACTGGAAAAATCTACTTGTGTACCGTCTGAGCCTGTTTGATGACCCCTACAGAATTTATTTAACAATTGTATGTAGAAAACTGATTTTACATCATCATTGTATGAGTAATTGATACCCATAGTGTGGCCTTGATGAATGCTTTGACATATCATCAGAGGTTTCTAATAATTTCATTCTCTACAATATACTGCATTTGAAATGAATGGTTATCACCATGTAGCATAGGATACACATGATGCACTGCAGAGATGCTCATATCAGATAACTACCATGCGACAATATACACACAGTATACATTTGTGTTTCTTTTAATCCCAAATATCTCACTGCTTCTGCTTCTTCTGTATTATGCCATCCTTATTGCTTTTGCACGCCTTTCTTCTCCCGTCTCTCGATCTTTCCACCTCATCACTGTATCGACCCCTCGTCTGCCTGCAGCCATGAGGTTGTGTATTTAGTATATCACTGAGGTCGTGTGGCAGGCAGATGACCTGGCTTCAGGTCTTGGCTACAGATCTGAACGCCCAGGTTCTTTCTGTGCTGCGACACCGTCACACACACTCCTCTGCAAACACACATCCCCATTATCATATATATGAGAAATTAAAAAATATTCATGATGAATTAGAGTTGTACATTAAATCAAATGTATGAATAATTGATGTACATAACCACCCCCACTATGCATATATACTTGCTTATTCACAAAGAGAGCACATAGGCTTATGCATCATAGATACTCGTTCCTACCGACACAGTGCACACATGACTTGTTAACATGCACACACACAATATCAGTGAATTAAAGGTTCATTAATAGAGGATAATAGAAAAATGTACGTGTTTTAAGAGGCCGCCCGCTCACACGCTGTCGGTCCAGATTTCACGCACACATGCGTCTGTGTTTCTATCTCATGGCTGCTCCTTTGCTCTCACCCTCTTTCACACATTCATTGTTTTGGTGTCTCTTTGTTGACTGATGGAGAGCTAAAAACACTGAATGGCAGAAATTCTTGAAAGCATGTGGCACAGACACACACGGCGAGAGAGGCATATGGACGACCATGTCCGTCTATCAACCACCTTTCTGCCTCTTACATGATGTCACTCACTCACTCTGGTCACTGCTGACTGTCTCCTTCTGCTGGTCCTTTCTCTACACACTAAATACCTTTTTAACTGCGCCTTTTCCTGACACTTTGGCATGCAAACACACTTGTTCACACACATATTGTGTCCACTGACCTAGTGAGTCTTTTACCGGCAGTGGAAGCATCTGAATTCCTCTGAGTCACACTTCAGCACCTCAATTATCTAGTGTGTTTTGGGGTCCACAAACTGTACGTGTGTGTTTGTGCTTTCAGTCAATCGATTATATCCCACACACTGTAACCACGACCAGAGCATGTGTGCGTGTGTGTGTGTGTGTGTGTGTGTGTGTGTGTGTGTGTGTGCACAGACCCTGTCCACTCATGAAGAATCAGATTCTCTCTCATTCTGCTTACATCTAAAGCTCTGACTCCTCAGCATTAATAACTTGTCTTTCCCTGCTAACACACACTTGATACATATTACATGAGCATAGCTCTTCTTTTTTTGCTATAGTTCACATAATTATGCATATGCAGTACAAGCAGTGTGTAAATGTTTATATGGATGAATGTGAGCGTAAATGGGTGTTAAAAGGGCACGATAGATGCAAAATATTATACACCGTAAGATAGTTTCTAAGTTTATGTCGTCAGATACGGTGAACGCTGAGCAAATATGAGCTAATGTCTTACAATGCAGATACACTGGAAGCATTCAGTGTTACTGTCTTTGTCAACAATGAAAAAATGGCAGAGCAATGCAAATCATTTCATCAAAGAATGAGGCCCTCAGATGCTCCAAAATGACCAGATTCAGTAAGAAAACTATACAGGTGGTAGTAGTTTTGTAGCACTCGGGACTACGTCAGTTGCATCATCCAGTACGTTCATCTCCGCTTTCTTTCATAGCCTTTTTGCTTTTGATACAAATGGCCATTCTCACTTTTTCATTATGTGGATCATGCAATGTTGATTCTAGTAGGAGTGATGTGATATACAGTAGTTAACCACTGTAGTTAAGTCTTTTTTAGGTACTTGTTCTTCCATTGTGTGTGTGTGTGTGTGTGTGTGTGTGTGCACAATCTTTAAACTATATTGGGTTAGGGTGAATACTATTCCACCGAAATTGTTATTTATTCAAAAGCTCCATTTCCCAAGAAGACTGCTCATGTAACTGAAAACATTATCAGGACTTTTAACAATTTACCAGCTAGGGGTCCAGGACCTTACTCGAGAAAACCTCATCAAGACACATTGCTGTTGGAGAAATCGAAACCTGTGACCTTTTCTTGATGCGATGGTCTCTTAAACCAAAAGGTCGCTTTGCTGCCGTTTCATTGAAAGATGCAGTATCCTGTTATACAACATGCTGCCACGAAGTTCTTTAATGAGTCTCTCCTCTCTGCAGTTACCTGATGACCCTAACCAGAGTGATCATTCAGTTGGTGCAATACTAGATTGACCAAACTTTTCCAGATCACTCCCACTACAGTACAAGCAAACAGGATTGCTGCGTTCAGGCCAGGCCCCATAATGCAGTGGTGTTGTGCTCACAGCAGCGTCATAAAGACGAGTTTGCAGCGGAAAATGATAGTTGTCGAGTGTATGGGAGGATTCTTTTGAACAATGTACATTTGAGAGGAGGACATATTTGTTGGGAGGAAATGTGCTTTATTGTTGGATTGGTTGGTTTGTGGATCGGATTGTTTGGATAATTTTGCCCGCATAAAAGGATACCTGCTGTTGTGCAAGCCGTGAAAATGTTGTTTCATGACTCGTAAGAGAGGGTGAAAAGTTGGAGAAACTGAAAAATGGAACCAGCCAGGATGGCACTGCGAAAAGAAGATGTAACAGCCATTAGTGGCATAGGGCCTGGTGAGGAAGGAAGGATTTGATTCCAAGTATGTTGCCCAGCACCAACTTACAGGGATCAGGCGGTGGCGGCCTGCCATATGGGACTCGCACGATAATTGGAGTCATACCAAATCCTTTGCAGCCTGGGCAGAAGTCACCGTGGTCTTGTCAATAGAAATGATCAGCTCAGTCTAGTGAAATTGTGGTGATGAGTGTAAATAAAATGGTAACAGCACAACTGAACTTGAGTGTCACAAGACAGAAGGAAAAGCAGATTTCACCGAGGTGATGCAGATTTCACCGAGGTGATGCGAGAGCCTCTATGACTAACGGGACTGCCGCAGTATCAAGCATAGAACATCAAGCATCCACATTTGATCCTTATATGGATGTACACCTTTTTTGCCTAATTATCCCACAGAATTGGAACAGACAAATTGTTAGAATTTGTTTTGATGTTATGATGCTTTTTTTGTCTATCAGCTTTTGTGTTCAACTTTCACTGTGCTGTAGACATTTACCACACACACACACACACACACACACACACACACACACACACACACACACACACACACACACACACACACACACACACACTCTCTCTCTCTTCTGCTGCATGCATTACCTGATAATGACATGCTGTGGGTGTACTAAGGTGTTATGCTGGAGTGGCTGACCTAATGCATTAGATTGAGCTCACTGTCAGGTCTTTAAGTAGCTGGGATCAGAGGCAGATACACAGCTAATGGATCCATCTCTCCGTGGGAGGAATAACACAGCAATAGCTCTATTAAAAATGGTGTTAACAAAAAAAACTAACTTAAAGGTGCAGTAAGCAATTTTAATCCAATACACGTTTTGTCAAATTCAGCAACTATCTCATTATGGTCAGCTAGCTGTCTGTTCTGTTAAATAATCTGATGTTCATACACAACATTTAAGAAAATGAGAAGATAACAAATGGACTAGATTATCATCATAACCAATTACATTTGAAATTGGTTCCTATAATTCACAGCCAATTCAATGTATTTTAAAGTTGCCCGTCACAAAGTGAGTGGGTTGTACAGTGAAATAAATAGGTATTTAATTACAATAATATGAGTCTGTGTTGCGGGAGTGGTGGGCAATGATGCATTGTGTTGTAAATGACTTAAAAACACGACTTATTTAGTACAATGGACACTGGTCCAGTGTTCTGAGCACAATAACACTGAACAATAGCAGTGGACACCACCTCTGTATTGAGACTAGCATAACCTATGCTTGCCTTTGAGGTATTTCCTGAAAAGAGACGGTGGAAAATTATTCTTTTAGAGCTGTGTAGCTTTGGATAAAAGATGAGATTGGAAATGCATGCCGTCCAAGAAAGGTACAATCCAAGTATTGAGGCTGACTGGCTATACGCCCACTACTATGCCAAAGATAAATTTCATTGACAATAAATGAAAATGTAAGGGAACTTGCACAGATATGGAAAAGTAAATGGTTATGATGATATAGTGCTTAATGGGCTGCGTGCAAATCAATTATTGTTGCTCCTACAACACAAAACAAATACCTGTGATCAGTGGTTTAGGGCTTGCTTTAATCAAATCTGAGCAGACGGTATTTTTTGCTTGGGAAATTATGATATTTACTAGGAGGGGGGCCAGGGCCTGTAAATTAGTGTAACATGCTGGTAATTACCATTTGATGTAAATTATCTTGGCCATTCAAATAAAAGCAAAAACATTCATCCTCACTTTTACTGAGGGTGAGTTTAAAGATGAGGTTGTGGATGATATAAAGAATGGAGAAAACACCATGTGTACCCTCTTGGGGTTTCTGCTTCTCAGTAACATGTTCTGCCTTTTGATCATATTTTTGTTGTGTACTGTGTGTATTAAAAAAAAATAATAATTAAGTGTATGCATATTTGTGAGTATATAATTTAACATTTTGTGTTCCCTGCTTTTGTGTGCCAATCCAGAACAAGCAGAATGTGCTGTCGAAGCAGATAGACCTCAAGGGCAAGGAGCCAGAGAAGGGTGTGCTGATATCCCACGCCATATCAGACCTGAAGATCCCTCTGTCCTACGAGGTCCGACTGGCCCCCATCACCACCTACAGCACTGGGGACTACGTCAGTCGCATCATACAGTACTCAGAACGTGAGTCTTATTCAAAATCTATCAAACATATTCAGAACATTGTACTAAAGATGTATAAGTGGATTGTGCACATCTGAGTATATCAACATTATTGTCTTTCAGCCTATACATATCCAAGGCCTTCAGGTGAGACTTCTCTCTTAACTACCATCCTGTGCTCTTCAACATTTCAGTGTTGTGACCTGATATTGATGACAGGGTGCTGGAGGTTGGAAGGCCCTTTGAATTTTGATGCGAGCTAATTGCAGCTTGTAGAATGTAAGCCATGTCAGCACAAGCTTGTCAAGGCAAAGTTTGTCGTGAACCAGCCTTGGCCTTGATTAAATCGTATTACTCGGAATGAGAGAGGGGTAGCAGTAGGATGAGAGCATGCAAGTGAAGGCTGGGAGCTGGTCCCTGACATTTGAAATTGCGTCAAAGAGTGCCCACGTTTTGAGGATATGAAACTGATGAATCAAATGGGATTGGCTTTTAAGGTTTATGGACAAATATTTGAAAGTCACTTGAGGAAACTATATTAATACCTTTTTACCATCAATATATATCACCTTAAATCTGTCCCTCCTTTTTCTCTCCGTTAGCCCCCCCTCTCTTTGTCTCACTCTCGTACTAACTCCTGCTCTCTCCATTCCTCTCATTCTCAGTCAATTGCATCTTGTCTATTTTCTTCATTAAGAGACACGCTGCATTTTTCTGGCAGGAGTGGCAGTTGGCTCCGCCAGGGTGAGGCAATTAAAACAACACCAGATTGGAACAGACCGCGAGAACAACAGTGCAAATTGAAAGGAGCGCATGTAGTGGAGCAGGGTGTGAATAGTAATAGATTAGCTCCCAGAAACAACGAAGCACACACACAACCTCCTCATGGGTAGCGTGAGCCCTATGCATCTGCAGCGGAGTGTGTGAGTGTCCAGGAAGCTTTCACAAAATCTGTGGCCGTGTTCGCTCGCCTCAAGTTTTCCTTTGTTTGGTGAGCCTCTGATAATGGCGGAGCCCGCCTGATGGGCTAATGAAGGGGACGGCAGCATAGAGAAAAGCCCCTCTATCTAGCTTAACCAGACATGTCGGCATCAAATACAATGCCTTTCAGATGCCTAAAAAGACATGTGCAATATCAAACAGCAAAAATCTGATCAAAGATTTGTTGTGAGAATGATACAAATACAAATATTGAACGGCCAGTTGAGACACCTCCCTCTACACCTGTAAAGATAAGTCTCAACTCTGAAGAGGTTCATTCAGGAAAAATGTGCTCAGACTTCAGATGTCTCACTTTTGCTGGGTTTCTCACAAATGCTTCTTGAAAAGAGATACACCATACAAGTAAACATACTCCATACACCTCCCATACTTACCCATTTATGTACGCCCCAATTTCCCCATTTGGAGAAGTTGTAAAACTCTTATGTAATCTTTATCAGCGGTAGTAGCAGTATTTTCTTCCTTCCGGAAAAGTGTCAAAAAAGGCTAAGAAACAACATTTAGTGTAAACCAGGGTTCAGTAGGTCTCCAGCTCTTCCCCTCATACTTGTGCTCCACTGTGTATTTCTGTTCTCCGGAATACATCCAAGCATTTAGCTTTTCTTTTTCCGAAATCTTGTAACAGTGAAACCTTTGGTAAAAGGTTTGTTATACTTTATTCTCCTTTTTCCATTTGACACAGTCTGATCTAATCATTGTTACCTTTAAAATGCTCTGCATGTGGGAGTCATGCATAAGAATATGCATAATACTGTATGTTAAATCCACTTAAAGTTTCACATTATACGCCCTGCCTCCTACATTGTGCCGATCACTTTGTCAGTAATTGCCCGGCTGTCTGATCTTCACATTTGAAGTGCATATTGCAGAGGCTGTTATACACCTATGTTGTCGCCATTCATTTCCGTAAAAGTGGGGTAAAAAGAAATGGTCACCTGTAGTTTGTAACGTCAGCTGCCTGACATTTCTCTTGTCCTCTCTTGTTTTTCTCTCCACACACACACACACACACACACACACACACACACACACACACACATCCCAGACCATGTGTGTGGTTTTGAGGATGACAGGATTTGTGGTTTCTCTCAAGACCGAAGTGATATCTTTGATTGGACGAGGCAGAATCACCTGACGCAGAATCCCAAGCGATCTGCCAACACCGGCCCCGAGACTGACCGCAGTGGAACCAAGGAAGGTGAGGAGATCATTAAGGAAGCATTTGATGTCCAGGTTCAGTTCTGTGTGTGGTAGTCGTAGCATTGCGATGCATATTGTACAATACACACTGGCACAACATCATCATACATTTGTGTGTGTTGCATTCATGACAATAGAGTGTTGTTCTTGTTTCAGGCTACTACATGTACATTGAGGCATCACGGCCGCGTGTTCAGGGGGACAAGGCCCGTCTGCTTTCTCCACTCTTCAATGTGACCTCGGTGAGGGGCCCCAAGGGCTCCGGCAGAGTCCCATATTGTGTCTCTTTCTACTACCACATGAAAGGAAAACATATCGGTAAGTGCTTCAGCAGAGAATAATACTCATAAATAAACAATTTAATCTCCCTCATAAATCCATAGAAACAAAATGACGCCCATTGGATTTACAGTAGAGAGCAGGCTTGCACTCGATACTGTCGGGATTCTCATGTTGCTGGGCTTCTTTCAAAAGCTGAACTCTGTGTTTGACCCTCGCTCGTAGAGCTTGTCGGACACAACATTGTCTGTGTGTGTGTGTGTGTGTGTGTGTGTGTGAGAGAGTCAGAGAGAGAGCCAGAGGAGGTGGGCTGTTATCAAAGTTCTGTTTGTAGGTTTCCGCTTGTGCCTCAGTGTGTGTTTGGAGGTGGCTGAAGGGGGCAGTGGGTGTGTGATTTATGGCAGTGGCACGACACAATCAGTCATTTGGGGGAGCTGTTCATCATAATATGCTCTATCACACAGCTAGAATGCATACATCTTGTAGCCTACACACCTGCACACCAACCGTAACACACACACACACACACATGCATACTGTATACACTAGCCTGGATTCCCACAAAAAAAACATAGTAAAAGTTACAAATACATGAAGGCACACACACATTTTATCCACACACGCATATCTTGACAACTATTAGATGGATTACCATGATATATATATATATATATATATATGTGTATATATATCACAGGTTCCTAGATGATAGATTCTAACTGATTTTTCCTGTTGAATGGGGGCTGTAACATCAAAGCTGTAGAACCTGGCGAAGGACGTTTTTTCCTTCTTACCTTGCAGTTGCAGGAGGATGGTTGGTCAGACCAGGTCTGGAAGGGACCTGGTCTGACCAACCATCCCTTAAGGAAAGACTTTTTCTGCCACGGGCCCTTCAGAGCCGATGCTCTATCCAGGGCCTGGGGTGTTTTTTCATAGTGACATCAGACAGCCAGAAACATGTCTCGAACTGGATATTCCTTCTACTGAATGTGGGCTGTTGTTTCCTGATGAGAACATTTATACTTAAACTAATAGTGACCCATTGTTTTGTTAAATGTATGGCATACTGTGCATGGCGGTACTAACCACTACGTTAGTGGTGCCCCTCATGCTGCAAGAAGGGTTAGGGTTCAATCCCAGGCTGGCTGGCCTTCGGTGTTGAGTTTGCATGTTCTATCTGAGTTCTTTCTGTTCCAGGTTCTCCATTTTTCCAACAGTCCACAAACACGAGGCTTAGCTTAATTTATCTAAATTCCCTGTAGGTTTGAGCGTGAATGGTTGTTTGACTCTATGTGTAAGCCCTGTGATAGCACAATGTCAGCTGGGATTGACTCCAGGCCCCTGAATAGGATAAGTGGCGACAGATAATGGATGGATGGATGGATGGATGGATGGATGGCTATGTAACCTTTGCTATACCATATTTTGCACAAGCCTCAGTCAAGTCAGTCTCGCAGTTGTTTCATAGCAACACAATGAGACAATACATCAGGCACACAGTGCTTGCTTACGATTAGCACATTCTGCTACCAGTCACGCCCAGCTCTGCTACAAGCCCTCCCTCAATTTGCTCTGCTGTTCTCCCAGTCTGTTCCAATCTGTTGTCACTTTAATTGCTTTACCTTGGCAGAGCTCACACTCCTGCAAGGGAGACACAATGTGGCTCTTAATGACGAAAAGAGACGAGATAAGGATAAGGCAGAGGGGGTCAGTGAGAGCAGAGATGAAACAGGGGAGGATGGGCCAGCCTTGGAAAGAAAAGGGGAGGCTTAATGAATAGAGAGAGAGCCAAGAGGAAAATAGGAAAAATAGACAGACTGAAGGAAAGTGCAAGCAAACAGTACGAGAGGAAGAAGGGAGGTTAAAAAAAAAGACTAGAACAGAGAGCTGCAAGAGAGGCCATCAACTCGTTAATGTTCAGAAGTAGTGAGAGGATGCACGCGGTCGTAGTGCTTTATGCTGAAGCACTCTAGCTAGTTTCACTGTTCTCAACCGTATGGCGTTAAAGTACTGTAAAGTGTTAAAGGGGCTTTATATGCTGAAAGCATTTAGGTACTTTGACACAAAGATTTTTTTATAAATGCTTTTGAAATGTTCCTCCTTTCGACCCATATATACAGTCCGCTAGCTGTTTTATAATCATGAGGTTATGTGAATATGAAACATTAAAGTATCTTTTGAGGATTTTTGCAAACTGAGGAAAGCTCTTCAACTAGTTTGGATTTTAGGTGTGCAAATAAAGACCTTCCCATGTGATGTGCTGTGTTGTTCACCTTAATGTGTTTCTCTTTGGGCTTGCTGGCAGCAACAATAAACAACATTTAATTAGTTTTGCTTGGCATTGGGTAGTATTTTAGAGGAGCTCAGGTTTGCAGTGTGCCACTGGCAAGCTTACTTGGAATCACTGGATTATTTTCAGTTCAGAGTGTTGGAACAAATTATTATATATTATACACACACACACATATATATATATATATATATATATATATATATATATATATATATATATATATATATAAATGGATAGTTGCAGGTTTGTGTGGAAGAGGAATGTTGTGCTTATGTGACCAGTTAGTTTTGTTGATGCTACCTACTCTTTGAGAAGTGTCTTCCTACTCACTTTTTAGGTTTTTATTATTTCTTCCTTCAATTCTTTTCAGGAAAATGCTCCGATCACTTTGTGGTGTAGCAAGGTCAGGGATTGAATTATAGTAACTCTAAATTCGTCCCTATTCTCATGCTCCTAAATTTGTGATTTTTAACAGGACTTTGAATAACATGCTTTTGGTGGCAGAAGCCAGCACACAGACCAGAGAGGACTTGGCCCCTATTTAGACACAAATGAGAGACAAAGGGAGGAGAGATGTGGGCCTACTTCTAATTATTAAAGGAAGAACGACATGACTAGTTTGAGTTCAAGAATATGTGTGTGTGTGTGTATGTCTGTTTGTGTGTCTTAGTAACTTCCCTGTCCTCCACACTCACAATTCTACAGACAAGTAGCCTTGATAAAGCTGTGCCTTCTCCTCTGCCTCTCTGTCACTCCTACCAACACACTCAGCTTTACCTCCAATCAATAGACTGCTTATCAGAGTCCTCTTCCCTCTGCAGCGTGTGTGTGTGCGTGTGCTTGTGCGTGTGCGTGTGTGTGTGTGTGTGTAGGTGGTGAGGGTGCAACAGAGATAGGATAAGAGAGAGAAAATGGGTGGTGAGTGAGGAAGGAGACAACAAGGCTCAGATATGTGGAGATAGAATGAGAGAGTGGGCTGAACAGGTGAAAGTGGGCTACACCAGCATTAGCCAATGTTTCTCTCCATTATATAACTACAGTATCCTTTCAAATTGAATGTGATGAACAGTACAATGTGACGCTTTTATGTGGCTATTCCAGCTGCAATATTAGTACATCTTTTTTTTTACCACAAACATTCTTTTTTTTGGACCTCCATGACCCAAAAACACAATAATCCTGCAGTTAAAGCCATGGTCTGACATTTTGGGAAAATAAGTGTATTTGCTTCTTGCGGAGAGTTAGATGAGATCAATACAAATCTCATATACTATGTCTGTTCAATAAGAACTCTGCAGCCAGCTCACCTAGCTCAGCATAAAGACTGGAAACAACGAGAAACAGCTCACCTGTGTTTGTCTAAAAGTAACAAAATCCATCGACCAGAACCTGTAATTAGCAATAATTAACTCATTATATCTGCTTTTACAAGGAAATATGTGCAGGACTATTTATTGGCCAGGCAACTTCATGGAGGCTTTGTTGGTTGGCAACCTCATAGTGATTAAACAAGACCCCCAAAAATGCTATTCGGCACACCTCACAACTCTCATTAAAGACGTGAATGAGTGTATTTCCCACAATGTCGATAGCAAAAGAAAAAGTAACCTGAAATCCATTGGTTTTGACAAATTTGATTTAGATCCAAGCACATCTTTCAATTGATACATTTAGCTGCACGTCTTTCAATTGATACATGTATTTGATGTTTTAATAAACCAGTGTGCATGTACATCGGAAATCACAAATGTCAGACTTTTTCTTTGTGAATATATAACTAGTCAAACGCTACTTAAGATGAATGTTCATAACTGAATCAACAGTTTGCTTCACACTGCTTCTTTCTCTTCACCACATACAGATACCCCCTACATGTTATATAACTTCCCTGTTTGAACCCATTAACCCTTAGTCACACCTTTTGAAGGACAGAGCAGGAAGTTAATTAGCCGGCCTGCTGTGTATTTCAAAATTTGAAGAATGTGAGCTCAAAAATACACACACACACACACACACACAACAGAATGACAAACATTTCATACGCAAGCATACATCTTCACGCACAAACAACACACAGTATATAACACATGGACACCGTGCCCCCTGCCTGCGTATTTGTTTAAGAGACTGGTGGTTGGTTAATGTTCCAATTAGGGGCTGGCTGAGGATCGTTAAGAAGATAAATGGCTCTCTCACACCTTAGAGACCCGAGAGAGAGAGAGAGAGAGAGAGAGAGAGAGAGAGAGAGAGACTATTTGATCCCCTCCTTATGGCTCGAATGATGTCATTCTCTCCAGTTTATTTTTTTTATTTAGGACACTTGATTTGTTTCCACAGTACATACAAATGTTTTTGTATAATTTTGTATTTAAACCAAACATCCTGTGGCAGTTACGTAAATACTTTAGATTAAAGGAAACATTATTTTCTTGCCACCTCTCTCCATCATTACCTCTATCTGCCTCCCTCCTTGCTGCTGTCCTTTCGCTCCATTGTGCAAAATAAAACTTTCCACTGGACCGTCGATGCACAGTTCAAGACATATCACCACTCATCCAAGGAGCCTCACACATTTAATGTCCACCTAAATGTCATCCACATACACCTGACCTTCGAGCTTCCCCCTAGCTTATGCACTTTGCAACACATTTGTTTACACTTCCTATATAAATTAGGTGTGGTCCACAGCACAGTCATTTTTCTGCTTGTAGAAGTATGCAAGTTGAAATATATGGAGCTCAACATAAGTCTAGCTGTGTGTTTTGTTGCTCAGTTTGTCTCCTACATTTTATTTCTGTCGTTTAATGGAGACAACTGCAGCAGCTAGATATTTGGTGACGTTTGTTGAATTTATGCAAATGTCGATGACGGAGAACAGAGCTTGCAGTATTTCTGGGATGAAAGCAGTGGTGACAAGCAACTAATTGCTCTCGTGACTGTAAACGGTCACTTACATTAATTGTAGGTTTGGTGGAAGCTATCTTTAGGTGGTCACTTATCTTAATCTAGCTGATAAAGAGGTGGGCACACATGATTGTTAAGCCATTTGCAGCAATGGAACTGATCAGACACAACTCACAGCCTGATTGAGCCTATTTGTTCAGTGCCATACAAGTCATGTTCCCTGCTATACCCAACCCAGTGTTCAGTCTTTGCTCATTGACAGTTCACCCACAGTTTCTAATGATCTGTTCTCTCTCTCTCTCTCTCTGTGTGTGTGTGTTTTTACAGGCACTCTCAATGTGCTTCTCAGAGTGAGGAGCATTGCCTCTGTGGACTCGGTGGTGTGGATGAAGTCTGGTCATCAGGGTCCGGACTGGAGGAAAGCATTCTTCGACATCAGCCCAAGTGGACCCTTCCAGGTAATGGCTTGGAAATTACTTTTCTTCCCAACACAGACAATCATAAAAACATCAAAACAGCAGTGAAGTACTTGTATTCTTAAACCAGCGGAATAATATTTAATGAATATGTCTGTCAAAAAGTTTGTGTAAAACAGACCAGAGGATGGAACATAAGAACTTGTGCGTCTTAAAGAAGCACACTTGCAGCCATACTAAGCAGCTGATATGTATTGCATAATTTGGCCTAAAGGTATGACCCGGTCAACTGTTGGCAGTTGAGAACTGTTTGCTTGATGTTGAAAGAACTCAACCTCTGCATTTAAATCAGCCTCCAGCGTTCGCCTCTCGAGGGTTAATTTTCACCACGTGCCGACAGCATTGTCAGGTCTGCTTTGTCTTTCTCTAAGAAGAAAAAGAAAAAAAATAGAATTATATGCATATATATTCACTGTATTTCTCTCTCATCTCTAAAACATTTCCTCTACTGCTTCTTTCCCCAAGAGGAAGGCCTCCACTGCAGCTGAGATATAACAGGACAGGGTTGTATACACGGGTGTCTGTTAGGAATCAAGGGAATTCCAGTAGAATTAGGTTTGAAACGCTACTTGTAATTTGATTAATTTTTCACAGGAAATTCTCCACAGTGACATTTAAAACTCCACAGAGCCGGAGAAAGCCATCAAATTTAAATTTACCAAAACATATTCTCACCTAATATTTACAGCAACGTCAAAGTTAGCACATCCAAAATCCTTTTTCTGTTCCTCAGTGATGTAGAGCTAATTTCCTATTACAATATACATATCATGAAATAGCAGTTTTCTGGTAAAGTTTTCTGGCAAAGTGGTGGCAAGGTTAGAAAAGTAACTTGAACACTCTGTTGGCGAGCATCTTCCTGAGTCTAAAGATGTGAGCAATGACAGAGTTTGCTCACTTGAATGAATTATTATTTATTAAGCCATACAAATTTGTGAAAACAGTAACACGAATGAATGCATTGCAACATTTTACAAATATACATTAAATGCAAGCTTTTAAATCAGAGACTTGGGTGCATTTTTTTTTGATTGAATAAATGTGGGTACAGCATTTTACCATTTTAGTACTGTGGGGAGTATTGATAAATGAGAGCCTCTGAGTGAACATTCAGCTCATTTTCTGCTGAATGTCAGCAGCAAGCCTATCCACACGGTAACCAGAGGATTATTCGCTTCATCAAGAATGTGCTGATCTCAGGGCATAATACAGGGTTTCACACCGATTTGAAAGATCCAAATAGCGTGCATCTGTAGCTATACAGTCATGAGAGAGAAAATGTAATAGCACCATAGAATATAAACAATAATATTTGAAGGAAAATTAACATGGGTGTTAAGTTGTTCTTTAAGAAGAGATGTTTAATTACAGCATCACCTGACAAAAACATAAGAATGATCGCAGTCATTTCCACTCAGAGAAGTATACAGGTTTTAAAGTGAAAAGGCACTGATATCAGATCTATACTCTGTATCAATTAATTTGAGTTTAGTATCAGAATCACTGCCAGGAGGGATACAAATAAGATCAGTGCATACAGGATGATACTGAGGAGTGTGAGCTTGTTTGCTAGAACATTTTTATGATTGACAACAAGATAGGACAGCAAGGATGGATATGCCATTACTCATGTCGCTCCCTTCAAAGAGTTTGATGGGATGTGGAACTGATCCATACAATTCTGACCAAGCTCAAATCAAGCTTGTGGGGCACAACCTTCCCTCGTTTGAGCTGAACTGTGGTTTTCCCTTGTTTAAGTTCACCAGAAGTTTAGGTTCACTGTACAGTTTCAGTCAATAGTGGAAGGAAATGGTCTGGGAGCCATAACAGAGGCGACGCCTGTGTTTGAGCAGTGTCTGTTGACACATCATTGAGGTCCCTTCGGCTCTATGGCAGCTGCGCTTGCAGTTAGCTCTTCCCTGTTGGGATGTGGCCGAGTAAACTTTATGACTCAGTCCTCCTTTCTGAATGGGAAAGATGCTCTAACTCATTTTTGTATGTCTATTTGTAAGTGTGTGTGTGTGTGTGTGTGCACGTGTGTGTACTTCAGTGAGCTTACAACCCAACAGAGAGGGCAAAAAAATGAGGGCAGAAAAATGATGATGGGTTTTGTTTTGCGTGCCTCTATCCTCTTGTGTGTGTTTCTCGATCTCTTTCTGTTTTTTTCTCTCTCGCTGCTTATCTTTCTCTCTGGCCCCCTGTGCTGGGACAGGAGGACCAGTTGGGTCGATTCTAGCCTTGGTCTGCTTCACACACACACACACACACACACACACACACACACACACACACACACCTCTCTTAAGGCTGATGACTAATAGCTCTGAAACACACCCAAGATGATTGACTGCTCATACACTCACCCCTACACACACACTTGCTCTTTCAATATATCTGTCTACCTTATTTTAAACATGTAGATGCATAAACACTGTTAGATCCAAACACATGCACACACACAGCCAAACTCTTTTTTTTTTTTAAACACACTTACACTAGTCTCCTATCCCCTGCAGCAATTATCTATGACAGGTCAATTAACAGGCTTATTTATGAGCAGGGGATGCCTGCTAGTTGTGTTGTAATGATTCCAGATACTCTCTGTACGTGCATGGGGGAAATTGAATCCATGATGAATGTGGGCTGAAGGCCTTAGCCAGGGGCTGCATTTGCTCTTCATTAACTATGCCTCTGGAACACCATGTTCCTTTCACCATTAAAGGGAAAATTGAGTCGGAAACAGTGGGCCTACTGTATGTTTTAGGGCTCCTCTGTGATGTAGGATAGTACAGATGTTATCGTATTTGCATGTTAAAGAGTCTCTTAGACAAAAGTCTCAAGGTGCTGCACACACACATACAACACAATCGTTGTTCTCCTGCACATGTGGCTAACGTGGGGTAACTCTTTAGTGTTTCCCACAGAATACGACTGTACTGGTGGTCTTCACTGACCATGTGGGATGGGGCATTGTATTCTGTGTGGTCCCTGCTCTCAGCCGCATTAGGTCTCAAATCTCGGGGCAGTATGGACACTTGTGATTCTTCCCTTCACGTTATATTGTACCTTTTTGGTGTAGTGTAGCTACTCCTACTGCGTGAGCCCGACAGCCGGGCAGAAGCAGCAATGCATTTCATGCAGATGAACTGGCTCCGCCCACTTCCCAAGTGTCGCTACTTAGTACATTTGTATAAGTAAATTTGACTCAAATTGGAGAAAAAAATTACTCTAACAAATATAACACTTGGTCCCAGTCTAAATAGAGAAAAATCTACTCTTGCCTCAGAGTTTAAAATTCAGAGTGATTTTTTTTTTACTCTATTCAGAGTTCATATTTAACTCTATGATGATAATTTACTAGAATTGGATTCAACTCTATATACAATTTAATCTAATTATATGTATAATTACATTATATATACAATTATGTATATAATTAAATTCAATTATATATATAATTCTGTACTCTAATACTCTAATACTCCAGATTGTATTCTGAATATTTGCTCCTACTCTACTGGCTACGGCTAGTAATTATGCTCCAAAATGCTGAAATATTACTCCTTTAGAAGAAAATAATACTAACTTCGTAAAAAATACTTTTCTCGGACAGATAAAGTGCACTTTGTGGTAGAGAAAGCTGCATACAGGTCATGATGCATTCAAGTCCAGGTCAATTCAGTTAACATTTTATATGTTTAAGTTACAAACAATTAACTAGCATTGTTAAGCATATGATGTGTGTACGTTGGTAACAGGATCACGCAGTAACTAAAAAACTGCAATTATTTCAACATTACTGTATTTTCTGCTTTATTAGCCACCATGGTTTCATATGTTGCCCTCAATTAAGTTGTATCCTGTTAAAATAGAGCTTTAGTGTACATCTGAGCATGTATCTATAACGCCACTCTAAGGCAGCCTGAAGTGTTTATATGTGGTCAGTTTATGTCTCCGGGGGATTAAATGGTGGTGTGGGAAATGGGGGCCGGAATCACCAGAGAACCAGACCAATGTCAGTAAAGGTTGAAAGGCAGGTTAAGGACCAAATGGGGAGAAATGGGTATAAACCACGGCCGGCCTGAATGTATCACCACGAGGGTGAGAATCAGAACCTTTCGCTCAACACAGCAGAGTGAACATATGTGCTGATACACACACACACATGAAAATGGATGAAAATAGAATCAGAAACACCACGCAAACTCACAACAGACATGCAGTGAACGTTATACACACACTGTGCCAGGAGAGGCAGACGCCAGGGAGAGCCGTGTCCTTTCCACGCTGTGGCTATGCAGTGCTAAAGCTGGCAGCCTAATTGGTCCAGATATCACAATCCGCTGGTAATAGATACAAATTATACAGTCAACGAGAACTGTGCATGTTTTCTGTGAGCAAAGTAGGAGGTGTTTTAGAGACACACAAAGATAATGTGTGGGCTTTAGGGAATGAGACATGTTGTGTTCGTCTCATCAATAAAGCACTTAATGCATCTTAAATATGCATCTCCCTGGTCGTATCGGGACTTGGGTAAAGGCAGGAGAGGCATGACGGATGAATGAGGAAGGACGCATGCAAGAGAGGGGTTGTCTCCTTGGAAACCGACAGTGGCTTCATACATGACTGTTATTCACATCTCTCTCTCTCTTTCTCTCTCTCTCTCTCTCTCTCTCTCTCTCTCTCTCTCTCTCTCTCTCTCTCTCTCTCTCCTGTGTGGTCTTTATCACGTCTGCATGCAAACTGTACCGTTTGTCCACTCTATCACAGGGTGGACTCCATGACCAAGTTTGTCCAGGAAAGTTGACTTCTGTATTATATAATATAGAAGTTTTCAATATTGTTCCATTGAGGTCCAATATACCTTTTTATATACATGTTGGTATACCATAGAAAGAAAAGCCCAGGTGTAAATATCATTATAAATTATATTAAGTATGGATGACTTATTCATAATTTGTTATGTTATATAATTCCATATGGATGGATGAACCATCCCCCACTATCTACAGAGGAATATTTAACAATGTGTCTTTATTATCTCTTATTTTTGTTACAACACAATGTTACCCTCTTTCTCCTTAACCTGTATGATCCAATAACAGAACATATACATATACATATAAAATATAATCTTCCAGAGTTGTGGCTGTTGTTGAGAGTTTAGGTAACACACTGAGATCACCTAATTCATTAAATGTGCTCTAGGTTTAGTCATTGAAATTAATTCATGTTTTTTAACATTCACAACAACTTTAAGAGGTGTTTCAGTTCTTGAGTTTGCTCTCTGTTTAACACTCATCTCTCTTTCTCTCTCACACACACACACACACACACACAGCTGCGTAACAAATGGAGTTGTTAAATAATGTAGAGAACATGCAGCCTTGATCCCAGCCTCAGCCAGAGGAGAGCTGATAAACATGCTGTGTTACTCTCATTCTCTCCCCCTTCTTTGACTTTTCCTTCTTTCTTACTACTACTGTTATGAATCAAGCTCTCCAAGGGCTTAACAAAATAAAATAAGAAGGATGAACCCCACTTATCTATTTACTATATACCTGTCTATCGCTCTTGAGTTTTCACCCTCGACCCGTCGTCCTCACTCTTTTTCAACTGTCACCGCTGCCTCTCCCACCGCCCTCACCCTCTGCTGCTGTTGTTCATTGAGCGCCCCCATTTTCTATCCGTCTCTCATTCTCCCGCTCTACCTCGCTCTGTCTCCGGTGAGCGCTGGTTTCCTCTCAATCAATAGTAATGATTGAGCTGTCTGCTGTTGACAATGGGAATTACCTGACACAATTGTTGTTGTTGCTGTTTAGCTTCTTTGAATGGTTCTATTAGGTTTATTTTGTCAATTGCTTTGCCTCTTGGTTGTGATGTTTATGGAGGATGAGATGACTGTTAAAGATGACCAGGGCTTTGGCTGCTGGGTTAGTCATTGTTGTGTTTTCACAAGTAAGTGATGCAAGGCTTGGTAGCTCTTGCCAATGCGTTTGCAACAGTATCTTACATAAAGTATAATTCAATAGAAATAGGATGATAGTATTGCAATTTCATAACGTTAGGAAACTAGCAAAAGATAGACGAGAAAATAAAATAATAATAAACAAAAACATTGGATCCTACACTGCCTATAATGCAGCTCAATTGTGTCTTCAATTACACCCTCCCTGCCTGGTAAACACTCGTGAATTATATGCCTCCACTTTTTATGACAAGCTTTCGTTGTGTGCAAGCCGACATACAGTAACCCTTATGACATCATCAGAGTTTTTTTTTCTCAGGCTCGACAACGTTCCTCAAGAACCATAGGAGACAATACATCAACTTTCCCAGGCAGTGGTTCTCCCTTTGATCAGTGAATTGAACATGCAGTATCGTTTGTGGAGTTTCACCCACTCTACATGCTAACTCTGTCATACTGTTTCTCTCTTAGATCTTTTACACAGAAGTTGGGAAGTCAGTTATATGTTAAACATCCATGATATTCCATTCCTTTGTCATCTCAAAGGCCTGTTTACCAAATGTGGCTGCTACCGTGGAGTTTTCTGGTGTTTTCGTCTGACATCTTTAACCCTTTCACAGTGTGTATTTAATTCATAAATTGTGTTTTGGTTGCCTAAAAATATTGTATTCAGCTTTCAGTTGAACTACACCCTCAACATGCTGAAAATGCAGGGCTTGAGGCTTCAAAACAGAAGCCCACAAATCAATGGGTGACGTCTCGGAGTCTACACGTTTCAGATTGACTACTCGCGAGATTTCGACTGCTTTTTTTAAAAGGGTTTTTCAGCAATGTGATTAAGTTAATTGAATGCAATTTGAAGAATCAGCCACTATTAACTGGCCTTGAGTTCAATACTCCAGAGATTAAGTACAGCACTTTACAGTTTAATGTTCAGTCTTTTTGTCTACATTTATAGAAACCATTAACTTGAATTCACAAGAAAAAAATAAACAGCGATAACCTTGTTGTGTCTATTATCTCGAATGTCGCCTTTGAACAATATTCATATGATTTTCTAATTCTGTTGAATTCTCAGGAGATTGCTATATGAAAGAAATGCTATTTCGTTCCACAGAGTGCAGGAGTGGCTGCATATTTCTGCTTGTTTAATTTCTGCTTCATGTTGAGAGCATGTCCATGGAGAACACAAACTTTCTAGTCCTCTGCACAGCTCACTGACTGCATACACCGAAGGCCTTTGAGGTGCTGCCACTCGTCTCTGCATTTCCCCTCTCTTTGTCCTCCGTCCAACAAAAGTAAGGATGTCTTTGAGAACTGCTTCCCTTCCTGCCCTGTTGTACCCCAGCCAATGGCTGGGGTACAACAGGGCTTTGACTACACAGTGGTAACTATTTACAATAAAAGTCGGCCGATCAGGACGCATTATAATTTTAGTTTACTGCCTGCTGGCCATGATTACTCTCTGTGTATATTCAAGTTGTGAACTTGTGAAATGTCGACTACAACTGTATGAGCTTCTCTGATTTTGATTTGGGTTCATTGAATATTTAAGGGAAACTAAACCTTTTTTTTGAGCCGTCCATGCACAAAAAGCCTCTTCAGAATTACATTGTCAATCATCAGGTCTGTAGCGATTGCTGTTGCTAAATGTTTTTATTGTTCCATGTAACCGCCGCCTGACTCACTTCTGCAAGCTTGCCAATCCCGTTCCTTTTTAAAATCTAAAATAACAAAAGTGAATTGGCCTTGAAGCTGGTTGTTCACTAAGATGTTTAAAGCACAAACTACATGTACCCATAAAATCAATCGAGTCACAAAAAAAGAGGCAACATGTTGTTGCAGATTATTTGTGTCCCCACTCGCTCCTCTGTGGATTACCCAGAGGCCATCTGTGTTCCTTGCAGTGTTTGGTACCTGGAGGGCTTTTTGGAAACCAGGCCAACCCACATTTGTGTGCCTCACACTGCACCGACTCTCTTCTGCACCGGCATTTCAAAGCTGGCTCTGTAATTCTCTCTCTCTCTCTCTCTCTCTCTCTCTCTCTCTCTCTCTCTCTCTCTTTCTCTTTCTCTCTCTCTCTCTCTCTCTCTCTCTCTCTCTCTCTCACTCTTTCTCTTTCTCTCTCTCTCTCTCTCTCTCTCTCTCTCTCTGTCCCCTCTGGTATATGGACAGCACATCAATGTGAACATTAGAGGTTACAAGGCTCGACAAAACGACACATTCACAACTCCAACCTGACACCCTTTGATCCTGCAGTTACACTCTCACACAGACACACAGACACACAACACACACACACACACACACACACACACACACACACACACACACACACACTCTCTCTCTCTCTCTCTCAAGCTGCCTATCTCACTTTGGGTTCTTGAGACAGCACTGTTATGACACGAAGATTCTACTTGTACTTTTTTTAGGAAGAGATTTTCTAGTCAACCTTTCATAAACGGTGTGATGATTCTTGAGTATTTGGTAAATGTCATAGTTAAATATCAGGCACACTAGATATAGCAGCATGGCCCATGAACCCATTTTTGCATTCCATAATCTCATCATCCAGTTCCAGAGTTGTCCGAGTTATCAAGTGTCTTTTAGAAAAGCCTCGCTTGTCTACTTTTAAGTTAAGTTAACAAAAGAAATAACGATTGTAGTGCCCACTTGATGTTTTTGATAGAAAAAACATGAATAGTCAATATCAGTCCTACAAATGTTCCATCACTGTGTACCGAGCAGACCTGCCACTCTTGAGACATATGAGCTTTACTTCACCTCAGCACAGAGCCCAGCACGGATCTGACAGATCACTGCTGGGCACTTGATCTGTCAGCAGTGGACGTTTCAGTGAAAGGACACTGTTTCCCTGAGAGTTCCATGAAAATAAACTCATAAAACCATTATGTTGGCATCGCTTTGTTCTGTGCCATTCAGTTTGACATCTTGGAGAACATGATTGTGCGCGGTGTGGTTGCGTTGTCATGTGGTAGAATGGTTATTTGTGCTGTTGTTCTCCGCATATGTGTCAATGTCGGTGTTACTCTCTTGGCTTCCCTCTCCCAATTATTTTTTTCATCTTGTGATAATACAACAGTCTGTTGCCTCTGCTGCAACCCGTTTAGTGCAGACGTGCTTGCAGGTGCGCAGAGCCAGCCAGTGCGCTCGGCTGGTTCTATTAGTTTACATAGAAAACAGGACTTGAGGAAGAAAGTACATAAATAAAACAAAGTGTTAACCACAGCCACTCGATGGAAAAACCGCACTGTAGCGTTTATAAATTAGATGACCATGGCCTTTTGACCAATTATCCTCTTCCCTCTACTACCCCGTAGTTTCCCTCTCAGCTAACTTCTGCAGAGTGAATCAAATAAGCCTTTTTGCACAAATGAGCCGACCAGCCAAACCCATCCAGCCCGTGCTGCTGCAATTCTTTTCTTTGTCCGTCCACACAGCCCAATCAGTTTCAAGGTTCTCCTAATTATTTAATGTATACATTCAAAGAAGATCTCTCGCTCAGGGAGTAAATTGTAAAGCAAGTGGGAAAGAGGTGGTGTTGCTCTTGTGTTTCCCTCCCCTTTATGAATGTAATTGATTGAGCTCTCTATTTGGAGAAAATTGAAAGACGCAAAGAGAGAAACAGCGGGAGAATTATTTTGGTTTCTTGTATACACCCTCGTGCAAGTTTGTAGCGGCTTTGAAGAAGAGCTGGGCTGATGTCTTCAGATGAACCGCAGGGAAACACTTTCCCTGGATTCTTGAGTAAGAGCTACAATAACCGAGCCAACTTGTGACGGACATTTAAGGAATCATCAATTTCCACCGTCTTCTTTCACCTTGAACTTGACTTTTCGTGATAACACTGCATGGGTGAACTGGAGATATTACTTCACATGCACACAGTCGTGCTTCTCCTTGTCCGTGGCAATGAATAGGTTATTGGTATCTGCCCCATGAATTTCTGTTTGATACCTCAAACTGATGGCTCTGTTCGCTGTTAACGGCCACACGCCCAGATTAAAACACAGGTAATGGAATGCCCCAGCAGTGCCAGAATGCAGCATTCCCCACTTTTCATTTACTCAGAACATATATTGGGTGGGGTCAGGCTTCTCTGCTTGGTATATTTACACACAAGTTGACAGCAGGCCTGTTCAGCCTGTTTATCACGTTAAATACTCTGTTGGTACTGTAGCCCAGCTCATTGGTGTTAACAGATGGAGGTCTGGAAGTGCGGCCACTCATGCATATTTGGCACCCCTCTATGTATGCACCTGCTAGCTTTCTTGTACAAGTATCTATACGGGTATATATGCAGGCAGTATTTCCATCAGCATCATATTCAAACACACATTCACGACTGATCCTGAATGTGACTGGAATAACTTGAGGGTTCAGTGCCTTGCTCAGGGGCTAGATGGCAGATGTCGTGGTGAATATTGCTATAGGTGTGAGCACATTCAACAATTTGTTCATGGAGCGCTTTTCTGTAAAACAAATCAACAACAAATCAAATGATCCCTTATTAATATTGTAGTGGAAATCCCCCAGAAATGATTGCACAGCAAGCATTTTGACTATATTTCAAATTAAACATTGCAAAGTGCCAAAGTCTGCAGTTAAACCAATAACAAGGTAAGTCATGAGAGTTATTTTTGTTGTTATTTTGGAGCTGCAAAGTTCCATTGTTTGTTTGCTCTTTTCCTCCTCGTATTCCACACAGACTACGCTTGGTTTTTGATTAGCTGGGTGCCTTGGTACACCACTATAATTAGGCTGTCAGTCAAAACCAGATGGCTGGTGGCTAAGATGGGGAAGTTGCCTGGAAAGTTTTCAGATGAGTCTACGGTTCAGTTTTGTTGTTGTGGGTCCATAAATGATCATGGGATAAGAATGCAACTTGTAAATATTTCATATTGATGGATTCTTCTACTTGCATATTGTTATCTGCACTGCTTATTTACTTTTTTCAAAACTAGTGCCATACGATTCATTAATTTGAACAGTTTGAGCTGTTATATGTTCAATGTATGTTTTATCATCACACTTCTTATTCAGATATTTAGAAAAAACAAACAGTGAAAACAACAATATATTTATTACATGCTTATGTAAAAACTCACTATATATTCATTTAAGTCAAGTTTGTTCGAGCATGGCGCTGGCTGTGTTGTTGACTCATTATATATACTGTATGTCATAAACATTGTACTCACCAAGGATCCGTCTGTCTCTTTGTCTTTTACCCGAAACAGATTGTGTTTGAAGGAATTCGAGGCCCGAGTTTCGAGGGAGATATTGCCATTGACGACGTGTCCATCACCGTCGGGAAGTGCAAGCAGGAGAACACTGTCGCCAGCGCAGGTAAGACAGGTAAGATAGACATAAAAAACCCAGAGAAACCCAAAGAAGCAAATGTGATTAACTGCTGCCATCCACACACACACATTGCTTGTGAATGCAGTTGCATTCGGGACTTAATAAGTAAGGCAAAATCATTTTGTATGTCTGAAAAGTGTTGATAGATTTTTGTTTACAGCAAACATGCCAATAAAGCTAAGCAGCTGAAACAGAGCTGAATTTAACTGAGAAGAAATTAATTGAAGGGCAGCATATTATAGAAATAGGAATTATAGAGAGATGATTTTACATGGAACAAGAGAAAGATAACTGAACTTCATCTTTAGTGTTTGGGAGGTGTGTGTGAATTTGGCCCAGAGAGAAACTGTTGTTGATGTACGATGACAAGTGGACATCACAGGGAAACCAGCGTTGAAGCCTCGTCGTCATTTGCTGTCCCTCCTCTGCCTCTGTGGCTCTATTTACTTCACATTTCCCTTTGCTTTCCACACCACCGCGCGCTGCCTCCTCCACACCCACCGTTATTATCCCCGGTGTCTTTCCCTCTTACCGTATGTTCTCTATAAGCCATCTACCCTTCATCATCCGTATACCTCTCACGGCGTTTGATCGTTGACATTTTCTGTTATTTAGCTGTTAGAGAGAAAGTGTGTTATGATACAGATTTTGAGAGAAAATGAGCATGAGGGAAGGAGAATGAGATAGACTGGAATCACTGTGCACTGAGGGAAATAACGATACACCTGGACAGTGGCTAAGCATCAGTCCACCAGGAAAGTTGTCTCACTCCATAAACTGACCACCATTTCTCCACACACCTCATGCTGACATGCTTGACAAGTCAAACCAAGTGATCTGCCCATGAATAGAATAGCAAAATACAACGTTGCGAATTATAAATATTGCTGGTCAACTCGGCCTTAAGGACGAGCAAGAGAGAATAACAAGTCGGTTAAAGGGAATGAGTGCATGTCCATGTAAGCGTGTGGCGAGAGACTCAAATAGCCTAAAGGGTAAGGGTGTGGAGAGGAGATGGAAACAGAGAAAAGGTCAAAGACAGAGAGTGACCAAAAGTAGGTATGAGTTTGTGTGTGTGTGTGTGTGTGTGTGTGTGTGTGAGAGAGAGAGAGAGAGAGAGAGAGTGGCCGGGAGGAGAAACGGCTCCAAGAAGTAAAAGAAGAAAGAGAATATGAAACTAAAACCTGCCATTAGTTTAGCTGCAGTAAGAGCTGCCCTCTGCCAGCCAAGACACACATACAAACATGCACACACGCACACACATACACACACACACTGGCACATAAACATCAGTAAATTAGCCTTCATTGCATTCTCTCTGTCTACAGACTTGCAACACAACATCTAGTTTACACCGTTCTCCTATCGCACACTGCCATTGCTGTTCGGTGAAATGGGGACACACTCATCAGAATGTGTGTTCATAGTAATGTGCATTATGATGGTGGAAAAAACAACTGATCTTTTAATCGTTGAGCATTAGTAACTGTATACTGGACTCAGTTTCACATGAAAAGTAGTCTTAGTATCAGTTTGAGCAATTGTAATTTTAATCAAGACATTTACATTTTTTGTTCAAACATCCCAACATGACAAATCACTCAAAAGACTTAACTACTGTATATGTGCAGCATACAGCACCTAGGAGGAGGGACCCTCTTCTAGAAACAGCAGACATTTTAGTACGATAAGAAGGATTTTATGCAGCAACATGTGGTGAGAACCTGCTCGGTCTAGTTCTCTTTTTCTGTTGTTAGGACCGACTACACGGGAAACATTAGAGCCATGGAAACACCACAAAACAGCAAAAAAATGAGAGAGTGAATTATTAACATCCTGCTTTTACCTTCTCAAACCCCCGGTTGTGATACGTCTGACTATGTGTGCAATCGCGCACATGTGCGCCTGTAAAGCCATTGGCGGATGGGATGAATAATGAATGAAGGTGTAAACAGGAAGAGGAAAGCTCTCGAGCGCAGCTCTCAGAGTATGCGCATATGTGCATGTGTTGTCCCGCAGGTTCTGTGCAGGCAGAAACATACAGTGGCAGATGGGTAGTAATAATCAGGCAAGCGACTGAAGAGTCTTTGCCACTGAAATAAACACAAATGCTTGTGTCTTGAGCACAGATTACAGACGTGAAGTATGATGAGTGGAGAAAGATTACATTCAACTCAGGTTGCGTCAGTTACTGAACACAAATGACCTTGCAATCTTTGTAATTAGTAAAGTAATCCATTGAATTACAAATATGCATATACATCTGGAGGCAAATAAACAATATTGTTGTTCTGTAAGCATTCTTTTATCCAATAATAATTCGAGATTTGTAACGAATCACGTTGGAGCAGTCTTTGGTTGAATGCAGGTAAATAACCCCGAATGCCTTCTCGAAACCCGTTATTTAAACGTGTTATTGGGTTAAATTGAAACAATCAAATTGTACATGTAAACAATAAGCAGCCCACAAAAAAGGAAAGGAAGTCTCGGCCTGGCTATCCGCTGGCTGCAACAGAACTCTGAAATATAGCCCCTTGCCCCCAGAGGTGTATCTCTCGTCAGACCGATAGCCGATGGGTTCAGAGATTGCTTTAAGATAAACATTTGAAAATATTGCAATTTATATGAAAACATTGACACTGCCCCTAAACTGTTTTAATTGTATTTATTTTTCTCTCTTTGTCTGCATTTTGTATATGAAGCATTTACAGACATCATCAGAAATGTAATACAGTATGATTGCACATTTTTTCCAAATGCAATCAGGGCAGAGTATAGTACATTATTTTTTGTAATCCCGATTACATGCAACCCATTTCTGCCCAACCGTGGGTACGGGCTGCTGACAAATACACACATTTGACAACTCATTCTCACACACATTTGCTTCAGGTTAACTATATTCACACACAGGGGACTGTCAGAGGATCCCCTGCATCGTATTGTGGGAAAACCAGAACTAATAATTTTACACATTAACAGCTCAAATATACACAGGATGTCATTTTAAATTTAACATTTTTAAAACCTTTTAAATGATAGAAGAGCAAAAGAAGCAGGTTTATAGGCTCAGATGTATGTGAGTGGATTAAAATGCCTCTTCAATGAAATGAAATATATGGAACCACCCAGCGCATACACACATGTGCACCAACAAACACAAATACATTGGATACTCCCACAATAATCCATTATCTTTGTAACTCCATTTTATTTCCCAGACAAAACACATATATGTAACATGTATAGACCATGATCATGTTCACACAATGACTGGAATACACATTCCTGCTCTTTTTCAATACCTTGAGTGAGAAGGAGACGTAAAACACCAGGTTACAATTCAATCTGTTGGCACAAAATATACTATAGGAATGTGTGTGTGTGTGTTTGTGTGTGTGTGTGTGTGTGTGTGTGTGTGTGTGTGTGTGTGTGTGTGTGTGTGTGTGTGTGTGTGTGTGTGCTACGTGCGGATCAAAGCTTTATTATAAATATTGATTTCCTGCCTAGAGGATGGACCCTTGATATGAAATCATATTGATATTTTTCTATATACTATACTATACCTAGTTTTTATTTATGAAACTCTGTATTTGAGCAGTATGCATGTATAATGTGTTGCTACATGTTTTGCGTTGCAATGCTGCTGTGTATAAATGAGAGAGTGCATTGTCTGTATGCAAAAGAAGAGAGTGCAGAGTGCGTGAGAGTAAGATTATAAGAAATGAAAATAAATGGGACATATTTGATGGTCTCATGCATCTAACTGGCAGGTTAGTCTTATCAGTAAAAAGGTTCTGAACAAATACAATCACACCACATTGAAGATGTGTGTACTGCATCTTATAACGGTGCATAAATAATAACAACCTGCTGGGGGAAAAATAATAACCTGCTGGGGGAAAAATCGAAGAAAAACAATCCATCACATATTGGAGATGATGACATCAATTGTAACTTCTTTTTCTCATTAAAATCTCAAAGCTGTCATGGTGTAAGATCTCGATGGTGAATCTCTGTTTCTCTTTCTTGTTTACTCATCCGCCCCCTCATTCTTGGTTCTGTCTCCCTCCATGTGTTTTCATTTCCACTCAACTCTTTCTTTCTTTCCTGACAGTCTCACACTTTTCTCAATCACAAAACACAGGTCCATTCTACAATCCTTCTTGTGCTCTACAATTTTTGCCACACCAGAGCTTTTTCATTGCACATGCCTATCCAGTCAGCCTCAGGCTTAGAGACAGCCGTAGGCCAAAGTGATAAATGTATACATGCAGTTATCTACTTAGCCTGTGGTTAATGTAATGTCAAGGTTTGCCGGTTATTTATGACTGTTTACAAGGGGCAAAAAATTACATGTAACATTTACACCTTTTACTTTTAGTGTATTTCATAAGGGGGGAAAAGTATTTTTCACTTTGATGATTCATAATGTATGTTACTTTATTTGTATTGTTAGACAACTGGTGAAAACAATTATATTAAATGTCCACATATTTTAGAAATTTGAATGAATTGCTTACTAATTTATAACACCTGTCCCCGGGAGGCTTTAAAATAAGTCCCTGGGTCAGTGTGTAGCATTTCTGGGTTTCCTTTAGCAGAAATTGAATATTTCATTAGGTTAGAATGAACCCTGCATAACTACATAGAAAGCGAGTTCTTTTAGAGAGTCTGATGTGTAGCATCGCTTTGTTTCTACTGTAGCCCAAAACAGACAAACCAAACACCGGCTCTAAAAGAATCGTTTGTGTTTTTGCAGCACCAGTAGGCCACTGTAGCTCTCTGGAAAACTTGAGAAACTGTTAACGGGATCTGCAGAACCGTGATACTGACAGCCGCTGTGTGACGTCCGTTTGCCCTAAAGTAGTGTTAATATGATGAAGATGGCCTTTCAGCTTTACCACAGTGTTGCACTTGGCGTTACCACAGTGTTGGAAAGGGAGGATGAGCAAAGGGGTTGCTGTCACTAGAAAAGGAAAGTCATCCACAAACACATGCAAAACACACAAAATGCGGATGTCTATGGGGTATTAGGCGGTAGAACAATGTTGGTTCTCTTTTAGCAATAATTGAATATCTCAATTAAAAACATAAACCGGGCTCCATAGAAGGCTGATACCATTTCGTGTGTTGGTGCTTTGCAAAGCCCCATGTAGACATTTTAAAATAAGCTTTTACGGTATCAATATTCAGAGCAAAGGAATTGCTTCCCCACAACTCTCAACATGGCAACTCGCAGCAAATAAACAAACAAACAACAGCAGAAGTGCTGACAGAGGAAACATGTTTACCTGAGAAGTGGGCTCTCAGTTCCGCCACAACGCTTGTTGGTCGGGGTGGCGTTATCAGCCGTAACCAACGCATTAGCGCAGTGCAGAGCGGCAGCTGTTAGCTAGTCAGTCGGACATACTCAGACAAAAAAAAGCTAAAAGCATTCACGGCTGACAACAAATGCACAGAGAAGCTCGGATTACAACACACCCAGAGGGAGAGCGACTCTGCTCAGGTAGGCGTTACACCACTACGCCTCTGCTTAGGAAATAGTTGTTTCATGCTATTTTAGTGCTCTAAATGTCAAGAAGAGAACCTTTAACATATTGTGTTTCTACACGATGTGACAATAGTTCCACCTCATTGGATTTGTGTTCATACATTTTATTATTTGGTTATATAGTGGGTCTTATAGTGCGGTAGAAAGTGAGTCATCTTTACTGTTCTTTGCTATAAAGCATTTTAAAGTCATGAATAAAATGCATTGTCTGGCAACAAGGTGTCTGTAAGTCTGTATGTGTGGAAAATAACAAGACAACTTCTTTTTGTCTGTTTCCATAGTTCTGATCGGTGGATCACACTCGATCCCATTGGCCAGCTGGCTGACCTTTGGCCTCTCCTGCGTCCTGTCGCTACTCTACAGATGATGAGCACTTCCTGCAACACCACCTGTCTGAAGTGACAGACACTGCCCTTACTCGCGCCCTTATACTTCTCTCTCTACCTTTCTCCCTGTCTGTACCTCTACTTACCTGTATCCCTGTCTGTCCTTCTAAACTCAATTCCATCCTTCTTGCTTAGATAAGTGGTCACACATAGTCTTGGTCTAGTTTCTTCTCCTCTGCTTTCTTTCAACATTTCCCCCCAAACACTCAGTATAACCAATTGACGTGCATACTGTATTTAAGGTGAACATACTTAGTGATCTTTACAATTGAACGTCACAATCGCTATTAATTTGATTAGATTCACATGATCCATGTCAGCGTCTCACTTTGTCACCTTTTCCTCTCCTTCACCAACCTTCATTTATACAAGGACCCTCTCATGTATCTCCGCTCTCTCAAACCGCAATCCCCAACGGCCCCACCACCCTATTCCCCAGACACACCAAAGTGTCGGACTCTCAACCAAAGATGACAAAGGACCTGAGGGAATAAAACGAGGGATTCCAGGCAGAAAGTAAAAGAGAGAGAGAGAGAAAGTGGGTGAAATCCTTCTTTTTCACAAAGACCGTCTCCCATCCGTCCCGACCTTTGGGACCATGGGAGCAACTGAATAACAAAGAGACACATGAAGAAGAACTGTTCAATGAATGAATGAATAAACAAATGAATGCTGAGTAAAGGACAAATCAGAAACAGAGGAAAACAGAAGGGTGCCCCTGGTAGCCTCTCTGCTTGCCCTCTGCTTGCCACAAGAGACAAACCTCAGTGTGGAATATACGTGTACATTTATCTCTATATATATTAAATATAACAAAGTTTAAACTAAAATACAACTAGGACAGTGGAGGACTTTACAAAGTGAAATTAAAGAAGCACAACGTTTATACAACCTCTGCTGTTCCTTTTGGTTTTATTCTACTTAATATGTGACGTTGCAGTTTGTCAGACCTATTCAATGTTTTTTATATTTTGCTTTCTTGTTTTGTTTAAGGGTCAACGGCAATGGGTAATAAAGTATTATATTAATATTTATGCGAAGGAGAGAAGATGATTTGTGATTTGAGCAGGAGGAGAGAAAGGTGAGGATGACCCAAGCCACCTGGATAGAAACCTCAACTTTTCCTTGCACATACTGAACACACACACAGACACACACACACACACGTACGAACACACATTTTTCCTTGCTGACATCACAGCCAGGCCCTCAGCTCAGCCTCTGCCTCAAATACATGCCTCGCCTGTGAATGACACATTTATAAGGAACACCATGAATGGTAGATGCAACTTTCACATTTCTGCTCCCTTGCCACAAACTTCTCATCACTGGACATCATGACTCGGATTGATCAACCACACCAGAGTAGCTGGAGATGTCTCCAATGAAGAGAAACACATGGTGTGGTTCAGAAAAGAGCCTGGAGGGAGTCCATTTGAATACTTCTCCCTCCACAGGCGATTGAATGTTATGTATGAAATTCCCATACACGTCTTTCACATGAGTGAAAGATGGAAAAGATTGTCAGTAAGTTGCGGGTGTGCAGCGTGGATTGCATATCAGACTATCTGTCATTGTTTATTTAGCGTTGAATGTCTGTAGTGTAAACATGTTTTTCATAATCATATAGATATGATTGTTAAAGTGAAGCAATACTCATATCTACAGATCTATATACAATAGTTTATGATTACGTTGAAGATGGCAGGTCAGTCGGCAGAAACACCATCTTGTCCAAAGCACATTGTAATGGGTATTTCTCATCATGTGTCAGTTTTGTTTTCTTATTAATAATAACTAAAGGTGTAGCTATTTTAGTCATTCAGTGAGTAGATAGCATGTTTGCATTTTGCTGCATCATGCATCAACGTATCTGTAGAAAGCTCCCCATTCACCAGTCCCCCTGCTCCAGTAACTTGTATTATAATCTGCTTATTACCATGTGCATTACATGTGAATTATGTCAACACCTTATGTACTTTTGTCATGTCAATTTGATTTGTTCATTGCACTTATTTCTTTGGGTTAATTTTGTCTCTTCATTGTGGTCGGTACAAATTGTACTATTGATTTTATAATTATAAATAGTACATAACATGCAGAAAAAATGTGCCTATTTGACTTACCCAGTCGGCTGTGAGTGGCAATTTCTATGTTAAGCTGGCACTGATGCTTACTATTGTGTGTGTAGAACATCATACCGTATCGTTGCCAGCTTTTAGCTCACACGAAGCTGTGTAAGGCATGTTGGACACATCTCTGAAGCTCCACTGAGTAGTGCAGTATAAGAATATGGAAGCCATTTAACTCCTACTGAAGGCAAACTCTCCATATTCCTGTATCTTCGCTTTATTTGTCATCATACATTTGCTTTGGCACGATGAGTGCACCTGATCACCGGTTGTACTTGAATGATACAAACTATTTTAGAAGCTTTCACAATTTGAGTGACATGCTTTCCTGTAATGTAGCTCATTCAATCTGCAATCATCTACTCTAGAGCTGAACATATTTTAAGCTTTTTTATAATATCATCAAAATGCCTGTCATTCCCTAAAAACACAACTCTGCAAAAAGTGTATTCAGGCATTCCTTGCAACACCTCCAATTCCATCTGCTTATTTGGCTAAGGGAATTAGCTACATGTGGTATTTATATCAGCTTAAGTTGTACAGTATCATAAGCATTATTCAGCTCTAAATCAGCTCATTGTGGGTCAGTACGTTAGCCATGTCATAATAAATACATTTCAGAAATATCATGAAGCATATATGTGTAAGGCATTCCATTGTGCTTATTGTCAAACCATCCCTCATATTGCCCCATATTTCAATGGCAGTACGAAACTACCATTGTCATCCTTGCAGTTGGACATGTGACTGCTTAAAGTCAACAGACAAAATACTGTGGAAATCTTAAGATGCATTTTCTGTCACCTTTGTTCTATTTCCCAAAATGACACGCAAAGACACATTGGTTGTGTTTTAGCTTTGTATGACAATGTATAGCTCAAGTTCAAAGAAGAGACATTGCATTATTTCCCCAACGCAAGAACAGAATATCAAAGCATAACATACACCAACCCATTGCTAAGCTTTCCTAGTATCATTGTGTTGACTGTTTAAGCAACAAATTGTCCTTTTTTTTTACCAATGAGTATTAAAGTATGTGGCAATATTGCAAGGTGGGAAAGTAACTGGTAAGGTATCCATTGACTCCTGCATGAAAGAGCAACATTTGTTTTTATTTTTTCCAAAACATGATTCAGAATTTTGACTGGCTCACGACAGTTGACTCTGAGTCATGACAGAGTCCAAGTATGACCATCGACTATTCAAGAGAAGGAAGAGCAAGCAATTGTCATTTTATGTTTTTTTGCTACAAACCATTTTAAATATGGTTTTTCAAATTGCCATTTTACAATACTTAGAGTGTAATCACACCTGTAGCAACACTTAATTTTGCTTGTGCCGTAACTCGGACAAAAGTGAGGTTTGCATATATATTCCATAATAAAATCCCATGCTGAAGGCATCACTTATAATTCAATTGATATGTGTTATTTCAGTACAAACATAACAGAATCATGTGCTTCATTTGTTTCAAATAACAGCTGTGAATAAAACAAAAATCCAAGAAATCAAAAGCTTTTGTCAATAACAAGAATATATTTCTTAGGTGACATGCTTTTGGTGGCAAACAAACAAATATGTTAGACACGTAGATCATAACTGTCAGTTAGCATTCAACATACATGTATTGAGGTTGAAGGTCCATCAAAACATACTGATTTAGATTATTTCAAATCCAGTTTCAAATGATGTTGATGACTATTCCATAATGTTACATTTAGGCCTATCTATGTCAGTTGCAATCCTCTAAGGTAGGTTAAGTCAATAAAACACCAGGACTCAGTGTAGTCGTACCAACAAGTACAGGATCTTGGGAGTCCATTAAATGTGAGCAACTTGATCATTTCCATCTCCTGTTAGCAACATGCTAATTAATCTGTTCACTGAGCCCCTTTAGAGCTGCACATGTCCACATACCAGCCCAGTATCATGGCAAATTCTGAGATAGTCACTAAATGCAATCTATTGTTTTTGAGCATGTGGGCAGGAGGGTCAGTGGCTGGGCCCACAAACACAGGACGTACGACCACACGACTTGGTGGTTTTGGTGCCTGAACCTAAATGTGAGCAGTTATTTTAAGCCCAACTATTATGAGTTGTCTTCCCTTTTATTCTTGTTTTCGAGCATAATGTTGCCTCGAGTGACTCGAAAAGAAGGGACTATCCGTGTCACTCAATAGGAAACCAATAGATCGTATTTCGGGATTATTTCACAAACTTCCATTAGATTGTGTTGGATCTAAACACATACACACATATAGAGATAACAACGACTGCAATGACAAACTGACTGTTAATTGTCCACACACTGTATACTGTCTTCACTGTCTTGAACAGATTGAGTTGACCTGCAGGAGACTGTCTGGTACTCCTCCATCTCTGTTCTCTCCATAAGTGCAAAAGCTGTGAAGACAGTGAGCAACAGCATCAGGTGTTCCTCCTGGCAACAGTAATAAAAGGAGGATGTTCAAAAGTGATTTTCTTTTTCGTGGGAAATAAGACATGTGAAACAGTCAGTGTCTGAGTGATGGTAACCGTAATGCTTCCTGTAATGTTACTTAAACCCGTAAGAGGGTATTACAGTCTTGGTTTACAGGCAGGAATTACTTTTTCTACAAAACGCTGTGACCCTTGTCCTGATTTCCCTAAAAATGCATCTCAATAGGAAAGTAAATGCTTCCTTTTGATTAATGTGTGGCACACACCAAGTCAAGTAACTGAATCCCAGTGCTCCAGTGGACTTTTTGACATATGACGATCACACATGACAGTGTTTCTGTGCATGTTTTGAGACATTCAAAGTTTCACCAAACGGCTTCAAAGAGAAAAGCTTCAGAACCTTTTGAATAACTTTTTGGGGATTGTAACTCACTGTGACAAGCATTGTCTACATATTCAGTACGTTTTGGGAAACAGTGCATTGGTCACAGTGATAGTACTGACTGTAATGTTTTACCCTTTGGAACAAAATATGTGAAATTCACCTTTAATGTGAAGAAAAGGCAGATAGGTATCAAAGAGTGCTGAGTATTGTATATCTCTACCATGTACTAAAGTATGTTAGAGGAAAATAAATTTGAAATATGACTGAAAGGTATAAATAAACATTAATGAAACAAAAAAGTTTAGTTATTATCATTTGTTGTTGCAGTTACTTTTGTAAGAAAAAGGAATATAATTGTGTGTAATACATTGTGTATTCCTTCTCTGGCAAAGAGATAAACGAGAAGAGCAATTCCACGATAGTGTCTGTACACTAAGTATGAAGCTACTGCGAGTATTACATTAAACTGGAGACAAGATAAACAGCTGACCTTCCTGAATCCTGGGTAAAAACACCCTACCACCACCTCTAAAACGCATTAATAAACGTGTTATTAATCTGTACATAATCTGTACTGATTAATAACAAGTTTATATATCAAAGTTGCTGCTTTATGGGTTGTGTGGGACGATTTCTTGGCAGGTTGCAGTGACTTTCTGTAATATTGTCTTCACCCAGAAATATTTCATTTTATTTTATTTGCATACACTTAAGACTAAGAAATAAGTGATAATGAAAAAAGGAAACTAAGTAAACATCATTTAGAAACGTTAATACAAAGAAGAAGCAGACAACATTAGCAGAAAAACCTAACCAATCAGTGGACAATAATCCAATAAAAAATATATGTAAAAAAAGAAGATAAACACATACATACACACACCCACAACTTGAAATAGCTCTCTATTACACACATTAACATCACTGAGCTCACTGAAAGACTTGCTGGTAGGCCAGTTCGCTACCAGCCAAGGGTTTCCCCCTGAGTGCAGACTTCAGGCTTCCTGGCTGACTGCTGCTCAGTGTAAATGATAGTGCATTCAACAGGTTCAAAAATCAAAACCTGTGAAAGACATCAGATCAAGTTACAGGCTGCAATGCTGGATTCTATAGTCTTGGCTTTGAAACGGAGTTCAAGTAGGTGTTTCAAGTAGCTTTTAGCCGGAAAGACCATCTCATGGTTGAATTGAATCACATAGAAAGATTAAGTAGCTCTTGGGAATGTGTGACTTACTGCAATACTGGCACAGTGCTTCACATCAGTGCTTGTATCAGGCCGGAGATGCTGCCGGGTGCAACCTCTATTAATGCATCACAACAGCAGGAGGTTGACTACAGAAGTGTTCCAGGTTCCTAAAGATAGGAATTACTTTGCACACTGTATCACACATGGTATGTGGTTAATAGACCAACAGGTTTGGACCGCTTAAAGAAATCTGCATATGTGGTACATGTGGTAATTTAATCCATGTGTGTTCCATCAAAGTAGACATACACACTTTGCTGGTGTTTTGATTTATGATATAACATTTTTGGATGAAACTTCTCTTTAGTAGTTTTGTTTTCATGTAATTTGTCCTGACTGGACAGTGCTCTGGGTTCAAAGTGGATATGATAGATCGCATATGTCGTAGATGCAACATACACAACAACTAATGAGAATACTCAGGGCTTAATAAATTGCTAAACTAATTTCAGCACTTGCTTGCTAATGACTTTACTGCCACGGCTGCCAGCTCATGCGTGTCTAATTTGTGAGCTGTATGTAAATGAACTCACACCAATGGCTTTCTCCCATCTTTCAGCACCTCAGCATAGGATGTCACCACAAAGTCATGCCATCACAACGAATACAGTAATCGGAACTAATTTACACTCCAAGGGCGTGTGATTATCTTCTCACTTGTGTTGACATGATCACTGTCTCTAAATGTGTTCAGCAAATTGCTTTCTGTTTCTCACGTTTTTGTTTTTTTCTTCTGTCACCATCTTCCATGTCTGTTCCATCTCAACTAAAGTAGATACAGTAGGTATAAATAACCTGACTGGTTTTGACCTTCTTGTAACAGGGTGTGCCTGTTTAGTTTGCTTAATACTATTGGTTTAATATTTAATATTTTACATGTTCCTCTTTTATGTCTTTCTCACAAGGCATAGCTAAATCAGAGCAAATGGAAAAATAGGAGGAAATAAAATAAGAGGTGTTGGCTTACATGCTCAGTATCAGACGTGAGAGACGTGCTTATACCCAGCTCTTTTTCTCTTTCACCCTTCTCATCTCCTCTCTTTTCACACTCTCTCCTCTCTCTCAATTCAGCGAAGCAGAGATGTACAGATAGAAGTCTAATTAATGTGTGCTTTCTACTCTGAGGGGTGGAGGGGTTTGGGCTGAATGGCTCAGAGCTGCGCTGTTCTCCTTCATTTGTTGTCTTTGACACTGGGGAGGTGGGATTTCGTATTGAGCCTGTGACTCCAGTTGTCTCACACTTGTACAAAGAGGGGAGAAGGGATTTGCCGCTGCGCCTGTTGATTCAAAGATTACTCCAGGTTCATTACGGATAGGCCCAAGCTTTGCTTTTGAGAAATCTCTATGACTTTTAGACGCTCACCCAGAATCAATATACATCCATGTGCACAAAGCAACTTAGCAGTCTTACCCAGGTAAAGTGTTGATTCTAATTAAGCAAGTTCTTCAGTACATTTTCTGTGAATATCATTTATATACTGAGACCTCCCAAGAATAGAATTGGCCCTTTCAGCAAAAATTTAAAATTTTAAACTAATTTGCAAATACATTATGAAGAACGGGGCGACAGTGGCTCAGTGGTTAGCAAGTCAGTCTTTCAATCAGAAGGTCGGTGGTTCAAACCCCGGCTCAGCCAGTCCATGTCGTTGTGTCCTTGAGCAAGACACTTAACCCTAATTGCTCACCGTTGCTGTGTCTACGGTCGACTGTATACTGTATATCATGTAAGTCGCTTTGGATAAAAGCGTCAGCTAAATGTAATGTAATGTAACATACAATGCTGTGTATTACCTTAAATAATAATAAACTGTTGTTAATGTATCTGGCAAGTCTCAAAATGGTGATAATGAGCATATCAGTATCTATACAATTTTCATTCACAAGGTAATTTATTGGTTTCACTGCCAAACTATCCAATATTGCAATACAATATCAACTTGTACTACAGCATTATTAAATAATGAATATACATGTATGTATACTTTATTTGAGGATGCACAGTCCATCAAATAAAAATATATATTGTCTTGTTCATCATCTTCTAGCCCCACATTTAGACACATTCTTGGGGTTGTGGAAATCTGGGGTCAGTTCCCAAATAAAAAGAGTCTTCTTTCCCTCCTCTGTTTCTCCTTACCTCCATCCTTTTCCTCCAGAGAATGCCAAAGCATCTCATGGATGAGAGCTTTGTGTTAAACACACACCTTAACACACGCATTGCTCTCAAAGGAGTGACAAACTTAGTGAACAAAACACTTCCTGTTATGCTTGAAGAGTGAATTCCATTCGTTTCATATTCAGCCACTGGAGATCTTCTGTGCTTTCTCTTACGCTCTGAGTATAGAAGGAAAGGAAAATGTTACATCCCTATGACTGTCCTCTTTACATTATTCATCAAAGGCTGTTCTTCTGTGGCTTCTTTAAATGCTTCCTCCGTGACATAAATCTGAAGGTAAAATGTTGAATTGTTCTGATAAATGTTTCAGGGTCTCACGAGAACAATTTACTATAAAGGACTCTGAACGACCTGCATATCCAACAAAGGTCACGTCTTCCACTTCTTCCTATTACGACAGTGTTTTTGACTGACTGAGAACTATAGATGTTGCGTAGAATCAGATTTGAAAAAAGCTCATCATATCCTGCTCATATATCTCTCCATAAAAATAAAGACAAATCTGGGTATCACTATGGAAACAGGGACTGGATGGACTACAGTCAACTTAATAAGCAGTAAACATCATCTCAATGTCAGGGCAACAACAACAAACTAATTAACAAGATGAGGCCCACTCTGCATAGCAGTGGTTGTGTTGAGCACTATGAGCTTTCATGAGTATCATTCCAAACTAAAAATGAAAGCAGGTAATGTTTTTGCAGTATCTTTTGTACTGTATGCTCATTATGTACAGTATTATTTGTGCCTTAGTTATGGTTGCAAGAGGTGGGATTTTCTTTGATGTTAATGACCTTAAATTGATTACTGTAAGAGAGAAATTGAAGAGAGTTTGGGATGTTCTGAGAGCAATTACAGCAAGTCCAACAAAGGGTGTGTAAGCAGTGTAGAGAGGATGAGAGGAGCTCCTTGAAAAGACGAGTGTTCAGTTTGAGGACAAAGAGTGCCTGTGTTGTTCTTACTGCACTTTTTTCATAATCTCCTGAACTGAGAAAAGGTGACAATTTGCAGGATTGATAAGGATTTTTGTTGATGAACAGTAACAGCTCACTGCCTCAACAGTTGTAAAAGCTGGAAACCTCATAACTGACCTCGGAAAATTGGATCATCATTTAACCACTGATTTCTACAAATTGCAGCCATAAATCATGGTCATGATCAAATATTGGTTCAAATATTAGACAAAAGCAATATAATATTGGTTATCCAACATGGTTGAGGCTTAATTAGGAGGAGGAAGATTAGAATCCTACAAACCCATCATGCAAGTTAGCAGGTGTCGCCTTTTCGTGTGAGCTGAAATATTTGTGCTGACGCTCCACAATCTTGAAAATGTTAATTTAATATCCCGAGGCCTGATGGCCTGATCTTTCCTTCTACAACTTTGGTGATCCGCTGACATTTCATATAGTGCCACCATCAGGTCAAGGATGTCCCTTATCCAATTTGTATATCAACATCTAATTAACGGATTGGCACAAAGTGTTGTGCAAACATTTATGGCTCCCAGTCAGTGATGATTTTGGAAATTTCAGTTTTTTCCTGAAACATCACCATTAGCTTGAAATTGAATGGGTCTCAGCTATCAGATTGATTAGTATAACCTGGTACAGACCTTCTTGCCTGCTCAGATTTTTATATTCTCCATTATAGCCATAAATACCTTAATAGCTAATAATGTTCCTTTCAGCTTCAGCTGTACGTTTAATAGTATATTGCTAATAATATTAGGTTCAAACATAATTAATAGACGTTGCCAAAAAAAGCTGCACAGCATGCAAATGTTGATTTAGAATTAAAATGCTGAATTATTGTTGCTGTGACAAGATTAAAATTGAGCTCAACATAGACATACAATAAGAATGATCACATGGCAATGGGCCCAACTGGCATTGCTAGTTTCAAACGAAGGCAGAAGGGACAGACATGTGGTCCTTGGCTGGTGGACTCTCTGCCTCCGCCATCTCCCAATCCTTTGTCCCACCAACATCTCCATTGGACTTCATATGAGCAAATGCACCAATGACCTGTTTAATTGTGGAAAGCACATCCTTGTGTGTGTAACGATCAGAGTGTACGCAACGTTGTTGTTGGAGGCATTGACTCCTTGCATCTTACTGCCCTTTAAATAGCAGGAAAGTACTGAGCCATTGATTTCCTGCTGCCTCAAGATGGTAATGTGCATATGGTTGCACAGATGGAAGCAATTACATTTACTTCTTAGACAACAGGGGCGCTGGACGTAAATATGACAACTGCATCGGTCTAAAACTAACAATGACAGTTGGAGCCATTGTGACGTGACCATTCTTATTGTGTGTTCAAACTGTGTATTGTATGAACATCAGTCGTTGTCAAATGGGACAGGAGGTAGGTGATAGAAAGGGTTAGATAATCAGCACAATTTTATTTGAAATTGGAAAATGCCAAGGAGTATGACCTGTCGTCATGAATACTGATGCTCCTTGGCATCTAGCTGGAATTAAAGTGACTCACATTGCTGTAATAATAGCAGCTATCGATTAGTCCGTCTGCTTGGGCAAGGTCGAGCACGAACTCTCCGACTAAGAACAACAGAGACAAAAATGGGTGCAGTACAGGAAGTAGTTTAATCATATCTGGATTTACAAGACAATACCAATCCATTTAGATCAGTGTTATGTTCTGAAATGTATGCAGATGTTTTAAATTCCCTGAGTGCTGCAGTCTGTGAATATTAGACATCTTAAATTTCACAAAAATCAACACTTTTGACTGGAATAGACTATATTTAACTTCTGGCAATTCAAGTTTTGCAATGTATTGCATCTTTGGGTATTTCACTTGTATTCTTGTAGCCACACCTTCTCCACTCCAAGCAACTGTTAATCAATAGAAGTCAATGGAAGACCGTCCAAGGTCAAAAGGGAGACCAAGGTTGCTGTTGAGCAATACTGATTTAAATTCACTAAACATTGCATCCATAAATCAAATAGTTTATACCAACATTGGGAAAAAGAATCTCCAAAATATGAACTATGAGTCTAGTTTCCCATAGTGGCATATCCCAGGGTCAAAGAGGCATTCAGTCCTGGTGCGAAAAGGAAGAAGTTGTTTATCTGATTGACTCAGAAATAATTGTAAAGGCTGTTACTTTCTTTTGAAACCTTAGTATCCTATCACATTTTTCAATTTGCTTGAACTTCCAGATATTTTAAATATATATTTTAAAATGTTATTATATTACTTAATTGTTATGGATTATTTGTGCTGTTTACTTAGATGTTACTCCATTGTTTTAAGTCACGAGGCATCACTGGGACAGTAGACCTATTGAGCTGCATAGACCATCATCACATGGATCAGATATCACGTGATCTTTGAATGGTCTGTTGATCATTATATTTACTGTGTTAGAACAGTATGAGCAGTTTCATTGCAGTGTTTGTATGTGTGTGTGTGTGTGTGTGTGTGTGTGTGTGTGTGTGTGTTTAAGAGGATAGGGTGAGACAGCCAGAGGTTGGAGGCCATGGAGCACATCCATTTCCAGAGGTGTCTTTATTGGCTCATCCTTTCACAAAACCACATTTTCCCAGTTGAATAAAGCCTTAGAAAACCAGGACAGGCACTGAATGGCACATTAATAGCCACCTAATGCTTCATGTTTTTTATTCAGTTCCTCTGGCCACTCCACAACTCCAGACATGAGAGAAATTCAGTGATTACAAATATATAAAAAACCATGTATTTAAAAACCATTACAGATTATCTAAGATGCACTATAAAAGCAAATTTCTAAATTGTAGTACGTATTCTCAGCAGGCAGGATATTGAATGTTCTTTTAACGAGAGAAAAAAACAACTCCTGGTCACATGCTGTGTTAATTCACTGTGAAGTACTTACTTTGTAATGTAATACCCATCTTGAGATGGCTGCAGGACTAGTTATTATCTTGACAAATTGTTAAATTGTTTTGCATTAGAAAGCTGATTTTCCAAATGTGCACCCAAACAAAAGAGTTACAGACTGGTTGGGGACACACCGGACCATAGAGCAACTAAAGAGCCACAACAAAACATAGTTTAAAGTACAGTGAAAGTTGGCCTCAGAGGAATGCTAAAATTGTCCCGTTTCTGATGGATCGCCTATATTAAGTCATATTAAGTCCAAATTATGTCAAACATGTTGTTTTTACCTTCTTGTGGTGGGTGTACTGTCTTTAAGTGGCAGATAGATAGATAGATAGATAGATAGATAGATAGATAGATAGATAGATAGATAGATAGATAGATAGATAGATAGATAGATAGAAAGACGGGTGGAGGTTAGATGTGGTCAAACTGCAGAGTTGCTACATGGCTGACCTTGTGCAGATGTTTCCAATACTCTGATTTCTGCTTAAGACAAGCTAAATATCTGTGTGAGTAATTAAGCCAGTGGTTTTATTACTGGCCAATTAGTCTCTCACTGAATTGCCAGCTTATCTGTTCCTGTGTTCGCACACTCTCTGCGTAAATGTGCTCATATACAGAGACACACACAAAACAAAAACGGGCGCAATCAGTATAAACTGTGTAGTCAAAATCAGCATAGACCAGATAGAGAACATTGCACTACGTATGTTTGCTCTCCAATTGTGCTAACAGCTAGATAACAGTTAATACAATCACCAACGTGACTTTCTTATCTTTCAACTGTTATTGAAAAGTTGTTGGAAAAGTTTGACAGCTAAGCTAAAGCGTGTGTGATCACCAGAAAGTCAACACCAGAGAATACAACGTTTGAGTAAATATGATCTTAAAACAAAATAAAATCAGCAAATTTCAGAAAAACAGCACGATACAAAATACAGAAAAGCCTTCCTGGACGAAACCCAAACTCTATATTTTCTGCTCCTTCCCTGTGTGCTTTTTCTCTTTCTCTGCCTCAGCTCTGCCTCCTCACATGTTCTGGTCTGTCGGTCTCTTTCCCAGAGTGCTGGCTCTCTCTCGGCCTCCTGCTTTCTCTGTTTCTCTCTCCCTCTCTGTCTTTCATGTCTTCCTTTCTCAGAACTTTATTAGGTGAGATATCCCCTGCCAGAGCACAGCACTGGCTAGACCTGACGTGCATTTCAGAGAGAGGCATTGTGATACTACCACAATGCCTCTCTAAAATGCTGTCTGCTACCGCCTCTGCTGTTGAACTACAGCAACACATTTCCATCAATGTCAACAAGTGAGGCATTGGAGATAGTGAAGATGCTAAAAGCTCTAACAAGAACCCAGAGTTTGGTTTAGTGGATACCAATGCATCTTTGCATTGTGCGTTACTCACTCTGTGCTTAGCGAGACTTTGTGTGACTCTTTTTGGATGGAGATACAGACATTTTTGTAAACAGAGCGTAAAAAAACTAAACACAGCTGAGTTAATGTTCTCATTATATTGCCTTCCCTCTCTCTGTGGAACTTTGAACAAGATTGCTGGGTTTCTGAATTGGGTGCTTTTTGCAACTTTATTGAGGGAAATGGTGGGGTAGTGAAAAGAGCTGGAGGTAATATGAAAAAGATTATTCTTACCTGAAGCACAGGGCCATGCTGTAAAAAAAAAATGGAAAAGCAATAAATCATTCAATATGCTCTAGATCTCTGCGCGAAAAGGGGAAACAAGATTATTTATTTTGTATTTCCCTGTGACATTAATCCAAATATATGGACTAACATGCATAACATATCAATGACTATTAGATGGTGGGTCATGCAACTATATACAAACATGCATTTCCATCAGAGGATGAAGCCCATTCCAAGGTTGGAAAGGCCCTGGCTTGTCCTCTTGTGTCAATAATAGGCTCTCAGCCATGTGAAATATCTCAACATCTACTATATTGCATTGCATTTCCAAAACATTTTTTTTTACCAAATTCATACCAAACCATTGCCATTTTCATCAGCCTCAGCTTTAAGCTTCGTGTTAAGTGATGATGAATAGACGCTAGCATGCTAATACGCTAAAAATAAAATAAAATGGTGAACATGATAACCACTGTGCCTGCTAAACATCAGCATATAACCAGGTACATTAGTACGGCACTAATAGCATGGCTCAGTCATGTTAATTATACAGTAACTTGAAACATACTCTGAGTTACTAATCACTTAATATCTTAAATGCTGTGTTTTTAATGTTCAAATGCTATATAGTAGTTAGCAAGACAAATCAGAAAATTAGAAGCAGCTCTGAAAAGTATTATAGAGTGGAAAAGGAGTATGGAAGAGAAAGACAAAAACTTTTCCTAACTGACTCCATTGCAAAACAAATTCCTAACTGACTCCATTGCTTTAACAACAAATTCATAAGGTGTGGAGCATACGCAGGATATCAAAGATGTAATACTTATTTGCGAAATCAGATTGTTTATTAAGTCTGTTGTGTATTGTCAGGCAGTAAACAAGTACCGCTTCTGCTTGTTTTAGCAAGGTACATTGCTGGGGAGCTAATGAATTGAAAGAACTCAGTTGGGCTGTGTTTCTGTGGCAGAGCGGCGAGGACGCCAACAGAACACAAACACACACACACACACAGTGGTGAGCACAGAGGACCCCGGCTGTATATTAAAGGATCAGAGACAAAGTCATGCTCGCTTCAGCACTCTGCTGTGGAAGAGATGGAGGGCGGGGAGAGGGTGAAAAAAACAAAACCTGCTACTTTAATTTGTAGGCCCTCTCAAACAAAGCGTGGCTTAATAAATTGGAAATGGTGTCATCCACAGAGGAACACGACTGCAACTAAAGCAGAGCCTTGACGTGAGCGTCGCACGGAAAGCAAAGCCATCGCTACACAGCGAAGCCCGGACCAGCATGCCACGGCTGGACTATAAATGAGATTTTTGTTTGAACAAATTACAGACAAGTGAAAGCTAAAGAAACAATAACAAAGTACTAGTATACGTACACCATGTGTGGCTGCATGCATGCAATTGGAAGGTGTTTTGTTCTGACAATACTTTTTCTCTGTACTCAACATGCTATTCTCTTGCTGTAAAACATGTCTGGTACTGTGAGGTACTGTACATAGAAATGGATTTATCATTTTTGGCCTGGAGCCCAAGCAAAGGAAAACTCTCACCCTGTTCCCTGCAGGCATACTGCTGCTTGCTGGCATTGACAAGCATCCGGCCTCATTTTGGCTCATGATCCAGCAGAAAAGATCTGTATTTACTCTACACTTAGTGCTTCATTCAGTCTTTTCAGGCAAAAGGTCCGGCAACAGTCATCAATAAACAAGTCAATTAATCAATCAATCAATATGTTGGTCTGATATCAATGGCTTGCAGAGGAACTACATTGCAGGTCTAAAATCAGAATAAACCAGTTGGTCGAGGTAGCTCAAAGACTCTGCAGAGATTTTTTTGGGAGATACAGTAGCACATACATAGTTTATTAGGCTCAAAATCATAAGAAGCGTAGCATTTATGATACAAAGTCAATTCAGCTTATTTCTAAACTTCATCTTCATGTTTTTCAGCCACAATGGGGTTATAGTGTTCAGCAATGTGCATTGTTTTGTATGAAGAATATCACATTTGACATGTTTTCTTTCTTTCTTCAATTATGATTTATACTCTGTAAACAAATACATATGTGGTGATGGCATGTATTGGTGATTAGAATAATGAAGCAATCAATGTTTGCTTTGAGGTAAAGGCTTCATACTCTATACATGTTAGTTTTTCAGTGCTGGATTCAAGCACAACACCATCGCAGACAATTGTTGTCAATATATGTTGCTTTATAATGGAGGTATTCTATGGCAAGTCACATGAACTGCTAACACACATTGAACATCATGAGCTGAACAACACATAGCTTGATCACACTGAGTAGAACAGTTGAAGGCACCAAGATGTTTTCTTTCTATATGCATTTCCTGTTGGGCAGTTAGTTGGTTGTTCAGGCTGAGATCTGTGGATTTACCTGAGTAACAGTATTGTGTCTCACTGTAGCCTGAGCTGATAGAGCACACACACACACACACACACACACACACACACACACACAGTCTCAGGCACACTGTTAAAGTCCAAACCAAGTTGGGAATAGTGGAGTTAGTAAGAACATCCTCCCTCTACTATCTTCACCATGAATTATTGAGAGTGGCAGTATATTACACTGAAGACAAAACAAGTAAATGAAAAATAAACAAAACAAGCAAGGGAGTGTTTACTGGACGTTACAAGAGACGGCACTGTACAAATGTTAAACTCATCTCAAATGTCTGACTCTACAGAAACTCTTTTAAACTGTGTAAACCCTGCAGTGTCTGTTTTTGTTACTGTGTTTGTGTGTATACATTATAGTTTTTCTATCGCACACAAATCACACATTATTACAGACAGGTTTTTCCCATTGCACATTTAAATGTTTATCGGGCTATTTGTGTGTGCAATGTGTTTGGATTAGTGTGCCTGCACATGTTAGTGTACTGCAGCTCCTCTCACCTCTCACCCATGAAATAATGTATTTATGGGCCCATGAAGCAGAAGGAAGACTGGGCCAATTAATACTGAGAAACAAAGCTGGCCTGTGGGAGAATGAGGGATGGAGTTGAGGTCAAGGTGTATGTTTCTGTGTGGAGGCAAGGAAGTGCAGTAAAGTGGGAAAGGGAGGGGAACGAGGAATAGAAGAGTAGAGAGGCACAACACAAGAGGAGGGACACAGTAAAGGAGGTAATGAAAAGTAAAGCGAGGGAGCAGAAAGAAAGCCAGGGGATGTGAAGGGTGGAAAAACAAACTGACACAGGTTAGATAGAGGACAAGATGGAATAAAAGACTAAAGGAAGAGGAGAGGTGCAGGAGGATGAATATAGTGAGGAAGCATTTGGTTACTTTACATTGTAAAGCGGGGATGTCTGGAGAGAAACAGACATGAATATAATGAACCAGTGTGAGTTTGTAGTAAGCTGTTGTGTCTCTGTTTTTAAAATAAACTGAAAAAGGTGACTCTTTATTTTCTATAACTCAGAAATGGCAGGTGTAATTTATGGCTCAATCTGCGATGGAAGTCTGTCTTTCACTGCCTGTACTATTGTTTCATACGTCGTTACTTCTGTCATGACACCACAAGTGATGCTTTGGATTGTCATCCGTCTAAATATGAAGCCTCGTTGCATTTTTCTGATATCAAAAATTATTCTGAATAACACAAGAAAAAACATTTCTTTTTTTCTTCAGTGGGTTCATTCACTTTAGCCTATAGGGCCAGTTTGTAAAATAACATTCATTTGTTTAAGATGTACATTCCTCGAGCAGTTCTCTTTCCATGCTCTTGAAAACACATTTGTAATTCTTGCCTTCCTCTCTCCAAGTCCTTTATTAGGGCACCGAATAGCATTTGTGTGAGCACTGATTTGTATTCCTTCAGCTCTAATTAAATTTGCTCTGGTAATACAAAAGAGAAAGCCCATCAACAAATAACTGCAAAACAAACAAGAGGGGTGCATGCATTAAACAAGACGAACAAACCTGCTTTGGGGCTGATTGTGTTCAGATGGGTTTGATAAAAATAAAAAGATATTTGAACGCTGAAAATTTGTAAATAAAGAGGTCTGATTCAAGTTTGTTTCATGTTTTGTTTTTTTTGGCTGTTATTTTCATTCAACACAAGGGTGGAAATGTAGATAATGTTTCTAATGAGCAGGATGACTACAGAGTACAAATTGAATTACTGTTGTAATTTGGTGCATTTTTCTCCGGTTACCGTCCAAATGATTTATTAGTAAAACACACACTCGACAATCAATGCCTATTGTCAAACAAATCTTTGATAGAATGATATTTTTTTATTTTCAAACACATTTATTCTATTCACAGGGCACTTAATGTAATGATGAATGTATAATTCATGTTTGTATGTCAGCTGTAAGACATACTGTGCATACATATTACAACTATACTGCTTGCTTGTTTGCACATGGCCTATAATACAGTCCCCTTTTTGTCTTCTTGAACTGTTGTGGGCCAGATTCAGATTCTTCAGCATGCACAAAATATTTAAATACAGTTTTCAACCAACATCAGTGTCCTCAAAGTGTGGCATTGTCACTAGTGTTATGGCAGTGTATACGTCCTGAAGACTAAAGTACATCACTATGCCCTTTTACATAGTCTCATTGTTTGTTATAGCTAATTTATAACATATACAATATATGTATAGGCAGTTTTCTAAAGATGGAAGTACAAACCAAAATGAATGGCAAAATGTTGCACCACGACGTTTCAATGGTTTGTGGTTTGAGCTAAATCACCAAACAGGAACAAGCAGACAAAAGAATGGCCAATTTCCAGCGTTTATACTTCTACCTTACTGCTCTTTTATAAGCATGAAAATTGAGCCCTTCATCTCTTTTATTTCCTTTTGTCAATTACCTGTAGCCCTTAATAGACTAAGCTACTCGGCCACAGCTAATGGAGACTTCATCAGAGCTCATGCTGACAAATCCCAACTCAAGTCCGAGAGCGCCTCGGCTCCACCAGTGCTCAGTGGGATTAATTTGATCTCACTCTGCATCTTACTGGTGGACATGAGAACGAGAAAGTGGTCCCTATTAGGATGAAGCAGAAAATGAAGAGAACTCAGACTTACAGCATGCTCTGTTAGTAATAGCCCATAAACTGGGCTGGGATGTCTGGACTGGGATGTCTTCAGGACTGCTACCATCAGTCTGGATGAGTACACAGAGGCTGTGACTTCCTACATCAGCTTCTGTGAGGACAGCTGTGTTCCAACCAGCACCAGGGTGAGCTACAACAACGACAAACCCTGGTTTACAGCGGAACTCAGAAAACTACGGCTGCAAAAGGACCAGGCGTTCAGGAGTGGGGACAAGGACTTGTACACAGAGTCAAAATACAGGTTTAGCAGGGCGGTGAGGGACGCTAAACGACTGTACTCTGAGAAACTGCAACACCAGCTCTCAGCAAGTGATTCTGCGTCGGTCTGGAGAGGGCTCAAACAGATCACCAACTACAAGCCCAAAACCCCCCACTCCATGAACAACCTCCGCCTGGCAGACGAGCTGAATGAGTTCTACTGCCGATTTGAAAGACAATGGAATAGTCCTGACGCCATCCCCAACAGCCCCATCAACAGCCCCACCAACCAGCCACAGACCACCAGCCCTCCCTCCCCCAGCCCATCAGGGGCTCACGCCTCTGAACCATCGTCCACAGCGCCCCCTACCCCCTCCACAGTGACGACCCTCATTATCCAAGAGAGAGACGTTAACAGGCTTTTTAAAAAACAGAATACCCGCAAAGCAGCCGGCCCGGACTCTGTCTCCCCCTCCACCCTGAAGCATTGTGCTGATCAGCTGTCCCCGGTGTTTACAGACATCTTCAACACCTCTCTGGAGACATGCCACGTACCAGCCTGCTTCAAGGCCTCCACCATCATCCCCGTCCCCAAAAAACCTAGGATCACAGGACTCAATGACTACAGGCCCGTCGCCCTGACCTCTGTGGTCATGAAGTCCTTTGAGCGTCTGGTCCTGTCCCACCTCAAAACCCTCACCGACCCACTCCTGGATCCGCTGCAGTTCGCCTACAGAGCCAACAGGTCTGTGGACGATGCAGTCAACATGGCCCTCCACTCCATCCTCCAGCACCTGGACACCCCAGGAACCTACGCCAGGATCCTGTTTGTGGACTTCAGCTCTGCCTTCAACACCATCATCCCGTCTCTGCTGCAGGACAAGCTCTCCCAGCTGCACGTGCCCGACTCCACCTGCAAGTGGATCACAGACTTCCTGTCTGACAGGAAGCAGCACGTGAGGCTGGGGAAACACGTCTCAGCCTCTCGGTCCATCAGCACCGGTTCCCCCCAAGGCTGCGTTCTTTCCCCTCTGCTCTTCTCCCTGTACACCAACAGCTGCACCTCCAGTCACCAGTCCGTCAAGCTCCTGAAGTTTGCGGATGACACCACCCTCATTGGACTCATCTCTGGTGGGGACGAGTCCGCCTACAGGCGGGAGACTGACCACCTGGTGACCTGGTGCAGCCAAAACAACCTGGAGCTCAACGCTCTGAAGACAGTGGAGATGGTTGTGGACTTCAGAAAGATCTCAGCCCCACCAGCCCCTCTCACCCTGTGTGACTCCCCCGTCAAAGCTGTGGAGTCCTTCCGCTTCCTGGGCTCCAGCATTACCCAGGACCTCAAGTGGGAACTAAACACCAGCTCCATCGCCAAGAAGGCGCAGCAGAGGATGTTCTTCCTGAGGCAGCTGAGGAAACTCAACTTGCCAAAGTCAATGATGGTGCACTTCTACACTGCCATCATCGAGTCCATCCTCTGCTCCTCCATCACAGTCTGGTACGCTGCAGCCACTGCCAAGGACAAGGCCAGGCTGCAGCGCATCATTCGCTCTGCCGAGAGGGTGATTGGCTGCAATCTGCCGTCCCTCCAGGACTTGTTTGCTTCAAGGACCCTGAAGCGGGCGAGGAAGATTGTAGCTGATCCCTCTCACCCTGGACACAAACTGTTCGTGTCCCTCCCCTCTGGCAGGAGGATGCGGTCCATCAGGACCAAGACCTCACGCCACAAAAACAGTTTCTTCCCGTCTGCCGTCGGGCTCATCAACAGAGCCCGGGTCCCCCACTGACTCTAATGACTCTGTCACCCCCAGACAATCCCCACCGGACACTCCCCTGCACATACCCTTATACTTATACTTGACTTGAATACACTTGACACCTGGGCATTGCACTTGCCATTTTCACACAACACTTACACTCATGCACATTCCATGCACTTTATCTTACTTTGGTATTTTGTTATGCTGCTGTCTCAATGTAGATATTCATTCATCCATTCATCCTCATTTATTGCACTGCGTTAACTGTTAAATGTGTATTGTTAAATGTTAAATGTATGCACCTTCCCGCCAGGACAAATTCCTTGTATGTGTAAGCATACATGGCAATAAATGGTTCTGATTCTGATTCTGATTCTGATTCTGATAAACAGAGGGTTAGGATGACGATTTGAAGAAATGTGTTTGTGTGTGTGTGCACTTAAGAGTAATGTAGGCCATTACAATGGCAACAACTTTTCAGCGTCTCGCTCTCTGTTTTAAATGTAAATGTAAGGTCCTCCACTTCCTGAAATCAAGCATTTCTGCTTGCTTGACAAATGTGACACAATTAAACCGTGGGTTTGTTCAGTGACTGACTAAAGTGAAAAAGAAAAGTAAAGATTTCATGTAATTTTTAGTTAAAGAAATGTCCACAATAATCTTTCCATGTGGAAGAGGGAAAATATTACACCACATTTTAAAAGTAAGACGGGAAGGACAGTTTGTGTGGCAGCTGCCAGACTACACAGACAATTTGTCAAAGTAAATATAACATTTGGTCCCAGGTTAAATATTCTATAATTCTATATAGAATAAATTAAATATAGAATGTGATTGAATTCTATAATTCTATACAGAATTGGATTCAATTCTAAATAGAATTATATACAGTCCCCTCCAAAAGTATTGGAACGGTAAGGCAAATTCCTTTATTTTTGTTGTTCACTGAAGACATTTGGGTTTAAGATCAAAAGATGAGTATGAAACAAGAGTTCAGAATTTCAGCTTTTATTTCCTGGTATTCACATCTAGATGTGTTAAACAACTCACGACATACCACCCTTTGTTTGAACCCACCCATTTTTCAAGTGAGCAAAAGTATTGGAACATGTGACTGACAGGTGTTTCTTGTTGCCCAGGTTTTGCCTTTTAGGTCGATTGTTCAAACATTAAATAGCTCTGCATGACTAGTCTAAGTTTTCACCCTTGGTTCAAACCTATCGAGACTGCATTTCCTGTTAAAGAGGATAAACCAACATGAAGACCAGAGAGCTGTCTATGGGAGAAAAGCAAGCCATTGTCAAGCTGAGAAAAGAAGGAAAGTCGATCAGAGTCATTGGACAAACATTGGGCATAGCAAGCACAACAATTTGGAATGTCCTGAAAAAGAAAGAAACCACTGGTGTACTGAGTAACAGATGTCGAACAGGTCGGCCAGGGAAAACAACAGTAGTTGATGACAGAAGTATCGTGAGAGCTGTGAAGAAAACCCCCAAAACATCAGTAAGTGAAATCACCAACGACCTCCACAGTGCAGGGGTGAAGGTATCACAATCCACTGTTCGAAGAAGACTCAGAGAGCAGAAATATAGAGGCCACACCACAAGATGCAAACCACTCATCAGCAGTAAGAATCGGAAGGCCAGATTGGAATTTGCAAAGAAGTACAGAGATGAGCCGCAACAGTTCTGGAACACAATCTTATGGACTGATGAGACCAAGATTAACCTCTACCAAAGTGATGGAAAGGCCAAAGTGTGGAGAAAGAAAGGAACTGCTTATGATCCGAAGCATACAAGCTCATCTGTGAAGCATGGTGGAGGTAATGTCATGGCTTGGGCGTGCATGGCTGCTTCTGGAACAGGCTCATTGATATTTATTGATGATGTAACTGATGATGGTAGCAGCAGAATGAATTCAGAAGTGTACAGAAACATTTTGTCTGCCAATTTATGGAGAAATGCATTGAAACTAATCGGGAGGAAGTTTATCATGCAGCGGGACAATGACCCAAAGCACAACAAAACAAAGGACTTCATCAGGGGGAAAAAGTGGAAGGTTTTAGACTGGCCAAGTCAATCACCTGACCTTAACCCAATAGAGCATGCATTTCACCTCCTTAAGAGGAGACTGAAGGGAGAAACACCCCGAAACAAACAAGAACTAAAAGAAGCTGCGGTAAAAGCTTGGAATAGCATCACAAATGAAGAATGCAACAGTTTGTGATGTCGATGGGTCGCAGGCTTGGGGCAGTTATTGCAAGCAAGGGTTATGCCACCAAATATTAAATGTTATTTACTTTAAGATTATTTGTTCCAATACTTTTGCTCACTTGAAAAATGGGTGGGTTCAAACAAAGGGTGGTATGTCGTGAGTTGTTTAACACATCTAGATGTGAATACCAGGAAATAAAAGCTGAAATTCTGAACTCTTGTTTCATACTCATCTTTTGATCTTAAACCCAAATGTCTTCAGTGAACAACAAAAATAAAGGAATTTGCCTTACCGTTCCAATACTTTTGGAGGGGACTGTATAGAATTGGGTTCAAATAGAATTCTAGAATTAGATTGAACTCCCTTCAACTCTCTTCCGTGCCATAAACCGTCAGCTCGTTCCAGTGTAGCGAGAGGTTTCATGGCGGAGGAAACAGGACTTAAGGAACCGTGGTGGGCGTGGTCACGCTGTTTTACTCCGATAGATTTTATTCTGAATATTTGCTTCTACTCTACTGGCTACGTCTAGTAATTACCCTCCAAAATTATAAAATATTACTCCTTTAGAGGAAAACTATAGTAACTCCGGGAAAAGTACTCGCCTGTTTTTCAAGTGTAGCAATCTTTTTGGTTTTCACATGCATACTGTAGCCTACTCCTTTCAAAATGTATAGGTCACTGCATGTTACTGCTACGAATATCTCACTGGCACAAGTTGATTTTGCTTTTATCTTGGGATTTATTTTTGCTCCACATGTCTCCTCACTCCTCCAGTACCTCCCTCAGTTAGAGGTCTATCCTTCCTTCATTTCTATCCCTATTCCCAGCTCTACTTTACTTCCCACTCCTATTCATCTGGTGCTAGCAGAATTTATTGGATAATCAGTGTCTAATCTCAGTTTTAATTCTCTCCCTATTAACCTCTTGCTAGCGTGTGCTGTACCATTAACCCGCCACACACACATGCTTAAATTACATTCTGAGCTAAATTGCGGTTTATTACATCATGACAAAGATATGCTGAGTTAATTACAGGGCGCAAATGAACACACAGCAAACGGAGGGATATTTGGATAATGCATGTAGATATCCACACGCTCGGAAAGCTCATACAGCAAACTAATATCGTGTATGTGTTTTTCCTGTGATGTTACCAGATAATACCAGTATTGAGTAAAAATGTATCCAATGTTCACCTCCTCAAAAACATGCGTATAATATACATTTTAGCCAAATATGACTTTCATTTTCATTTGTCTTTTCCATTCATGTATTTGCTGAGCCAGTGGTTCAACTTGCAGATATAAGATGCTTTTTGTAAATCCATTATGATATATATTTGGCATTACTCTTTGTTGTAACTGTGTGTCATAGCGTCAGGTGGGTTGTGGGGAGCAGGTCAGATTCACATCTTGTTTTATAGCAGTTCATTGTATATATTTCACATTTGAACAAGTTCTATACTGCACTGTTGATTATCCTTTAAGATTGCATCATATTCTATGAGCTAATGACATACTTTTGGAGTAAAACAGGTAGATATGGACAAGTATACTCTTTGATTGAAGGCTCTATATGGAATATATTATAGAGCACGTTTGAGCTAGGGGCCTGTTTTCAATACAACTTTATTTGGCTGAGTCACCGATTCTGTAGAGGCACGTGGAGGTAAAAACAAAAAGATTTTATTTGTACGCATTTTTGTTTCTTCATATATCTTTACAATGAGCTGGAGAGGCAAAATCACATTCTGGACAAATGGAAATCCGATTTCATCTCAAAGGACACCATTACATATCTGCATTCTTAAGCACTTGCTGCAGCTGATTCTTCCCTCAGCACTTGAATGCAATTTACCTGAAAAGGGTTTAGTATTCAAGTGGTTAATATCAGTATCTTGTAAAGTTCTCATCTCCATGCAAGGCCAGGGATTATACATAATTAGACCTCTGATAGCAGCAGACTTTGTGGTGACAAGCCAAGCTGACATGATAATTATTAACCTCATATGATGGAAAACCCTGCAGTTGGGTTGTAATATTTTTCATTTTTAAACTCCCGATTAAGCTCACATCAGAAGCATGATATGTCCAACAGCAGACACAGACCTGAGGAGACAATTCCCTTCTGTTGTCTGGGGAAACCTTCTGCCTTATTTTCATTTCCAATGACTGGTGTTAGAGGAGGAAGCAGGACTTCAGGGAAACAAGAGGCTTAATTGGCTGAGCTGATGGCAACGCACTTAAAGTTAGGAGTGCATGAGGCATAGATCGTAGACACGGGCCAGTTCCCAGGTGAGGACTCTGCTGGAGGAGTTTATAAGTCTCAGAGCAATTTGCAGTGAATGGAAAGAGGAACACAAAGAGAGAGAGAGAGAGAGAGAGAGAGAGAGAGAGAGAGAGAGAGAGAGTAAAGGGAGCTTACTGTGTTTTATATCATCTATTTGCTCAGAAATCTCCCCCTCTTTCAAATAATATATCCTTTTCCGTCTAAACTATAGGCCAACTATAGAATGGAAGATAATTTGACCACATTGTGTGAGACAATTCCCAAAACACTAAGTACCACAAACTATGTTTAGGGCATTTCTTCTTTCTTTCTTTCTTTCTTTCTTTCATTGAATTTGTATGTGTTATTATTTGGCCATATCTTAAATAGCATATTTGCCTGCAATGACATTCCAACATTACTTTCCGGGTGGTTTCATAACTCGTCAAACTTAAAATCACATGACTCAGACCACTTTAACATGACTACAGTAAGATCTTATGTGACCTCAACTCTCATGTGTCAAAAGTTTAAATGCCTGCTTAAACTGTTACTCCCTGTTGGCTGTACATTGCTTTAATTAATTCATTACTGATTTTTTTTTTTCTTCACTTTTTTATCCTTATTTTTCTTGACAATTTCTAAAATGTTATTAAGCATGCACATTATTTTTCCTGTTATTGCCCTGTGTACATAAAATACAATTAACTGCTTTTATTGAAAATAAAGATTTAATACATTAATGAATACTTACAATTAAATAGTTTTTTGGGTTGGCTGCTTTGAGGGTGATGTGAATGTCATTGTTTTGCTGGTATTTGTTCATAAACCAAAAGGCACTACAATACATTTCCAAAGTCTTTCCAATGATTTATCATTCAGGAACCATATATGCATTTGCCAAATGTTTTGCCAATCAATCCAATGGATTTTGAAATATTTGACCTGATGGTGGTACAAGAGAAAAGGTCAGCGAATCACCAAAGTCATCAAAATCCATTCTCTGGATCCCCTGAAGATCTGTACAGTAAATGTTCCAATTGGGTTCATTGGCTTAATCTCTTTCTGTTGGCTCTTTCAGCTATATTTTTGTTTTCAGTTGTCTTAATTTTCAGGTTCATGCTGTCAATATGTATCAAATTGTAAGGCTGGGTGGTAGCAAGGTGTTGTACAATATGTTTCCCCAAGACTTCGCATTGCATTGTGGTGTAAAGTCTCACCAAAATACACTAGTAAAATCCTGGAAGGGTTTCTTCTTCTTTTCAGAGGAGGGAAAACACATCCTGCAGAATGAAGCATCAGGTCAGTTCTTAAGCCCTTTGGTGTTACTCCAGGAGCCGTGTTTCACTGTAAATAATGTTCCTCTCTGAAGTCGTGAATAATGAAGAAAATATGACTTGAACTACCTTTTCATCATGACACTGTACCTAGTTTGTCCTTCTTTAATGTAAACAATAGAAAATAACTGAGCGAACCACTTTGTCAGTTTGAGTTGCCTAAACATAAATAATCCTTTTGACTTTCAGCTGTATCTTGCATACCTCAGTATGTCATATGAATACATTGTCGTTCAAACGATGGGCACTTCAACTTTGGTTTTGACAGTAACAAAGTCATCATCCAATTAAATCTTACTAATTAAATGCAAACAAACTAATTACAAAGTCACACCATATACAAAGCTTTAGTTTTTGATTAATATTCTATTTCCAGGTATATTACAGTACCTGCTATCTTGTTTTTGTTTGGGTCACAGATTGTACACCAATAATGTTGACTCAGCATGATGTTGGTTTAACACCAACACATCACAATTACATGTTTTTAATGTTGTAATACTGTTATACAATACTGCCTCCTCAAACCCTCCCAGAAGTACTGTCAAATGCATTGTTGTTATCGCAGACCATCATCTGACCGTCAAGTGAAGGTAATCTGTTTGTGTTCAGATACCATATCCTAGCAGCCATCTCTGAACATTTAGCAGGCAGCTTTTGGTCACATAGAACTGGCAGTTCATTATGTACATTTATAATTATTTACATTTATTATTAACCTGCTTCGAAAAGTTTTTTCACCCAATAATCAACGAGAAAACCATGTCTGTAACAAAAAAACAACTCTCTTTCTCCCTCCCTTTTCTTCGCTACCTGCTCCACCATTTCTGCTTTCTCTTAAATGGCTTTCTAAGAAAACAGAAGCTTTCTGGCTTCCTGTCATGTTATGATTCATATGCTGGTAACTGAGCAAATTCACCATATACTGTTTGTGTGACTGGTTAATTAAATAGTTGTGTGTGGATTTGTGTATGCGTGTGCACAGCAAACAGACATAAAATAGATATAAGTGGCCCTGCAGCTCATGGTTTTAATTTAAATATACAACCCTGATTATTTATGACATTGATCATTCAAAGTGGCCTTTGGCTGCACTTCCTCCCAATCTGGATTTTAGTTTAGTCTCTGAAAGGGTTCTCCAACTGAGTTAACAGTTTTGGTGTCGGCTGGGCCAACAATTAACCCTGCATGAATCTTCTGTAATGCTACACGTACTGAGGTGATAAATAGCAGGTAGACCAGGAGGTATCTGATGCCTCCCAGACCGTTTAAATGTCAGTGAAACCAGAGAACAAATTCTAAAGAAGAATATAACAATTTCTCTCCTCAGCATCTTCTAGCTTTTGTCGATGTGTCTCATGAAAAAGCTTTTAAGAGAGTCAGGGAGAATAAATGTGTCTGTTGTGTAATACAACCCATAATATAATACAAATAATTATTGTTTGTTTTACTACCATTTCACACTTTTTTCACACTCTGAGATACTGAGGTAATACAACAATAAAGCACCTTGTTTTAGGCTCTGGATACAGTTTCATGGTGCATCAAACAGTCATCACTGAAACACTCATTTGTTGGCAAAGAAGCAAGAGTGAATTTCTCAGTGGAAGAGAGTTGCTCTAATTTTTCTTTTGAGCAAAACGGTGAAAAGTTATTATCAGGAGGAATGTTTTGCTGGTGTGTTTGTTGAGCATATCCTGGAGCTGTAGGGAGAGGTGTACTGGGAAAACGGCACATTATGGAAGAAGGGAGGGAGGAAGGGAGGGAAGCGGTAGAAGAGGAGGGAGGGAGATCTTTGATGAGGCCTCGGGAGTGTGTCTAATGAGAAGCGATGTAAGGGAGAAGCTTCTTTCTTCTACCACAACAGAGCTGTGCCACACTGTTATAATCAAGCCAAAGACATCACCAACGGCCTTAATTATAAATCACAAAATCACCATTTTGCTTCATGCCTTCTGAAACACAAACTCAAGCAGGAAATCTCCCAGAGAGAGTACTAAAGGGGAGACAATGCTATCAAAGGCTTGTTTTCCCTGTGTGATTTATACTGTAGCCACCAATTGAGAGGATTTTTAATCTGTGATGAGTCATTTTAGCAACTAGCAGGAAGGCAAATAATAATTTGTGTGATGCATCATATAAATAGTCTATCTGAGTTATTTAAACATGCAACACTAGTTTATAGTTTAAGATTGAGATTTGAAATATTGCATCTGGTGGGAAGACACATATTCTATATTTTATTACAATCAGTTAAAGCAATTACATATTTGCCTTGAGATGTGTATTAGCAAGGCAAGGCAAGGGAAGTGTATTTGTATAGCACATTTCAACAGCAAGGTAATTCAACTTCACATAAAACCGTTAAAAGCATCACAACATAATGCAAGGGAGGAACAAGGCTATTTGGAGCAATTTTTAGATAGCAAAAATGTTACAAGGATTTTAAGGAAGAAGGTGTTTTTAGTTATGAAAATTGGCTTAAAATGCTGAATTTTTGTATGGTTTCCTTTAAGGATTCAAGGATAAATGATTGCCGGTGTTGCACAACAAATTGCAGTGATAGCCTATTTGCTGCACAAGAAAAACAACAAAACAAAAACAGTAGTGCATTCCTGTGCATTTTTTACTTGCATTATGAGGAACACAGACAACATATAGCCCGAGGTCTGAGCTGCGGCAGCTTAGCTTCCATTTCTGCGGTGAACTGCTCCCAAGGAATAATCTCTATTTCATGTATTGCTACGGCAGGTTTGTTTGCTCCAGCAGTGGGGAGACAGTGCAGCAAAATCTAAGGTCATGACAGTTAATTTAAAAAGAAAATGTTCAAGTTCTAATATTATAACTAGCGGTACATGTTCTTTTATCTTTGTTGTGCTAATTATGTGTCCAAAAATAGTTTTTAAATATTTGCAGCATTTTTTTTATTTTTGACATAAATGTATCCAATCAAATGTGATTTGGGGTCCTAGCTAACCCCACCTAGCCTATCAATCTGCACTGACTGTTTTCCAGTAGGTAGCTTGCAGAGCAATATCGTATTTGGATTTCAGCTGATAAAACTCAAATTTCCTGCAGAACTACAAAGGGTCAATGGCAAGCACCTCACTACACAATTCATATTACGATACACGCGTCACCACACGATACATCACGATGTATTGCCAAACAATGCAAAACATATTGCTATATATTTTATCAAAACACTATCATGGAAAAAATATGGCGATAGTTAGCTATATCGATATTGTTGCAAAAACTTTAAGACAAAGATGCTGACCACATTTAATAAAAGTCATAGTATTTAAATCTGATCAAATGGACCTTTCTTTTTGGATATAACGATTTGATTTTGCAATGTTAAATCTACTGTCAAATCAAATCAAGCCTACATTTTTATAATCCATCCATAACAAAATATCACATGATAATGAAATAAACTGCATAAGAGTGGGGAAAGATAACAGACTGTCTAAGTGTCAGGGATTTGTCAGCATTTAAACAGACAGCCTCTGCTTTCTCTTACGTTGTTTCTCACTGTCTCTCGCCCAATCTGGCTCTCCTCACACACATGGCACATCACCGCCAAACAATTTTCCAACTGACTGCACGTGTGCATGTGCTTATGATTGCACATGTGTTTGTGTATGTTGGAGATTTTTTGTGTGGAGATCAGAGAGAGATCTTTTGCTCTCTGCCTCAGTTGCACTGTGACTGGCAAGCTCAGATTAGCATGATTTATTTGACACTGGTAAACAATGACTTAAATACATAAGGCTGTTCAATCAATCAGCATTCTGGTACCTAAACCTGGCCAACTAAAGCTGGAGTCTGCACCAAACATAGGTAAGTAAGTACAGTTAATTTATATTGCACTTTCCACAGACAAAGGGTCACAAAGTGCTGTACAGGAGTCAATTAAACTAAATTGACAATTAGTTTTTTTACACAGTAAAAGATGGTGCAGTAAAAAACACAATAAAACTAATATGAAAAATAAATACATAAAAACAGATAAAAGGCAGGCCATAAAACATGTAATTAACCAAACGCCAGTGTAAAACTGTAAAAAAAAAAAAACTGCCAGTGTAAACTTTAGTTGGTGAATGAGGAGACAATCAGAATTTAGTATGAGATGCAAACCATTCGCAATTTGCTGGAATGCAAGTGGTTAAATGACAATACCCAAAGTGTGTGTGTGTACGACCCTGCAGGCATTTAAGGAAGAAATACATTTTAACACTGTAGATTACTTTAATATGTGGAATTATGTATTGTAACGATTTAGCATGTGCCATTTTGGCAGCAACTTTACATGAAACGGTTAACTGTCAATTTTGTTTACATTACATTACATTTCATTTAGCTGACGCTTTTATCCAAAGCAACTTAGAATAAGTGCATTCTACGGTTACATACAAGAATCAGAACAACAAGAATCAAGAAGGTACAATTTCGTCCAAAAGTTCAACTACAAAGTGCTATCAGTAAGAGCCATTTTCAGTGCTACTATAGTGCTACATCCTTTATTCAAGGTATAGTCGGAAAAGATATGTTTTTAGTTTGCGACGGAAGATGTAGAGACTTTCTGCTGTTCTGATGTCAATGGGGAGCTCATTCCACCATCGAGGAGCCAGGACAGAGAACAGTCGAGACTTAAGACTGTTTTTCAATTAAGATTTATATTAAGTATTATATATTTTTTAAAGATCTGAATATATCACTCTGTCCTTGTCCCCAACAAATAAACCTATCAAGTGAGACAGATTCATTCACAGTCAGCCATTATCCAAAGCATTTGTTTGAGTTACAGCTCGCCTCGTTCTGAGTGAAATGCTTGAAATTTATGGCCGTCTAACAACTTTGAAAATACAAGCCAGCTGAGCATTTGACAGGACCAGACAGAGCTGTAAAAAAGACTTGGGAGGGGGGAAGCAATTGTATTCATGCAGAATGAGATGTGGAAGAGAAACGACATGTTGGCTTAACAAACCAGTGAGCTCCTTCCTCGAAAATGACTGTAGGTTAATAGCAGTTTTGCAAATGTTGCAGCAGCACATCAACTGTCACCAAAGCTAGAATAAAAATAATGCACTAAGTGGATTAAAGTGACATATAGGATTTTTTTCCAATGGTTATTTTCTTCATAGTATGATTTTCTCATTAGCAGGATCCCCTTTTCATCACAACAGTTCAGCTCATTTTAAGGTGTGGATATTAAAGCAGGAAGAATAATGCACTTTATTATCCTGGTGCTATTGTAAATTTAATGAACTGCTGAAAAAGGATGAGCTGTTCAAATGAAAATGAAGTTAAAGTGACACCTAATTGCAGTGTATTAACATAAACAAAATGTTTATTAACATAAATAGAGGTTGTATTAAATATACCAAATAAAATGTATGTAACATAAAGAAGAAGCTGAAACCAGAAACCATATTTAATCAGACTCACGTTTCAGCTCACCTCACACCTGGGGATTGTTAATTAAAAACCAATGCTTTAATGCAGCTTCATCAGCACACTCCATTTCACAGGCTACGTGCAGGTAGTTTGCTTCAATTTTTAATTACAAGCTTGCATGCTAATATGGAATATAAACCAAACATTTACCAGTAGGGACACCTTTTCATTTCACGGTGGGATGCTCTCTTGTGTTTATGAAACACACTGGTGTGTCTAGCAGTGCATGAAACAAGGATGATGTGTGTCTCCCTACCATCAGAGCTTAATTAGCTATTTACTAAATCTGAAAAACATCTGCTGACTGATGATGCCTTTGGCGAAGAAGTGAGAACCAATTTGTCCAAATGAAACAAGATTGGCATTGTGTAACAGCGTTGGGACAGTGTGCTTGCTTCACTTTACTATATGCTCATACTGTGTTATCTGCAATAAACTGAGTACGGAACCTGATCCTGTTGAAATGGACTGGTTACAGTTAGAAAGAATAAGTATTTTCATACTCAACTAATTAAATGGAAAAAAGTGTACTAATGCAAAACATAGCCTGCCGTTGTGTAGAGAAGAGAACAGTAATGGTGCGGTGGTTTGGAGTGGTGGATAGAGACTGAAGCATGAAACCACAGTTCATATTCAGCCACAGACCTTCAATAAATGCTCCCCAAATCATAATGATACTGGACAGCAGGTACCAATGACAGAATCTGCAGAAAGAAATATTAAAACCATTATGGTAAAAACAACTCTTCAAGCTCTGCCACAAACATGTGAATGATCATATAATCAACACATCCACAGCATTTGCATTTGGTAGTTTGATTTCCAAAGATACAACTTAGCTATTAATCAGTCTAGCTGACATTAGGGCATTAATTTATAATGCAATGGCTTATGCTGTATATGTGTTTGTTTTAATGACGGCCGTATACAGCCATGTTTATTGTGGCAAGACCAAGAGCTGCCAATTTATCAATAATATATCAATATTGTTATATGAGACTAGATATCGTCTTAGGTTTCGTATATATCATAATATGGCATAAGTGTTGTCATTTCCTGGTTTTAAAGCCCGCATAACTGTAAAGTGACATCATTTTCTGAGCTTGGCAGCTGTTTTAGCATTTCCCATTACCCACTTAGTCATTATATCCACATTACTGTTGATTATTTATCAACAATCTCATGTGTAAATATTTTAAGCACAAATGTTCAACCCTAAAATATCCTCATATCTATAATATTGGTCAAAAATATTGTGATTTTATTTTTATTTTACCCATATCACCTAGTCATTAACTCTGGCTGATTCCTTCCCGACTCACGTGTTGGAGACGAGCATAATAACATGTGGGGCTCGGCCTGAATGGGCTGAGTGGAGTTGCAGCTGGGCACTGCTGGAGCAGTGGTCCATAATGCCCTATGTCACGTTTTAATCAAAAATACACACGTGTCGGTGAAACCTCTGAGCGTTGACAAAGGAATAGTGCTTCAAATATTAGCTTTTCATTACTACAAACGTCCGGGAGCCGAGTACATGTTATTCAGTACAGGCTAATCTTAGTATGCCTGTTGGATTTTATGATAAAAGTAAAAAAAAAATCATAAGAATGGGTAAAACCAAAGCATCTGCTGATTCAGCTTTGATCTTAAAATATGTTCATAGGCTCTCCAGCAGACCCAGTCTTCAACATGGTTTTATTTATTAGAGCTGATCTGAGTTATGGATTGGCTGCAGATGATACCTGGCCGGCGTTCAGTCACTGCTTTGTGATCATACTCCATAATCCCATGGACTTCAACATGCACTCCTTTTTTACTTTTTTAGTTTGCACAATGGTTTTAGATAGGAAGTTAAACAGCACAGAATTATCATTTACCTCAATGTTGTATCCCTTTAACGTTATCTACCAGCTCCGTCCATTTAATTAGCGACTTCTTGCAGCCAATGTTAACAAGCCGGCGCCAATTTAAACACAGTGTAGGAGCCAAATGTGGGATCAAATTGTTATTGTATATGTACGGTGGGTGGCGCTGTTCAGTATTCCGGGGACTGTCTATATAATCAATTAGAACCTGATTGACAGCAGGTGTTGGACCACGGAAGGAGCAAATGGTTTTGACCGCTTCACGGCTTCGTTGTGACTCGACCGGAGGAATAAACACATTATCACAAATCAACCTGTCTGTGGCTCACTGACCGGAACTGAGGAAACGCAAGACCAAGAAGCGCGTCAACCAGGTCAAGCCGAGGGAACCACATCTCAGTAGCCCGGGTATTAGACCGGGCTCCTTTAACACACAGATTTGTTGTTCACAGTGTAGCATTGCCTGGGAAAAAATATGATGCGTTCTGTGGACAAGTCTTTAGTGAGTTTAGTGTGTCCTAAACATAGACTGCTTGTAGGAAGTGGACGTAGTCGTCATGATGTCACCCATTGGTTTGTGCACTGATATTTTGAAGCCTCAAGTTTGGCGTTTTGGCCGTCGCCATCTTGGATTTTGGCTATTAAAAGGAAATCCATTTATCGTGGTCAATGTTGACACTGTGGCAGGTTGACATTGTGGTGGGCCACCACACATAATATCAATGTATGGAAAACACTGATGGGTTCCCTGGCTAGATAGTGCAGTCATTGATAAACAATGTGGATAAAACCAACAATCTGAAACAACCATGGGGAGCACTCATGCTGACTGTCCTTGGTACTGACAGACAATTGCTAATACTGCATACCAATGGCTAAAACATTGGCAGCAGTTACTAAATGAAGACATGGGACTGCACAGTGTGAAATGCTGAACTAAAATCAACAAAGACAGAGCTTTAACACAAGAGTTTTTAAGAACAAATGTGTAATGCATCATCTGTGCTTCTCCCCTGCTGATTAGCAATCTGATCGCAGTGTTATAATGACTTAACCCTTGCTCTGCCAAAATCCCCTTTCAAGACTTCTTCAGACTAGATGCCACGATCCGGAAACATTCATCAACAATGAGATGTGGCTTCTTGGGTCTATATTTCTTCCAAAGACCCTGAGCATGTCAAAAAGAAATATCAAGATAGCATTTGACTCTTTAGTTTCTATCCTTCCTACCTTGTATCTTGTACATTTTGTATATGTCAGACTAGTGATTGAGGTGTATGACGAGTGTATGACATTTTTTTCATGACAAAATAGTTAATACAGCGGAGTTTGCTTGTCAGAATTTTCTAGAGTGTTGTGCTTGTGTAAACATAACAGCTTTAAAATATTACTTTTCTATGTACATGTTTGTGCTTGTTGTATTGATAATGTATTGGCCTTTTTACTGAAAGTTGTTGCTGCACTTACTGTAACGAGCTGAGTTGTCTTTACTTCCCCTAGTTCACTTCATCGTCTCTCCTATTTTCACTCTGCGTGTACTTGGCCATGTGTGTGTCTGTGTGTGTAGTGGAGGAGCTAATATGTTACACCGGTGGATGTTTAATACCAGGTTTCGGTACCAAATCCTAACAGTAATGGACACAACACATATTTATACATTTGTTTTCATACAATTCCCTGAAATATTTTTAAATGTAAAATTTACAAAACATGCAACCCCCACTGTTGCTATACAGCTGATAGACGTCAGTGTAAAACGGAGGGCAAGCAAATCTTTAAAAAGAATGAGGTTTTCCAATCAAACTCCTGGCAAACAGAGAAGCCACATTCATTAAGGCCTTTATAAAACACATATTTCTTCATGGGGCACTTCAAAGACCTCCATTAAATTTGATTAATTAATTAACCTTGTTCTGGTTTCAAATGGCCTGCCTGAGATGAACACAGTGATAATGATAACCCATTCACTTAAAGCAAGGAAACAAACCATGCCTTAAGAGGCCTGTTGGCAACACCTGACGAAACATTTTAATCTCCGCTGAGGGCGGAGCTGAGGAAAGCACTTGCATTCTACCACACAAACCATATTCAATGTATGTGTGTGTATTTACTGTATGTATATGTATGTGTATGTGTTTAATATACAGTATATGTGTTTATATGGATATGTGTGTATGTATATATATATATATAGTATATGTACATACATGTATATGTATATATGTGTATATGTATGAAAATGCATGTGTAAAAAAACCATAATAAGCAGAAAAGTGTTTTAAAATCACTGCGGGGAATTTCAACATTATTTAATTTGTGAATAAACTTCACAATATCGTGTTTAGTGCACATCATATTCAATTCTTAAGAGGCCATTATTTGCTACCAAAACAAAACACATTATTTTCTGGTGTATTGCATTACATGAACTTAAAAAAGGATGTTTGTTATCTTAATCAAAATAATAAACGGCTTACACTAAGGGAATAGGGATAGCTCACATAAAATGCTCAAAGATTAATGTTTACAGATTTGCAGACTGAGTTTGCAGATTTTTAATCATCTATAACACGCACGCACTCCTGTTTAAAAAAATAAAACCTCACTTTATATTTAAAACACTGGAAACTTTTACTTTGGAACTATCTGAATTCATGTGGTCTCTATTGTTAAGCTGTGCAATTTAAAACAGCTTGACAATGTTTAACTGTATGGGCACTCTATTCTAGGATTCTGTTTTCTAAATGAATATGCTGCAAAGTGTTCAGTTCTGCTCTGTTATAGAAAGTCTGTAGTAAGCTGCTTCATCCTTGACGTCATGACCTATGCAAGTTAACAAAACATGTTCCCCAAACTCATCTCCAAAAGGGTAAAAAGTATGTCACTGCCATTTCATTTAATGTTATTGTCCTTTATTCCCTGGCACAAGTAGTGTATATACTCTAATCAATGCCAGAGTCCTTGTCATTTTCTTCTCCTCGTTTCCATGAAACACTTGCAGCTGCTTTTCATGCACCAAGGCTGAGAAGACCTTGGACAGTACCTAAAATAACTAAGTGCGGTGTAATGTCATATTTGGCTTTAATCAACCAATACAGTGTTTACTTGACTTGCAAATTAAGTTTATGAACAATTTCTATTGATGTTCTCTTTTCAACCTTTGAAATGGGACAATATCAATGGGTCACCATTGAGTGGGCACTTTGCGTTGAAAAAAGCCTATTTGTGCCTTTCTTACTTTATATGTTCAGATTCACAATAAATCTCTACGATGCCTGCTACATCATCTTTGTAATAGTAGAGTTAATATAAGCAATGATGAATAATCAGATTAATCTCTTGCCTCGGAAAAAATACTGAAAGATTTGTGCATTGTCGAAATTCTTGTTTTGTTTAAGTGTTACATTCAGGTGGTTCACTTTGAAGGTCTGACTGTGAAACAACAGCAACTTTCTCTGAACTCTGCTGTCAATTCCCAAAATGCATCAGCATGTGTGACAGATACCTAACTCGAAATGATCCTGGCAACAAGGGAGATGACAACACTTCTCAGCAGAAACAGCTGCGCTTTAATGATAACTGAGTCATTCTATGGCAGGAAGCACAGGGCTTTAATCTTCTGACTTCCTGTCCAAGTTTGACACCTGAAGAAGGGAGAGAGAAGAGATGACGTACGACCCTGTCATCTCAGCTTCGTAGGGGAGAACGACTTGTGAAACTGGGAGAAATTACGCAAAGTATCCGTTGACAGATGCACACGCACATCGAGATTCAACCCAACTGTACATATATGCTTGTTAACCACCCACCTGCTAGGTGAGGGCTTATTTTCATTTTCAGAAAAAAATTTAAAAGTAGGCAGCATACAATCCTCTTAGACTAAATCCAGCAGGAAGGACAGGTTGACCTGTTTAGCCGTGCAGATTTAAATGGAGGTCATCTTAGTGAAAGGACATGTTGAATAGAACACACAGAACAACTCAAAGTTTTTTTTTCAAAACAAGACACTCAACATTGCATGTGAAACTAGAAACTCAACCATTGATAATGTAATGGCATTTTACTACATTCATCAAAACAAGACAAGAGGCTTGGCCTCGCTACTCACACAGCATTGCTTGCTAATACCAGCATACTAGCATGGCTTGATGCTTTCTATGTACACTAGCATAGTTTAGCATGTTAGAATATTAACATTTACTAATTAGCACTCGTCACAAAGTGCCGCTGAAGGCGATGATACGATTTGTCCAGTTCTTTGATTTATGGCTGAATACCTACAAATACATTTTACTGAAAAGTTAAGCGATCACCAAAAGTTAACAATTCATCCAGAAGGGGAAATAAATGTCTGCATGAAATTCCATGGCAATCCATCCAACAATTGTTGAAATATATCAGTCTTGACCTGAGTATTGGAACCAATATTGTAATATTCAGAGCCCCATTGCATCTTGGTTGTCTGTTATGGCAACATGGCTCTCGTATAACATGAGCTATTTTTTTTTTATTGACAGCATTAGTAGATAACAGGTGGTATGCCCTTTGGTCTTCTTCTCTTATGAAAACCCTTTCCCTTAACCGCATCATAACATCAGGTCACAAACCGCGACAGACACCTGGGGATCTGAGGTATACCAACAACTAATCATAAACCAATACCCTAACTTGATAAAGTGACTTTCAATCAGCTGGGAAACCTTAGTCGGTGTATAACTGGACTTGCGTGACACTATAGCACTGCAGTTTTGACCCGAAGAAATAGTTTACTTTCAAACTGTATTCGTAGTTCAACCCCAAGCTCCTTCCCCTCTCAGCGCGAGGTAACACAACGCGAGCCTATGAATGCAAATCTGTCTTTTTCTTTTTTTTTAGGTCAATTTCGTGTGATGTATGGCTACTGCTTGTTTTACCAAGGGACTCAAGAGTGTTTCACAGTGTGTTTACTTTTCTGCTCCACAGCACAGCCTGTGTAACTGTAACTCTGATAGCAGGTAGTACTGTTTGAGGATTTGAGACAAAGCCACTGCAGGCACCCTGTGAGTGCATGTTAATGTGCACACATACAAACATGGAATCACAGACGCATGTATAAACACAGACGCATGTATAAACACAGACGCATGTATACACAAACGGGAGCAGTGGTGTGTTAGGTGTGTTGTGGCAGTGATAGATGCTGCAGAGAACAACATCGTACAGGAAGGGTGCGTTCGATGGCTCTACAACACGCACGTAAATCAAACTACAGCCATAAACTGGGATCTCACTGACAACATATGCACATACTGTCCATTCATACCTCTCTTACACACACACAAACATTATAGGAGGGCTGGGCAATGTGGAGAAAATCACAAATCACAACATGTTTGACCAAATACCTTGATATAGATATTCCGAAAATATTGTAGGGTTGACTATTGGTGATTTAATAAAATATATACACTATGAGACTTTTGATCATCAGTAATTACATTACATTTAGCTGACACTTTTATCCAAAGCGACTTACATGATATACAGTAGACACAGCAACGGTGAGCAATTAGGGTTAAGTGTCTTTACATTACATTTTCATTTAGCTGACGCTTTTTATCCAAAGCGACTTACATGATATACAGTATACAGTAGACCGAAGACACAGCAACGGTGAGCAATGAGGGTTAAGTGTCTTGCTCAAGGACACAACAACATGGACTGGCTGAGCCGGGGTTTGAACCACCGACCCTCTGATTGAAAGACTGACTTGCTAACCACTGAGCCACAGTCGTCCCTTAGTAATGTGGATATAATGAGTGTGGGTAACAGCAAATGACAACACAGCTACAGCAGTCCTGTGGTGGTTTGTACATTTACTTTGGACATGAATCTCCATGACAAGGCAAGATATGTTGGATATGAATTAAACAGTGTGGAAGACCTCACTCACAGCTGAATCCATCAAAGATTAACAAAAACACATTGTTTGTCCCAAGGTCAGATGCTAATAACGTTATCCAGCTTAACAGGTTAGCAAACACAGATGGTTGAATATTAATTATTATTAATCTATGGAATCTAGTGTATGGATCAAGCCCACATATGAGCAATATCCTGGCTTTTAACACATGGAAAAGTGGGATAATTTGATTTTATATTAGATAATGGAAGTTATACGGAGTCATAACTCAAGTTTAGGTCAACTTACCTTAAAATCATATGCCTGCATTAATACTAGATCATTAAAGAATAACCGGTGAGGGCACATATCCATAGCATACAGAATCCTTTACTTCAGTTACGTCATTGACTCGGGGTTGCGTCTGTCATCCCACCCAAGGGGGCGGGATATGTGTATAGAGGAAATGCTGTCTGAGATGTTCAACTATGGGCAACAAATTCCATGCAAAGCACTGCAGAGCAACAAATGTCAGGAACCTGCACAAAAAGATAAGATATAAATATTGTACTTTTGTTATTGTAATATTCACTAAGTGCTGCTCCTCAAACTCAGACTGGCCAATCATAGTGTAACAACGGCCAGCTCCATAGACTCTCATGTAGTTGTTTCAGATTTTCTTCATTTTCTGGCCGATCTTGTAGAAAGACTGGAGCGGTTTGAAGACGATGCACGTTTCTAAACCGTTTCGTCTCTCGATTAAAACCTGTGGAGCTAACATGAGTATGTTAGAAAACCACAAACTAGCTGTTGCACTTCTATCATACACAGCTACTGAGGGTATACTGAATGTGCATGTGCTGCTTCTGCTTTTTAATGATTTGAGAAATGTTTGTCACCATGTCAACAACAACATGTGAGTTCATGTGCAATGATCGTCAGCAATGTCATGACACAAGCCTACACATGCAGAGAGCCCTGTGGGAAGATGAGTGAGTCAGAAAGTGTCAGAAACACCGCCGCTTCCATGTTTGCAGCGAGTGCAAAGCATGCACGCAGGCTGAGTGCTTCCTCCATCACATGTCACAGCTCATCTTCATGATAGTGACATGCCAAAACAACAATCAGCTTTGGACCACTTATTATCACCGCACCCACGTTAGTGCTGGCCAACACCTCCATTTTCACTTCGTATCTCAATCTACACAAATTACAGACAATCACCTTTATCCACCTTCATGTTCTCACATGCACACCCTGACTCAATTCAACAACACAGTCACTGAGTATCCACACCCATAAATGTGCCATTTAATGGTCACTCTCTTGCTCTCAAACTCGTACATACAACACTCTCCTACACAGGGAACCATGCTGCGTGCTAAGCGGCAGGGCCCAGATGGCAGCCACCTGGTGTGTGCTGATGGGCTCCTGCGATGGCTTTGGACAGGATGTGGACACACACACACAGATGGCGACCCACTGAGAGTGGTTGGGAGATGGACGTGCTGCCTATTGATTTGCTCAGATCAATGATTCACAACCTGGTCATCTGACATTGTGAGAGTTGCACCCACTGAGCTGGGACATTGGCTTGACACGTTGGGCACGCATCTTTGCAGGATACAAGTCAACTAAGTTTTAACCCAAACTGTCATTTCTGTAAATATTTTATTTTTAAAGCCCTGGACAAATGGATCATAAAAGCTTTCATATTGCCCCCATGGTATGTGGGTTTCTTTGAACAAATTGGTCTATGAGGTCTGCAAAAAATCCCCTGCAGATACTTATAATATCATAATACCATCATCCAGTGTTTTCTCTGGATTTTGTGAAACTGCGGCGGGTGGACCTCGGACCCTTTTGTACATTTTAAAGTTGAATATGATGCACTTTGAGAGCAGAATTAGATCTAGATCTACGAAGAAGTGTGATCTCTTGTAAACAATGGTGTGTTTCAGCAGTTGTGGAATGTAACTGAGTACATTTAGTCGACTCAAGTACTGTACTCAAGTATACCATTTTGTTTTTATTTAATGTAACTGTATACTTATAGTTCACTACAACATCTCAAAGGGAAATATTGTTTTTAACTTCACTATATTTATCAATATTAATTACTAATTTAGCTACTTCTCAGATTCAGATTTTTAATACAAAATATAAATGAAAAAATACATTATGATCTATCACATAATTATTAAGTATATACATCAACTCCACTATTACCAGCTGCAACATCAACATGATGAACACTTAAATGCATCAATAATTATAATCCAAGGACATAAGCCTGTCTTAAATATATTATTTGAAATTGAACATTCTACATAATGAGTTTACTTTTACTTTTTGATCTTTAAGTTGATGCCAATTCTTTTGTACTTTTATTGAAGTAACATTTTGAATGCAGGACTAGTTGACACTGTTTCAGTGTCTGTTGAACAGGTGTCTCCGTCACTCTCCGCAGGCAGAGGGGGCCCAGCGAGCACTAAGTTCTGGGCCTCAGGAAGCAGGGATGTCCGGGCGCCGGGTGCTATAAAGCTGACGTGGACAGAGCTGCAAGCAACTTCCACCTCACCAACGTGGAGAGCCGGTTGCTGCCCACCGCTGCGAAGGAAATGTGCATATAAGGGGGGCAGCCAGTCCAGCTAAGAAGTGTAAAAATATATTCAGTTCATTATGAAGCTGTGACTTTGGAGAACCGCCACAGTCTACACAATTAATGAAACACTATTCAACTCCAGTGAAAAGGTGGGATGGGTTCAGCCATTTCAGTGCTTGCTGTAGGTTGTTAAATGGTCTCATGTGGTCTGAGATATGCAGCAAGCAACCACAGGCATGAGGCCCATTCATTTTTTATGTCATTGATATTCATACAGTATTAACCGAATGCAGTTCAGTGCCACAGCAGCTTAATTTACTACATCTCTGTTCTGTGCTTGAGAGATCTATCCTTCATGCAAAAACACAGACTGACATCTGTACATGCACACAGACCTAAACACACCTCATGTTTTGGAACAGCAGGAAATAGTAAATCTTCATTTTAGATAACATCCTAATGGGCAAGCATTAAAAGACAATTTATGTACCACAGAAATATACCAAATAGTCTAAAATGTTCAGCTTCATGACTTCTTTTGTACTCCTGCGGAAACCTCTTCCGGAAACTTAGCAAAGTGGAGTGTTAAAGTCACAGTGGGAGAAAATGATGGGGCGGATATTTTAGTTTGCTGAGGTAATTAATGCTAAACACCCCTGAAGCCATTTAAGTTTCTTGCCTAATTAATTATGCACTTTGTACATACTAAAATATCCTCCTATGCTGAAAAAGATAGCTAATTAGTGCACCCACAAATTAGTATGTTTCTTCTTAAGACCTTTAAATAGGACATGCACTGCAGATACCGTTTGTGAATCCAAGCCAAGTTATCTTTTAACCCTGCTGTCATCCCTCGCTCATCCTTCATTCCTACATCTTAGCTTCCTTGCATGGCTGTATAACCTTCCCTAAAAGCATACACAGGCATTTTAAGAGTTTATTATTAATGTGCTGGCACAATGTGCTCTTCAGACTGTCAGCGTTAATCAGCAGACTTCCGTCCCTCTGTTCAGAGGATGAAGTGAATACACTGCACTTCCTTGTCAGGTGTTGAATTACTTTATCTCAGTGCCTATGTGCTGCCTCCAAGGTAGACCCGTTGTCACGGTTACCTTTGGAGCGCCTCATTATTCATAAAGGTCATTCTGGGATGAAAAGCAAAGCTGAGTAGAGGATGGATGAAGCAAACAGGCGGAAAACTTTGCAAGACAAAAGTGCTTGTTGAGTTCCAATTGTCAGTATCGCCAATGTGTTTTCCTCATCATTGAGTTATTTTATCTTCAACACACTAAAACAAAAAGGGTTAATGGCAAATTATGCTTGCTATTTGCAGAAGCAATATTTTGTATACTAATATGCCTCCATACCGTCAGCAGCACATCACAAAGAAGTGCAGCGGCTTACCTCTCAAGCCCAGAAAGTAGAGACCTAGGAGTTGTTGCAGACTAAATAAGAGCTCAGAAGAAAGTGAATATACAGTATACAGTAAGGGGCCCAGACACAAATTCCCAATAGAGTTTGTACAATGTTTTGTTTGTATGTAACCATAATACCTTGATACATTGATGCATGTGTAGGATTTGTGGGCTGTGATGCTGTGAGCAGTAAATAGTCAACAACAAGATTCAACCTGCCAATCTGTGAGGCTGTACCTTGGCACAGCGGTGGTTTGTGGTGATTCAATGCTAGCTTCAGCAAGCTAACATGCTCAGCATGTTAATGTTCACCATAATTCATCATTTTCAATACTCAGCACTAAAGTTGGTCATAAACAAAAGTATTGGTCAAATCAAACTTCTGGATCTGTCTGACCACCCCTAATCATATCACTCAAGCATGGATTTAACAAGGTCAATATGGGATGTCAACCCATAAAACATGAATGCTAATTCCGGTGCGTCGCTATATCTGCGCCTAGCATGAGTGGCTGGTGCATTGATAGCTGGCTGCAAATTGAGGAGAACATTTGTTTTTCCAGAATTTACCAGACTAAGAGCACAATCCACTGACAATGCCCTGGAGATTTGGAAAAATGCTATTTAAGGCCTCGTGAATTCAGCCAGTTATGGGTTGTTTCTTTCAGATAAACATACAGTAAATGTATCCACTGGAGTCTGTTCTCAAAATGATGAATCCCCAGGATCTGGGGCTTCCTCAAGGATGACAATGACAAATATCTGCAGCTAGTTTCTTTCTTTGCCCTCCATAATTCTAATCTGGAGCCCATTGTTCTAAAATTACTTTAGAAACGAGTATGTCTTTAAGAAATAGGTTAGTAGTCCATGTGGACTTTGTCCTTGTCAACTCAGAAGAGTTGAATTTTTATTTGATATTACAGTGTCTTACATTTAAAGTCACATAGACAACACTGGAAAAATCTGTCTCAATTAAGGGCCACCAAATATCTGCTGGTAAACCTACGGATTACCAACTTCAAAAGTTAAATCAGGTGAGTTATGAACGGTTGGCCCCCATTTACTACAATTCGCATAGCTCCTCAGGAATTTGAATAATTTGGAATAGACAGTATATGAAATAGGTCTATAATTTAAATAACAAACATTATTTGTGAATGCTATTGCTGGGAGCAATGCCAATTAACGCACACTGTGGTAAAAACCAAAGTCACCTTTAATTAGAATTAGTGGATGGTTTCTATTAACATCCCAAGAAAATCAACTTTGTGAACAGGTGCTGTGCTATTTGTCGAATCAATAGCACAGTCCGTGTTTTCAAAGTGTTTCATTTGGCTGTTAATGTGCTATTAATATGTCATGCAACAGTGTTTCTGAAGCAGCTTTAAATATATTTGATTGTTCTGCAGGTTACCATCACACCTCTTGTGTCTCAAACTGGTACTTCATTTGAGAATTGACAACTGATATATTGATTAGCTCAACGTGACTTTGTGAATCAGTCGGCAATATTGACCCATTTGATAACAGGAACTGCTTGAAATTAGATTTTTTTTTTTCATAGTCACATTTCAGGAATAATTCCCCCTTCAAATGTACAACCAAGATGGTCAGAAACATGATGAGAATAAGAGCTGCAGTGACATCTCTAGATATCAATAGTGATGTCTGATGTCTACGAAAGTAGATGAGGGGTGTACAAGGGAAGAAAATAAATTCCATTAACATGGGATATTGCTTTAACTAGAGGTAAAACCTCCGCCACTCTCAACACTGTCAGTAGTAAAAGCCCTACTGACAGTGTTCATGGGTGGGAAGCCAGCGGGGTCTCCCATGCTGACAACTGAAATCCAGCTGTTGTTGTGGATGCTAGAGATGGATGCATATTTTAATCTTTAGATCTGAAAAACAACTAAAAAGATGTGACTTTGACAGAGCTGACCGAGACACACTCCATCTGGAATTTCACTTCACTCATAGAGAAACTGATAACACTTTAAATCTTATTAAATGAAACTCTACAATCAAAATGTCATTCCTGTGCTCATAGTCACATTACATTTTGACACCAATCCTTTCCCTGATTTCCCAAAAGCTCACCTCTCTCCTCTGAACATCGCCAGATACCAAAGAATATTATATTTATGTTACCACATTCATCATCTGATTTCATTGTTTCAGAATAAAAGTCTAAGACAAATAAAAACTACCGCTCTAACTTGTAAATGTATTCCCTCTGTATTCTGAGTATACAGAACATCTACTTCATCACAATGTACACACATTCACAGAAGTGCAATGACTGATCACAAACTGATTGAAATACTAAACCCTCTCACACACACACACACACACACCTGATGTGCACTTACTGTATAGGCATGTTGTACTTAATATGGATGCAAATATAGATGTTTGTTCGTCTGACTGATAGCCGACTGATGCTAACCAATCATTAACCATTAACCAAAAAGATTAGTGCCTTGCATTCTGGGGTGCTGTGGTTTAAGTGCCTAACAAGCTGCCAAGATACCCATCATAACTTACCACCACTGCAGTGTGCAAAACAGGCAAAGCTGCCTCGGTTCACCAACCCAGGAAAGTTGTAAGCATTGTGGTGGTGACATGCGGTTCTTTTCCCAGTAAGTCGCCACCACATCAATTAGTTTAGCTGCTAGGTTGTCAGCTGTGTGTTGGCTGCCCGGTTGAGAGAGAGAGAGAAAGAGAGAGAGAGAGAGAGAGAGAAAGAGAGAGAGCACGAGAAAGAGAGAGAGAAAGAGAGAGAGGTCAGCAGTCACTTCATAGCTGTGCAGTGTGTGTACAAGTTTTTGTTGTTGAATAAATGCTACAACTCCTCAAGACCCAAGCCAAGCTCCTGTGTCTTGCTTGCCACCTGCTGATTCAAATAAATAAGGTGAACCCCAAAGTTACGGGCTCAGGCTCACCTAACTGAATGTGGGCTAAAGTTTTTTTATTTTTTTTATTTTTATATATCTTTAACTGTTTAACTGAACTAAGCTTTGATCGGTCAGAATTGCATTAACATTGAAATGCTTAGTTATTAACATCCTTAATATTGAACTGAATTTAAGAGCTTGGATTAGAATCAGACTGAACTAACTTGTGAACTGAAGAGTGACAGTAATGTGTTCATTTACTGTTATACTTTTTTGGAAAGTATTTTTTTGGAAATATGCTGAAATGTTTCAGTCATTATAAAACCATAGTGCATGTTGATTGCATTCTTGAGTTTTGTATTTTGTAAGTCTATTCTTGAGTTTTGTATTTTTGTGAGAAGCTAAACAACTTTCATATTGAATATAGTAGAGTATAAAATACTTTTGTGCACTTATCCTGATACTACCAGAGCTCTTTACTCTATAAAGCACTGACTAAATATGGAAGAAAATGTGAAATGGGCCAGTAAGAAAAAGTTTGAAGATTTTTGACACAGATTGGTATTCTCCTGTCCTCCTCCCGGTGCACCTATCATATACTGGTGTTTAAAAAAAAGTAATAAAAGCTGGCTTCCTTAATGTGGGACTTTTTCTCAGCTGGCCCTCTCCTTGGGTCCAAAAGGTCATTGGGTCGTGTTTACTTCTGTGAGGATCCATAATGCATGGCTTGTATCGTTTACTTGAGGGACTCCCTCTGCCACTCATCACTCCCTACTCTGTATGTGACAGGGAGGCCGAAGGAAAGAGGAGATCCGAGAACCAAGTATCAGGTCAGTCCTTGGGATAACTATATGCATACATATAAGTATGCACACACAGGCCTGTATGCGTGTGTGTGTGCGTGTGTGGACACACAAACGCACACACACAGACAGAGAGAGAGAGAACAAGATAGCTCCCTTACCCCACAAGAGGAGAAGGAAGACACTTGAGGGGTAGATACAGTATAATAATCAACCTAGTGTTTGAATCTTTGCTCTGATAGCAAACTAGTTTCCTAATTTTACATGAGTATGTAGAATATTAGTGGATGCCTTCTTTATGAGCTACTGAATTATTATTATCGTGTTGACAATAAGTATTATTGCAATCAAAATCAAATAACTATGATTGTTGTTAATCATGAAATAAATCTGTTGTAAAGTGTTTACCACAGCAAGTACAAGAAACATAGAACCAACCCAGTATCAACTTTTTCATAATTATTTTAATTATAATGCAAAGGAAGGGCATAACATACTACAGAGGTCCAAGAGGTCATATGGACAGTTCAAGGGTTGCCTCAGCGTGTAACCTAGACACGGGGTCCCATACCCTCACTCGGATAGGATTGAGTGTGTTTGTGTGTGTGTTTATGTGTTTATGTGTCTGCGCATGCATATGTGTCATTATGTGTGCATGCTGGCTGCATGTGTCCATATGTCAGGGGACCATGGCACCTGCTGATGAAGAAATCAAGTCAGAGAGTCCTCCCGCGGTCACAAGCTGCCCTTATACCCCATGAGTCCTTCTCACCAGTCTGTCATACTGGCTGGTGGTCACCACTCAATGCCCAGAGTCTGATTAGAAATATGCTTCTCTCTGTGTTTGTCTGCCTGTGTGTCTCTGGCAAGGTCACTCACATTAACTCAGTTCCAGGAGCTCTCTTTCCTTTTCTTTTCTTCTTTACTTTTCTCTTTCCCACATGGTGTGAGGATGTGGGTGCACAGCCTCAAATGTTTTAAAATGTATTTATTTAAGGAGTAGTTTTGTGGACATTGTTCACAAATATATTTTTGTTTGTTTGTTTTTCACAACACAGCATGCTTTACTACTCTACATTCAACTTTAAAACAGCTTTTAAAAGTCTCAGTAGAGTCAAAATCCTAATATTTTGGGATAAAAAAACAGGACTAGAGGAGCCGGGGATCAACATGACAATCTTCAGATGTGTGAATGACCTGCTTTACTTTCCAAATCAGCATAGGCATATGCAAATTATTGCAATTAACAATATAATGTCAATAATTATCAATATATTCTCAAAACTCCTAAAATGATAAAAACATATGTCATTCACTCTACATTTTGTTAGGCTACAAATATCTTTATTGCATTATCTTTTCAGAGAGAAAACATTTTCTCCCCTGAAAAACAAAGTAGTTTTGGTCCATTCATAAATAAATGATACATAATAAAACAATAGTGTGATTCTGTTTTCTAAACTATGCAGCATTTCCCTAAAATCTATGTTTGGACTACGTGTGTGGCTGTGTCTGTATCTGCACAGACCGATGCCCTATGCCTGCATTTTCCCTTTCCTTCCTATTTTCCTGTGTTAGTTTGGGCGTGAGTCCCCAGCCAATAACAGAAGAGGCGGGACTTCATCAAAACGTAGCAGCCAGGTCACATCACAGCCTCTGTCTCTCCTCTGCCTCTCCTCTCCTCTCTGGTCATTGTATGGATGTATTAAGAGCTGCAGGTCTGCGTGTCTGTTTGACCCAGAGTGGGGGGTGATTCCCCCCCCAACTTCCCACACACACACACACACACACACACACACACACACACACTTTCATGCAAGCATATAAAGCATCCACATTGTGCCGTAGTCTAGCAAACAGGATGAAGCTTTGGCTTCAGATGCATTTATTCATTCAAAATAGCAATGTGGCACCTTTGTGCATGGTTTTGCAGAGGTTTTGGTTGTATTTAATTTGAAAATAACATTTTGTTATTCTGAACTACGGCCTTTATGTCAGTTACGGCGTCTCTCTCTCTATCTCTCTCTCTCTCTCTCTCAGGGGTGAAGGGGCAACTTTGAATGCTTTGTTTACAAGCAGCAACTGACAATAATGCATAAATATCTTTACATCAAGCTCTGTTTCTCTTCTCTACCATTATAGCAAGCTAGACAAGTCCCTCATAGCGACGTCCCCTCCCTATTCCTGAGCCACAGATAGATCAAAGAGTTTAGATAACACAGCACATGCTTCTTTAGACATGGCTTTGCAGTGTTCTACGCACACCAGCTGGCTGGCAGCTGACAATGGACTCACTCATTACAATCATAAGAGACTAAAGGCTTGACCTGGACTCCAGCTCAAAGATTTAAGACTCGACTTGGACTTACAAAACGTGACTTGTGAGCGTCTCTGTCTAATACTAAACACTGACATCAATACATACAAAATACATACAAAACAAAACGCCTTCGCCGCATGCACAGTCATGAGATGATGTCCAATTAACAACGTAACTGAAAACACCTGTGTGGGTGGAATGTGGCTGTGTAGGTGTTTTAGTGACATGTTGTTTCCATATTGCCAAAGAAGTTAATTGCTACTATTCCTCCAATAATTGTTAATACAGTTGATGTGAGACAGAGTATGCAATGCATCAACTTTTTTGTTGTTTTACTATCCGAAATGTGTCCTGATGAAGCAGTGTTGACACAGAAAATTAAGTATTTATCTCTCTGCATGGGGTAAATGACTGGACTTTACAAAAGTAAATTGTTGGTCTGAAAATATTACTACAACTTAGTGGCCCCTTTGGCAACAACACAAGCATGCTATAGAGTGTTTCCTTTTATTTGACCCCCTTAAAATGCAGTAAACGTAGACAAAGCAGTGGCTGGAGAACAGGATCATGACAGAAAAGAAAGTGCCACATGTAAGAGATCACAGTAATACAGTAACTCAACCAAGTAGCACAGAGCTGTCTCCACCCTCTGAGAACAAACGAGGCAAACTTAAAGTAGATGGAGGAGGAAGGAGCTTGCTGCAGCTCAGAAATCATTCCTCCCAACCCTGTTTAATTACATTGTGCAGCCCGATGTGAAAAGGTGTCAGAAGAGCAGAGAAGCGAATCCTGTCCTAATGAATGGAAACAGATGGGTGAGACAGCGAGCAGGGCTCCCGCCAAGAACTTGGTTGGCACAGAGGAAAAGAGGGTGCCAGGGAAAGTAAAGAGCTCCAGATAGAGATGGGGAAAATGGGAAGAAAGTTGAAGGTTTTGAGGGGAAATAAATAATCCATGACAAAGCCAAAATTTCAAACTGACACACAATTTTCCAACTCGAAATATGTGTAATTTTTCAAATGTTTTAAAGGTGGTGGAGGATGCAAATGTGTCTCCTCCATTTAGCGGGGGAGCGAGAGTCACTTTTATACTTGGAGTTAAACCACAAACAGGGAGAAGGGTGGAGAACGGTGGTGGGCAACCAACAGCAAGCAGCACAACCTTTAAAAGAAAAAAAAGAGTACGATAATTACATGTTTCCAGTGCAATCAACAAGTCAGTTAAATCCTTAAGTGTAATCACCACTTATGAAGGAACAAGAAAACACGATACAATGAGACAATTAGGGTCATTCCGTCGTAATATGACATATTGACACCTGTAGAAAACAATTATAACTTTCAACAAATGCAGGTATTGGTTTCTTCTAACCATGACTAAGATCTTTCACAAACCTTTGTTACGTTGTAAACATGACGGAAAAGGTCCTCTAACCATAACAGAGTAGTCATTTTAAGTCTAACTGTCTGTATTTTATCTCTTTGTTGAAATAAAAGAGAAGTTCTCTCCCACAATACCATTAACAGTGCGTGAGAGGGAGAGGATGGATGGTGGGTGGTGGAGGGTGAGACAAACCTGCCCTGAGCATCGTGAATTAGCTTTAGCTGAGTGAGTGTAGGGATTACGCTGCAAGCTGAAATGGAGTGGTTGTTTAGACAAGGATATAGTATTTAAACAAAGGGATTTCTCTGCCAGACCTCCATGTCTTAGACACACAGTTGTTCACATTCTTGCATAAACTCAGGCAGACACAGAGGAACAGTATGGCGATAACACCATAGAGAGCTTATGGTACATGAATCCCTTTTGAACTTCAGAAGTTGTTCATTAGGGTTTATTTCAGTGGTTCTATACGGTGTACAGTTTAAAATAAAATAGTGGCCATTTCTGATTTCACAGGTTTTCACAAATGTTGCTAATTATTAGATCTAGTAAGGGTAGATAAAACAAAAATATGAGTGCATTTGTTTTATCAATGTTCATTTTGTTTAGTCAGGTAACCATTGCAATTATTTGGCATAAATCAATTAAGGACACATTTTTGTTTGGGTTTAAGAATGAGTTGCTCAGCCAACACTTTCTAAGCAACATTCTCAAAAAGCTTTATATTCATACATGTGATGGCCACCGATTGTCTAATAAACCTTAAACATGACGCGATCCCATTTCCTCCTGCTGTGTGTTGCACTTATGTTTCCTGAACCAGTTTTCTAACAAGCTAATTAACTTACTCTCTTGACTCAAAGGCTTGTCAAGGTTCAGGCTACGTTTTAATTAACAGTCAAGGAACACAAAGCTCCATCATGATACACGGATCACTGATCAGGGTTTGTCTTATTTGATTGACTGAAAGAGCCATTATCATGATCTCTTCCAATGTCTCATTTGCAGGCAGCTGAAAATAAGCCACAGAGGGTTAAGTCAATGTTTTGAGTTTCCTGTGGTAGTTTGTTAATGCAGATTGGCATTTGATGACAGGGTGTTGCTGCATACTGTATAATGTAATGCAATGAGTTGTGTGCAATAAAGCTGCCCTATTTTTGATGTGTGTGTGTGTGTGTGTGTGTGTGTGTGTGTGTGTGTGTGTGTGTGTGTTTGCATGAGGTTCTCCATATTTGTGTGTACAAGATACTTCTCACAAGTACTAGCACTAGAAGTGTTGGCTCAGCTGTAATAAGCTTTCCGTGAGGTGCTTTTCTCTGCGTGTGTATCAGCAAAGTGGGGAGGAAAGGCTCAATAGATTGCTTTGTATGCCTAATTTGCTCAGCTCATTAAATATTGAGGTGAAGGCAGATTTGTGTGATTGCCAATATACTAGCTCCAGTGGTCTTTGTTATGCCTCAGAGCCTGTGAAATAAAAAGGGATGCACTCACACAGAGCAAAAAGTGGCGTCGCTTATGTCAGGGCAGCAATTTGTGTGCTGGCAAATGCAAATGCATGAATGAGCATTTATATTTAAAGCAGCAGTCCACAATTAGTCTGAGGTAGTCACGTTGACACCCACCCACAAATCTGCGTAACCATTTTAATATTAGTTTATTATTTGATGTGTAATAAAAAAATAAAGATGAAGTGATCAATTTAGCGATGCTAGCTACAGTATGTCGTAATGCCGTTAAGTAGCTGTCAGTTGGTCAGTCCACCACTTTGATCCAGAACGATATCTCAACAACTTTATGTTGAAATACGGTATGGTGACTTGCAAAAAAGGCAGGAGTGCTTGTGACTGACAGGTGTTCGGTTTAGACTTCTATGATTTCCATGGGCATCAATCTAGGAGATAATGCCGGAAGTGTTTAATAGAGAAATTCTTAATTTGGGTACAAGCCTGGTTCATTGGCATAGCTGCCTGCAGGCTTAAACCCTAGAACATTAACATTACAAATAGTAACAGCATCACTAACGTCGGGTATATTTCACCCGATATAACGTACCTGGTAAAAATATACTTCTCATCAAAACATACAAAATAGAAGGCAAATTGAAGTACTCTACTTTTAATTTACCCTATAGAACTTCTCATAAAACTAAAAACAGGTATCATGTGGGGACCCTAAAAAAAGGCTCAAAATCGGGTGAAATATTAGGGAATCGTCAAGTCTTTCCTCCCTGCTGCTGTCAGACTGCACAACAAGCTGAACAAGCTGACCTCCCAGTAGCCCACAAACATTCAACTCTCAATACTTGAACACTTTATCACTCTGGTCACTTTAACTCATTCTGGTGCAATATTTTGTAATACTTTTGTAATTTTTATATTCAATATTCTACTGTACATTCAATTTATTCTTTACTGTTTTATTTTATTATGTTTATTACTGTTTATTTATATTACTTGTTTTTTTATCTTTACGTACTGAGCAATGCTGCTGTAATCCTGTAATTTCCCCACTGCGGGACTAATAAAGGATTATCTTATCTTATCTCTTAAAACATGATACAAAAATATAAATAATGGAGCTATGAACGTGTCCTTTGGTCCACACGTTTCTTGGACATGTGAGCCTTGTCCTGTGAAGGAAAAGTCTCCCTGCTATGGTAACGTCCACCCGAAATCTTTTCACCCTCTATCACTAACGGCGGGTGAAAATCACCTGAACACGTGCCCGTTGAAAAAAACAGGGATTGGAGCAGAGAGACACGCCCACCTTCAATAAAGACATGCCCACCTTCAATAAAGACACGCCCACCTTCAATAAAGACATGCCCACCTTCAATAACGTCAGTGAGCAGCATAAAGCTACCCAAGGACCCACGCAGCTCAGACAAAAGTAACACAATGAAAAAAATAATAATAATCCCCTGACGTTAGTGTTCTAGGGTTAAGACGTAAAGATGAGATCAAGAATACATCCATAACCTGACTTCTCTTCACACATACCCTCTAGTCTGCACCCTCCTCCTATGGACATGCATGTGCACACACGTCTGCGTATCTCTATTGCTATGTAGGTGCATATGTGTGGATTTGGGTGTTGGTGTTCCTTGACTCTCAGCTACAGCGTTAGTGTGTGGCAGTGGAACGCAGTGACGTATGGATGCAGAAAACAACTAACACCCTCTGCATTCCTCTATCTCAATCCAGGAACACCAATTCCCCACCACAACTCCTCAAATGGCCACTTTACCTCGATGAATTGGGTTCAAGTGCAATCTTGGCTATTGTCAGATGTAGTTTAGGGGCTATTTCTTAATGGTGCACCCATTGCGCTCTGTCCTGTTTTCTCTCTTCACGTCGTTCCATTCCTTATTGGATAGCGCTATGCCCTTCTGGGAAGAGCAATGTTTTCCTCAGGTACTTCAGGGCAGCTACAAGGGTGTAAAGTGTTGTCAAAACAAGCTTGGCTGTAAGAATGAAGGGAAGATAAATCAAAGGCAAAAGCAGAGATTCACAATATGACATCTTAACAACTTTGATGGGCAGCAACACGCAGTATTTATTTTCCTATGGAAACATTTTGTCACCAAGGAATGACTCAATAGTTTGACCCTCATCTCATTTCATGAGCTGTTGCTGAATCTGCATCTCAATGTAACTTGAAAAGTGTTCAGTGTATCACCTCTTTTTCATAAGATAATAAAACAACAGGGGACCATTAGACATGGACACAAGATGATATGCTTGTTTACCTCATTGTCAATTAGAGCAATTTTAAAACTTAAAGAAATTACACATTAACAAAGCCCATAAATAATAGTGTGTGTTGGGTTGTTTTACATTGACTATTATTGAGAGATAATAGCATTTGATTAATCTAGTGTTCCAGTGGGAAATTGAATCAAACATCAAATTAAACACTATAAAGCTTTTATTGCCAAATTCATTGACTGTTTAAGATTCATTTGTTTTTGTGAAATCTCAAATGTATGTTTTTTTCATCTCCCTCATTAAATCCCAGAGCCTTCTATGAATATCTAGTGTGCAAAGGCCCAGCTTCAGTCATTTAATAGCTTTGGGTATTTTTCATTCTCAAAAATATCATCTTAACCATGTAAAGAAGAAGCGAAGATGCAACTAACTAATGAATAATCAAAAGCTCTGAAGGTAAACTCCATTGCAGGGTACCAGTATAAAGGCTACAGGAATGTATTGTCTCAGATTGAAAAATAAACAATCAAAGCAACAACAGAAATAAAACACTGTGCAAGGAAAGGGCAGCGTTTTTGCTCTTAGTTAGCTTGAAGCATGTGTTCATTACTGTCACATGTTAAAACGTACTAGTTATTTCTTTTCCTGACAGGGTGTGTGTATTCTACTTTGAACATTCAATGCATCAGGAGTTGACACTGTAGTACACTAAAGAACAATTGTTCTTTGTTTGGTTTGCACTGTGTATTTCTTAGACTTACAGTAGTTGCAGGAACTTCAATAATGTTTGCCGCCACTCAGTTGTCAATGTTTTTATAATCACATATCTTTAACAACAAAAATCTTGATTTTCAATGCTGGAATGTAACAACGAACATTTAGTTAAATTTTGAAATCCTAATACATTACTTGGTAGTATTTCCATTTCATGCTACATTTCCTCATTATTTTAGGCAGATAATGCACTTTTTACTCCACTAGATATTACAATACATAGTACATGTGCTAAAGCTTTATTTAGGCTAGTTACTTAGTTTATTTAAGAGCTGGCAAATAAATATATACATATTATATTGATATTGTCATTTAGATATAAGTACACATGTCTTCCTCATTTTCAAATCTGCATTAAAGTGACTGTTCTAGCTTTGCTATTATTTGCCTTTAAACACTAATGATCAGTGTTGGGGAGTAACGGAATACATGTACCGGCGTTACGTATTCAGAATACAAATTATGAGTAACTGTATTCCGTTACAGTTACAGTTTAAATAGGAGGTATTTAGAATACAGTTACATTGTTGAAATCAATGGATTACATGACGATACTTCTCTGTTTCACGAGTCTATTCACTTTCTAAATAAATTAAGAAGAAGCCCCAATATAAAAACGAAAAAAAAAAAGCTGCGTGATCAGTCATACAATGGAAGAGGAGCTAGCAGAGGTAGAGCTGGAACCGGCACAACGGGATAAGAATGCGTTTTCATCGTGGAAATTCAAAGATCATTTCACCTTCAAGAAAGAGAAGGGACGCAATATAACTGTGCAGTGCAATCTCTGCTTGCCAGCAACCAACCTCCTTTCAGCGTCCAAAGACTCCACCTCAAACCTGAAGAAGCATCTTAAAGTAAGTTATTTTCATTTCAATTAGACAGGGGTGGTCGCCTGCTGTTTTACTGATCATCTTACTTTCATAGTTGTATCAGGTACGCTAGCTTCCTGCTTAGTTGACGTGCGACTTAACATTCTCTTATGTGCTGATTTACTAGTAGCCCCAGAGCCGTTGAAAGACTGACTAGCCCTGTTTAACATGCTAGCTAAAATGTACTGGTAGTAGTCTAGCTTAGACTACGTTTAGATTTTTGTGGTATGGAGTACGGAACTACAAATACAAACATCTATTTGCTAGTTCAGGTAGGCTACTTGTTAGTAATGCTACTTTGGAAGCTTTTACATTATATGTTTAAATGCTTCCACGTGGTTTTAGTTGCATGTATGCATGCTTCTGTTATAGCATACTCATACCACTTCGCTAGCAAAATGGGTTCAGATCAGTCTGTGGTTCTGATCAGGAGTGCTTCTAATGAATGATGACCTAGGTGATGGTGGCTTCTAAGATTTAACAGCTTTTTTTATCCGCACTTGAAATGAATCCATCACCAATTCTGAAATATTATGATTTTGCTATTATCTACTTATTAATGTGCAGTTAGTTACATTTAGCCTGCTGTCTTCTGTTAGGCTACGGTCTTATGTTTCCTTACATGCCAAGTCCTCCTGTGTATGAAATATGTACGCCATGATGTGATAACATGGTATGTTGAATAGCCTAGGTGGTAGTAGACTTCACACATTATATTTAAAACACATTATTGTTATTATTATTATTATTATGAGTATGCGTAATGATTACTGTGAAGTACTGTGACCCTTTTCATTAGTGGAGAATGCCACATTCCGTAAGATGATTGAAGGACTTACTGGGGGTAGGACACCCATGTGCAGAAAAACAATGATGCTGCGCATTGAAAGGGGATCTCAAAATATGAAGGAGGCACTTACTGAAACACTTCAGGATGTTCAAACCGTGTGCATAACAGCAGATATATGGACGGCTCATCATAGGAGTTTCATGGGAATCACGTGTCACTGGATTGAGCCAGAGACATTAGAACGAAAGTCTGCTGCGTTGGCATGTGAAAGGATAAGGGGCCGCCACACTTATGATGTCATTGCTGCCAAAATTAGTCAGATTCATGCCGAATTCCAGATACAAGGCAGAATCAGTGCCACAGTCACTGACAATGGTAGCAATTTTGTGAAGGCATTCAATGAATATGGAGGGTGTGAAATGGATGATGAGATGGATGATGAGATGAATATCGCAGATGATGTGCAGTTTGCTGATGTCTCTGCAGTTCTTCAGGAGGAGCAAGAGGAAGAGGAGCTAAACTTTTTTTTGCCACCTCACCATCGATGTGCCGCGCATACTTTGAATCTTGTTGCCACGACTGATCTTGACAAAGTTGCCTCACAGGGTGTTTCTCGAAAATTATACAGAAGTGCAATGTCAAAATGTGCTGCAATCTGGAATAAGGCTCATCGCTCATCAGGTGCTGCTGATGCAATTGAGGAAATTGCCCAAATGAGATGTTTGGTACCTTCAGTGACTAGGTGGAGCTCAGAGTATCATGCAATCGAGAAGTTAATGAGTCTCACTGAGAGTCAGCTCAATGGAATCTGTGACCAGCTGAAAGTGGGCAAACTGCATCCTCAAGAGATAATGTTTCTAAAGGAGTACACAGCTATTCTGAAACCTCTTGCCTACTTAATCAACCTGCTCCAGGGAGAGAAGAACTGTTACTTTGGATACATAGTTCCCACCATTCTCAGCCTAAAAGCCAAGTTGGCTGAAAAGTTGACCCAAGTGCAGTTCTCAACCCACATCCTTTCAGCTGTTATAAAAGCCATTGACACTCGATTTGGGCAGGTTTTGGCCTCCCATGAGGCAAGGATGGCGGCTTCCACCATCCCAAAGTTCGACTGTGGTGGCTTGCTGATGAAGAGAGGGGAGCCATGAAAACATCAATGGTCCAAGAGACTCGTCTTCTTCATACAGAGCCTTCTGAGGATGGTGGCACCACTGGAAATGCCGCAATTGGAGGTGATCCAGAAGATGATGAGAACTTCTTCACTTTTGAGACAGCACAGATGACAAGTTCATCAGCGGAGGAAGAGGTGCAGAGGTATCTCCAGGATCCAGACAAGTCATTGGCTTCATTGAGGCTGTATCCAATGATCAGAACCCTCTTCTTAAAATACAATACTACTCTGCCATCAAGTGCTCCCGTCGAGCGTCTTTTTAGTCAGGGAGGACTTATTTTCACTCCGCATCGCAATAAAATGACCGATAAGCACTTTGAGCAGGCTCTCCTGCTGCGATACAATCGCTGGAGTGTTGACATGTAGTGTAGGTGGTCACATATTAGGTTCACAGGCAGTTATTAAAAGAATCATTATTCTTGTAAAGCCAATTGTTGTCTTTTTCCATCTGAGCTTTTCACCCTGTTATATACAGTTGTGACATTTTGGATAGGTTTTTTTGCTAGCCTTTGTTACATTATGGAGAAGTAATGTTTTTTTTTTTCCCAAAATAACATTGTTTCATGTTTGTCACGGCAAATGATATTTGATTGTGTAGTTAAAAAAAAAAAAGAGTTTCTGTTTTCTTTTGATGGTCATTCTTCATGAAAGAACGGTGTCAGCTGTAACTATCTTTTTTATGGAAAACAATTGGAATGTTTAATGAATGTTTCATTTCATCCTTTTATGTTTTTTATTTTATTTATTTTTATTTTAAGGTGATAAATTGCAACACCTATGTTAGATATATTAGGTAATAACATATTCTGTACAAAAACAGAATATTTTATGTTTGTCTATTTTCCCACATTTAACAGCTGAGTAAATAAAGAAAATGAAAGGGAAAATTGGTAAAATCTTCACTTTTTTAACCAAACAAAACATCTTTTGCATAAACATACCCTTGTAGTCTTTTTTTCTCTACAGCAAATTATATAATATATTGCACTTTCAGGGAGACTTGGGCCTAACACATTTAGCCAGTTGGAACAGAAGAACACACCAGAAAAGGCCTGTTTAGTAAAAACAAGCCAGGATTTGATGGCCGCATTTCTACACTTATAAAATGCAATTCAATGTGGAAGTAATCCAAGTATTCAGAATACCTTACTCAGATTGAGTAATGTAACGGAATACGTTACAAATTACATTTTTGGGCATGTATTCTGTATTCTGTAACGGAATACATTTTGAAAGTATCCTTCCCAACACTGCTAATGATAATACTATCACTAATACTAATGATGATTCATGAAAAAGTTAATGGTGTAAATATTTTGTGAAAGCACAACTGGTCAATCTTACAATATCGGTATTGAAGCATTTGGGCTGCACGGTGGTGTAATGACTAGCACTGTTGCCTTACAGCAAGAGAGGCCGGAGTTCGGATCCCAGTCTGGGCGGGCCTTCTGTGTGGAGTTTGCATGTTGTCACTGTGGGTTCTCTGGCTTCCCCCCTCAGTCCAAAGACATGCAGGTTAGGTTAATTATTGTCTGTCTATATATGAGCCCTGCGATAGACTAGCAACTTGTCCAGGGTGTACCCTGCCTTTGCTCAAAGACAGCTGGGATCGACTCCAGCCGAAAACAGGATAGGCGGTTCAGATAATGGATGGATGTATTTATTGTTTGTATCTATATTAAATGCATTATCATAGGTTAAGCTACTCAGCATTACAACAGTATAAAGTAATTAAAATGAGCTCCACCTTTACAAGCTGCAACATCAAAGCGATGAAAACATGAATGCAAATAATTACAGTTTAATGAAATATTGTTCCTGAATGAGCTACTGTTTCACAACCCTGTGCCTTAGAAGCAATGCAAACCCAACCCGACAAAATCGCAATGAAAGGCCTCAGCAGAGTATTTTTTTCATGGAAATATTATATCATCATGAGATAATGATAACCATTAACAGTAATGTTAGGCATCTGTATGTTATAAAATGCTTCAGCAAAATATTTTCATGACCTTAACATCATGATATGATCATGATAGGCCAATCATTAAGTGTGGGGAACACACACCTTCATTAAATATGATTAAAACAGCTGATTTGGCACAGTGCACTGCTTCACCTTCCACAATCACTGCTCCACCTGGTGGATAGAAACCATTGCAACTGGTTTCCACACAGCATGCTTAGGGACCCAGCCCACACCCTCCACAGACCGGCCTGGGCCCCATCACGGATGGAGGGTAAATTCTTGGTATTCCAAGATTCCAATATTTCTAAAAATATGTTTTCATTCATGATGCCCGTACATGTCCCCCAGAGGATGCTTAAAATAAGGTGTGGATCGTTTTTTCAGATTTGTCCAATACCAACTCTCTGTCGATGCAACCACACCTGGAGCCTCTGACCAACTCCCTCCACTGCAGGGATCTAATTTGTCTCAAGTATCAGCTCTGGATAACGAGCAGGAAGCTGTCAACAGGCCCCGCTGGCGGTAAACACCCTGCATGACCCTCTGAGGACGGCTGGGTGTCTGGCCCGCTCTTCTCACTGATTGACATCTACAGAGAGAGAGATGACCGGAGAGAGTGTGAGGAAGTGAGAATGAAAGAGGGGGAGAAAGAGTGTGACTGTGTGCGAGAAAGATGATAACAGGTGGAGACAGTAACAAAGACTGAGTCACTGGCAAAGAACGAGTAAGTCTTTGAAGAGTGAGGGAGAAAGACTGAGCGAGAAAAAAGCATCAAAGAAAGTGTGGACACACACCTGGAGGGCTGAAGCTAGTTAATGCTGGCTAATCTAAAACAACTGCATTAAGAGACAACACTTGCATTTCATTGGCTAGCCGATTATCAAATATCTGTGTTAGAGTTTGTTTTGGGTTTGCTGGCCTATTTTTTGTTTATTGTGTTTTTTCTTTCAACTCACAAAAGTTTTGTTTTTATATTTTAAAATTTAGGTCCACTATATATTCTCAAAAACGTGGGTCAGTTCTCCTGAGAAAAAGCCTAAATAAAAATATATATTTAAAATAGCCTCCTCTGATATATGAAAGAGAAATGGCCAAATGTAGTTTTTTGTTGTGTTTTTTGTGGCAACAAATATGGTTTTAGCAAATAAGACTATGTATCAATTATATAAATGAGTTATATTGATTAAAAGACCACAGGAGATATTGCCTCCTTGATGAATAAAGCATTATCTATTAAAAGTGGCTTGATGATTCTACTGTTAAAAAAACCCAATTAGGAAGCCAGTTGAAATAAATTAAACAAACAAAAATAATATATTGTTCTTCAAGTCAATTAGCAAGATGAATGCATGTCCTGTTGCTACTAAGAATGCAAACAAGTCAAATTAAGCCAACTACCTGACAATTCATTGTGGTTTTGGGAAAAGTTCCTGGCGGATATACATTGAATGCACTCCTGCCTCTAATGAGACCTTTAAAAGTGGGCATTGCTCCCGTCATGCTAAGAAGACCCCCATAAACACGCACACACACTCACACACACACACACACACACACACACACACACACACACACACACACACACACACACACACACACACACACACACACACACACACACACACACACATGTTAAGATGGTGATAGCTGCTGTGGCTGAATATGTATGAAACATGTTCAACTATCAAACGTCTCTTCAGACTGCAGTTGTGTTCTGATAAAGCCAGTCTGCCCTTTTCACCAATGAAAGAAGATAGTCCACATCCCAAAGCTACGCTTGCAGGTACCGAAGACTGTCACTCAACACTGGCTGAGAAGCTATTCAGAGGGGATTCAGGTAAAGGTAGAACGTTATCTAAAAAGTATAAAAATGCAACACAAACCTTCCAGGAAAGTGCAGTCGGTATCTCTTTTGTGTGCCATTTGATTTCTGTTGAAGCATTACTCATGACATTCTTTATTAACTATATATTTATATATATATATACCATCACAATAAATGGCTTATAACTCCGAAGAGCATATTTTCATTATTCTAAGTGGTTCCCCTCAGGTTTTTTCTTTCAGCACAGCCGGCACATTTCCTTTTGTCCCCCTCTCTGTTTCTTAGATGAAGTAGGGTCTTCTGATTAAAGAGCTGGCCAGCATCAGCATTTATTGATAGGGACACTTTACACAACTACAACTGAGGTTGCTAGTTTGCATTATGCTGCGGCTTTTGAACGGACTCAGAGATTGGATGAAGCCGGGGTATTTTATCAGGTCCGTAGGACACGCTGGCACCAAAAGAGGATTACAGGTTCAGTAACTGGCGGTGATCCATTGAGTGACTGTCATGCTTCTGGCATCAAATAAATATTAGATTAAAATTACTTTGTAACGTAAAGTTAAATCATTTAGTCCTTCATTTACAGTATTTAGACGACTTAACAAGACTGTGTGTGCAGCTGTGTTCATGTCCGTGCTCAGCTCTGCTCAAGGAATCGCTTTGCAGAGGTGTCTCCAAACACCAGCCGTAAATATGTAATGAAAGCTAGTTCACATCAGGGATGACCACATAGTCTGATATCATCTAAATGCAGATTACATTCATTATCAGCGTCCATATTTTCACTGACGTCTGCCATCTTCACCTTTACCTTGTCATCTCTGTCCAGTCTTGTGTTTTCTTTCTCTCCTCACCCGTCTCTAGCGTCCCTCCGTGCTTAATAATCACTTCAACAATGACTGGTTACAGGAGAAGAAACATCCCTGATCTAAAACACAGCACATGAATAATTTCTCGATGCTTGTTTGGTCTCTCAGTCGTGTCATCTGTTTGTTGTTGTTTGACAGTGTAGCATTTTGTGATTTTTGTTTTCCGGCTAGCCCGTGGGAGGGGACGGCACATTTTTCACAGATCAGAGGGAGATGCAATCTCACAGCAGAACTGCTTCAGTCGGCAAAGGTTTGAATGTGTGTGTTTTTCTCTGAGTGCATATGTTTGTGTGTCTGAGTAACGTCTGATAGCTTTGCAGCACTACTGGTCAGCATGTAAGGTTTCACTAAAAGTAATTTCTTATCACTGGCAGGGGCAGATACATATCCTACTGCTGCACTTCCACTTCCCCACACACCTTGAAGAAGAAGAAGCTTTGAAGAATGTAAATTGCTCCTCCTTCAAGAGTCTGTATCAGTCTCTTATATATCAGAGCCTGTGTCTCCCTGTGAGACGGTTTCCCTGTTGTGCTGACATCCTGGCGACCACGGCTCTTAGATATTCTGTTGTTCCAGACCGCATAAAATATTAGCAGCAATGCCAGATTCCTTTGGCAGAAATGTCGTGGCAAGAGATGAAGGAGAAAACAAAATGAGAGTTAGTAAACACAAATGATGGAGGAAAAAGATACGCAGAAAAAAATGGACAACAGTAGTGAGATGGTTTGTGTGTGTGGGGTGGGGGTTGTAAATTAGTGTGGATGTGACCAAAATCAAATTTTATACAACTACTTTAAGGCATATTTTATAAAATGTGTTTTCAATTAAAGACTTAAATAAGGGCCATTTCATCAGGGGAACAGGAGTTATTTGTACGAGTGCTCAGCTGTTGGCCTGGCATTCCTCGTAGTGTTTTGCTGTCACACCATCGCCTTTGTAAACAGGTGTAAATCTAGTATAATGTGACTGGTTTGTGTTCTATATTATCCAGCATGAATTATAAGCCAACAGCACACTCAGTCAGCCCAGAGCAAGAGACAGATGGATGGGTCAGACCAAAGATTTAAATGTTGTTTCTGGAGGGATTGGTGCATTTCTCAGCATGAATTTAAAGACATGCATACACAGGCATGCAACACACACACACACACACACACACAGAGCCCAAACCCAAACCAACCCATCTCTTTCACGCACTGCACAACCTCACACATTCACAAACAAGAATGATGAAATTGGTTATGATTGGCTTTGCCCTTGTAAATCCAAGTGACGCTGGCCTTGCTCCACTTTTGAGCTTTTCTAATAATGTTGGTCTTACCTGATCCTTATTGAGAGCACTCAGGTCTTCGCAGCAAATAAAAGACAACCTCTACCTCATCCATGCCATTGTTTTCATTACTTCCTCCTATAGCCTTTGATTATTATTGCTCACTACTATAGAATGGCACTGGCGGGTCACCACAAGTTGAGCCCTGCAAAGGATTAACTGTTTATGGACGGGGCACGACAGGCCAGTTGGAACTTGAAGTTAAGCTGTTGTTCTCACCATATCTAAAGCACATGCCCTTTCATATAAGTTGGTGCAATGCTTTAGAAAATAATAGCCGACATAGCTAGCAGCGTGACTGGAGGAGTAGTGCTGTTGGTCTGTTGGTCGGTCAGTTGGTGCCGGCTGAAATGTCAAACCAAAATATCAGATGAATTCCTGGTTCCCAGAGGGGTCCTTTTGAGCTTGTTGATGCCCTAACTTCAGCTCAAACACCATCATGAGGGGGACATTTGTCGTTTTGAATTAAACTAGTTCAGTTTTCGTGCAAAACTGTTTAGAACGGACCAATAGCTCGGCCAAAGTGACTACCAATAAGTGCACTTATTGTTATTGCTAGTTGCATCGCAATTAGTGTTGACAATACCACCACTGCTTCTATTGGTGTTATTATTCTATTATATCCACTGTTGCTGTTATTTTTGGTAGTTGTAGTTATCATATTTATTGAATGTGTTGTAACTCTAACTTATGTTGTTCACATGACATTATATTGTACTTCTGTCCATCTGGGGAGAGGGGTCCTCTGTTGCTCTTCCGAGGATTTCTACCCTTTTTCTCCCACTTAAAATTGGTTTTTAGGGAAGTTTTTCCCTGAACCGATGTGACGACCGAGGACCGAGGATGTCATAAGTGTACAGATTGTAAAGCCCTCTGAGGCAAATTTGTAATTTGTGATTTTGGGCTACACAAAATAAACTGAATTGAATTGAAAAGTATACAATGTTAACATGTTCCCCTGCTTGTCGTCATCTTTCTACAAGGTTCTCAACAATTATAGCACATCCCTCTAATATGTGTCCTTGCAATTTTCCCCCACATGTCAGTTCTTGGCAAAGTTAGATATCTGGAAGAAAGATGGGAAATTGGAGATGTGTTGAACAGGCTTGAGACTCTCTGGGGAGGAGGATGTATGAAAAGATCAGTAGAGCTGTGAATAAGAAAATGCCTTAAGCAAACCCATTTTTATCATGGTGACATGGCATTTACAAGACAACTTTGACAGAAATGTAATTAACCTGTGTTTCATTCTGTTCTGTGTGTTCTTAAATTCTTCCCATCTCAAAATAACTGTGACACTATTTTAGATCTGATTGGAAATCTTAAAGTTAATTAACACGTCGAAATTACAAGTATTGTTTTCTTAGTAAATATTGTAATAACAATAACTTGAACTTGCAGTCACTGTGAAGTTAAAATGAAAACAAGCCTCACATATGTCTCAATTAACCACAATTGATAAAAAAATAAAATGACAGAATAAGTGTTGAGAATATTGATGTGAATAAACATCTGGATATTGTTAATGTTCAATGTGTAAGATGTAGATCCAACCAAATAGGGGTCAGGATGTGTCCTCTACTACGGGGTCCATGCATATTACATTTACTGCATTCAGTTTTTAAAATAAAAAGACTTTCAAACAAACTGCTAAAATGAGAGACTGCTAACGTTACACTATAATCTCCTCACATTCTGTTGATATTGCTAATTCATTGTTATGTTAATATAATCCTACACACTGCACCTTTAAGAACAGATATGGTGCTCTGTTAGTTGATGGTCACACATCTGGAATGGTGAACAAGACAAAATGCTTTTTTAAATGAACCTTCAGAAAAACGGTGCACTCAAATTGAGAACGCTGTCCAAACAAACTTGAGGAACACAAAAAGATAGGCTCCACAACATTAAGGTTTTTCTCACATGCACACACACTCACACACACACACACAAACACACACACACATCACCAGGGTCAAACTGAGTGAAGCAGGCTTGCTGCCCAGCTAATTAATTTGACACAACAAAAGATCTGTATCTCAATGTCACAGCCTGCAGGACAGAACAGCGCGCACACACACCTGCCCAGAAATACCATTTTAAAAGGTTGGAATAATGTTGAAAGGAAACTGTGAGAGAGAGAGTGTGTGTGTGTGTGTGTGTGTGTGTGTGTGTGTGTGTTTGTGTGTGTGTGTGTGTGTGTGTGTGTGTGAGAGAGAGAGAGAGATAGAGACGTTGCAGGGAGTAGCCACATCATTTTAGCAACAGAGACTGAGGTTTATGTCTTCGTAGGTTTAGGTGACAAAACTAGTTTAGTGAAGGAGAGAAAAGATCCTCGTTTTGGAAACACTTAACACATTCTCATCTTGTGACAAGGATTCTGGGTTTGTGTTCCCCAACGTATAATAGCGTTAATCACGCTTAAGTAGCTGTGAGCAGATATAATTGGGAAAACATTTAATTAAATTTGTTCTCAGTGAGTGATTTTGCAGATACATTCATTATGAAAGGTTCACAATTTACAAAATATGAGGGCAATATCTTCATTTCAAATATTTTGTTGCTGAGACGACAGTCAAATTTTACATCCCTTGTGTCTGTAGTTTGGTATGTATTTTTCAAAGCAGTGAACACTCCAGTGCAGAACATTCATTTTCCCTTCCAAACTAGTGCTTCAAATAAGCGGGTTATTAATCTTGAGATCATTTTTTAAAGTGATCCGAAAAAGAGCACACACTGTCTGCACTACAAAAAGCATGTGGCTAATACAGTCTGTATTTTAAAGTTGTGCTTCATCAGCACACATATCGACCAAAAATACTGACAATGACAATTGTATCTTCTGCTTAGAATAACAAATATACAAACCACCAAACATAAAATGGTTACTTTCAAAAAATCTGAAGAACAATTATAGTTGACCACAGGGTTTGCCATGGTTTTATTAATTTTGTATTTTTTGCAAACTAAATGTTGACCAAGCAAATTCTTTTTTTGTGAATTTGACTGTTGGGATGGAGAGCGGTTAATATAAGATATGGCAGTAGCACAGGAAGGTTTGGGAAAGGCTCGCCTGCCCTCTAACAGTCAGCTCTCATTACCTCAGCGTCTCTGTCCTGCACTCTGCTGTGTCGTGTCACCAGGAAACAAAGGAGGTTAGCATATGAAGACGGAGTGGAGGTAGAGGAGGCAGGAAGAACTTTAATATGAGTGAAAGTAAAGAAGTTAAGTGGGGAAAGTTACCAAGAGGGTTAAGCAGATCACAGATGTAGAGCAAAGATAAAAGAGAAAGTAAAAGATACCAGCCATGTTTGCATCTACTTTTTTTATTGGCATTTTGAAGTATTGAATTAGCAAAGCTGTATGAAAAAGACAACATCTATACAACTTCTTCAATTGCAAAAGATGTTTTATGCTCCCTTGAGGTAGTTTTTGCATTTGTTGAAAAAGTATTAATACACCAAAGGAAAAATGGAAACACCTTAATATCTTACGAAGCAAACATTTAACTCACATGACCGATCAGCTGTTTCCACTGTCTGTGATATGTTGATAAAGTGCAAATGCTTGTCTTTGTCTCCGAACAACATGAAGCATTGCCAATACTATGACATGTAGTAACATTTAAAACTGGGCCAATTGAAACAAATTCCTGAATATCTCTCTCCATTTATCTCTCATGGATGGTTAGATAGACAGATAGCTTGTTTTACTGGTGGGTTACTGACATGCCTATTGTGCCAACATCTGAAGTTTATCCGCTCCAGTTGATGGAAATGCATCGTATTCGCATTTCTCCTTTGCAATATTTATTTTTGAATAAAACAAACAAAAACACAACTGACAGCCCTGAATGAAGACATCAGGATTAAAGGAAAATATTGATGCCTTAAATGCCAAACACTCTATGCTTTCATATAGTACAAGACAAGGGAGTTGAATTAAATGAGATATGAGCAACTGCATCTTGGCTGTGGAACTCTAAAGGTGATAATATATTTAAGGTAGTGAAGAAAGACAATAATCCGTTCAGCTTTTATTGGAAGTGGCAGATGGAATAAAACGACTGTGGATTAGCAAGAGGGCTATAATGAACAAAAGGTAATGAAAATTCACAATCAGACATAATCCTGGGTATATATATATATTCTTTTCCATTGCTTGAACTTTTTTCTCTTTACTTTTTTAACAGCCTTTGAGTGGATCAATAAAAAGGAGAGCCAATATAAAAAGCAGGCGTAATGGTCCAGTTTTGTCCAGTGCTCAGACCTTATAGTATGCTGAAAGGGCTTTACAATCACCAATTCAACAATGATTTGTTTTAGGAATAATTGCATTTAAAAGTAGCTAAAACAAACCATATGCCGCTTTTTACACGTGTACTTTGTTATCCAAATGTCTCTATTAAGATAAAATGATAAGGAGCTGTATGTGTTACAAGCACATGTGTGTGCCTGTGAGTGAAGTGCAACAGTCCGGTGTTGTGTGTTCATTCTAAATGGTAATGCAGCAGAGTCTGTCTACATTGAGTAAACGCACAGGGAGTTTCCCTCCACAAGCCTGCCAACTTCTCTCAGCCAGCCCCAATGGGTTATCAAAGCAGACACTTGGCAACCTACTTTCCGAAGCAAAGCATCTGCCCATTCAGAGGCAATGGGGCTAATGTCAGACTCTATCATTCTTACGTTCAAAATGACCTTGGCATCAGCATATACAGCAATAACTGATGCAGGGGTTTTAAACGCAAGAGTGAGAAATTGTGACCGCAAATCAATTCAAGTTTTAACATAGGTCCTTGTGACAGCCATTACTAAAACAAAGTCACCTTCAGAGGGAGCAGAGGTGGCCATTACTTCTTTAAGAGGTTGGTTATTGATATTCTGTTCAGTTTGGACATGCTTGCTTGCATTGCAAGTTTTGGAATTGGTCTTCCAATTGAAAAATACGCACGCACAAAGACACTCAAGAGACACTTTAAAACATCTGGCAGCTGTTTAACATTCTACCTGTCTGTCTGTCTGTCTGTCTGTCTGTCTGTCTGTCTGTCTGTCTGTCTGTCTGTCTGTCTGTCTGTCTGTCTGTCTGCAGCAAAAAGAGACAAAGCCAGAGGTAAAGAGGTAAAGCCAACACAAATAAGAGGATGAACATGTTTCATACAAAAATATAGTTTTTTTTATATTTCCCATTGAAAATATTCTGTATGTCATGAACCTAGGACAGGAAGCTGAAGAGAATGCATGCTTTGATTTTGCCAACGGTCCCTTCTTTGTATCCAGATTCCCAATTTCCATTTTCCACTTTGTGGAACATCAGGAGCTAATAATCCATAAAGCAAAGGTTTGACTGTTAGTACCACTCTCAAATCTGGATGATATATAACACAGCCAGCAGCCGGTTAGCTTAGCTTAGTACAAAGACTGGAAATGGAGAAAGTTTAAATTGACCGGGTGGCCAAGTCAAGCTCTCTGCAATGCTATCTACCAGCACCTCTAAAGCCCTCTCTGCAATGCTATCTACCAGCACCTCTAAAGCCCCCTTATTAAGACAATAAGTAGTCCAGCACATAGCCAACTGTAAAACTGCAAATTGTCATCTTTACACTAGGTTTTTGTGTATGTATTAAACAAAATGTATTGTGTTAATTTGTGAGTTTTTGAGGTGCTGGTTGGTGGATTTTGTTATGTTGGATAGAGGCTGACTAGCTATTTTTTACATTCGTTTCCACCAGCTTCAAATTTAATAGACAGACATGTCAACCTTTCATCAACTCTCAGAAATAGATTTTTTTTCATGGAATCGTGTATTTGAAAGATTTTACATGCATGATTTCTAGTCTGACAAAGGCTTGTCAGACTGGAGTGTCTTTGTTTGGCCTCAGCCTCCCTTGTCCCTCCCTGCTCTCTGAGCGCTGTGTAGCGCTTTAAGTGCCTAAAGTACTCCACCTGTAGATTCACCGCTGTACACCAGAGGGATATTAACTACTCTACATTTTGGCAGTTGTCCCGCATTGTATAATAGAGTACAGGTCAGACAGAGGTAAAACACACTTTATTGTTACGTTTTAAATATTTATGTCTTTTACTTTGGAATAAGGAAGGAATGTGGTTGGCTGAGAACGTTGACATGATTATTAATTAGTGATTAGATCTGTAATAGAGATCTTAAAAATGTGCAGTATATTTCAGAGGTGACACAGCATAAGCATGCAGCCAGCAGCATGAAACAGCATGCAGCCACTAAGAGAAATCAGCACAACAAGCTACATTTGGCAGAGATACATTTGCATGGTGATTTCTGTTTAATGTCCTTGAACCTAGACATATTGACCTGTTGCATGCTTTCTGGACAGTGCAGATATATGAAGAGTCGAGAATAGAGGAAGCTTTATTTAACAGTATTGCTCTACCTTTAGTCACTACATCACCATGCTTTCAGCACCTCCTTTTTTAGAGAGGACACACCCAATTGTATGCTGTATTTTCAAGTGTAAATGGTAGTGGTGCATTAGATCATAAAACTCACAGTTTGGATTGGAGTCATGGATTAGATCACAGATCGGATCAGCACAAACAAAGATTAGGGAGCAAATATAACTTTGAGACCCCCGATCAAGTTTTTTTGCTGCAGATACTAACTGTTGATCATTGATAATCCATATTGGCAAATACAGATTCCTTTGTTGTTTGAATACAGCAGCTGCGCTACAAGACTCCAGACTATTTTTTGTTTGGTTTTGCCACCGTCCAAAAACTAATGAACAGCTCTAAAGTCCACCAAAAGTTCTGAATGTTATCCTTTTACTTTGTTATAGTAATTTATAGCGTTCAAATGATCAGGAAATTGAAGATTGCATTTGTATTGATTAAAACATCTAGTTTTACTAGGTTGATTATAGGTATTATAAACAGGTTCATAAGTCCATCTCTAATATCTATTTATGTTGTTTTGAAAACATCTCCATCAAACATGTGTATTAAAGTTTCTCACCAAAACTACATTTGAATGAGATTACATGGGAATTTGTCATGATAACATTCTAATACTCATTTTCACTGAATAGAGCCTGAAGGCATCATAATGGAACCAAATGGAACCTTTGTTTTTTGGCCATTAGCGGCGCTGCACCGTCCTGTACATTTAAACACAAATTGGTTGTTTACTATGAAACATTATCAGAGATCACTGACTAGAAAAGCAGAAATGCCGATGTCCTGATCGCATAGTTCACTGAATATTGGTGGATAATGCTGATCGTCATTAAAACTTTATACCACACTTTGATGGTACATGTTAAACTGTATAATTAATGGGAACTGTAGGATCACGGATTCACAAAGGGTCTGTTACACCACTAGTAAACGGGCACTAACAATTTGATGTTCTGCCACTTTCCTGTTCACCAGAATGTCACAGTATCTTTTTTACAAAACTTTGTTCAATGACTTAGCTGCAACTGTGGCAGTAAAGTGAGTACTAACAGGAACGTCTGGAGCTTGTTTCCCTCAATTAAACATTGTTTTCAGTAAACAAACAATAGAATGCCCTGAGTCAAATCTGTCAATGTAATGAAGCATAATCTGACCAATGTGAAGTCACAAATCAGGATCGTATACCTCTGCACCAGAGAATTGGCCCATCTTGTCTTTTTAAGAAATTAAAATCGTGGTTTGACTTCAAATTATTTGGAGGAGATATTCATGGTCTGCGGTGTGTCAGTGTGTGTGTGTGTGTGTGTGTGTGTGTGTGTGTGTGTGTGTTTGGTTGGATGTGTGAGTATGAGTGTGCATAAATAAGAGGCAGCGAGTTTTGTTGTGGGGGTCAGATGTTATGTGAGGGTCTTGCCTCGAGTCAAACCGCATCACTGAGTCGAACAATGTGAACAACGCATACATTTCAGCAATTATTTGCTCCAAACACACTTAGCCTGATGAAAATGTTTTGAGTTGCAGAATAAATTAATAAAACTAGAATCTGGGATTTGATTTACATTCAAATCAGATTAAAGCAAATAGGATCAAGCATCTAGTGTCGTGGAGTGTTGTTTTTAGTATGAAGTGAAATGTCATGATGTAGGAATGTCTAACTGATGTAAAGTCAGTGTGGACAGCATCTCCAACTTTATTAAATGCATTTTTCCAAATTGGTTTACAACATTCCAACAACGTAATTAAATCAATGTATCTTGATTTCCTTGACTAGTCATAGAGGCAGTTCTTATAAGCCTATGTTGAACTGGATACCCCTAGATTGCTTAGTTCCAAGTTTTGTACAGACCTGACCTGAATAAAGGCACATTTGTGCACATGAGTTGAACTTTCAGTAATTATAATGCATGGAGGAAGAATGATGACTGTGAATTATTTTAGTAGTATGAGTATTATGACTTGTGGCAATATTGATAGCTGAAGTTGAGTGGGGAGCCAAGAAATATTCCTCTTCAACCCTACATGACATGCTAGTGCAGGGTGGAGGGGTGCAAGCTTGATCCCAACGTTGCTTGATCCCAACACACACACACACACACATTTCATTAACTGGATATAACCTACTGTATACACATTATATAATATATAGGACCCCTGGCGATCTGTGGACCCAAAGCTCCTGTCACTGGTTAAATTCCCGATCCCGGGAGGTTCTTCTGTGTGGAGTTTGCCACAAATGTTCTGATGTCAACTGATTTTCTTTTTTTTGTTTTACTAAAGGAATGATAAGTAGACCAGAATTCAGAGAGCTAAGAGGGTGTGGCACTGTATCAGGTGTAATTAGCTCAGACAGATAGGTAAGGTGGTGCAAGGCTTTATAAGTTAAAAGAAGAACCTGAACTGGTAACCATGAGGCCAGAATGGGTGTTATGGTCACATTTTCTTGTGTGCTTCATAAGGGAACCTTTATATCCTATGTATTATTCAGCAAAAATGTTTTTATTATATAAAAATCTAAACACAAGAATAAGCTATTTTTTCTCTTTCAAAAGTAACCACACACTGACACAGCTTTTGCAGATCGGTCACATACTCTAGATGGGCAATGCTCCATCTGTAAGGGTGTGGATTATCTAGGAAATTTGAGATAGGAGCCACACTAAATGTTTTCCATTTTTCTTCCACACAAACAGCAAGAAAAGTGACACCTTAGCAATAGTTCCCCAGTGTTAGGTTCCCAGTCCTGCGCTCGGCCGGCAATCTGTTTTAAATGAACTGTTTATGTTCCTCTGACACATTTGGTGTTATTTTAATGGCCTGGAAACCTCAGAGCAATATTGTAAAGGATTATTATACCTTTAAATCACCTATGAGAACCGATCCAAGTGCATAGGAATTCCATTAATCATCTTTGCCGGGGTGCAGTTCAAATTAAAGCCTCATACTCCAGTACAGCAAACAAGCCACCAGGAGAAGCGTTCCTCATTCAGCAAGTAGTGTTGGTTTTTAAAACCCAAACATGCAGTTTTTGTTTCAACTATGTAATTGAAACACCAAAACCAATCACTGTCACTACATGTATATATCAGACTCCATCATGATGATAAAAAAATCCCAATAGGGGAAAGGAAGTGATTTGAAACCAAATGCTAGGGGGGCAACAGTGTTGTGTACTGGATCAATTTATGTTAAGCTCCCCATTGCAGCTGGAGACTCTTAGAAGAGAGTTTGTTAATATAGTTAATTATATAATGTGTATCTAGAGCTCAATTTGTTGTCATTACTTTGCGTAGTCCAGAAAAATCTTTGATTCATGTCCACTGTGTGTATCTTGATAAACCTTGAGATTTATTTTGAAATTATTTTTCTCCAGAGAAATGTTTGGTCTTGTAATGTAAGTGCGCTCAAGGAATATACAAGTATTCTGTATGACAACCCACAACCACATGAACCAATGTCATTTTGAGTATAAATAACCCTTTGAAAAAGAGGATGGATGTGAGACATACAAGTTACCAAACACAGTTAGTCAGTCAATAAATCAGTCAACAGGAACTCCATGCCAACATCCCTTTAATTGCCTGTTCCTCGCTGAATGATTCAGGTTTTGCTGAAAGCTTTAATGAGGTGTTGGATTTCACTGCAGGGATTGAAACACAAGCAATTAAAAGTCAAATGTTGTAAGGCCCAGGTGTACTGAGGAGTTAAAAAAGGAGACAAAGGGAATAAGTGGACCAGATATTAACATCCTCAAAACTGATGGACGGTGCAAGGGTCCTCAGCGCAGCTGCTGAAGCTTTTGATAAATATGCAAGCCTTCAAATGCAGTTAACAATAGGAAATACAGACTTCTGTTTATTTCAAACCACTGTGGCTGCCTCCATGAATACATTACAAGTCCATACGTTCCTTTGTTGCAGCAGATATTGGTTCCCAGGGAGAGACACGCATATCATGTGCTCGGTGGTTACAACATTAACTGTAAAATCTTGAACTCGTATACTGGGTTTAGTGTGAACTGCTACTTCACAGTCAACTTACTAACCCCACACACACTATGGTGGATTTGCCTGGCATTGAGAGTGTTATTCCGACTAGGCTTGCACACAGGACACAAGTTAACAGGAAATTAAAGGTGTGGCCAAACATTGTTGAAATATAATAAAAAGATGACGCATATGAAGCAAACTATTGGGGAAGCGGATGCAAAAACAACTGGATGAGGATGTTTTTTGGGCTGAATGGATCGCAAAGTTACTATTTGCAATGATTTACTGCAGGAGGATCCAAATCAATAAAGCCGTCTTTCCAACCATTACAAATAATTTTTGAGGAACAAACATGCACCTCTTCTCTAGTCCTTTAATAGATCCAAAAAGCATAACCCTGATCAGCCGAAGGACAAAGGAATCAGTCCGAAACGTATGTCTGGACAACCAGACGTTTTTACCCATTAAAGATTCAGGTTTCCACAGTTGTGAATTATATAGAGCTATATTATGCTACACAATGCCCAGCCGTAGGTCTTCTCTCAATGTCACTTTCATTGACAGCAACATTGAGGAGCTCTTCACTGATGCCACTCCGATTAGCTTTCCAACAGACATTTGGACTCCGAGTCCAAGCCACATAAGCACGCTCAGGCTCTCGGCACAATGGGTAGAAAAATACTTTGTACTTAACACCTAACCCCCAGGTTCTTACCATGAACTTCAGCCCCCACAACAGTGTGCCAGACTGTTGTATGTTATTTCATTTAGCACCTTTTTGATGTCTCATACCGATTCTCAGAGTTTAATGCACATTGATTTATTTACTGCTGCTGCATGTCTTCCATCCAAACAAACCAATTATCGTTACAATGCTTAAATACAACTGCTCTAATCTATAACGTGGCCTTCTCTATTGTAGGCTTCAAGTCAAAGTATGTTGTATAAGACGTTGTGCTATTTTTCGATGAGGGCTCTGGTGTGATCAAATTCCTTCCACAAGCTTTGTAATCCAGTCTTGAACTACAGTGTCTTTTTGGTGACTTTGTGAAATAAATCATGATTTAATCTGATATCGTGCAATATTGGAAATGGTGGCACCAATTACAAGCATTAAGAATAACTAGATACAAAATAACCAATCTTCTCGATGATGGTCTTGTTTAATCATGTAGGGCATATAGAGTAATCAGTACTAAACTGAGTCTGTTTCATTACCAATTAAAAGTTCCTCAACATAACTTTAAGTAAAATGAAATCCTTCTAAAAACATTTAATTTCATTCAGAGGGTTTTCATAACAATTCACAGTAAACTACTTTTCATTTTCATTTGACTGCGTAGGTGATGGTACATGTGGAGCACAAAAGATGTTCTCCATTACAACAGGCAGCTTCGATAAACCATTGATTTATGGTCAGCCAAACTTCTGTTTATGCTAATGGTGCATGGTTAATGGGGCAGACGTTACAACGTCTATTATCAAGTAATCACAATTTGTTCCCCTTACACTTAACTGGTTTGGGAGGTCTGGGTTTCTCCAACAAACAGGCGGAGGATCGTAATTAAGGCTGTGAAGTGTCACATGGAAGAGTGAACAAGGAGGTAATGGTTGTTATGGCAGGACTCCATTTGCAGCTGAAGAAGTCTGATCATCTCTTGCTATCGGGAGCATGTATTATGAAAGCAAAATGCAAGCATACTTGATGAGGTGCTGAAAGGGAAAGGCAACCTATCCTTTAGCACAAATTAGATCATGCATTAACTGCATTTCAAGGGAAAATAAAATTGACACAAGCTTCAGCCACCTGCCTTGTCGCCACCATTTGAGCTAATCGTCATCCAGGCACAATCTATTACTTTAAGTGCAGAATGAGTCATGGCTAATTATTTTGCTATTTGAATAGCACATGCTCACATAGCAGCACAGTAGGATTTTTTATTGTTGATTATGAAGCGATTTTATTTCAGTTTGAGGCCAAAATAAATGTGCACACAAGTAAGGAAGTCTTATTATACACTACATGTTCCCAGATATTCATTCATTGTCTAACACAGTTTGTTATCTTTTGTAGTGATGATTGAATTGGTGGAGTTTCATGACCATCCAAGCCAGAGAAGTACTCGGATATCGAAAATATTCGGGAACCCGGGATGTCAGAATTATCTCAAACTGTGCCCAAATGATAGAAGAATTGCATTCAATATGCTGTTGTCTTTATCGTCTTCCTGACTTGTGCTGCATATGTGGTTTTAATGCCTTAACATGACCTCAAGGGTCTTCAACATTCTGACATGTTGGCCTCCTACGTAATGCTGAATTTCTATTTTGCTTCATCCTACAACATATTTACTTAAACCTAGAAGAAATAGATATAACTAAATAAACATCACAGAGTAAATGACACGTTGATTCTCTTATTTCTTTCCATACTCTACTCATCCCTCCTCTGATCTTCTCTGTTGAGGTTTTCATGTGAAACCAGTTGCTCAACAGCTGCTCTTCTATGTCTGCAGTCACTCGTGTGCTGCCTCACTTAGTTCATCCCTTGATCTGTCATGTTATCCTCTTCCCATTCCGCTTCATATTCCCACTATATCCCACTGTTAGACAAGCCCCACTTCACTTCTGTTCTCTTTTCTTTTCTCTTCACCTTTCCTCTCATGTCTCCTTTATTCTTTTTCAAACTCCTGCCTCTGTTCTCTTCTCTTCTTATATTGCTTTTCAATCCTCTTCCCAAACCATGCCTTCATTCAAAGTCCCCCTCCCAACCCTCCTTGTCTAATAACTCAGTAATGGTAGAGTTGGTCTATAGAGCCCCAAGCTATGAGCTTTTATGGCTCTAATTGTTTCTTCCGTGCCATTACTTTTAAGACTGCTGTCGAGTGAATACAATTTGGCCACAGAGGGAAGCATCATTGAGCACCGATCCAAGACTAATCTCAGACGCTCTCAGCGGACGCAGAATCAAAAGAGGAAGCTAATAACATGATATTTGCGATGGCGTGGATGAGCTTGAGAAAAAGAGAAGACAATGGAATAGTTAAATCATTGCAGCTCATTATTACCTCAGAATTCAGTCATATATTGTGAAATACTTCATCTCATCCTCCTCCAGCTTTTAACATCCTCTTTTCCCTCCCCTCCTTTTTTATTGTCACCATTTCTAATAGTGAGGGATTAACATTTAATATACTCTCCTGTCAAGGATTATGGAACAGGTGACACATTTTCATTTCAAGATCACTCCATCAAACACAATGTGTACAACCACAGCAAGCAGCAATATTTGATTTAGGATTATTGTAAAAAGAAAAATCACAAATGATACAAACAATTATGTTTGATGTAAGCTGCTTTTCATTTTTGTGCCACAAGTGGATTAAAATGATAAATCATTTTTCCTACTGGTTCATCTGAACATTAAACTCTCAAAACAAAGCCTCTCCTTCTCTTAGAACATGCAGGCCTACAGTACATACTCGCCAGATGTTGACAAAATGCCAATTCCTACTGCTTAAAAGATTTCCAGAGAATTATTCATCAATTCCATACTCTATATATCATACATTTGACTGACATAGGGACTGACTAAATGACAAAGGATAGTATCATCCTGTTTTCTCTGCATTTGCCATCACAACTTCCCAGCAGTCATAGCTCATCAGCAGTGTCAGACCGTATAAAAGAATCAAACAGCCTCTTGACACCATAAATGGGGGTTTTCCCTGCTAGCTATCAAAGATAACCACACCACAACAAGCCCAGCATGTGCAGCGCTTTCTGCAGGCCAAAGGCTAATTGGCTGGGCTTCAGCCGGTGTCAGTGAATGGCAAGACGCATGGATAATCATAGGCTATACAAACTGAGCTGACTGAGCCTCTGCAATCTACAAGCTGTATTATAAATAGTTATTCCTTTCCTTCCCTGATTTATTTGTTCGTTTATTTCCTTCTTAAAGCCTTTTTTCGCACAGGGGACAACAATAAAATAAAATAAATGCGGAATATTTGTTCGCTTTGGAAAGTTTCACTGACCACCTTGTGTGGCTGATCCATTTTGCCTTGAAGCTTCCGGTCAGTAATGTCAACTAAACTCAAGTCAAAATTCTTGGTCCTGATCGGTTCACACAGCCTACAATACATTTAAAAAAATGTCCACCTTTAAGAGAAAGTGATGTGACTTATTTGGCACAGTTATCTTTCGCGATAACCAATTTACAACTAGCCTAACTTGCATACTGTGTGCAGTACATTGACTTGATGTTTATATGGTGAAAAGTTACAACACTTCTCATATGATGATGATTATGATATTCTTAACATTTGCACTCGCCACAAACAACAGCCTATAATTTAGTTGTAAGCAGATATGTTTAGTAATGTTTTTGTCAACAACTTCAAATCTTCCTGTGGGCACCTGGAAGTGGAGGCTGGTGTATTAACAGAAAAATACAGTAAAACACACTTGTAATAACGTAAAGTACTGTATGTCTTCATATGGCAATGTTGATTGTATTTATAGAGCATATTTCATTACAAGGAAAAAAGGAGGAAAAAAAGAATATAGATACAAACACATATCAGCATGATCAACATTATATATATATATATATATATAAAACTTTATTTCACAGACTCAAGGTCCAAAAACACATAAACACTCAAAATGCCATTTTATCAGCATATAAGTGTATTGTGTTACAAACTACTTTTTAAATAAATGTATATATTTGATAGCTTATAGATCCTAAATCGAGAGACTTTACAGAACAGTTTTTCATCTATCAGGCAACGACTTACACAAAAAAGAAGGGATCACATAAAGCCATCCTCATATCTCTTTTGACAAGATTTGAATACGAGAGACCAATATGAAATGGGATAAAGGAAAAATAATGTGCCAGCATTTCTCTAAAAGATAAAGGGCTAATGCGTCCTTCCAAGAGATGAGAGTGTTGGAACAAAAGTCCACAAAAACTGTAGCCTTCTAGTCAAAGAGCCTCTCTTTTCATTGGAAAAGCAATATAGAAAATGAGGTGTGGCAGCAGCTGAAATGCATTTCCATTAGGAGCCAACCTCCTTGGCCTCCAAATGTGTGTTGTACTGTGCTTTTAGGCTTTCATGTGTGTGTGTTTGAGAGAGACGGGGAGAGGGAGAAGAAAACAGCAAATGTCTATCTTTTTTTATGGGATAAAGGACACACACAGATACACACTGCTTGTGTTACCTCTTGGAAACTGTGTTGGTGTGTTTAATCCTAAAGAACCACACTCAAGTTTATTCCTTGAACTCATCCACCACCTGTAACAAAGGCTGCTACTCCCTCCACCACCACCAACCCCCTTAGATAACAGGATTTGCCTCCATAAGAGCCGTTTTATCATGACTCAAGCTGTATTACTGGGAGATTAGAGAGAGGCTTGGGGATGGAGCCATGATCTTCCCTGCTGGGCGGGCCGGTGAGTTGGCTTGCGATGCTTTGGGTCAGCTTTTTCCAAAACAACAGACATGGACGTCTGTGTAGCTTAATCTCTGTGGCGGATTGTTATTTCTTGTTCCAAAAGAGTAAAAGAAAATCATTATAATCCAATTGTTGGAATGCCAATCAATTGCTCTGAGTCAAAAAGTGCTGAATTGACCTCATTACCATGATCAGGATTTGTACAAAAAGTCCATAAACTACTTCAAGTACATCAGCACTCTGTACATTTAGCTTGCTTATAATAGTAGTGATGTGATATGGAGGAAATCATTATCCTTTGAAGTTGTGAGACATCTTTCCGAGATTTCTTCGAAGGTCAATGAAACTCGGCCCTACCCTTTTCCTGCAGCCTATGGACAGATTGTAAAGATTGTAAATAACAACAGAAATAGCATTTATTTTGAAATAAATAAGTATGAGCATAAAAACAAAAGGATCTGTATCTGACAATACGGATCATCAAACGGGACCACTAGAGATCTTGTGATGCGATCACTCCAGCCAAATTGATTGCGGCCCTTCTCGGATCACACCCATCTTCAATCTTGGCCTTCATTTTGAACTACACACGTGCAGGTTTCATGACTTCATCCTGAACAGTTCAGATGCTATATCACATTTAGTCGAAATGACATACAAATACACATACACAGACTCACAAGGTGAAAACAGTACCTTCCACACGCTATCGCGTGATCACTGATAGAATCTGGAGCAGAAAATGACAATTAGCTCAAAGGTACATGTATTCTAATTAGGAGAGAACCAGTGCCCTAAAAAAGCCCTAAAGATATGGTATATTTGCATCATTGGCAGATGAGCTGCTGGACAATTTTGATTGCCATTAAAACAGATCAACAATCACTAGTAACTATGTATAATCCCACATTCCCAGGCCTCGTTCTAGCTCTGGGTCCTCTGAATCATTCCGGTTTCTGCTCCAGTCACTGCCCCTGGACATTGGTATGGCCTAGTAATTAGCACATATTGTGCCTTGATGTGATTGCTAATTATAACAGCTAAAGTTAGGCTTTATTCAGACAGATGGCCAAACATGGTCTTGTCTGCCATTTTTTATACGTAGCACTCCGTGATAAAAAAGCCACACATTTCTGTTACAGCACCTGCTCATGTTTTAATGCATCAGTCAGTAATAACACAAAACATTTTTGAAGTAGGTTGTTAAATCTACACATGTGGATAGTTTTTCACAAAAATCTGCATTGTAATTAATGAACACCTACACAACTAACGCAACCACTGCCTCTATTATATTAACAGTTAACCCCCAAAATATACTGCTGCGACACCGTAACTCTAAACCTTTGCATCAAGTGTCTCAGCTAATGGAATAACTACTCTGGAATTGATTCAATGGTTTCACTAATATGCTCACCAACCACTCTTTTGAGCTGCATTTTAGGAAACATCGTATTATGGACACAACATTTGAAGCACAATGGAGCACTATGTTGCTGTACATCTTCAGCTACAGCAAGATACTGGAAGCATTCCTTGCAGGCTGGTTGCATCACCTACAATCTGCAGATTGACACCCCCATATGAATGATATGCCACTCAAAATAGATCATGGGCTTTGATAGCGAGTGTGTGCACAGAATCAAGGCTATTGTATTTCATTCTAGTCCCATGAAGGTCAGGATGATGATGATGATGATGGTGGATTTCCCCTTGTCAAGGTTGTTAGTGTAGTGTGAGGTGTGTCAAGCACTCGCAATCATCAACATCAACAGCAACATCGTCATCATTACCATCATCATCATCACCATCATCATCATAGTCATCATCACCCTTACGTAACACAACCTAAGTTAGTTTGAACCACAGAGTACTTTGACAGAAAGGTCGTTGTGTTGGCATCATCAAAGGAAATGTGCGTCTGTTTGTAAAAGACACTGTAGGTGAGTTGAAAAGCAAGAGAATTTTCAAAAGCAGGTTTTTCAAACTGCATTGATATATGAAATATTATCTTTTATTGTGAGTATGATTGTGATGCAATAGGTGCAGGTGAGAATATCCCCAGTGGCATCTTATGAAAGGAGCTTTTAATGCTTTGTTCTCACACATTACAAACACATTATTTGTCGTGAATTGGACACATGACAACACCATGTCACATGAAAATATAACAGGTTTGGTGAAAGTGAATATTTGTGGATGTCCAATTAATTAACGGGGCGACTGTGGCTCAGTGGTTAGCAAGTTGGTCTTTCAATCAGAAGGTCGGTGGTTCGATCCCCGGCTCCGGCAGTCTGCGTCGTTGTGTCCTTGAGCAAGACACTTAACCCTCATTGCTCACCGTTGCTACGGTCTACTGTATATCATGTAAGTCGCTTTGGATAAAAGCGTCAGTGAAATGTAATGTAATTTACACAATGGACTTTTCAGCATGCATGCCTTCTCTTGGAGTAGAAATCCAAACTGAAATAGTCTGCAGTTACCAGCTGCGACAGTGTCTCTACATATGTGTGACCACGATTGCATTACAACCTTGCAAGTGTGCTCAAGACAAAAATGCACTTTGAATTACATTTTTAATGTAGAGATCATTTTTTCTCCTCTTCATTAAAAAACGCCGCCATGAAACTTTCCGGCGATAGGCTTAGAAAATAACAGTTAAAACCTTTGCGTTACTGGTAAACATCTGATTTTGTGGCAAGCAGATGTGGTATTATGTCATATCTGAGTCATTTCAGCTTATTTCTCACAACAAAAGGTTATCTATTGAATATATTATGCAACACTATATCACCTATTTGTCAACAGGCAACAACGTCATGGGACGCAAAACGAAAGTAATACTGGCCAGTCACAAGCAACAGAACAGTGCATCGAGTCAAAATAATTAGGACATATTCAAACAATGTAATCCATCAAATCACACTGTTTCTTACTCATGTTGAAATTCTAAGAGTCAATGCAAAAGTACATCTGAGGTAAAACACATAATAAACTCCAGCTAATGTGTTAGTAAGAACCTTTCACTTTCGCTCTCTTTCTAAAAGAGATGAAAAGGCTTTATGGTTAATCTGATTCTGAGATGTATACTATGTATTAAGGTAATCCTGTTTATTACTTTAATTTTGATGCTCAGGGATATAGGTGTATATATTTAGTTAATAGTATTTTCATTTAGCAGATGAATTGCCTTTTTCCTCTTCCAAACTATTGTTATTATTGTATTGGTATTGTATTATTAATGTCCTACTTTTATACAGTACTATGAATAACACATCTCAAACTAAGCTCTCTGTATTTAAATAAGGGCTGTTATTTCTACTGTAGTTTCAGCTGTCACAATGTGTTTTAAAAATGTTTTATGCCCCTGGTGGACCTGGCCAAATCTATTAACTATCCACTGGAATGCCATTAATTGTCAAGGCTCAGCCTATATTATATGGCTGAGCCTTGACAATTAATGGAGATGGTTTGTAAAACAAACAGAATACAGTAAAAGGCAGACCATGATGAAATATAATGCTTCTGCAACTAAGCTCAGGGGCAACAGATATTTCAGAATGTAACAAGACACAATGGTTGAGATACGCAATATGAAATGGATTAGTATAGGTGTAACTACACTGGTCCAGCAAAAATGGCGACGCTTCGTACTGATGTCTGATGAACTTTATTCGTCTTGCTTTCTCTCCCTCTTTCTCTCTCTCTCCGCTCCTCAGTCACCTCAGACAACGTGAAAACTATAACAAACATAAACATTGTGCATAAATTGCGAGCTCTTCTTGGAGTCTCTCAAGCAAGTGTCCGTCGCTAGACATGCTAGCACATATTAGCACATTAATAATGACACAAACTACAAAGTACACAAAAATGCAACACATGTAAACATAAAGGCAGGTCAACAACAATAGACATACAATGATAAATTAAACACTTTACCGTGTGCACCACTTGGACCACGTGCAGAATCCTTTCAACATGGGGTCGTTCACTCCTTTCTCCTTCAGCTAATCTACCCACAATGCCACAGTAATATGTCCACGCCCACTCTGGGTGTGGCATGTTGCCTTACCAGTTTACATTATAATACACATGTCTCCCTGACAGTTACACTCCCACCATGTTACTGTAATTTATGACAACCCTTATGCAAATATTCAACCAAATTCAGTAACTTTCAGAACCAAATAACTGTAAACCATTTTCATGTCAAACTGACACTTTTACATTTCCACACAACTGGGCAAATACATATTTGTCCTACTGAAATACTTTTGAGTTGTTTTCCACAAGCACAACTAATTTATGAATAGGACGTTCAAGAATTAGTCGTGAATCTTCTTCCCCTAGCTTTCTACTTCCTATCTGAAGTGTAACTTTTCTCACAAGACCATCTTCATCCTTGCCAGCATCAAGCACTCGTCCAAGTCTCCACTCATTGCGCGATATCCCTTCCTCTTTGACAATGACGATATCTCCAATCTTCACATTTCTTTTTGAAGAGTGCCAGCGTTGCCTGAAGGTGAGATTTGTCAGGTATTCCTTTCTCCACCTACTCCAGAATTGCTCTGTCATATATTGTACTCTTTACGACCTTGCTTAGTGTAGAATGGTCCAAAGCAATCCATCCCACATTAGGAGAATGGTGGTGAGGGATCGACACGGTCCGCAGGTAGATCTGCCATCCTCTGCGTCTGTTGGTCTGCGAGATCTCCTGCATATCACACATTGTTTGATGTGGTTTGCTACGACTTTGCTGCCACCAACAATCCAATAACCATTTGCTCTCAATTCATTGAGTGTTTGTCCTCTGCCTTGATGTTGAGTTTTCCTGTGGCAGTGATCTAGGATCAGCTGTGTGATTACACAATCTCTGGGTAAGATTACTGAATATTTCAAGTCAAAGGATAAGGAGGCATTCTTTAATCGCCCTCCCACCCTGAGAACCCCATCTTGCAATACTGGGTCAAGCTGGAACAATGTGTGTCTATGTGGCAGTTTGCCATGACTCAGTATTTGCATGTCCTCTTTAAAGGCATCCTCTTGTGCCAGTTTCACAAGTACCACACTGGCCGCTCTCCTATCTTCAACGTTTATGGATTCCTTAGGTTTGACTCTCTTTACGAGTCGCTGGATCCGAGCAACAACATTCAGTGCCGTATGCCATTTGGAGATCCTCTTAAATCTCTCCAAAAGTCTGCCCTCTTTTACTACCTGTGTCTGTAGTACTTGTGTCGTCTTGACTTCAGGATCGCCTATCAGAAGTTCTGGAGTCGAGTTTGGTATGACAAGGTCCCTTTTCCACAGGAAATCTGGTCCAGTAAGCCAATTTGAACTCATTAACTCTTCTACTTTGAGGCCTCTGGAAGCGTGATCTGCTGGATTTTGATCAGTGTTGATATAGTGCCATTGGGTAAGCTCAGTTAGTTCCCTGATTCTTTGAACTCTGTTTGCAACGAAAACATGAAACCTTCGGGCTTCGTTGTTGATGTAGCCTAGGACTACCTGAGAATCTGTCCAAAAATATTCTTGATCAATTTTGAGCTCAAGCTCCTCCTTTAGCACACAGCTGATGTTGACGGTGGCCTGCCGCCGTTGCCCCGCAGACGCCGCCTTCTTGTAGTTATCATCCTCGTCATCAGAGGAAGAACATTTCTGGGATTTCTTCTTCTGTTTGCTGCTTTTCTTCCCATTGCGATAATTCATCTTTGTTGGAGGCTTTCCGCTTTTGATTTTGTGACTAGGCTCATAGTCTGATGCCGTTTCGTCACTGTTGTACTCCGCTGAGGAGTCTGATTCAGACCCACTCCCAGATCCAGTGCCCGATCCAGAGTCAGAGGAAGCTGAATTTCTTCTTCGTTTGGACCCGCTTGATGAGTCAGATCCATCACTACTTGACAAGTCCTCATCAGATCCACTATTTGAGGAGCTTTGTCTTTTCTGCTGCTGAAGTTGCTGTTTTCTGAGCATAGCAGATCTCTGCACTGCTAGGATACTTGGGTTGGACTTCCAGAACTCAGCTCCATCAATGTTCTCATGTGTTCGTTCATTCAGAAGTTGTAGGAACTGTATATCATCCTGTGATATACTCTTTTCTCCAGGAGTAGTATCCTTGAAGTCTGTTTCTAGGGCTCTGATGACACTAGCTGGTGTCAATAGTGGAAGTTCCTTAACTGATACACGATGACACAAACCTGTCACTTCTGTTGACGTTGCCACCAGGGGAGAACTGCCAACAATGCTCCAGCCCAGATCAGTTTTGACAGCATATGGCTCTTCATCACCTCCTGCGATGACTTGTTGAGGCAGCAATGCTCTGGAGCAGTCATAACCGATTAGGAGACCAACCCCACAGTCCATTAACTCTGGTATTTCCTCTGCTAATTTATTCAGATGTTTCCACCCTTTTGCCGTTTCAGGAGTGGGAACATGAGAACGTTCAAGTGGAATGAAGTCTCTGGTGTAGACAGGTGGTAAGTTGATAAAGCTTTGTGAGGAAAAACCCCTAACTCTAAGACCACTAACTCTTTCACTCTGTATAATGGAATCTCTTCCCATCATAGTGGTAAGCTTTAACTTGACTGGTTCTACACTTGCCCCTAACCCTCTACCTATCTCTTGGTCTACAAAGGTGTTGCTACTCTGTGTATCCAACAAGGCATACACTAAGGTCTCCGTTTCAGGTGCGGTTGTTGAAGAAATCCATACAGGTAGTATCATGGATGTCCTCCCACCATCACTTTTGCCTACACAACAAGAAAGAGAAGACATGTTTCCATCTTGCGAGGCATGAGAAGGAGATGGGACTGCAGCCGCAGATGGACGGTTCTCATGAAGTGGTGTTGGGTGATACTTCTTACATGTACCACAAATTGCTTTGTTTTTGCAGTCTCTTGAAATGTGTCCTCTCCTAAGACAGCCAAAGCAGAGGTCGTTGTCAACTATAAACCTTTTCTTTTCTTCGACAGACTTATTTGCAAATGTCGAGCATTTGTGGATGGAATGGCTCTCTCCACAGCACAGGCATGTGACAGGGTTTGAAGATGAGGAGTTTACTCTCTTAAATCTGCTTGACTCGTTTGAGCTGTTCTCCACAGCATTGTAGGTTCTCATCACAGTTGGATCAGGTGCTTCCATACTTGTGATGAACGCATTAGCCTTTGGGCTCTTTGTATCTCCCTTTTCCTCAGTATTCTTCAAGGCTTGAAAGGAAGTTATAGGATTGCATGCAATTTCTGCTTCATCAGCCACAAATTCAGCAAACTCATTGAAATTAGGATATTCCTCTGTTTGCTTCAACTGCCTTGTGACATGACGATTCCAGCGCGAGGTCACCCAGTCAGGGAGTTTTTTCAGCATTTTCAGATTCTCTTCACAGTCATTCAACACCTGGAGCCCCTTGATGTGTGGCATTGCGTTGCTGCAGACTGTTAGGAAATCACTGAATTGTCTCAGTTTAACTGATTCTCTTGAGCCAATCTTTGGCCAGTTGTTCAGTTTATCTCTAAATGCACGTTGGATGACAAAAGGGTGGCCATAGCGGGCATTTAGTACATCCCACGCCTGGTCGTAGGCCTCATCATCCTTTCGATAAAAGCTTCCATCCAACACAGATCGTGCCTCACCACTGATGTACTTCTGCAGATAGAAAAATCTGTCTGCTGGATTTGTGCATCGCTGTTCTATTAATGTCTTAAAACTCATGCTCCACTCTAAGAACTTAAGTGGGTCCCCTGAGAAGACTGAAGGCTCAGGTGCAGGAAGTCTGGTAAGAACCATTGTGTCATGTAGGGCTTGTACTAATGATAGTTTGTTATTGCTCTTACGTGTTTGTTCCTCTTTAATCTCTGTAAGAACTGGAGGACCATTGTCCAGCTCACCACACGCTACGCTCTTCTCATCCAAGGCTTCATCTGAGTCAGCTTCTGAATATACCCTAAGCTTAGCAGCTATTACTTCAACATCTCTCTGATTTTCCAGTTTTTTAAGTTCTTGCCTTTGTGCAGCAATTGTCTCTTCCATCTTTATTTCAGCTTTCTTTGCAGCCAACTGTGCGGCACATTCTACTCTTTGTGCTGTGATGCTTTGCTGCTCCAAGGAAGAGTTGGAATGGCGACTACGAACAGTGGATTTGGAGATTGTGGTTCCAAATACTGAGTGGGCGTACTCTTGGTCAAGAACTACATGAACTCTTGCATTTTCTGCTTTAGCATCAAACTCCTCTAGCCCCACTTCGCTCATGCGTACATTCATGAGCCCTATCAAATCTCTTGTTACTGCAGTGCAAGAATCCATCTTTCTTCTAATTTCTGTAGAAGGCACAGAATGAGATCTTAGAAATTCGTACGCATCTTTCACTTGTGTCTCCAGACCTTCAGCAGCATCCATCATGTTTGCTAAGTCTTGGTCGGAGCACTCATCCTTAAGTTGAGTACGTGTTGCTCTCACCTTTTCTTTCCAACTTTGATATAGCCTGAAGAATTTATTCTCTCCATGGGAAACTTCTCCTTGCTTCAGCTCCAACATTTTGGATGTTAATTTCCTCTCTCGTGAGGATTTCCTGGGTTCAACGTTGTCAGTGGTAGAGGTAGGCTCTATTATTGCCACTCGGTGTATTTCTATTTTCGCATAAGTATCACCTATGAGTAACTCTAACCTCTCCCTTTCAACATCATCAGTTTCTGATTTTAATTGTTCATTCAACTTAGTCAGTTCTAATTGCAAAGACTTAATTTGTTCACTGAGTTGCCCCTGTGTTTCTTCACTGTGCACAGACATTGTGCCCTTTTTTTTTTTTTTTTTAATATAACACTTTAACAGTAAATAACTGCTAACACGCAAATAACCTTGACCACTATGTCATTTTGAGCAACCTTAGTGCTTGTGTTTTGTAAGTCTGAGTAACTTCCTCAAATTAGCCACTTAATATATTAATTACAAAGTGCATTTGAACTCTCAGATCAGAACATTAAACCATTCATAACAATGCTACTAGTAAAGCAAGAACAACAATTGGGCTATACTAGATGAACACTCTTATAAATAGACAAATAACTTTCAACCACAATTTCTTCTCTGTCAACTTAACCAATGTCCATAAAGTTGTGGTGTAACAGTCAAACCTGATGCAGTGTGTAAGGAAGTCGTGTCTCCTGAAGACGGCGACGATGAAACAGTCACTGCGCACTGAAGCCTGTAGACAGGATATTTGCAGATCTGTAGGTTGCGCTGGCGAATGTTGCCCTCTGCTGGCGAAGTCGCGGTACTCTCAACCCGCCAATATCAGGAGCCAACAGTCCCGTCTTTTCCCGTTAATTGGCAAGCGACCAACGTCCTCTGTCACTGCGCACTGCCCCGGTGGTCGTGCTTCCACCTCTCTTGACACGTGCTGATCCTCACTCTTAACCGTCGGCCACGTTGGCGGTACGTTTTCACTGTAACTACACTGGTCCAGCAAAAATGGCGACGCTTCGTACTGATGTCTGATGAACTTTATTCGTCTTGCTTTCTCTCCCTCTTTCTCTCTCTCTCCGCTACAACGTGAAAACTATAACAAACATAAACATTGTGCATAAATTGCAAGCTCTTCTTGGAGTCTCTCAAGCAAGTGTCCGTCGCTAGACATGCTAGCACATATTAGCACATTAATAATGACACAAACTACAAAGTACACAAAAATGCAACACATGTAGACATAAAGGCAGGTCAACAACAATAGACATACAATGATAAATTAAACACTTTACCGTGTGCACCACTTGGACCACGTGCAGAATCCTTTCAACATGGGGTCGTTCACTCCTTTCTCCTTCAGCTAATCTACCCACAATGCCACAGTAATATGTCCACGCCCACTCTGGGTGTGGCATGTTGCCTTACCAGTTTACATTATAATACACATGTCTCCCTGACAGTTACAATAGGTTTTCTTCATATGTCATCATTATAGGAATGTTAGGTTGACTTACGCCTGATTTAAATTCCTGTGGTTGTGCGCCTATGCATTCTGTTTGAGGCACCTCTTTCGCACCACGCATAAGTAGTACTACATTTATAGCATGTCATTTATTGATGAAGAGCAGTAAGTCATGTTCCAAGATCGAATAAGGTTGTTGTTGTTGTAACAGATGCAATGTCTTTTTCTGGAAATCCCCGTTCTCGGTTCTATTGTACAATCAAACTCCAGCGTCCGCAGTAGCTGCCGCACAATCACATTTTTCAGGAGGTGAGCGTTACTTCTCTCTCCAGTTGAAATGTACCGTGCCAATATAAATTTCACAGAGACTAACTTCATTTTATATTCCTACATGGACTGGTACGCCTTGGCCTTGCGTCTGGGATTTCACCTTTAGCATATATTTTTTTCTCGTCCACAAATATAGAAAAATGTAGAGAACTTGACTTCAATTCCTTTGGGTATATTTGGGTTTTTTTATTTGATCGTGGACATCTTTATATTTATATGGTTTATGTCCAAGTGAATTATTGTCATTATACAACAGAGTTGCTCAACAAAATGTCTGATCAAGCAACCAAATGTCTGTCTAATAAGGATAGTTCATGATTTCTCTGAATACATTTAGGCCTTTTTGTCACCCAATTATAATTACTTGGGAATATATTTAATAATTAACATTAGAATTGACCCAACCGGTCAAAGTTCAAACCAGGCAAGCAAATAGAGATTCTGACAAGATCATTAAGAGAAGATTATGACTTCAAATCCCACGGCTGGTCAATTGATCTTTTACTGACTATTAATACAGGGCAAGTTATTCATGTACAAGGAATATTTATGAGGCAATAAAAATGTAAAATGACTATTACCCTTGCCTTACTAGTGACTAGTTTGTTATACTGCAGACTTCATAGTCTTACTATTTGCTACAATTCATATGGTAATACATTACGTTAGTTCTTTTGATCTTTTCTTAAATTTTTTCCAAAGAATTTAAAAAGACCAGAATAACACAACGTAGTAGTGTGACAACCATACAGTATGTCCCTATAAGATGCAGAGGAGAATCATCTTTAAAGCCGAGAACAAAACATGTAGATTTATAAAGACAAACAAATACACATGTAATGAACGCAGCTTACATATTTGGGAAGCTTCAACTAACATCATGAGTGTTCTGCAAATGGCACAGCATCAGCATGCAGATGATCAATATTTACACCGACTATGGATTAGTACGGCATACAACCCCACTTCAAAAGACGAGAACTACTTCTGATTCACCAGAAGTTGTAGTGTGCCAATTTAATTTAAAGTCCGTAGAATGATTACCATTGTACATGGTTGAAGCTGCAGATGTGTTCAGCTCTTTAAACTCAATTGCTACCTCTGATCCCTCCATCTCCCAAGAACCGTCAAACTCGTCCTCTTTTCTCTATAATATCCTATCCCCTTATACATTTCTTAACTATGCTTCCACTGCCCTGCCCTTTCGCCTTTGCTTCCCTCTGTTATGCTTTGCTTCACTCTAGCTCTCTAAATTAGTATAGACAGCCAGAGGTGCGTGTATTCCTATATATTGATCTATCCATTTTTAATGCCCCATGCTACCATGAGGAGGAACCATCTTATGCAAGTTCCGCTGGGCCAGTGATGCTGTCAGGGCTTGTTGCCGCTCTGTGCTACTTAGAGCGAGAGCAGACGACCTTGGAAGTGCATTAAGAGCGTTCCCAGGAGACGCGGACGTGTCCATCAGTCCCTGGTCCCACATGAAAAATCTGCAGGGGACCCCAGATGGTCTTTACTGGACATATCTTAAGGGAGAAGATCCACCCAAAAATTGAATTAGCATGTTTTTATCTGGGGTGTTTGCAGGAAGCCAGTCCAGACAAACCTTTACTACAATAAGAGTGCAGTTTCATTGTTTTCAATGTCAACCATTTTACTACAATAATTAAAAAACAATTCTCACTTTAATTTTGATAGTATTAGATTGTTTTCTGAATCAATCGTGCAACCTTTATTTCACTTTGTTCATACATTTGGATTAACATGCTTGTGAACTTGAGTTTCTTTTGGATTTAGGGTAGAATTTTCTTTCAGAGACATACTGCCACTCAATTGCTTAACTAATAAAAATTTCAAAGCATGTTCTCTCTACTGTAAGTGAGGGTATCAATTAAGAAGGGAACCATGCAAGCCACCCTTGGCCCTGAGATCACAGTGTCTCTAGAGCATAAAAGAGAGACTGGCTGAATACCAGACATAGTTTATGATTCATCCATCACTCATTTGACTTTCCTTTTCATATCCATTACCATCTGTACAACTAGACTGTCCTCGTTCGCTGAGTCTCTTTTTGTTTCTTCTGTTCTCTCAATACATCAGCTAATTTCCTCCCTGTGATAAAGGCACTGTCACTAATGTAGGCCTCAGACGGTTAATGACCAATTAAAACACAGTCTGCCGAGATGGAAAGCAGCTAATTGCTCACGACTTGGAGTGAAGCTATGGGAAAAGGGATTGGTTGTGGTGATGGAGATGAGAACACAGATGAGGGACAAGAAATGTATTGAGCAGAACTGGATGACAGAATCAGAATCAGAATCAGAACCATTTATTGCCATGTATGCTTACACATACAAGGAATTTGTCCTGGCGGGAAGGTGCATACATTTAACATTTAACAATACACATTTAACAGTTAACGCAGTGCAATAAATGAGGATGAATGGATGAATGAATATCTACATTGAGACAGCAGCATAACAAAATACCAAAAGTAAGATAAAGTGCATGGAATGTGCATGAGTGTAAGTGTTGTGTGAAAGTGGCAAGTGCAATGCCCAGGTGTCAAGTGTATTCAAGTCAAGTATAAGTATAAGGCTATGTGCAGGGGAGTGTCCGGTGGGAATTGTCTGGGGGTGACAGAGTCATTAGAGTCAGTGGGGGACCCGGGCTCTGTTGATGAGCCCGACGGCAGACGGGAAGAAACTGTTTTTGTGGCGTGAGGTCTTGGTCCTGATGGACCGCATCCTCCTGCCAGAGGGGAGGGACACGAACAGAGGGGAGGGACACGAACAGTACTCTAATACAGTTAATAGCTGTGTTTTTAATTTTAGAAATATGTGTTTTAAAGCAGGCATAGACAATATGTGTTTGGCATCTTTGGGCAAATTCTGCATCTCCTCTTGGCTCTGGTTTCAGGCTTTTGAAAAGTTAGCCCACGGCGGGAGACTTTAGTCAATCACATGCATATATTACTCTTTCTGCCTTCCTACACCCTCTCCAACGAATGACAGGAGGGCTGGTGGAGGGCTGGGGGAACACTGTCAAGGAATCCAAAGTGTCCAAGAGAACCTAAGGTAAGGAAGAACGTAGACCATGTCTCCACCGTATATGTTCTCGACACTCACCCCACCAAAAAAAGCTGCCCATACTGCCACACTGCATGTAGAGTGTGCACAGACCACAGTTTGGGGGGTCCTTTCTGTCAGTTGTTTCTTGAATAAGGCTTTACCAACCATAATCATCCCTGGAGCTCAGGAACAGCTGTTCAGTGCTTCTGATGGGGCTTATCCATTCAACGTAACATGTTAACACACTTAAGTGGGCAAAGCAGATGACACTTTGCCTCCCTGTCCCCAACATGCAATGGAAGACAAATCCCATCTAACTGTATAACCTTCGATCTAAAAGAACTCTTTAAGTTCTTTCGGTTTGAGGGTAGCTCCGCTATGGTCACCATGAAGCAGTAAGCAACTGGGATGCACCAACAGAGCATATCATTCACACACTCTCTTAGCAGCAAAGCTGTCTTAAAAGACAACACTGTCAGGGAGCGCTCCTGAGGCTCAAAGAAATCTTTCCTCAAGGCCTCAAGCACCAATGGCAGTTCATACTGCGAGGAGGAGGAACACATGACCATTGTTTCTCACCATTGTTAATCATTGTTTCCTGACCACCAGCAAGAACCACTTCACAAAAGGATGGCCAAAGACCGGTCAAAACCCTAGTGCTGTATATACTTTTAACGATGGCATGAAACAGCCACATATCCACCACACAGAAGGAGAGAATAGATTCAACTGCACAGGACAGGGGATCTAGCCTCCTTTCCTTGCATCAGCATTGGAACCCTGACCACGTTGCCTTGGCTCAGTCAATGGTAGATCCAACTCTTGCTGCCGTGATCGTTTGCACAACCTGTACAGACAATCACAGGATCACAGGATCTAAGGCTGTCGATGATGGCCAACGTGCCTGTCTCACACCTCACCTGAAACAGAGCGCATTTGTCTCATTATCCCTTTTTGAAAAAATACTAATTATTGTTTTATTCATGTCATTTAGGTTGAGAAAATGTATATTGCACATACATAGAAGTAGGTAGACGCAAACCTATTTGTTGAAAACATATTTTAACATGCATTAACATGCTTGAACACATGGACAAATTACATCAGTATATACATTCATATAAAGGTGCACAGACAGTAAGCACACTCAAACACACTTATATACATACAGACATGCACAGTCACACAAGATCAATCCACGCAGAGACAGAAAAAAAACACGTTCAAAAAAATACACAGTATGTCTCACACATGCCACTTATCTTGAGGAGACATGATTCTCAGCCCATTGCAGTCAGCAGCCCTTTGGGCTTTCTCCCTCTCTGACAGTGTGTCAGGCGGGCCTGTTCTCAGCTGCTGGCTCGCACTGAGTGAGGGACCAGCCTAATGAGATCACTGGCATCCAATTCGAGAGGGTCAGTGCTCATTTCGAGCAATTCATTTTTAATTGGTCTCAAATCTAATCCATTTCATAATGTCAGCTCCTTTGCTCATCTCACCCTGAGGCGGCTGAGTGACACAGTGATTCCCTTGATGTTGTTAGTCCTGTGTGTTATTACATAGCCTGAAGTTATTGAGGATGTTTCTGTGACTGTTGCTTGGCTGGTTGCAGTTGCTGCAGCGACGCTACCATAATCCTTTGCCCACTGCAGCGCTGATGCCGCCCTTCAACACTGATGATGAATTGTAATGAACCTCATAAAATAAAGATATCTTGCATGCTCTCACAATGGCTTGACAATCAACCTAGCATTGCAAGGATGACATCAATTATTTAGTGGTTTCATTATGTCTGCTGATCATTCATTAAAAGGCAACTTTGATATTAACTCCGAGCAAAACACTCAACCCCAGGTGCTCAAGAAGAGCAGAGGAGACGGCACTCGGGTGCCAACGCTCACAATGACATTTCTTGAAAAGGACAAATATTAAAATGGCATAGTACAAAGTCTACGCTATTTCTCAATCTTTTGAAGGAGTCCATGATGTACTTTGTCTCTATTTGGATTTGCCTCTCTTCTCCTTTGATCTCTTCTCCTTATTTTCCTCTACTTCTGAGCTTACCCTTCCTCCATCTAACTTGTGCGACCAGCTGCGCCTCTTGCTTTGCTTCCATCAAGATGTCACTTCTAATTTGCTGGTTGTGCTGACTCCATCCCTGCTAGCAATCAGTGGCGAAGACATCCATTACTCCTAGTCGTGACAGGTCCCCTCACAGTCCCGCTGGACGTTAATGGCACCTGACAGAACACAGGTTTACTACTTAGCAAACTGACCCCCCAGAGACAGCCGATGGGGCTAACACATGCTTGCATGGTTTACAAGAACCCGACAGGGGAAGGTAACACACAAAGCCTTGTAATGTCTTAGCAGGATCTCATACTGTCCCAGCAGGGCATTTTCAGGTACTTTGTAGACAGAAAAGTAACGTTAACTGGATTTAAATCACTCTCTCACATCCTACTAGTAGATGGAAAACTCATCTCATTAAATTTGAAATTCAGAGCATATCTAGTGCCTCCTCATCGCCGCTCAACATGGCGACGACTGAGCCGGCAGCTCACAGCTCACAGTTCTTACAGCAATAATTGAGAGAACTGACAGAGCTAACAGTTTTTACCTGACAATTAACTGGAGCTCGGCGTTTCATTTCTATACCGTCACCGCATGAGTGCAGTGAAGAACGAGTGGGGCACACTCACGTGCACTAACATGCACTAAATTACACGCTCGTCCGGCCTGGCTATGCTAGCACATGAGCAAACAAAGCACAGATGAGCTTGGATATCAACACACACAGATAATTACTTAATTCTTACGCCATTACATCTTTACATCGCAAATGGTTATTTGCTGCAAAATAATGCCCATAAAGAGAACCTTTAAGTAAAAAAAATCACTGAAAACCTCAAATCAATTCTTCAACATTAGTTTGGGAAATGTCAAAACCTTCTTTTTATAGATATTTTGATTGCTCACTGCCGTGTGTGCCACGATGCAGGTTACTTCTTTTTGAGAGCACTTTCTTGAGGTTGTTCCTGTGTATTCTGCCAATCAAAAGGCTTTTTGTGTTTGTGAATTCTTTGGTCAAGGCTATTAGCTATTTTGTCAACCAGCAGGAACCAAGTGAGTGCTTCTACACTTACTGTCTGGAAGCCTCTAAAGATCTAAGTCTGTAAGTGCGTCTGCATGTAGCATGTACATATCTTCTGTAATGTATTCTCTGTGTGTTTACCGTTTTAGTTTAATCTTGTGTTGTAAAGATGCTAATCGCAATGCTAATCGCGATTAGCATTTCATCATTGACATCCATGTTAAAATTAGCTTAGATGCTAACTGTTCAAGGGAGTCTTATGTTAATGGTTTCTTGCCTTTTCTGGCATAATGGCTGTATATTGTGTCATTGCTTACTATTTATGTGTGTGTGTGTGTGTGTGTGTGTGTGTGTGTGTGTGTGTGTGTGGACTGTTTGTAAGCATTTTGTGTTGTGTTTCCACAGTTTTACATGATCAAGATCCTTACTAAAAACTCTAAACTACACTCAGGATTCATGGGTTTTTATTTCATGGATCTGCTCTTAGCTATCTGCTAAGCTAACTTCCAGAAGCAAGAGCAGACTAATGTCCATTTACCAACACTATGCATTGTGTTTGCAAGATGTTTCACTAAAGATACATCTGTTCATTAAAGAATATAAAATGTCAAAGTCAATCTCCTCTGTACTCTCTCACTTATCTGATATACAATGCCATCCATCAGTCAGTACAAGTAAAAAGTAATACAAAATGTGACCATAGCATCCTCAGCAAGTTTTGTTCTGCACTTGCTACATATTTTTAAACAGTGTTCATTATTTGATGAGCTTGTTAGGTGTGCAAGGCAACGTCTTGTTGGGACAATAAACATTGAAACTAACTTTAACCGAGAGGCTGACACACCAAGAGGAGTCGTAACTCTTATTGCTGCTTGTCCACAGACAATTGAGAGTGCACAGTAGCACCTACCACCTCATTTGGCAAGCACAACCTCCTCACAGAGGGTGACAACGTTGGACCCGAAGCAATTGGTTTATATTACCCGACAGATAAGGCAATAAACTAATAGGGTGATGATGTCCTCACTCCTTCGCCGGTTATAAAGTTTTAGCTCCATGATTTACTATTTACAGTTCATCTCATGTTAATTTCCTTTTAAAAGCGTCCACATTAATTAAGTGAACAGCGATGAAAGACCACTTTATAGACACCTTTCTTTCATCATTGAATAAAATGCATGATTTTAATTACAGAATGCCGGCTCTGTTAATTAGCATTACCTCAGGTACTCCATAATAGAAAGTGGAAAATGATCTGTGTTTTAGACTTTCTGTCATAATAATAATGCATTTTTTGTGTAGTGCTTTAAAAGGTACTCAAAGGCACTTTGCATGGTAGAGACAAACAATAAAGGCAATAACATAAACAAGGCAGATAGATGACATTGTAATTATCTTATATAGTAATGAAATAAACAAAAACATACATAACTAGCATCACATGTTAAAAGCAGATTTAAATAAGTGCGTTTTAAATGCAGTTTTGAAAGCGAGTGATGGAAAATATCTGAGGTGCTGGGGAGAACGTTCTAGAGGGAGGGGGCAACAATGGAGAAGGCCCTGTCTCCCCAGGTCCGATGCTTGGACAGAATGAGGGGGGTAAGGAGCTGCGTAGACGGGTGATTTGAAGAAGAGGGTTTGCTTGAAAATTATATCAAGGTTACGAATGTGTGGAGGCAGGAACAGTAGTGTCATCTAGGGCTGCAACAACGAATCGATAAAATCGATAAAATTCGATTATTAAAAGCGTTGGCAACGAATTTCATTATCGATTCGTTGTGTCGCGCGATTATTACGCCACTCAATAAGTCACGGAGATGTTTGAGTATGACAAAAAAAGTTGAGTTGAGCGCGGAGCAGAGCGGAGGTCGAGGAGAGACCAGCTGAGACCGTAACGTTGACTGAAACACATCGCGGAGGTAAGGCCGTTCAACAGGCAGCTAGTAGAGGCACTTCCGGTTGAGGCTCTGGTGCTGCGGCTAGTCGGCAGGTTGTGTTCCGTTTGATGTGAAGACGTAACGTCCCTACAGGAGCTTGCTGCCGTTTACTCGTTATTATCTTGACAAGTTAGCGTTAGCTCGTAAGAACAATGTGTCTGAACAAAGGAGTGAGAGAGAGAGAGAGTGTGTGTGTGTGTGCGCGTTTCTGTGAGTGTTTGAGTGAGTGAGTGTGTGTGTGCGCGTCTGTGAGTGTGTTTGTATGTGTGTGCGTCTGTGAGTGGCGTGCGTCTGTGCGTGTTTGAGTATGCGTGTGTGTGTGCGCGCGTCTGTGAGTGTCTGTGGGTTTGTATGTGTGTGCGTCTGTGAGAGTTTGAGTGTGTGTATCTGAGTGTAGTGTAGAGAACCAGTTCTGACGTTCAAACAAATCCTGTTAAGTTTTCTGATTAGTATTTTTCTTTATTTTTTTATAAGTTATTTATTGTTCTGACAGCTCAGGTCCCTTTAAACAAAATGTTGTGCAAAATGTTTTGTGCACTTTATTTAATAAAAGCCTATATATTTGGCAGATATAAAGCATACATGTGTATGTTTGTGTTAGTCCATTATTTGTATTATTAGTTGGAGTGCTTCAGCATGAAGCACCCAACTATTGTTCTTCGAATCTTTATTATTCTATTTCTTCCGTACGTATTTTGAAAGGTTTTTCCTCCTTCATATGTTCAGCTACAGAAACTCTTCAAATATTAAAAAATTCAGCTCCTTCAGGAGAGGGGTGCTATGACCTTTCATATTTTTAACTTTTCAACTTTTCTTAATATTAATCTTTTTATGCGTTTTCTTTAACATGGGATTCCTATGGAGAAAATCCTCAACTTTAACAGCTTATAGGTTCAGCATACTTTCAGCTAAAGATACCATTTCTTTAAAATGTAGACATACTTTTCATCTATGACTGCATATTTTTAAATATTTTCTATCTTTTAAGAATTTTAAACTATGAATTTTTGAATTTATTAAATATCTCTCCCTACGGGGCAGAGCTGTGCTTCTCCAATCGCCATGGTAACCATGGCGCGTGTGGGTTTTTTGTCTTTGATGTTCGCTCTGTCTTTGATCTATATTGAGCTATTTTCAGCTTAATTTAGCAATTTTCTTTTCACTTATTCTTTTCAAATATTTAAGCTTTAAGCTTCAGCTTTTAGCACTCCAACGCATTTTCAGCAGGAAATGCTCTTTCTAGTTACTTTAAAGATTTCCTTTTCGGTTCACCTTCTTTTGTTGAACTCATTAACGTTTTGTTTTTCCTCAAAGTCATGCAGATCTTCCCACACCTACAATACTGAGATTTACTTTTTCAGCAAATATTTCATTTTTTCATGCCGTTTATTTGTTAAGCGCCCTGAAGAATGCATGTGATTTAGGATGTGTCGTGATTTATTAGATTATCGTCATAAAAATGACTTGACTGCTGTTTTTTTTCCCACCCATTTTCTGATTATAAAACTAACACGTCGAGCACATTTTGCTCATTTATTAAAGAAGCTGCCACAATTAGAATGTTAAAATATGAAAAGCAAAGAAAGCTATCTGTAGAATAAGGCACATTGATTACTGGAGATTAACAGTACATTTTGTTGAGTAATAATTTCGGTAAAACGAGGACCGAAGGGAAGAATAACGTTTTAAAAGTCTGAACAAATTCTCCTACAATATCCTCCCTCCCTCTGTGGCTTTGTAATGGAGTGAACTGGACCAGACATCTGGGCGTCCCCATTAGCCAGGCCGGTGAATGAAAAGCCATCTAATAATATGGATGATGCGATTTCCATGAAAACCGTGGACTTGTGTTTCTGTCTGGGCTCTGAGGGCCGAGTGACTCAACAGCTGATGGACTAAAACCGGCAAAATCCACAATTATATTCCATCACATCTTCCATATAGTTCCGCAAAACTTGTAAAAGCAGAGCGAAAGGCAAAATTACAAAACTGTAGTTTCTAACCCTGAAGTCACACTTTCATCTGTGCTGTTGTCATGGCAGCAGGGCCTTCAGAAAGTAGGGACGAGAAGATCTTCTCACGGAAACAACATCAACAAACCCACTCACAGTGGGCCGCTTTGAAAACATCTTCCATTTGTGGGTGAATGACACCTCACCTTTTCCAAAATATATATATATATTTTTAAGGCTATGATCGTCTACAAAAACAAAAGTAGGGAAAGTCCCTCTATATCCAGGGGACTCACATGAGGTCAGGAAAGTCCCTCCGCATACAGGTCGCACGATATCCATGAGGGGTCTCACCTTATATATAGGAGGGGTCTCGCCCTATATCCGCTATAGGGCAGAGACCCCTCGCTAGCGGATATAGGGCCGAGCCCTCCTATATATAGGAGGGGTTTTGCAGGAGTCGCAGAAGTAGGGTCAGCAACAGGATCAGCAGAAGCAGAATCAGCAGCAGCAGGAGGATCAGCAGGAGCAGAATCAGCAGCAGCAGGAGGATCAGCAGGAGCAGAAACAGCAGCAGCAGGAGGATCAGCAGGAGCAGGAGCAGAGGTCAATGAAGAAGGAGTTCCAGAGGCAAGAGAAATAGCGAGGGGTCTCGGCCCTATATCCGCTAGCGAGGGGCGGCCGCCCTATATCCGCTAGCGAGGGGCCGCCGCCCTATATCCATGAGGGGTCGCCGCCCTATATCCATGAGGTTTCTGAGTCACACACAAAATCTCTCTACATCTGAGGAGCGAGTGTTACCTGCTTAAAGCACGTTGTGGTGTGTGTTCGTCTCTAATAACGCGCATGGGCATAGTGGCGCTACGCGCGCGGCGGCTGAACGTCACGGGTCATTACGTCGGGCTTTATCGGGTCAGCAGGGAATACAGCTGGAATACAGAGTGCAAAGTAACCCGAACCGACCTGTCCTGCCCCTCAGTCTCCGCGTGAGGTAACGGTACAAATGAGTGCGTCACCAGGTGTCACAGTCCGGATCCAGCGCGCTGGGACGCAGACGGCTGTGGCCGCCAGGCGGCTTGAAGGCCGCCGACCGGGCACACGCATCCCGGCTGCACACTGACAACCATCACAACCGACAAATAATAAGTGAGCCTCGTATCCACAGCTCTTTGCATGCAACACAACACACCTGTTAACAGCCATTGCGTCATTGTGTGTATTCACTAAGGTACCGCAGGATGGGAGCGGGGCCTTTCTGGCGGCAGCGGAGCCAAAAGCTGCATTATTGAGCGAGCTGGAGTTTGACCGTGACGAAACGGCCACAAAGAGGGCGCCCCCCACCGGGCTGAGCCCGGGGTGTAGAAGAGAAAGACACCGTTTTATTTGTAGAAATAGAACCGCATTTCTTGGTCTGTATATGAATATTTGATTGGTGAATGGGATTCACAAAGCGGCAGTACGATGAGAATAGAGGTGTATTAGGGGCCCTAATTGTGTCCCCCTCATGTCCTAATAATCCTCCTCCCGTGGTCATAGCGAATGCCCTATTTAAACAAATAAAAAACAACGTACAAACAAGAGTACTGTGCATCCTGAATCACACACCCGGACGCACGCAGCTCGTTCAGACTTCTGTCAGGAGCAAATGGCGGGTTGGAGGCGTATGACGGTCGAAGCAAAGTTTTTGTCTCATCACCATTTTTACAGTAAAATCTGCCCTCGAATTTGGCTCGTTGCTAGATTCATTATTTGATTTCCTCACAACGTATTGAAACCCAGCAACAGAGCGTCAGAGGCCCGGTGCGTGTCCCGGCGGATCCGTGAAGCCTCGTCATGTCGGACCCAGCGAGGATGGGTCTCTCCAATATCGTATAAATGCTGTCTTCACATAGCAATAAGGTCCAATATTACATTATATGAATGAACGGGCCTGCTAATAAGCTCAAGGACGTTTTTAAAGGTCTGCCCTTGCTTCATGCTGTGACGGTTACCCATCCGGTTCAACTGAACATTGTTGTTCTCTACCGTCCACCTGGTTCCCTGGGAGATTTCTTGGAAGAATTAGACGTCCTCCTATCAAGTTTCCCAGAAAATGGCCCCCCTCTCATTCTTCTAGGTGACTTCAACATCCAGACCGAGAAGTCATCTGACCTGGTGCTCCTACTGTCCTCCTTTGCTCTCTCACTCAGTCCTTCACCTCCGACTCACAAAGCTGGAAATCATCTTGACTATATTTTCACCAGAAACTGCTCAACATCCAACCTCACTGTAACTCCACTTCACGTCTCTGACCACTTCTTTATCTCCTACTCTCTCCCACTCTTGGGAACTGACAACCCTCCCACAGCAACAGACTCTGCCCCTGTCCGTCGCAACATTCGCTCCCTCTCTCCCTCCTCTCTGGCCTCGTCTGTTCTGTCAGCCCTTCCTTCAACCGACTCTTTCTCACTCATGCATCCTAACTCTGCCACAGACACTCTCCTCTCTACTCTGTCCTCCTCTCTTGATTCTCTCTGTCCTCTTACGACACGTAAGGTCCGCAACTCTCCTCCAGCTCCGTGGTTGTCAGACCCGGTCCATGCCCAGAGAGCCACTTTGCGAGCATCAGAAAGGAAATGGCGAAAATCCAAACACGCAGACGATCTGCACGCCTATCACTCTCTTCTCGCCTCCTTCTCTGCCTCTATCTCTGCAGCCAAAAGCCTGTTCTACCAATCCAGAATTGAATCTTCTGTCTCTAACCCCAAAAAACTCTTCTCCATTTTTTCCAACCTCCTTGACCCCCCCTGTCCTCCTCCTCCCTCCACCCTTCTACCGAACCACTTTGTCGACTACTTTACAAAAAAGATAGATGACATTTACTGATCCCCCTCCCATAACTACATCTCCACTAACCCTATCCGCCTCCCCTTCGCTTTCCACTTTCACCCCCCTGTCTCCCGATCACTATTATTATTACTTTAACAGCTCAGGGATGTTCAAGGAGCAACCTGTTTGTGCACTTTCTGAAGATTTTTGCACCGTCAGTTCTGTTTTTGAATAAAGGGTTGGAAAGTAATTATTTTGTTTTTTTTATCCGATTCATCGATTAATCGAAAAAATAATCGACAGATTAATCGATTATTAAAATAATTAGTTTGAGTGCTTCAGCATGAAGCACCCAACTATTGTTCTTCGAATCTTTATTATTCTATTTCTTCCGTACGTATTTTGAAAGGTTTCTCCTCCTTCATATGTTCAGCTACAGAAACTCTTCAAATATTAAAAAATTCAGCTCCTTCAGGAGATGGGTGCTATGACCTTTCATATTTTTAACCTTTCAACTTTTCTTAATATTAATCTTTTTATGCTTTTTTTTTAACATGGGATTCCTATGGAGAAAATCCTCAACTTTAACAGTTTATAGGTTCAGCATACGTTCAGCTAAATATACCATTTCAACTTTAAAATGTAGACATATTTTTCATCTATGACTGCATATTTTTAAATATTTTCTATCTTTTAAGAATTTTAAACTATGAATTTTTGAATTTATTAAATATCTCTCCCTACGGGGCAGAGCTGTGCTTCTCCAATCGCCATGGTAACCATGGCGCGTGTGGGTTTTTTGTCTTTGATGTTTGCTCTGTCTTTGATCTATATTGAGCTATTTTCAGCTTAATTTAGCAATTTTCTTTTCACTTATTCTTTTCAAATATTTAAGCTTTAAGCTTCCGTCAGTTCTGTTTTTGAATAAAGGGTTGGAAAGTAATGATTTTTTGTTTTTTATCCGATTCATCGATTAATCGAAAAAATAATCGACAGATTAATCGAGTATTAAAATAATCGTTAGTTGCAGCCCTAGTGTCATCGATGCAGCGGGAGAAGTTGTGGTGGGATTTGTGTAGTGATTTGGGGCCGACATTGAGGATTTCAGATGTGTCACTGTTGAGCTTGAGAAAGTTGGCTTGCATCCAGGACTTGTCTGTGAGGCAGTTGTGATGGTGGAGTTGGTGGTGGGAGGTGATGGATTTGGTGCCGATGTAGAGCTGGGTATCGTCAGCAGAGCAATGGAAATGGAGACTGTGGTGGCGTATGATGTTGCCAAGGGGGAGCAAGTAGAGGATGAAGAGGAGGGGGCCGAGTATTGAACCGTGAGGGACACCTTGAGGGACTGGGGCTGTGTCAGACTTGAATTTATTGATAATAATGAACTGTTGAAGGTATGATTTGAACCAGTAATGGTACATACACTAGTACATCCATTGGCAATCTAAATGGAAATATGAACAGTTTGACATTTTGGACAATATAAATATATGCAACCAAATACGGGAATTTAATGGTCTGGGCCAAGAAACATTGTTCTATTTACAGATCAAACAATGAAAGATATAACGTTTTGAGAGCTAATATATTAGAGATTAGGAGCTTTACTTTTCTTTTGTTACCTTTGGACAGACAGGCTAGCAGTTTCCTCCTGTTTCCAGTCTGTATTGTAAGATAGGTTGACTGCTTGCTCCAGCTCCATATTTAGTGAGACTTTTCATCAAACTCTAGGCAAGAAATGTACTATTCCTTTCAAACTATTCCTTTAATACATTTGTTGTCTAACCATAATCATAGCATGTCTAAACTTAATTTGCCGCTCTCAGAAATTCAAGAACTATTCAGTTACAGAACATTGTCACTGAAAGTAAGAGTTTTGTGGAATCATCAATGTTTCGTTTTGGCAAATGAGTGTGAAAAACATTACTTGTGTTTCCACATCACTTCTTAATCTGAGGTTAAACTAAAAACAGAAGTGACATTGTAATTGTACAGAACAGGGCACAAGGACAGATGAATAAACTGGGTGCTGGATGTTCTACAGGGGATTGAAACAGGAATATTCTCAGTGAGTCAAAATCTGTGTTGCATTTGGTCTGATGTTGTGTCTCTAGTCTTTTAGTTATTTTTGAAGCACAGCTTGGATGAAATTCAACATGTATCAGGGAGCATCTTTTGCAACCTTTTCTTGTGTGGTTGTGCACTTATATCCACAAATAAGAGAGACTTACCATTGTCCTTGACAAGGACTCAAGGCTTTGCCAGAATGATGAGGGAGGAGCAGGAGGAGGAGAGCAATGGCAGTAAAAACCCGGCTGAGCACCTGCCCACAAAAGATGTCTGCCAGCTAATAAAGCAACTCCAGAGCTCGTTGCTGCCTCATAAATCCTTCTGTCTCTGCTGTAGGCTTTACAACGACTTACTGAGCACAAAGATGTAAATGAAAAGTTTGACAATTTTTTCTGAAATGTCCGCTTTAATTTGCTTTGTAAAAGATTAAAAGAGTGAATTTATGAGTTGTGCACTTATGCAGATTCTGCTAGTTTTCCAGGCTTACGGATGTGATGGCACGCTATCAGTAAGAGTGTTTCGACATGACGAGACATTTCCTTCAAAACCAGCCGCTACCCTGAAATAATGACTGAGTTGCTCACAATGGTCAGTTCTCTCATGAGTTGCACACATCCTGCTCAGCCAACCCAACTGGGCCACTGGCATGTTAAATTCGAAAACTCAAGTGTCTTCAAATGGTTGCTGGCAATGAAAGTTAATGGCAGCTGACAACAATAAAGCCTCATTACACTGTAAAATCGCCATTTTGGTTTGAATTACCTTCAGGGATCAGTTTATGTGTCCTGCTCAGAATCTGAGCAGCTATTATGACATTGAGCTGGTTGGTTTAGAAAGTAAAAATCCACCATCACATTTAATTCTCCTTAGTGGCTTGTTTCAGGACAAGCAGTTTAACAGAATACTTTTACAAGGAAGAAGAACCAACCAGTGTGTGTGAGTGGGTATGCCTTCAAAACACTTGTGTGTATGTTTGTATTGGTTAAAAGCTTTTACCAATTAATGGTATGCCAAATGCTGCACAGAAAGAGAATATTTTGGTTGTGTTTTTACATGTCATATACACATAACTAACCTGAGTCATGTAGGATTTTTAGTATGTTTTCACCATTTTTTCTGTAATTGTCTACCAGAAGAATGAAGTTTGATAATACACAAAAGCTTAGAAACTGGCACAAAAATACTGAAAAGTTCCTTTTATTAACTGATATTATCCTGATCCTGCCCATCTAATACAACTTAAAAAAAACATTTAAAAAAGACATGAAATTACATTTTTATTCGGTTTCATGCTGAAATATGAGTGCTTTTAGTATTATTTTGCATTGCTAAAGGTTTAAGTAATGCACACAGAGAAAAGATTCCTGTTTTATTTCTTCCATGAAAAAAGGTTCATTGTTAATACTTGATCTGGAGCAATATAGCGCAGCGCTTTTGTGTCTAACAGCCTAACACCTAAGCATAAGTCTATTGTTCATCAACAAGAGAAGAGGATGTGCATGCTACTTAGACAGCTGGTGTATAAACCACAAGTCCCACAATGCAGTCATTGATAGTTTTCTCATTAACAAACTTTAACTTCATCAGTTGACCTATATAAGATACTCATAAGTATAAAACATTCCCATTACATTGGGCTCAAAATATGCTCGTAAACTGGCTGAACATCCTGTCTTTGTTTGACCGATGAACGTCCCAGAGCATTTTCTCTGAGCCTCTAATATTGACAGATGATTTACATTGCAGTTGTGTGAAAGCCCGCTGTGTCTCATACTGATGCTAAAGGGTGCCTTGTGCGCTTGTAAGCAGACCCTGAGGGTCAACGATAAGTGTCGGTTTGATGCCCTGGGAATGAGAAAAGGCTGGTACTCCACTATATTTCTACTTAGCAAATAATTGTTTGCTGGTATATCAATGCTCTGAGTGCTGTATATTTCACCTATAAGTTTAGGATAGGTCGTCAAGCAGTGAGTCTTGCAAGAATTAACACACTTTTGTGCAAAGCTAAGATCACCATATAGACACCTGTAGATTGACTGTCATTGGCCACAGATTTCAGCTGGCATTCTCCTACTTTTAAGCGATCTATTTTGCAAGGGCACTGCTGCGGCATCAGGTGCATAGCGCTGGCCAAGATGATTGTTATTGGTCAGAGTTTTTTTTTTCCCCATTCCAGAATGATAATGTGTGGAGCTAGACCTTTCTTAAGCACGTGGTACACAGCGCTGTGGAAATAGCGAGCAAGACTAATCCTAGACTAACACTGCCCATGATGAATGTACTCCTTTTACATTTGCCTGTAAAATCACAGTTTGGGGATTTCTTGATCATCAGGTGGTTCAGGCAGCTGTGAGTAGATGAGCTGAACAGAAGCCAGGACAATAACATTTACACATTAATCGTTCCTATGGGGGAAAATGTCTTGTGACAGCGGAGGTGGGGAGAGCACAGATGCAGAATACTGAACAGGAGAGCACAAGTATAGACAAAAATAACTCATAGTTTCAACGAAAGAATAATAATCAGTAAAACATACCTGGATCTTCTATTTGACAATTTTTGAGTTGGTTTTGGGACCGAAGAACATGTTGGAGACGTGTGCACATGTGCAATTTAATCCGTTCACATGGTGGAGGAACATGAAGAACCTTCACCAGAATATGCAGATACTATGCAGTATTGTAATGAAATATGCATAGCCCATAAGAATAAATGCATTTTATTATATTATTCAAATGCCTCAGAATCAAGTTGGATTTGCGGTTATTTATGAAGCTTATTATACACACAGTCGGCAAGGAGTTGAAGTTTCCTATTAAGATTGAATCACATAACAGTGCTATAACACTCAGAACCATAAGATTAAATCAACAATGACACCATTTTTATTCAGTAGCAGGCAGGAAGACTTTTTTCAGCCAAGAGGTAATCCAGCAGTTTCTTACTCCTTTCTACACATTTAGGGATAAGATATTCGGAATGCACTACTTGTAGCTAATTGTAGGTTTTAAAATGCAGGGTTCAAGATTCAGTTTAAATGAAAGTCACCCAATACGTCCTGTCTAACCATGTCAGAAATCAAAAGTGTTTGTCGTGGTTCCAATTTGACCATCCGACAAGCACTTTTGAGAGAGTGTGCTTGCCCCTTCCACATCTCATAGGGTACTAGGAAGCACTGAGCAATGAAAAAGAGACAAAAGTAGAGGGGGAGAGGTGACGTCCCAGGAACAAATAATCAGCCGGGGGAAATGCTGGGGTGAGCGGGTAGGAGACAGACAGCACCTAACAGTCACACAGTAGCCGTGGAGGTCTTTCTCAGTCAAAATCAAAAGATAGCTGAGAGAGAGAGACACATGCAAGTGGAAGAAGTCTCTGATGTTGTTTCCGATGAACCTTTCTGCCTCTGATGAAGCCTTGTTGGCATCCAGCAGCCTCTCATGTGATGACCCCTCTGTCCACTTGTGGCTCCTGGGTTCCTTGGAATCTCAGTCAGGGGAGACGAGGATGCTGTGTAGTGCCAATCATTGCCACGGCAAGAGATTTGAGGCATTGTGGTTTTAATAATCTACAGCTACAGCCTCTTTAATTATTATTTTCTTTCTGTTACTGGTGTGTGATTATTTTTTTGCTTGATTTCAGGGTGGGTTCAACTGAATATTTTAAGTTTTACCAGATTCTTGGGCTTTTATTTGGTCTTTTTAGAAATAAGTTACATCTCTTGATCTTGAAGTGTTAAGTCATAAGGAGAATAAGAGCAAAGGCATCCTAAAAAGATAGTGTTCCACTTTTCAAAGATCTAAACTGTACCTACTTTTTAATTTAATCTGAAGTGAAACAATCATTACCGACAAGTCTTGCATCTAAGTGGAAACATATAGGTTTGTCTTAAAACTCCTAAAACCTTTAGTATGTAAACTGTAGTGTTTGCCCTTCACACTGCTCAGAAAAACCAATGGGTGATGTCAGGACTCCTCAACTAGCCCATATATGAATCACTGCACTCAGGGAGCTCACATAACCTATTATCTTCTTCCTGGAGAAAAGCCCTGTCAAATGGCCACTTTGACTGAAACAGAGAGAAAATGGATGCGTCATCAAACAATTACAGAGGAGTTCTTCTCATTAATCAACTCTGTATGATATGATATGTTCAATACATTAAAAGCCTTTAAACAGATCAAAAACACAAAGCATACAGAGCCGATGAGTTATTTACATTGTCATTTTAAGCACAGCAATAGTTAGCCTGCTGTAGTTTATATTTAGAAGCATTTTGTCCAGCTTCACTTTACAGTGCATACATCCCATGAGTGCTGCATCTGTTTTATTAAATGGAGAGTTGGTGCTAGGATAACACATGCAAGTGAGTCATCACACAACCAACCCTTTAGCTTGAATAGATGTGTATTTGTGTTGTGGGAAATTATTTGTTAAAACTCAGCTCTACCTTAGCATACAAACCATCTCAAAGTCTTAACACATTCTTATCCAAAACAAGAATATTATTATTTACTCTTATATTAAATATAATTGATATGCAAAGGTGATCAAATCTGACATTTGTATGACAGTGGTATCAGTTCAACATGTATGTCAATAACACTTTGGGATTAAATGGGATTTGGGGGTTTTCACATGACGACAAGAAGCTTTTCACTTCTCTCAGTTGCATTAATTAATAAGATTAACTTCTAAAATCTATAACATTATTAGAAAACCTCCTTGAAAGTGTAAAGTGTTGCAAGCTGAAGTGCTTAAACAGATGCTTCTCTCCCACAATAGCTTGTAAGCAAACATCACAGACTGAGGTTCAAAATGTCAAGGCATCACTTGAAGCTAAAGTTCTGCTTTATAGTGACCCTGCTGTCAGTTGTCACTCAATAGTCGAAAAATTCGCCCTCATTTAATAATAACTTAAAAATCCTTTGTGTAATATAATCTCCAATTCTCGTTAAAGGTAATTATCCCCGAGTATGACACTCATCCTTAAGTTTCATTTAGTGCACGCTCTTCCCACGCCACGGTTAAATCCTTTTCAGAAATGCCAAAACAGAAGGTTTTTTCTTCATTTTTTTTTTAGATTGAGCTGCACTAGTGAACTCCCTTGTCACCTAAACAGCTTCAGCAATTTCAGCAGAAGATTTAGCTGGCAGTTTGTTTTGCTCTTGAAAATCATCTTGAAAACCCTTTGGCTGATCCCCTGTACTGATTGAGCAGCAGAACTGGAGAGCGAGCTGTCTTGTATTTCTCCAGGCAAATAAGGCAAATAAGGTTGAGTTTCGGGTACTGTGATATTTAAACTAATATGTGTAGATTACACCAGCATGTACCGTGGAGCAAAAAAAAAATATAAAGATCAATGTGGTCCAAACCTATATTGCATATACATTACATTACATTTAGCTGATGCTTTTGTCCAAAGAGACTTACATGATATACAGTAGACCGTAGACACAGCAACGGTGAGCAATTAGGGTTAAGTGTCTTGCTCAAGGACACATCGACATGGACTGGCTGATTGAAAGTCGGACTTGCTGCCCACTGGCCCACAGTCGCCACAGTATTTATATATACATTTCAAAATATATTTCACATTCCTTTATTATAGTGACTATATGTTAACGACAATGCCAACTTTAAAAGAGCTTTGGTTTATTTAAGAGAGGCCAATATTATAATCAAAAGGCTTTTTAGTGAAAACTAAATCACAAGAGAAGCCATGATAATTTTTACTCTTTTTAATGTTTGAGATGTAATTGCACATTTTATCCAATTTATACATGCATTACAATGTTTGTATTCCAATTGAAATGTGTGTTACTTCTTCTGGGGTTTAAAAGGATGCATAATAACATATATTACTCTCAGAGAGCTCGTTGAATTATTAAAAGGGTCACAAGATTACATACGCTAAACACAAATGTAAAATTTTAAATATTATTAGGTTTTATACTTAAAGAAGAAGGCAAGTGTGTGTGTGTGTTTGTGTATTTTAGTTTTAATCACGAGGTGGCAAAAGTCTGTTCTTACAGTCACATTGTGGGAAATCGTCTCCCATTGGTTGAGAAAAAGCTGGTTTCCACAAGCTTAACCATTACATTTTAGAGTTAGGACTTGGGTTTGTTTAAATAGTTAAGTGGTTGGTTAAAAGAACAATTTCAGATGTGTTTCAAGTCTTGGTTTATCTCAATACAATACTCACATGCCAAGTATGTTGAGAGAGAGATTTCCAAGACCAATAACTCTGGAAACATGCATACAGGCATTACACTAGACTTAACAATATCTTAACCAATCCTTTTTGACCCCCTATCACTAAGAAGACATGTGCTGTGTGTGATGTCACAGGGGCTTTGCCAAGTACGTTGCACATACAAGGAATTTGACGAGGTGAAAGGTGCATAACAATAAACAGACAAAGAATAAAACGATAAAACAATTAAAATCCCGGGCTTTGTTGATGAACCTGACTGCAACTGGAAAGAAACCGTTCTTGTGGTGTGAGGTCTTGGTCAGTCTGCCCTTGTGCTTGGCAGTGGCTGCAGCGTACCAGACGCTGATGGAGGAGCAGAGGATGAACTCAATGATGGCAGCATAGAAGTGCATCATCATTGTCTTTGGCAGGTTGTATTTCTTCAGCTGCCTCAGGAAGAACATCCTCTGCTGAGCCTTCTTGGTGATGGAGCTGATGTTCAGCTTCCATTTAAGGTCCTGGGTTATGGTGGAGACCAGGAAACGGAAGGACTCCACAGCATTGACGGAGGAGTCACAGAGGCTGGTGGGGCTGCATCCTTATGAAAATCCACAACCATCTCCACTCTCTAAGTCCAATGAAGTCTAGCTGTTTTTACCAGAATTCTATAAGAGAGTTATGTTGATGCTAATATATTCTTAACATCTCACATTGTTTCGTATTTTAGACCATAAAGGTAACCCCAGATCTGAAGGGGCATTCACTTGTACTTCTAAACTAAAAACACTATGTCTCATTAAAAAAGCTCAAACCCCTTCTAAAAGGCACCCTGTGAATATTCAATTAAACTAGTGGCAGTTTCGTCACCTTAAAGTATTTTTTTCTCCGCCATTTGATTAGCGTTAAGATGACTTTGCTTGCGAATCAGTTATGAATAAAACATTTGTTTGTAGGTCCCAAACAGCAGTGGCGTGAATGTAAATCATCACGACAATGTCACAGTTTGAATAAAAATTCATTACCATTTCTAAACCCATATTTTGTAGCTTATATTATATGTACAATGTGCAAAAGGTTGAAAGTCTGTCATATATAATCATAATCACACGTACGCTTTAAGCAAACGTTGTCATAAAAGTCAAAGTGAATGACAGTCAATGCTTCATTAATGTAGTTAATTCAATAATATAATTGTGAGTAAATGAATTAGGTTAGTGTGATGTGATGTATCCCAGATTCTTCAACTAAAACATGGTCAGAAATCAATTCAAAACGTGGATTGGTTATAATACTTCCCTTCCAAACCAAAATCCCCATGCAAACGCATACACACAATTTCCACCCATGCACACGCATCCACTCCCTTCCTTCCTTCTTCCCCTGCAGAGCTCTATTCCTCTCTCCCCAGTCGGGATTATTTACCACTACATCCAGCAGACTGAAGCTCCACAGCTACTCTGCCCCGGGAATGCCTGCAGCCACGCAGCAATCAAAGCGAAGCGTCATCCTCTACCACTTGCACCCATGGGATCACAGGAATGAAGAGGGAAAGAGAGTAGAGGGGAAGGGGAGCAGGAGAGGACGGTTAGGGGAAAGAGGGGGGGGGGGGGGACGTAAATCTAAAACCTCTGGGACTGGGGAGAGCATGAAGCAAAGAGTTTAGGAATAAGCAAAGGAGAGATACTGGCAGCAAACACTTCTCCCCCACATGGGCTTCTTGCGACCCACAGAGATGGAAGCAAGAAAGAAAATAAAGATGAAGAACAGATGGAAACGTGAAAGAAGAGGATTAGAGGATTGTAGATGGATTGCAGGATGTAGAAAGGGTAAAACAGAAGACGAGATGAAGATCAGATCCACGTATACGTTTTGAGGCAGAATGGGAACGTAAAAATGAAATTGGAAAAATACAGGAGGGAAACAAGAGTGAGAAAAAAGAGAGTGAAAGAAAGGAAGGAGGGTCAACAGTGGGGTTTCACCTCACCTGAAACCTTGCAGCCCAAGAGGGAGAAGAGAGTAATAGAAGGCAAAAAGAGAAAGAACAATAATGGATCAAGAAAAGGTGAGGATTAGAGGAGGGTAAAGAGAGAGGAGGGCTACTTGAGGCATTCAAATTAAAAAGGTGGATATCGGAATGTGATGGCTTGAGAGAGAGGAGATTAATAATCGCACAATTCAGGGAAAGGAGATTTGAACTCAACGAGAAAGGACCAGAAACAGGAAGAATGACCAACAGAAAGAGGATGGTACATTTAACGAAACACAAAGAACCAGAGGCGCCAATAAGAAAGCAAGAGAAAAACAAACTGCCCCAAGAGCAAGGGACTTGGTCAATCAACCTGGTAATACAGTATATGTCTCTTATGTGTCATTCGTTTAGGCCTAATATCTAATGAAAGTACTTCTAGAATCCCCAAAATATATATTTCCGCCAAAACAAAATCTGCATTTGTCAGACTTTGTTATCAGAGTACATTTGGAGCCATTAAAAAAACAAGAGGATTTTTGTGTATGCCTTACTTGTTGGCTTGGCTTCCACCTGGTGTTAACATGTGATGTGATGTATCTAGATAATGAAATGCTATTCACAGGTTTTATATTCACACCTGATATTTATAAGTGCTCTCATTATTTCTATTTTATCTTCACTGTGATTGAATGTTAATATGCAAGTAAGAGTTTTATTTTTGTCACTGTGGTCACACTGATTACATTTATTCACATCTGATGAGATGGACCCACAGGTGTGGTCTGGCTGATCTGATCAGAGTGTACTGCTTCTGCATATATTTATATTTATCATGTGATTTTCATTTTCCAGATAAGATATCCAGATACAGACCACACAAGGAGTAAATGGGGTCTGATTTTACCCTAAAAGCGATCCAATATATGCTCTGTCAGATGCATATTAAAAGATCCCATTGACAGGCCTAAACCACAATCTAAATGGAAACTAAAGGGAAGCTCCAGTTTTATTGGAAAAGATTGATTTGGCAGATCTTTGCAGATAAGCATGTGGCATTACGGTCTAAGCTCTCAATGTGATTTGTATGATCTTCAGCTCCAATTCTAAATTATGCTGCTTGTATTTATATATTTATAGAGGCTGTACTGGATTCAGGTAGAGTTGTATTTTTCTTAAACTAGAGTAAGAAAAACTAAACCTTTTTTTCTGTATTTTACCCTCATACTGTATGTGTATGTGGATATATTGGTAATTTAAAACCGTCAAAGCCTTTGAAGCAGGGTTTGAAATGAAGTGAAGCCACAGTGTACCGCCTCAAGCACAAGCTTTTCCCCTAATAGTTGTCAATGCAGAAAGCTCAGTCGATCCCCAATTATAACATGATAAAGTTAGTCTTTATTAATTGTCTATTAATGTAATTATCACACACAGTAATTGCCTCTCAAAATAATGGGCAGCAAAATGGCCTAGTAGCTGCATTTTGCTAAGCACAACACCTACATTAGACCTATGATGTTTCACCTGAGTGATAAAAATGCACTGGGGAGTGATTAAAACCTCTGGCTGAAAACGGTTTCTGAGATCATTAAATGCATAAACGCCACAGTCTTGCCTTTGAAATTGCATGAGCTTGCCCAGAAAATCGACAGATCTGTAAACAAACATTTAAGCAAAGCAAGAGGGCTGTTGTCACCACGGTGCCCAAATGGGAAGATAAAGAAAGCAAAATAGAAAGAGGGGTACAAGGAGAGGAGGAGGCTTGAAAATAAGATCAAGATGTAAAGGAAAAGTGGAAAATGACACAACAGAAAAGAGAAGCAAATGCAGAAAGTGACATAAACAACAAAGGAGTGCAACAGATAGAGTGAACAAAAGAGAAGGGAAGATGAATGAAGGGCTATCGGGGATGCCTGCTGGGCCTCCTGCGAAGTGACGGCCCGATAAACACCTGAGACTCAGACGATGATGATGGGCATCAAGAGGCGAAATGCAGCCTGGCTCCTGCTCGCCTCCTCTCATCTGGTGATAATGGTAATAAACAGCAGCAAAATGAGCTTGCCACCCGTGTGTGTTTCTCTGGGTGTGTATGTTTGCCGCATAAGTGAGAGAGCCTCTTCGGTTTGACAGGGCTATATAGATGGTGTGTGCATTGCTGGGATAAAAAGCAGATTCATTTCTGCCTCCTATTAGAGGAGCACATGGGTGGCCTACTCCTTCCCATCCTCCCCCGATTCCTACTAAGTAAAATCCTCTCCTTCTTTTACTGTTTGCTTTTTAAACCCACTTACTCTCTTACTTCTTCATGCTCCGCATTGCTACGTTTGTGTCACCTCAAGAGTGATATTTGCTGTAATATCAGCTTTAGTCCGGCTTTATGTGTGTCTTCTATTCATCCTCATAATTTCTTTTTCTTATTCTTTTATTCCACATTCTTTGCCAGTGCTCTTGAACATAAACCCTAAATGTGAAAATGATATTGATTAATGCTTAAAAGGGTCCCACCTCACCACTACAATAGACGAGTAAAGAATATATTTTTCTCCAGTATTGTTATGCAGTCGGGACAATTAATAAATTGGATTGAATGCCATATTCCTTGTCTAAGGACGAAAAGGGTGACAAGGGCTTAACACTGTTTGGGTTTGATTAAGTCTCATGGAGTGTTGACAGAGACTGACAGCGGAAAGAGTGGATGTATCAACTGTTAGCAATGTGTGTGTTTGTCTAACAAGAGTGTGTGGCTTCAGCTAGTTATGTTTGCTTTCCCAGAAAGTCATTTCTGTGTGAAATGTGGTTGGTTTGTGTGTGTGGGGGGTGTGCACAGTACGATCTGGCAACGTGAGAGCAAAAACGTGACAATACCACAAACTATACTAAGTTGGTTGGGCATCGACTGTAGTTAAGGGCTGCTCAATTATCAGTAAATACTTAACAAATGTAAAGTTTTGCTTGTTAAAACATAGAACATAACGTAGATTGGATTTTGGAGCATTGGGCACAACAGAAGATTACAACAGGATGTGCCCATAATTGGCCGGCAACATACTGTAACTGTAAGATTAAACAGATTTGGGCCTGCATCAGCAAGATTTGGGGATTAGCCTAAGCAATAAGGTGGTTGACCTTAATTATTAATAATGAGCTGCATATTAATGCCCCTGAAATTCAGAAAGGGTACCTGACATTCGTCGCTTTAATGGACTTCAGTTTACCACAGAATCCCATCATTGCAGCTCAATATAAGGTGACTTATTGAGTTGTTGTATTGTAAATAGTTTTTATAGACTTTATAAAAAATATGCCCTGTACCGTAAATTGAGGCCATTGTTCTGTGTTGCCATATGTTAGATCGGATATTGAGTTGGGAGTGAGTTGTTTACCCCATCAGGGTTAGGGATCAGAGCAGTGAAGAGGGAACTGAGCCTGAAAGCAAAACTATCAGCTTACCAGGGTGTCTATGTTCAATCATCACCTGTGTTCATGACCTCTGGGTAAAGACTGAAACAAGAAACTTAAATTGAACTAAAATTAGAAATAAGTGGCTGAATTTAGACTTCCTTGCAGTTTAGGCTCACCCTCTGGGTCAGGGTGAGGAGGTCTTTCACACTGGGGAGCTAGTTCAGGCATCTGATCAAGATGCCTTAGAGGTATTCTGGGCATGTCTTACGAGAACGAGAACCGAGGACCAATACAGAACAAAGTCGTAGCCCAACATATCACATCTGGCTTGAGAACACCCCAGGATACTAGCTGGAGGACATGGATAAGAAGAAGGACATCCATTTCCTGAACCCAAATAACTTGAGACGGACAGCATCGTAAGACATAGCAATTATTATGAGGAGGCTGTACCTTTTTGACTTATTAATTAAAACCAGCTTTATACATCAGCAAACGTATTAAGTTATATATCTGACAAATCCTTGAATGTGTGCCTGTAGGGCTGTGCATAAATATTAATATAGCTTGTATTTTCAGCAGATCATAGCAATATGTATAGCATTGTATAGCAATATATCACAATATATCGTATCGCGGCACATGTATCGCGATACGAGGTGCTTGCCTAAACAGCCCTGTGTGTCTGTGTGTGTGTGCAGGCTACACATCCGATGTCGTGCTGGATCCACATCTTTGAGGCAACCAGAGGAGATCAAAAGACTCAAACAGCCAGTGCTCTTTGACCTAAACCACACTTTTACTGGGAACCCTGGACCCAGGCTAACCCACACCCACACAAACACAAACACACCTCACATGAAATTATATTTGTGAAACAGCACCTGTCTGAGTCGGAATAAGACGAGTGGCGCAACCACTAATAGATGGTGTGCACCCATGTGGTATGTGGACACACAATCTATTATTAGTGTGTGGTTTGGGACAGTCTAATATGTGTATGTGGCATTTATTTATCCCATGCTAATACACATCAACACATATCCATATAATTCTGTTGTATGTGTTTGCTCAAGACTGCATGCATGTTGTCTATGTAGATGTGTATCCTTCTCCACCTAAACTAAACAATTTTTTTTTTTATAGCATTACTTATTCATTTCTCATTTAGTTGTTGTAATGTTCTCCTTCAAATCCCTGGCACAGAATTCCTGCTCTCCAGCTTCAGCCCTTCTCTCCACACTCGGGCTGCTCCTGTGTGCTTGGGAAACGCCTCCTCCAGGATTGCTCCTCTGCACTTGGATTTATTTGTGCAATACCCCTTGTAAAAATGCCCGACCTATAGAATGTGAATAGTGTGTTGAAGAATTAAACAAACCCAGCCTCGGCGCCTCAGTTCACTCGTACGGGAGAGTTAGCAGATACAATGTTGTCTGTCTGTCAGTCTTCAACGCATCAGTTAGTTTAGCTGAGAGGTCGTCAGCTGTGTGTCTGCCTGGTATACTTTGTCAGGGTTCGGCCCGTGTATTGCAAGCTGGGCATAGCGTTAGGAATACTTTGACAGGTGTACACTTCTGGGGACAGATCTTGTCAACGTGATTGTATCTCGACCGTGCAGTAACTGTGTATTTGAGATTAAAATAAAGATGGGTAGGGTCCGAGCAAGGGAGCCAGAAGTAGGGGCGAAGAAGTAGGGTCGGGGCCAGCCTTCCCCCCAATTTACAACCCTGGCCCAATTTGTGAGCGTGATCCCATCGCAAGATGATTTCTGAAACATGTATTTTTCATCCCTATATTTTAACTTCTGTGTTATTTCATGTGTTTGATTCCATTTTTTTTTTTACTTTTTTCGTATGCTTTATTATCCTTTTTGTACATATTTAAAGAGTACTGTTCGAGAGAGCCTGATATCTAGGATATGCATTGCCATCAACTGTTTATATGTAATTGTTGTGCATATGACAGGAAAGAACTTGAGAATTTAAACTATTCCTTTGAAGTCCTGCCAAAACTGTTAAAATAAAAGCCTATACTCTGCAGCTTTGGGGTAAAACAATTCTGCTCAATTAAGCCAAGATGCAGTTTGAATAATAAAAAAGAGATAGGATGGAAGGTGGCCTTCATGTTAATTAGGATCACAGTAGCCTGCAGTAAAAAAAAAATCTAAAAATGTGTTTATATAATTAATTTAGATTATACTAAACACACATTAAATAACTGTGAATGTTTAATATCTCGTGTTGCTACAGGTAGCTCAACACGACCACTTGTTGCTGTGATAATGATTTAACAGCCCTTGTTCCTCTTATAACTTCATCACACCTGTAATGACCAATCAATACATCGAGTTGTGTTCCCCACGTCAAAAACATAGCATACACCCGTGTATCCTTGCTCCTACTGTCACTGCAGATATTAATCTCACTTTATTGTTATGATTAGCATTGTTTTTTCCTTGGAGACATACAATATCTATAATGGTCAATATGTCAAATGTTTGAAAGCATAAACTTGTAAAATTACTTAAACAATGTGAGATCTGCCCTGAAACATGCAATGATGAAGAGAGGGTGTGACATTATACGTGTCATACAGATTCATTTGAAGATTGTCTCAAGACTTTAGTGATCACTGGATGAAACATCTCTCCCAAATACCCCGGTAGACAATAATCATCAAGATGACAAATGAATGTGTTACATAATGCAGCTGACATGATGACACACAGTTATCTGTTTTTATTACACCGTAATGATGAAGCTGTGTTATCATGACACTCTTGTAATGTTTGGAGCTTTTCTGTGGGAATATCAGTCAAACATGAGAAGTTATAACTCATTCAAATGCTGAACGTATATCAGCCAGCCAGCAAGTCAGTTAATCAATCAGGCAACCAGCCAGTGGACCAACAAGTGTTTGACAAATGTAATGTTTCTCTGTGCCCAATATCCAATTAACTCATTCAAGAACTTTCTCCCTCTCCCTCTCGCTCTCTACTTAACAATTTGCAACTGGAATTGCATTCACAGTGTAAGCACAGATGTAGCATGTTAGCTAAATGAGGCATCAGTAGTTGAGAAGGTAATTTGAGAATGATGAAAGGGAAAGTATGTCTCTCTCCCCTTCTCTTCTCCCTGTTCCTCTGTGTGTCTTCCTTTTCCGTGATATCCCTGATTCCTCTGATCTGCTGCAGTACATGTGCTGACTGTTTAAGAAGGTGAGGATTAAGGTGGGCAAGGGATTCCTGCCACACTATGTGATTTACAATGGTGTAATGTGCTGAGAGGCTCGGTCTTCTCTCACATGGCCTTAACTGTCTGACAGGCTGTATTCTATAAAACATAGACATCAGCATGCACATAGACTGGATATCGTTGGTGTCTTTCCTGGTGATATTCTGCCAGGACGGTCACACATCTTCAGCTCTGGCTTCATTCTGGTCTTAAGCAAATTAACCACATGCTGAGTTGGACTGGTGTCAAGTGAAATATTAGTCTTCGCATTTAGTAAGGGATGCAAGGGATACAAATTCCACATATGTTCGGCAGAGGCAAACTTCTGATCCCCCACATCATACATTATTACATTACATTACATTACATTTTATCCAAAGCGACTTACAATAAGTGCATTCTACGGTTACAAACAAGAATCAGAACAACAAGAATCAAGAAGGTACAATTTCGTCAAAAGTTCAACTACAAAGTGCTATCAGTAAGAGCCATTTCAGTGCTACTATAGTGCTACATCCTTTATTCAAGGTATAGTCGGAAAAGATATGTTTTTAGTTTGCGACGGAAGATGTAGAGACTTTCTGATGTCCTGATGTCAATGGGGAGCTCATTCCACCATCGAGGAGCCAGGACAGAGAACAGTCGAGACATTATGATCATGGAAGGTACAAACTTGGAGGGTATTGTATCATATATTTATATAGTGTATGTCCACATGCCAACAAAGTGCTATATGCCCTCAAATTAAAGGTGTATTTACACATAATGCATTAGTAATTTTGACCACACTGTTCAAACACTGTTCTGTTTTAAATATAATAAAATATCTCAGAAATCCTGAAATTTGTAATGCTTGCCAACATCATAATTAAACAGAAAAAAGATTTAAAATTCAAGAGAGAAAGGGAAATCTCCAACAGTAGCGCAGCACCCTGCTGAGTAAATAGGACGATTTTTGGGGGATTAATGGAATACAGAAACATTCATTTTGACTGGCAAACACCTGCAGCGTAAGTGTTTGGTTATATTGACCGGGTACTAAAAGTTCGTTCAAACCGTCCAACAAATTAGACCATCAACAGCTTAAAGAGTCATGGTGTAAAGATCATTATCCTGCTTCATTGTCATCAAATTTGGAGACTATGTAAAAAAACAAAAAAACAAGAAGGCGGTATAAGTCCTGTTTGGTTCACCCAGAATAGAAAACAAGATTTGAATGCTTTCTGATTGTACTGAAGCGCCTTCCTAGATGTTTGCTACATATTTCAGCATAAATATTAACCAGCATTGTAGCTGCTTGCCTCAAGAAAAATCCAGACAGACAACAGTATTATGTGAGTTAAAACACAGGTAAGAAAACAACACAGCTTACATACCATCAAACAGGCACATTGGGCTACAGCTTTAATACCAAGGAACCAAGAACAACATTGATTGACTGCATAGGTGCATTTATGGAGTCGAAGTTTAGGACTGACGTCCGTAAGGAAATTCACGAGTGAAGTCACTACATTGTTTCATACCAACAACAGTGTCTGCAAAGACATCCAAATATGTTTCAATACAAATGATTTTCTTCATGAGCCCTCATGTAAATTATTTAACAACATGGATATTACCGTATTATTAAATGCATCATCAAGTTGTAGGCTATTTCTAAAAGTCCTTAGAAGAGACCCTCCGTTACAAACTTTTAAATGAAATTCCATTGTGAATATATATTTCATTACAATTTGACAAAAATTACTTAATTTAGACAAAAATGCAACTCTATAATGTGAGTGCCCACATTAACTTACGTTTTTGACTAAATCAATCAGCAGTATACAAATTAGGAAAATGTCTAAAATAACCCAGATGAATTCACAGTGTGTTTTTTTTCAAGGGACTATCTGCCTCAATTAGCATTACTGTCGATTTAGTGTTCTGTCAGGCAGTAAGATAAACAGAAATTGAGAGCGAGGAAGATTAACTCTGGAACACCTGCGGTGTTGAATATTGTCTCTCCTCACCCACCTCCCTCTCTTCCCGTATTATTGGCAGAGAGTAGGATCATTTATTTCAACTGACATTAAAGCTGCTGGATCGGTGTTTTCAGTCATTATTTACTTTCTGTCACAAATGTAAAAAAATGACACAGCTTACATACCATCAATAAAAGTTAAATATATGTTTGTTTTGATCTAATTGGGTTTTTGTAAAAAAGTGCAAAGGAGTCAGTTTTCTTTGTACCTTTTGGAAAGATACCTTCAATTATAGTATGTTTCCTTATTGGAAATGATGAATTCCTTATAATATGTGAGAAAGTATCTTTTTTTGCAGATGCAACGATGTTGTCCAACATCAGCACTGTTCCGCTTAACCCTCAACACCGGAGACACATTGTGCTGCTCACAGCGCTTTCAGAATGAACGAGAGATCCCTCAGAGAGCTCACACTGTGCTCTTCCTCCCTTTGGCCAGACACATTGAAGAGCAGTGGCAGAATCAGTAACAGTAGTAACAGTAGTCCACTATAGCCGCCACATTTCACAGAGGAGGCTCCTTTGGTGGCTCTAGATAAGCGATGATATCACCCGGTCCGTTGTCATCTGGTGTCATCGTTTGTATTGATTCAGTGACAGATTAGCCTCAGGGGGAGCAGATTGTGTCTGTTGCTTGTTTTTTGCTTTCTGCTTTCTTGGCATGATGCAACTGACATAGGGTTTATTGATTGGGCAATTATTGCAACACTTGAGACGGCTAGGGTCAGAGGGGTGTGAGTAGGAAAAGCATGTGTACATGTGGTGTTAGAGTGCCGCAAAAATCATTCTGTATTGACGGAGCACAGCTACACCTTTTACACAGAGACTTAAATAGATGAGGAACACACGCCCTCCCCCCGGGATAGCGTTGTAATATCAGCAAACTAAAAGGTTTTCTGGGAACATGATGGAATTGATCCCTGCTTCTCCTAAGCTCAACTACTTGTTAATTAGTGTGAGCAGCAATCTATTGATACATCTGACTATTGATTTGGGAAGGAGTATGTAGGGCCTTGCTTAGTGGAAGGAAGGACACTGTTAACCAAGAAAGAAAAGCAAAGCTTTTGTTAAGAGAGGAATCTACTGAGACCTTATTGCTTTGTGTTTGCAGAAAATGTTTTGGCCAGACCGAGCCCCATAGCCTGCCAAGCTGTTCAGCATTCATGTGGTTTTACTGATGTCAGAGCACCTCAAGCTCGGTCAAAACAGAGTGGTCTTTACCCATCTGTGTGACACAAGTCGCAAGGCAAGTTGGTCACCGGGTAGGGCCAAAGATTGTTGTCTATTAAATCAGCCTGTGTTCAGTCAGTGTGACAGAGTGAGGCGATCCTATGGGGGCAACAGGCACACAAGAACTCAGACTCAGATAACCATCACGTAACTGCACTACTGCCTATCAACTCTCCAGAGGCCTTTAGTTGAGGGGCCACAACAACGTATAGAAAGGGTCTTAACTCGATGCTGTAATTGCCTTTTGTGCTTCAGCAGCACTTGAGCTAAATGAGCATTCAAAGACAGGATTACGGGTTTTATAAACTGAATCGATAAGACAGGAGGAAGGTAGGTCCCCTCATGTAGGTACTATTAATGAACTAAACCTATCTCGGTGGGTGCAACAGCTACACATGGATGTGTTCGGTCAGCAGTCATAGCAGGACAGAGAAATTACTTGGACACAAGAAGCCAAACACATGAACCACAACAGATCATTAATTTTGCTGTAGGCAAAGAAGAGTGACACAAATAATGAGTATATAATGAGCAGCAGGAATAATGAGTGAGCCACCAGTACCACACCATCTGTACCACAGCAGCAGTGGCTGAGGCAGCGGTGTTTCACTCACATCTACAACTAACCCATGAATGATTCACCTAGTTTTAGAGAGCCTGGTAACTATAGGTGGACTGAAGTTGCTTAATATAAACTGCTATCATTAATATGTGCAATACATCTGAGAGACCCTTAATAACTTTAATTAATATTGTATAAACCAAAATGGCTTTAGACAAACATAACGGTGAGGAACAGAGATAAATCAAACCAAAGAATAATGAAACACACATACATGTGCATGAAAAAGGACTGACAGTACAAGCATGCATGCACACACACACAGTTACACACACACTTGGGGGTCATGCTCCAGACATCCTCCAGAGTGCAATGGGGGGCAGGGGAGACAGTGATGGATTACAGGCACATCTGGGCTGTAATAAGTAGGTCCTGCGTCCCACCTGCATTCAGCAGGAGGCAGGAATCCTGCATAATGGTTTCACATAGAAGGCCAGGTACCCCGGGCTGCATAATGCCTTGTCAGCGTGCATGTGTGCGTCTTATCATTACTGGATTTACTAGTCAGAGCAGAATAAAGCAGTCCTCCGTGGTGTTTTGGCTACTGTGCAACAGTGTCGGCTGAAAATAATAGCAACAGTTTGGAATTATTTGCAGGAAAAAAACAGACAAAAACATATTTGTACACTTCTTATTTGTACAGATCTGTAAAATGGCAATACTGAATATTTGCAAGGTTTTGTAACATCTCGTATATTTCAGAATACACTTTGAAATATGCTGAAATAAAAAAAAAAATGGAAGATTCCTTTCACTGCTGAAAACATTTTATTGAACAACCAACCATCTTAAAAACACTTTTTTGTATCATCATTTGATGTAAAGATACATTGTAGCAATCCATTGTAACTCTGGTAATACATTTTTTTGATATTTGTTAAGCCAGTAACAGCCTGATGGAGTTCTCACTACAGCTAAAATGAGACGATCGATAAGGCCACAAAAAGCAAGACACAGAAAAGTACCACCTGCAGTAATCCCCTATCTTTTTTAGCAGGGTAGTCCATCCTCAGCAGGGTGCATCCACTGAAGGAGCCTGATAGCCTCAATAGCTCTTTAAACCAAACACACCTGGGAAAAATATCTCACTTTAATTAATAGTTCCTTGTGTAATGTTATACAGAAATGCTTTAGACCAGATGTGGGCTTAAAGGAATGTTACATTCATGACAATTTGTAACTAGTTCTTGTCTATGATGGCTTCTGCTGTGGTGTATCGCTTATACCAAAGCATGACAGACAATTACATTTTGTTATATATATATATATATATATATATATATATATGTATATATATATATATATATATATATATACATATCCCTTTCATGTTATTTGTGTATCATGTTTCATAAAGAGGTCTACTACAGAAAGCTGCACATATTGTATTTAATTGAGCATGGACTTAAACTTTTGACCACATTTAAGACCAAATCAATTGTTTCTAATTGTTTAATTGATTCCCTCCTGGAATACTGAGTATGAGCCAAGATAAAGCGTGTGTTCTAGATGGATATGGATCATCTGTGACTGAGCATCCATCTACTAAGCCTGTAGAAATGAGAGCGTTAATCTATGAAATTGTTTTGACCATGCAGGGTTCAATGAAAAATTGACCCTGAGCAGCACATTGCTTAACTCAGTGAATATGAGTCAGTCAATTTGCATTTTAATGTAAGACAAAACAAATGGCATCAGTTTGTGCCACAAATTGTTTAAAGTATTCTACATTTACTTTCACTTAGAAGGACAAGACAAAAAACAAACAAAAAAGATGTTTCACGACATATAGGATATTCTCAATAAAATCCTGCCAAAAGTGCTCTCTGCTTTGTAACTGGAGGAGTGTGTGTACATGACTCTGTGAACAAGCCGTCTCACAACAGACAACACCGTTTTTACTTCCATCGCGGTCTGTTCACGCTTCGGCACCCTGGCCGTTTGAGAGGCACTGACCCTTTACCGCAGCTGCTGACCGGCGCTTATGAAGTGCTTGGCGGGTGGTTGTAAGGCAGGTTGGATTAATTAGCTTGTGGGCTAGCTGGTGTCCAGAAAGTATTACTATGGGTGTGTAAAGCATCGAGTCAGGCCCTGACCTTTCAAGGCTGGGGTAAAGAAAAATACCAGTCATTATGGAGCGATCCCTGGACGGAGAACGAGAACACGTTGTTTGTTCCCACCAGGGGGTTTACTACACATGTCTCTGTTTCTCTCTGAGGATATGAAATCCATTATGTAATGCTTTGGTGCATTAGGTGTTATTGGTCTAAATGAGGTGTCTGTGGCATGTGTGTGTATTGTGTTATGAGACGTTGAGATTACCAATGACCTATATGTCATGACTGGGTGTGGTGGGGCAAAAAGGTGAGGCAAAAGCAAAAGGTTATGTACAGGTCACAAAACAAGGGAAAAGCTGGTACTGAAAACGGACACTTTGAAATGTATAGCTTGAAGGTGATGCAAACACGGGGCTCTTACAAAGAAGAAGAAGACAATCTCACGAGGGAAAGACACAGGGAAGGCAGGCAACGAGGCACAGGTGGAAACAATGAGGGCGGGGCTTTACAATCACACAGGGGGAAGGCACACAGGAGGGAGGAGGCTGGAACAGAAGGGAACAGGTGAAGGGAATAAAACATCAGGAAACACTAGGAAGACACCCACATAGAATACACAGGGTGTTACACTATAAAGCCAAATGCAATACTAGTTTTACTTTAATTGAATCGGTGATATGCTGATAATACACATACAATAAATATGAGAATGGACAGCGGACCTGTTACAAATGTGATTGAGATATCAATCGTATCTCACGTGTGTGGTATGAATAGTAACTGTCAATAACCCCCCCACAACTGTAACACACTGCCCATTTAACTGCATTAACTTAAACCATACTTGTCTCCAGAGAATTAGGTGGACCATACTCAATATGAAAGTTTATTTTTTTTGTATTAGTAAAACAAAGTTGTTGTAAAATCTCCCCTTTGTAGAAGAGGCTCATTCATGAATATCCGACATGTTTAGAACTTTCTACAATAATGCAGAAGCTGTCAAATTAACACTTCTTCTCTCTGTAACAGTTTATGTTGTATTTTAAATTCACTTACTCCTCAGGCCACTTGTCAGAGTCAGCCAGGAAGTCAGGACGGATGAATCCACATCCCTTATCTCCCCACAGTAACTGTTTTGCTGTGTTGCATCCTTCCTGGTAATGCTGAGTTTGATATCAATCTTTGTTTGCCCTGCTGGATATGGAGAGTTTGGAATCTGACAGAATATTGTCCTGTACAGGTTTTTACATGCCAGGACATTTCCTGACTTAATGGTTTCTGGAAGTTTGAAAACAAATCAAATGTTTCAAACGCTCCTGACTTATGTTGAGGTGTTCTTGCATTTGGTCTCATGCTGTTATTTGCATAGTTGGGAAAGCTACTGTGAAATTGTAGCCTTGGTAGGGAAGTTACAACCGACTCTTCATTTTAAGTAGTTACGATACAGCAACATTGCACTTCCATTGAGAGTAGCAACACCGCAAGCTAGTTAGAAAAAGTAGTATAACACTTTCAATATATCACATATATATATATATATAGAGAGAGAGAGAGAGAGAGAGAGAGAGAGACTCTTGTACCTTTAACCCTTTCCTGTGGACATAAGTTCATGCTCATCATTCAGATCAAGGAGTTATTCAATATTGTTGAGCACGGCACTTTAGAGAGATAGGAACTGAAATTCCAATCCAAACAGTGGTGAGCGATTTCAGTTCAGAAAGTTCAAAATCTTTTTAGTTGTTTGCTCTCAAGTTTGAGTCTGCAGTGCCACTCAGCAAGACTCCCACTCCACAGCTCCTGGTTTCTATACATACAAGCTAACAACACAGTGCCATGATTACAGTATAGCGACCTTACTTACCGAACTTACTCTACATATGCAAACTTTTTGAGTTGGTGATAAATCCTAGCTGGGTTTTAGTAGTGTGGGTGGTGACATTTGTTGTTTCCCCCTGTGGTTCTCATGCCAAATGCTCTGTGCTGAAGCTGAGTTGTAGAGTAATCTGTATACTGGAAACTACAACATTAATGGAATTTTAACCTGAAGGTATCCAGGATTGTTTCAGATTTCAGTGTCATTAATATTGGACCAATGGTACACTCTCATCTTACTCATCTTTACCATCCATCTGGCATGGTTTCATCATCATCCAATATGGCAAAAGGGAAACAGACATATTACAAAAGGTGGTGTGTCTCTCCTTCATTCTTGGATCTTTTTTTCTTCTCCTTTTTCTTCTTATGACTCAACCCATATCTGCACCACTCTCCATCTGGTCTGCTGGCTCCAGATGCGACTGCCAGACTTTTTTCTGATTGGGCCATCTGGGCAGCTCTATGTTGGAACTCAATTGAAAGCAAATATAGTGTTAGTTCTTGTTGGGATTGCTCTGTTTTAAATGTGCAGACTCCCAAAACTTGAACACACATTCAAACGGATGGCAAAGATGAATGGAAAACAGGTTTTTGGGCAGAGTGCTTGTACTGCCTAGTCCTGAAAAATAGAGGCCAGTGCTATACAAAATGTTTGAACTTGCATTACTAAAAGCTATATTTAGAAGGAGGTCATTCATTGAGGACACTCATGGATAATGCGTTCCCTGAACAGGAGATCTATCCAAGTACCAATGATCAGAAAAGCACATTGCATACAATAACAAAATAACTGACATCTCTCTTCTTCTGAAGTACTAGTATGGAGGTATATTGTAACAAGATGCACTTAAAATATCAAATTCAAAGTAAGCATGAAGGGGATGTTCAAGTGTTGCCTCACCGCTTTTATCCTTCTTTCCAAGGTGTTTGGGAAGTTGCACCCTTGTCACGCCTGCCAATATTAAGTAACCAAAAGCTGAGCGCTGCGATAACGATGATGATAAAGTTGCGGTAATTTAGATAAAGATAAATGGATTTCCAGCACTATGAATCCCTCACTGTAGCTTTATTGCTCAATGTGTCAGTTTGGACACCATTTGGACTCTTGGGTTTTTGGATCAATGGCAGTCGGAGCAATGGGCAGTCCCCATATGTACACGGTTAAGTTGGTTGTTAACAAGAATCAGTCTCAAAATCCTGATTAAGTAATTATTAAACTAACTCTAAACATGTAATGCAGCTCCTGCTACTCTAATAACTAATCTGTTATTAATACACTAATAACAGATTAGTCAACATCACACACACAAACTCTAGTTCTAATAATTAACTTTCTTTTGTGGCATTTCTGGTTCCAGCTGCTGACGTTCTTTCTTGCAAACTTGTTTTATTTGAAAGTTGCCCATAGACGCAGACACCTTGGAATGCAGAAAAACACATTTATTTTTTCCTCATTTCCTGAGCAATAAGTCTCATCCATCATCTCATATTGTTTTGTATTTTCCTCCATGGCATTGCTATTAAAAACTCTATCAGCAGATAGAAAATATCTGTCTGTCAGTCTGTCTGTCTGTCAAGTATCTAATAAGCTAATAATCAGACATTCCATTCTATATCCTAGTCACAGTGAACATGCTGTCACAGCATGATGAGTAATTGAAACAAATGTACTAGAAATCATAGTCTAAATGTGTTATTAAACATTGGCAATATGAAAACGCAAAACTTAATACAAATCCACAATCTAACAATGCCTATAGATATAAATTCAAGAGCAAGTGACATGACCAACACTGAGGCAATCTGTCTATCATCATGGTCCATGGTAAATGGACCTTTTATTTAGCTCCTGCCTAGTCCTCCACCCACTCAAAGCGCTTTACCTGTCAACATTCACAAACAAATTCATAGACTGACAGCAGAGGGTTGCCATACAAGGTGCCAACCTGGCTGGTCATCACTATCTAATCTAAATGAAGCTCAAGCGTAAGTTCAGTAAGGAAGACACGCTTTACGCTCCGGTTCATTCATGAGCTCAGTCTCTAAGTCTCACAGCGATTACTCCATCAGCTGATTTGGGGGCGTGTATGATGAATGAACCAACCAATCTGAGTCGGTGCAGTTCTGTAAGCCAATCACTGCGTTGTTTTCAAACTTTTAAATACTTTCTCTTCTCAGCCGCTGTCAGTTGTGATTTCAGCTCAAACCGATGCAACCCTCCTCCCCCCCAGGCTCCTCCAGTCAGCATCAGTCCTGCTCATCATTCATCATCGGGTTACAGCAATGCCGTTCTTCAACACCACCACCAGTGTCTGGACTCCAGGGGGATTCTGCCTACGCAGAGATCAGCATCGCTACCCCGTGCTTATCCTAATTCAGGATGGAGTACAATCGCCAAAGACTTTGCACTATTCAAATATATGCAATTGTAATAAATTATTGTTAAACTTTAAAACAAGTCTCTCCTGATTGAAATATGTATATACACAAACACACGGGGTCAAATGGCAAAGAAAACAGACTTTTGTTTTTAGAAATTAATATTTAATTGTAAAAGAAAAAGACACAACACAACTTCCATTGATTGAAAATCCAATAATTCAACAACAACTTTAAGATTACAGAGAACTCCGCCACAGAAAGAGTGATGCCATGTCCTAAGAGCAAGACATGTTGAACATGCAGGTCTGTTACATCTTGTAAATAAAGCACAACTACCAGCACTTGAGATCTGACTTGAGGTTTAAAGATAGCAGTACTTTCTAAGTTTGTACTATTTAAACAGAAGACATGATTTGTATCATGATATTAATTGAAATAATAATTCAATATAGCCTACAGCAAGTAGGAGACGTTCAGCTCCCTGGCGATCTCCCTCCAGCTGCAGAATATTTAAAGTCACCATTTGAACAGCCCTAGTTCCCAAGGTTATCACTCAGGTCATTGGCCATCGTCTATCAAGACTCCTCGGGGGCATCACTGTCAAATCTCCGGTCTTTGGACACAGATGGCAAGTCCAGTTGTAAGTTGATTAAAATACACATTCTTCTTTAACATTTATTTAGCAACATAGTTCAAGTATTGTTGTATTGTATATTTTGTGAATGGTTATAAATGTATATGTATATATCTACACAGTATGATTGAGTGTAAATGTTAGTACACACAAGAAGATTTGGAATTTTCTATGCTTTCCAGAAACATTTGTTGTAGGCCAAGATATTTCTGTTAACAGAAACAGATACAGCTAGTAGCTTTTTTTACTTTACCCCTATACTATATATATATGTTTTTTTAGAGTTCGGAAAAAAGTACAAAAACATATTTATCAAGACTTTACACTTAGTTTTTAATAAAATGGAAATGTGGATTTTAGGTTTGAAGTTTTGATTATTTTTCTTTTATTTAAAGATATTTACAAATTTCCTCTGCATACAGAAAAGTGAAAAATATATAATTTTTTTATTTTCTTTACTGAGTTTACACAGACTGGAGCCTATTTGTCGATGAACTTTCACTGAGAAATGACCATTCTTTGGTTGGTCTGGCAGTGATAGATCTTTTTATAGCATTGCCTCTATAGTGCTGACAGCTCGTTACCAGTAGAGTCATCATGTTTGAGCCCAGCTGGCAGGACCTGCACAAGAGAACACATCATGAGGTGAGATACAGTATAGGCCGTAATCTCCAGTTCTCATCAGCCTGCCAGACATGTCAGGCTCTCCAACTACCAGCCTGCACCTCTAAATCTATTTATACCCCTGTATTAGAATATACCGTAATCTGGGATGATATAAGTGACTATCAATAACTGAACATATATATTTTCTTGTCATTGATACAATTAATACTGATTTCATTTGTTGATGCATTTCGAGACTGGAAACTTGATTTGAAAATTGACAGAATTTATATTTGTCACATTGTCAATAACTAAAACTGTGTGGGACAAAAGAACAGAAACATTGACAAGACTTTCACAACAGTGTCTCAATTTCACATTTTTTGCTGCTATGTCAGGGTGTGCTGTGTTGATCAGTGATTGAATGGTTAACCAATAGAAAATAAATTAGAAGAAGAAGAAGAAACCCCTTTATTAGTCCCACAGTGGGGAAATTTATCCTCTGCATTTGACCCATCCTTTAAGGAGCAGTGGGCAGCCTCTTGAAGCGCCCGGGGAGCAACTGTGGTTAAGTGTCTTGCTCAGGGACACAACGACATGGACTGGCTGAGGCGGGGTTTGGACCCCGGTCCTCTGGTTGAAAGACTGACTTGCTAACCACTGAGCCACAGTCGCCCCCTATAAATTGAACCAGACCATCATGGATAACATAGCACTTATCCCCAATGTGTTCCCCAAATTGGGAAAATGTATACCTGAGGCACAAATCCCTCAAATAATCTCTCAGCAAAATATTGGGCACCTGCAGCGTAAACTCAAGGTGTACTGCAGTGGTAAACACACTTGACCAGATAAGACCAGAATCGGGTGTTAAGCCAGTGTGTGTGTGTGTGTGTGTGTGTGTGTGTGTGTGTGTGCATTTGAGAGACAGAGACAGACGGCAACAATACAGCTTTTCAAAAAGAAGATTTGGGGAGGCAGCAGCAGCCGACAGCTTTATACTGGCTGCATAACGAAAAGAATCAGGTCGAAAAATGGAGAAAAAGATGTGATCAGAGGAGAGCGCCTGAGTCAATCCACTCTGGGAAGATGGGGAAAGAAAAGTAGAGACAGATGAGAAATATATGAGAGGCCTAGATTGGAAGAATGATTATTCTGAATAAAGTTTTTTTGTTAATAATAACTTATTATTATTAACTATGTTCATTTCACTGGTTTCTGCTTTGTCAGACAGAATCAATTGGACTGAAGCAGGATTATGTATGAAACAGTTAATGTGACAAATTCAAACATATGACCAACTGCGGAAAGAAAGCCATTAAAGTTGTCTCCATCACACATTTATACTGCATTATTACTGTATGCCTTACTACTGCACCCAAGTCTCCCTTTACTCATTTACAGTAGAATTATAATAGAACGTTGTATGTCTCAAGTAACTGAAGCAGACACATTTCTTTCACCTTAACTGCAGAAAACAGCTAAATTTCCCATTTCTTCGAAGCATGGAGACAGACTGCAGTATTCATTATATGAATTGTGCACAAAAGTGGGACTTTTTTGGCTAATGAGTTCCTAGCAAATTGGAGAACAAACGGAAAGGACGGACAACAAAGGAGAAGGTGGTTAATCCAGATAGTTCTATGATTTAGGGTTCCAGACCTCTGAATTGTTCCACTGTCTAAAACCCACTCCCGCTGCCGCCTCTGTCAAGCTGTCAGAGTTACTGTGGAGCCCACACTGTCACTAACATCACTTTCTGCAGCTATCTTATTTAAATTTTGGAAAATCACAAAAACATTTTCAGAGAGAACCATATGGAAGGGTTTTTATTCACTATCACAATCATTAAAAAAGCAAAAGCAGAGGGTAAACCTATTCAGTATTCCTTCAGTAGCTTGAATAGCATATAAGTGCTAACACTATATAATGATATGCTAACACACTCTGCTATTGTTAGCTCCACAGGTTTTTACATGTAAATGTAAAAAAAACAAGTAATGCTTATCACCATAAGACAACAATAATGTTTACCAGGGCTAACTCAACACCCTCAAAACCAGCCAGGAAATAAAAATCTGACACAATTGCATGAGATTCTGTCTTAAGCACTGCTGGATAATTGTCGTACCCCAGAAGCAATAATGCCAGTCAGAACAATCTTTGTTCTAAATCACTTCTCAAATGATATAACAGATGAACGGCATGATAGACTAAATGCAAATCAATGAGAGGAAAACCTTACAGAACCACTCAACATTGTGTTTGTTTGCATTGTAGCAAAAAAAAAAAACGTTTTACAGAACCTTATACATTATAGCAAAAGAAACTCCCAACAATCTGTACAAGGCTGGGCTTCATCTGCAACATTTGTCTTGAAAGAAATGAGACTCATATTGTCATCTACACAGACCAACTCAACAAGAGCAAGGATTTTGGTAATTGCTGGGCTGTGATAAATTTTAAAGTCTTGGGCTCATTTTATTTTCCCAAGTTCCAGTCCCTACACAGCAGAGATACTGTTTGACATCAAACCAAACTAATATTCATGAACTCAAACTCAGAGTTGTGAGTGGAGTCACAACAGCCAAATACATAATAACCTATTGGTTCCCTTTTTATTGTTGAATTGTTGTTAAGCAAATGCTAGCTCATAATAAGTTTGCAAAAGACAGATCAAATCCTAGTACCAAGTAGAGTTGCTTTTGCCTGCTGAGAACATGTTGCTGTTTTTGTATATGTTGCATGTTACAGTAATCTCTAAGATATTGTTTCATACCATCATTTCCATGTTCAAAAGCGTGGGGTTGAATCAGAGTCGTCATCTTTCAAATTTCAGCCAACTTCAGGTGCAAGACCCCAATCCACATCCTGATTTTTTATTTTTTGGGACAAATACAGGTAGCACTTTCATCACAGTGATTTGGCAAAAGGTGTTAATTTACTAATTTATTTTGTTTATTTGCCAGAAAAGAATACAAATTGTATGGGATTTGGTGGCATATACATTAGGTCTGACATCATTTCAGTGCAGTGGTGCCACCCAAAAGCAAAGTAAATTGCATTGAATTCAGGTTTGAATATCCACAATGAGGCAACGGATCATAATTGATTTATATATATATATATATATATTAATTTATTTATTAATTTCATAGTGAAATATAAAGCAAATCCCTCTCACTGATTATTTTATAAACTCACACATAGTGCATGGCCTTCTTCCAAGTAATAAACTCCAGCTAATAATCACACACTTCTGTGAAGGGAGAACATAACACATGTTTTATTCCTTTGATCTATGTTTTGGTTCTGTGATCATGAACAAATCTCTCCCACAGCTTTAAACAACCTGAATATATTGATGTTAATAAGGTTTATAATCAAAACCTGGTGTTGCTTTGGTAACAATGCAGGAGGCTCAGCTGAGTATTACACTACCTATTTAATATGCATACCATCAATGTGGTACAGCTGGTCCATACATATATGCACTTTAGCTCAATTAAATGTACATATTTTACAAATACTTGGCTGTATCTTCACAATTTCTGAAAAACATTTTGCAAGTTCTGTTTATATCTTGTATATTTGATATAGCTGGACAGTGCTTTAATAGTAAATGCCTTTCTAGGAATGCAATTAGGCTGACATCAGTGTCCACAAGGAATGTTTGTGCATACACAGATGTTGACCCATGAATTGTCTGCACATGCACGCACGTACTCAATTATCGTCTGCAGCCGGTGTACACACTTCTGTCAGTAAAGGCGCTGCTTATTAAACAAGAAGAAAAACAGTTCCTTGTTTGATTAACATCAATAAAAATTCCCCCTCTCATCTAACTAACTAAAGCTATGGCCAGGCTGTGTTTTCTCGTCTCCCTCAATTTGAATCTCAATACTCACTCCTTTCCACTCGGCGGAATCTTTAATAAAGGCTGCTGCTTGTCGGCTGGGGTGTCCTGTCTCTAGTGAGATGGTTAATAAAGCAGAGATGTTCTGCCCACATCCAGAGGCTTTAAAGGAGGTGGGGGGTGGGGATAAAGACTATTATTCAGTCAAGAAAAACAAGGGGCTTTACATACAGACACCACTGTGGGGAAGCAGCGGTGAACTTTCTTCCTGTTCTTTTTTAATGTGTTTTTCTCTTCCAGGGTCTAATAGCTTCCCTGGACCCAGACAGCTTCACATTAATTGGCCAAGGAGACGATGCCAAGGCTATTCTACTCAGGTCCTCTGGCGCTGCCACCGCCAACCCACTATAGACCTTGAAGTCTGGTCTTATTTTCTGCCTCTCATAGTATCTTTCTTCTTTCCTTTGTCCCCAGCATACCTCGCCAGTCTTTGCATGTGTGATTGTTTGTTTGCGTCTCTGTCTTTCACAATCTCACACAAACAGAGCCCCACACGCTTCCTCCTCCTTCTCACGCCTTCATTCATTGATCCCTCTATTAACGTCCTGTTCAATTTCTCCTTGTCTTCTCCATCCTCTTGATGTTCCCTATCTCCTGAGCCTCCTCTCTTTCTGTCTTTTCCGTGTGTCTCTCCTTCACTCTCTCTTTCTGTCAGGGGCATATTAAGCGGGGGATTCGCAGCAGGCCGCAGCTAATTTGGACCAAGGGCTGAGGCCATCTCAGCAGGACACCAGCAGAAGAGGCACCCTGGAGATCTCATCGTTCCTTCTCCCTTTCCTTCGTAACACAGTTTGGAAGCAGGAAGAAGACAAGGTCTTTGCCCCGACTTGGCAGAGGTTGTCTGCCACCATTCAAGTTAGATAACAGTCCCTTTGTTGTACTGTTCACCCCTGATACTCGTTGTGATGGGAGGGTTTATAAAAAGAGAATGCCAATGACACTTTTCATCATTTATACCCTGCTGGGCCTGATGAATGACTGAACCAATGAGTCATCACATACTGCACATATCCGATGGGAGATTTCTGATCTTCTATTACTTAATCTCTGATCTTGCTTCTGACATACTAGCCAACCCCCTGCTGTGTTTTTCAAGAAGATGTATCACCTATCCATTGAAGAGGTAAGATTAGTCTTCACAAGTCACAACATATTTTTTAGATGTTTCTCTCTCTGGATGATCCGTAAAGAACTTGAGCCTTAGACTATGAGACTATAAGTCATTAACCAAAGGCCAGGACTGAGCTTATTCAAAGCTTGAGCGACAGCATAATTAGCCTGTTGCTAATTAGACCGGCCAATCGTAGCCTTGTTTCAGCTCGCTCTGAGCAATTATTTGGCTCTGCTCCATTGACTCTCATGCAATCATTTCGAGCTTGTCTGGTAATGTAAAGTAAATGTTGTGTATTAGTGATACTAGTTACCCAGAGAGGTTGGAAGGAGATATACATTTCTGAAATATTATGTTTCTATGTAAAAACCTGTGAAGCTAACATTAGCAGAGCATATTATCACATCATTAACTAGTGTTAGCACTTCAATGCTACGCAGGCAACTGAGGGTATACTGATTGTAACAATTAATTAATACCTACCCGCCTTTACAACAACAATCTTGTTCCTTAATGTCATAGTCTTCTGTTTCGATCGCCAGATGATGTGGTGGTTCTCTTTTACATTAAATTATATTTCATTAAGTGTCTTGCTCAAGGACACAACGAAATGGACTGGCTGAGCCGGGGTTTGAACCACCTGCTAACCAGTGACCCACAGTCACAGTCACCCTTTTACACTGGGTTCTGTAGGCTTTAGCTTATCTTTATGTATTTAACACGAGTTTGCTGCTGAATTGGTTTGATATCCTGGATATATAGTAACATATATTGTAGACCCTTCTGTGTGCTTCTCTCTGAAACCTTTTTTTTTAATGTGATAATATTTAATTGTTTCTGGCTTATCTTGGCTTTTTACATTGTGTTATACTTTGTTCAAGGCAAATAATTACTTTCAAACTTCACAGGTATATGTCGTTATAAACTGGATAACAAACAGCCAAAAGTACTCTTCAATGGTGCCTTCAAAATCCCCCCCCAAACAAATAAAAGTTTTTTTTTTCCGAGTTCGAGATGTGATTGTCTGTTTGGACTTTCCCAAGTGAGATATGTGATGAAGAAATAAAAATATATATACGCCTCTCTTCCTGCCCTTTGGCCATTCAGACTTTGAATGATGCCTCAGAGGAAGTCTGGGCCACTCATTTTGTGAATGACCTTGAGGTCGCCAGAACTCTGTGGAGAGACAAACAATAGACTCCATTCTCTCTGATAGATGCTGTCAAGTTACTCGGATTTCTATATGTATTATGCTTAGATTCAATATTTAGCTAACAATCACATCATCCATCAATCATATAATCCTGCTGTATTATTTTCATATATGCTTTAAACAGTTTAAAATGTGTCTTCTACCAATATCTTCTCAAACCAGGTACTAAATTAACATTTTCAGGACCTTGTCTCTTGTTTCATTGATAAAGTAAGAAAAAAAAATAATAATAATAATAATTAACATTTGAATTGGGTGAACAGTGTGATATTCTTTTGATATACTTGTTGCCCATTTTTAGGCCAATGGGACCAATATATGCAGGAATTAGAACAAATGAATCACTAAGCATCAGTTGTTCATGTATTTCCTTGGCTTGAACAAAACACAAGCACAACGGCTGCAGTAGAGGTTTAGTAATGTTGTTGTGGACTACAGGCAGCCAATGACTGCAAGGAATAATATTTATATAACATATAGTTTTAGTACTTTTAACTTGCTGTGCCTTAAAAGGGCTAAACCTCCTCATCTTGTCTGATATGGATGTACCCTCAAAAAAACTTTAACTTCATTTTTCAATTTCAAACAGTATTCTGCAGTTCAGATCAAACACGACAAATACAAACAAATGAGTCACTGTACTAATATGTTTCAAATATACGGCACATCTCCCCTAATAAGTACCTCTCAACTTTGATAATGTCTCTCAAAAAATACTAATGGGAGTTATTAGTTGGTATCAGCCGTTGCTCAAAGTCTAGCATCCCTGTGGAGTACAGAGTAATTCAGTCCATTTATTTTGAAGCACAGCAACACTTAGCTTAGTCACAAGCCCGAGCAAAGGCCTGCACAGCATAGAAAGACAGCTATCGATCAGAGCTCAGCTTTCAGATGTTTGAGTGAGAGGTTCCCTGGAAAGCACCCTTAACAAGCTCTGCTTTCGTCCATCTGCAGCTTTTGATTCATTGGTGTCGGGGACGGAGAGGAAGACGTAAGAGATGTGCGACGTTATATGTGCGATTTAGTGTCACAATCAATAAAACACCGGCAGTACTCTTTCTTTTTTTTAGCGGCCAACACACACATACACACCCCTTCCCCAAGCTAAATCGTTTTTGGAGTGGAAGCAATAGAGAGGCCAGGGTATTGAGATCTAATCAAATATCCTAACACTGAGCCTGTGTATTGACCAGAATTGCAAGGCAGAATTAACCAGTGTTCCTCCCTTGTTAGTACAATGCCTTAGAAGAAAATAGATATTTCAGATGAAGAGGGGCGGCGAGCGAAAGAGAGGGGAAAAAAATTTGAAACATGAGCTCTGCTCACACAGCCAAATTAAGTAAAAAGCATAACACATTGAACTTAGCAATTATTAACAGTGTAAAAAATACAGCCTTTATCTAAGATATAGAAAGGCATATAGCATCAAATGCAATTAATCAACCTTGTACCTTTGAGAAATAACATGTTTACTATAAGCCAAATCCTACATGCTTTTCTTTCTTTTTCCAAAGGTTAATAACACTTTAATGAAGTGAAGTATTCTTGACATCAAGGTATAAATACTTTACTCAAGAAGACCAAAGTGAAAAGAAAAAACGGAAAATACTTTTTTTCTTTAATATCTTTAAGGAATAGTACGATACAGTGTGATGATTTTCTTCACTTTTAAAAATGACAACAAAAAACAGCTGACATCCTGTCAACCAATGTATGGCTCTTTTGTTGTGTCTTTGACAAGTGTTCTTTAGTGAGAGAGGGTTTGGTAAAAATATGTTTCCCTTATTGGAACTCTTGATTGGCCTTCCCATTTACATTTTGCTCTTATTATTTCACATGCCTGAGTTTATTTATGTAATATCTGTGAACAAAATTGAAGTCTTGTTCACAGTATTTTCGACCTTCTTGAGAAGGAAGCCCTTTCGTCATCACCTATTTGAGCTGCGTCTCCGGATACTAACTTGATGGGTTTGTGCGTCGTCTCATATCCTCTAGCGCTTTCATTTCTTTGGAAAATAATAGAAATGTTAGTGCATTTTTCCCAACGGACTTCATACAGTCGTTAAATTTTGCTGTGTTACTTTATTAATTATTTCCTTAAGGATTCATGTTTCAGCTTCCAGACGAAGAACAGGGTCGAAGTTGATGCTCACTTCAGGGCTAACCTACTTTACTTTACCCAGCAATTGGGAAGCACGTCACAGGAATTTTACTTTGTGTGGAGCTGCAGCATTTATTCATGGCCAAAATTAAATCTCAACTGTACATTTACAAGCACTTGACAACACCTGTCTGCTTTGAGATCAGCCACCCTCACTCTGTCATTTGCGCTCACCGAGTGACCACTTTCACATTTCAAAAACTTCTTGTTGATATAAAAACAATAATTAGTGGAGCCTTAACTGATTAACCATAGAGAGTTCAATTGTTCATTAGCATTGTACAATAATATTGTTTAAGTCTGGCATTAGCCAAAATACCCCTAAATGTTAATTAACTAAGTGACCATTTAGTCAACATTGATATTTTTAACTGTATTAATGTATACATTAAACGGCATCTTACCTTTTCCACCATTTGTATTTGAAACCTCCTTCAATCCACTTATAAACTCTGCCACGTTGCAAGCTGAGTTACACTAATGAGTGGTTCAATGTGGTGCTCCAGAGGGGATGAGGATGTGTCAGGGAGGACATACCTCTAATTAGTTGCTTTCTATCTCTTGGGAAGGGCGGGGTTCTAAGATGCTGTCCCTGCTTCCTAATGAGCGCACTGGAGACCACCCAGATAAACCCTTTCCGGCTAGACCGGCGCTACACGTTTCTGCTGGTAGTATACCTAAAACTGTTTGTACCTAAAGGTCTTGACTCTTTTTCCACCTGTGTCATTTTCTCTTTCACTTCTGGTATTGTATTCTCTCACTCTCAAAAACAAGTCACTCTTCGAGAGTTGGAGGCCTATTTTTTTCCCCCCTGGAGACTTTAACACACAAGCACACACAATCACTGCCCAGGTTTTTGAGATAGTATCACTATAAAATTCCCCAATATTGCTCCAATGTGCCAACTAAAACGTCAATACACAGTTCATTAAGCTCCTATGGAGGAGGTTATAATCTGAAGCAATAAGACCACTGAAGATAATAAGTTACTCAAATGTTTGATCCTACTTTTGAAGGTGATTATCTTCTCAGTTTGAAGGAGAGCGGCAGGATCATCTGTTGACTTGTGCAGGGGAAGAGTTCTGAGGAGAAAAATCATTCACCCCCTCCTGTACATGAGATAGCTTGGTGGGCTGTGTTATGTTGGGGTTTGATTAAAGAATGCCTCTCATTAAAATGTTCCCTCCAGTTACTAATCAAAGCAGTGTCGATATCTAGGAACTGGCTCGCCAAACACTTGCCCTGCTGTTTTTCAGTCTCCCTATTACTTATGCTCACCGTCTCCCGCATTATTTCTTCAATTTGCTTCTCTTTCTCCTTCTGTCTGACTTTCACTGTGTTCCATTCACTCTTTCAATCTGAGTCGCCATGCTCTCTCTCATCCTCTATAACTCTTCAGTATTGCAGCTAGCATTGGTCTGTGTCTGTTGCGGCAAATGAAGAGATGGAGAGACGGGATTCAGGTTTGGGCGACCAGCAGGGAGCCACTTATTGCTTGTTCAAGAATAGAATTCAAAGAATCAGAATCCCTAAATTAGAATGATATGCCATCCTCCACTCACTTTCCAGCAATCAGATTGAAGCACATCGACCCGAAAACATCTGGACTTGTTTACTCGTCCTTGTTCAGGTCAAGTTGACTTCCTGGCTGGTCATTGAATGTCTTTGGTAAGTCACATCATGATTGTACATCTGGTTCCAGTTCCCTGAGAATTGTTTCAAATGACAGTTCCCATGTTTTGTAGTGACTTATTATTGTACTGACTGTGCACAAATTCCATAAGGTCACAACACTTTTTCTTCAACATAATTTGCTGGCAAATTAACAGAGAGAAGGAAGTCCCATCGTTGTCCGGCTGAGTTCAACATGTTACAGACAGCTACAGGCATCGTCAAAAACTAGAGGCCAGCTGGTCATGGAGCTACAATTTCATTGGGGTTTTATATTGACGTTATTAACCTTATATTGGGCTTGGTCAACTGGGGTGGCAGTGTTTAGTTGGAGGTCATTCTAGCAGTAGCTGTTTACAGTATGAGCCATTTTTAAAAGCAGGGCTGTGCCACATGCAACCAAATAAACGGCAGCCAGATTACAATACAAGCAAAGCCCTTTAGCTCCAATGGTCTTCCTAATGGAACTAAAACAATGTGCTTCTAACTTTGTGCCAACAGTTTGGTGAAGGCCCTTAACTGTTTCAATGTGACTATGCATGTGTACATAAAGTGAGCTTCATTAAATGCTTTTCTGAATTTGGTACTGAAAAACTTGTCTGCCTGTACAGAACACTTCTAACATCCAACACTTTTGGCGGGCTAGCCATAGCTAGCATAATCAATAATATGTAGCTATGTGCCAACAAACTATGGAACACTCGTGCCACTGATGGGCATGGCCTCCCAGCACCATCATATTAATGTTCTTTATCACTTTGTGTTGTGTCTATTTCCCTTTTCTGTTGAGAAGATAACAGGGACTTCTGCTAGCTTTGAGACTGCTTACATATGCTTTGTTAAGCATAGATAGACTTCACTTTAGATTAGGTCACAGAACATACTTAACTAATGAGTAGTAACTACTGAATTAATCATGAATTGCAGCTTTTTTTATCATTTACTAACACTTGACAAATGATCTTATTAACCATCTATAAGTCCTTAATACTTCATTTACAAATGGGGAATACATCATTTATAAAGTATGAAAACCCAAGCTTATTAATCAAGAATTAAACATGTATAACTGTGTTTATGAATTGCATACTAATGAGTTACTAATGAGTGTTCATGTTGGAATAATGCTTTATAAATTATGAATTCAGTGTTCATTCATGCTTTACTAATGCTAAATAGTGTGTACTTATTATAAAGTGCTACCGATAGTTCTTATAAAATATACAATATATAATAAAAGATAATAAAATCTTAATGTTTCTTAAGAATGCCTGCTGCTGCTGTTAACATGCAGACATGCGTTCTAGTTTTACTGATATAAACACCATACCTCCTTTATCATATAATTAGAGTGCATTGTAATTAGTTACCACATTTAAGGATGATTTAATACTTTCTCATACATAGCCCTCTGTCAAAATGAACAACGCCCAACATTTTACAAAAATTGAATTTAAACAGCAGCACTCTTGTGGCTGCTCTCTTTATGTTTTATCTGTTCCAATCTGTCTGTCACTGCCTGACCTTTCTTGTGTATTCAATAGAACATTTTTAAAGGTTTCTACCAAAATCCATGCACTCTTCTTTGTGTGATCATGCACTCCACTAACCGCAGACAACAGGGCACCTTCGCTCCCATCAGAGCCTGCCTCGTCCCTCCCGTCTCTTGCCCAGTTTATATGAGCGTTAGATTCACTCTCAGTTTGCGACAGACACACAGGGGATGGAGTGGCATCAACAAAGAGACTCGGCTCCTGTCGACTGATCTCTGCGTCCTTTTGTGTTGACATTGTTTTCACGTACTGTGTAAAAAGCTACAAAGGTTTTCTGCTTCACACTCTGTTGGCTAATTGCATCAAAGCATTTGGAGACTGTTGTCTCAGCCCCTGTGTTTGTACAAGCATCAAAAGGAGAGCGCTCTAGCACACGGAACCTGTGCCAGATATCATCTCTCCAGCATGGAGGGCCACAAGAATGCCGAACCGAGGAGAGCGCCACCGACGATGGCATTTGTTTGTCTCCCCACGTATAACAAACACAACCTGACAGGAAATTTATGAATTCAACGTCACTCTTCTCTCTCTCTCTCCAAATAATTAAATAAATCTTGTGAAGCAGTTTGCCTCTGTTGGAAAGAGATGGAAGTTATGTGGAATGAGGACAGACAGAGGGAACGATATGGAGTCTCTCTCTCTTTCTCTCTCTCTCTCTCTCAGACTTCGTGTTAGGTCAGACGCCTCTGAGTATATCACAGGGAACACCTTCACACTGAGACTTTGACACATGATTGTGTGTCCATGTGTGCATTCATGTGTCTCTGAGGTCACATGCATGTGTTAGTATGATCATACATACATCGAATGTGTTATGTCTTCATGAATGTAAAATTAAACCGTGTTCTCAAATAAGATTCTCCCAGATTACATTTGCAGTTTTAAACATGTGATTAACATTGTAAAAAGGAAACAAAAAGGCAACAAAAGGATTTTTTTTGTAAAACATCATGGTTTTGCTTAAAATAAGTTGCCTTCTTTGGTTATGTTATTGAAGTTATTGCTGTAAATTAAAATGCGTCGTTGAACGTTTGATTCCGGTATACGACTACGGACTAGGATTTTTTTGTGTGCAGATACTGAATACTTTGCTCTGTATTCGATACTACTATCTGTATGTGTGTGAAAGCAGGGTGGGCCACACGAAGCAGGGCTTTGTTGGAGCTAAAATGCAGGCAGTGTCTGTTCGTTCAGCCATGTGACATGATTTATGTGTGAGACACAGAGTGTAAATGTCCTGCCTGTGACCAGCAGACCAAACAACAGACCAAAACATGAAGACCAACAAAACTGATTATACAGTGTTCTCCAACCTTGCACCACTCTCGTCCATAGTTTTTTCCATTCTTTCCTCAACGCTCTTGTCTATTTATTTCTCTCTGTTTTGTCTTCTCCCTTTCACTCTGGTTTTCCTCTTTCTGTGCATTCTTTGATTTTCTTCACCTCGACACCCGATGTCTGTGATGCATCGAGCCTCCAGCCGCGGCCGTCCACTGAACTGTTTTCAGCACTTCCACATGTGCAGTTTTGAATTGCCTCCCAACGTGATTTATTTAGATGTGTGTTAACAGCATACAGTTCAGGATACTTAAGCAGGATGTGCAAAGATTGTATGCATTTTCTTTCTCTATTTTTGTGAATGCTTTAAATGTGTGATTTAGTTTAGAAGGCAAATAAATAACAAATCATGTGAAGAAAATGCCCAAGTCTGACTTCATAAAGCAGTTTTCATCACACAGCTGTTACACATCCCAAGTCCTTTCAATACCAATGTTTTCAAAATCCTTATATACGCTTGGAAATATAGCACGGATATGGTTTGGGAAAGATTGGCATAGCAGAATGGTAAATACAATATGGTTAATGTATGGGGAAATGTATGCAACTGAAACAATACAAATTTAAGTATTATTCAGCAAAATATATCTTTGAGCTCTAACAAATGTGTCAGGTGCATTTCCTTTCACATAATACATTGGCAAAGCTGATTGTTTAAATAGGCTACCCATCCACAACCCAAACGTCCCAACCTTTCCACCTCACTACATCAAGGGTACACTACTTCCTGCATTGAAAAATGCAATTTAAGTCTATTTGTTTTGCCATAGTAAATGGACTACAATGGTTTAATCCAAAACACTCATCATTATACCATGTTAATCCATTCACACACACACAGGCAAGCTGCCATGCACTGCACTGGCTTAACCACCGAGAGCAATTTGGGTTCGAGGACTCTTCAACATTCTGCCAAACGTGTGATTTAAGAGGACAACCTGCTCAACTATCCTTGCCGTAAAGATAGATAAAGTGTGCTCTTTGTCACAGACTGACAGTAAGTGAACAATACTGTAACAACTAAACAGTCTCTGTTACAGCTGAGCATACCTCCATCTGCAGAGAAAGGTCATGAAATGTGCTTGAAAGCACCGGATACAACCAGTCGGTTGGACCTTGTATTGGCAATGTCTTTGTGCAACTGCTTTAGCCCAGGTCAATAACCTTGACACACGGCCTTCAAGCTCAACATTGTACTTGTATTATTTCCTCCCTGCCAGGAAGCAAAAAATGCTATGGTTGTTTTAGGGACACAGTTGGATGGGATGCATGGTGTGAGAGTAGTAGAAGTGACAGGAGATGCAAGAAGTAGAAAGAAGATAAGAGTGGTGCTGGGGAGGAAGAGGAGAGAAATAAAGGACATGAAAGCAGATTAGGACAGAGAGGAATGTCAACGTCCATGTGTCCAGGCGTAGAAATGATGGGGAGTGGCAGATTGTGTGTGTAAATTACTGGTTGGCATGCTGAATATTTATGAAGCAGACCGAGGCAAAGGGTGAATTCAAAGTCTAGGTGCAAAAGGGAGAGATGGATGCAGGGAGGAAATTGGAAGGGACAGAGTGTCTCCTCTGACGGATAATGACAGCCCCAAGTCACAGATTAAAGCTTGTACAACTGCTTCAATAATGTTAAAACCACCATGGGGCTTTTGTCAATAAAAGCAACAGAGAGAATGAGAGAGGGCGGCAAACGGACTGAAAAAGAGGTAGAGAGATGAGATAAAGGACCAAGTAAAATATAATGAACATACAATAGCTGGAAGGTCTCATAATATACAGTCGTTCTGACCTGAAATGCAATTGCAGTGTCACTGAAGAAAAAACCCTCTGTTATCAAAGAATTTTGAATAATACCCAGCACTATAAATCAGATGAGATGTATTAAATGTATTACATATTTCAGTTACCTTGGAATGCTGTATAACATAAAAAAGGACCCTTCCAAATAGATGCATTTTTTTGAATGTACATCTTCAATGTTCAGAGTATTTACATGCATGCTGGCACATATAGCGATGTAAAATTAGAGCAGTGAGTTCCCTCTGGCAGAGAAACCTCCTGGTTGGGAGGGAAGCATCTGGACAATACTGTCCCAGAGGCCTGAGTACTGGCAACTAACTGAGGAGTCCCCACTGTGTCTGATGACAGAATACGGAGCACAACAGAGCTCTCTGTCCATAATAACACATCAGTCACACAACTGGGGCCAACTCGCATGTCCAACGGAGCGACATAGATAGACCAGGATAGAATTAGGAGAGGAAGGCAAAACTTCTCGGATTTGATGCGTCAAATTAACTCTTTTGTGTTGACAAAGTTTACACAAATGCCCTCTTTGTTTCTCAACCTGATGAAGTGACTGTTGTCTTAAACTAATGAAAGTGAACAATGTTACTTATATCCATCACTTTGTGTAGTTTGGGTCAACATAGACATATTATATGTCTTCAGTAACCCAAATTATGTTGCATTTACCTACATGCACAATGCTGTCATGTACCAAAATGAAGTTCCTTTGTTAACACTGCCCCTGTGTATGCTTGCTTGCTTTATCAGAGATGCACGGAAGAGACAGGCAAGACATCCAGTAGATAGAAACACAGTCACATAAAGACAGAAAGATAGAATGAGGACAGATCGGTCCGGACCAAGAGGAGAGCAGCGGCAGCAGCTGTTCCTGTTTCCTGTTCTCTCTGAGCCTAGATACCAACACAGCGTGGCAGCATGCCCTGGGGACAAACCAGGAAAAGGCTCTTAAAACAAAACCCAATCACCATGCTGTATCACTAATAGGCTTTTCTCAGGTGTGTACTCTATTAAGACTGCCATCTGTACTCTCGTCTAAAGCCCTGCACGTTGTGTTTGAATCAGGCTTCCACACACGAGAGAATTATTTTGAATTTATTTGTAGGTTCATCTGTGCTGCTGTGTTTAAGCCAATTTACTACTGTTCATGTCATATCAAGTTTAATTTTGTCTATTTACTAATTAATGACTTATTCATTTACGTTGTTGTTGAAATTGTTTGCTACGAAAAACAACTTTCCAAAAAAGACATTGTAAGGTTGTAAACTTGTTCCCATGGGAGTCTGAAGATTGACAGTAAGCAGAGCCGGACATAATGATGCATAGATATGAAAACTCTCAACTCGGGCACAATGAAACACAACAGAATAGACATTCTGACAAAACTAAAGAAATCCTCAAGAAATATCTACAGTAGCGGAGGCTTATCTTTTTGCTCAATGTGCCATTTTGTTCTGTACTGTGCAAGAATGACAATCTCTCTTTGTGGAAAACCACAACTTCAAGACAAAATCAAGACCAAGACATTTTAAACCATGTTTTAAATAAATGGAAGAACCTACCCTGTTTTATTTCTTACATTCTTCCCTAAATTTGGCAATTTACTTCTGAACTCTTAGTGCAGTCTGTTCAGCAGTTTTTCCCCTCTGTACAGTTATGAAGTATGCTAGTTTTCATAAAAGCACCATTTTCAATGTTTGCATCTTTTCTCATGATTCTCTCCATTTACTTTAAATACAACTGTGCATCCTCTAGATTTTGCCTCAAGTTCTGTCTGAACACACCTTCATCCTCTCTCCAAAAAAGACAGATTCATGCATTCCAAGGAAAAATATTCTAAATAAATTTGAGTTAAACCTGCCTTAACTGATTTAATTTGCTCATGTTTCTGGCCATCTGGCGAATGTATGTCCAATATTCTCTGTACTTCGCCTCCCCTGACTCATAAAGGAAATATCCGACTCTTTAGCTGCTTGTTACGTGCCAGAGTTGTGTGTATCCCTTTCCCCCTTGTTTTGTCCGCAGATCCCACGGACTGATTGGCAGCTGATTGGCAACCACCTGTGAAGGCCACCCAGCTGAGCGGAGTTCAGGATAAATAGAAGCAATCAGAAGAGAGAGAAGCGGAAGAGGCGACCAAGGAGAGAGAAGCGGAAGAGGCGTGTGTTTCTTTCAGTCTGTGCTATGCACTCGGGGAGGCAGGAGTTCCGAACGGTTTGTGGTGAGAGGTTGAGGACAGGAGGTAAGTCTGGGGTACCCTATACATTGCTGCACGCACGTAGGTACTCTATGTCTAATCCACTAGGTTATTGGTCGGTGCTACCTCTGTCTGTTTTGTTCAATACTTTGTAGAGAAGCTAGAGAAGCCATTTTGTTTACTTAATTTCCAGAGGTAGTCAGTCAGGCCTAGTTTTGTTTTCCTTGTTTCAGTTTGTTTAGCACGACCACAACTGTCCCAATCTCTCCCACTCTGTCGAGACCCATTTGTGTTGCCTCATTTTGTTAAATAAACCTTATTTTTGATCCACTTTACAACTTCTTTTGACTTTATTTCCCTTTGTGGTTGACTGACCCGTGTTCGTCCCCTCACGTTTACCCTAGACCAAAAAGGGGACGTAACACTGCTAAATGCTCCACATTGTTCATAAGCTAACCACTAACGTTGGCTGTTTGCTGAGAAGCAGGTTGTGTCATTTCTTTCTTCAGTTTTCTGAAAACCGTTGCCTGCTACGGTCAAAACTGTTGCTATGAGTGTGTTAACCGTAAGGTTTCTGGCCATAAAGAAATAAAACAATGTATTGAAAGTTGCTATAAAGCTCCATAGAGCTGAGAAGGACTGCAGCTGGTAATAATTGTCTGTGGGTTTATCACAGCGAGTGTTTATTTAAGTAGTCGTGTGATCCATTGTTTGTATAAAACATTGGTCATAGTCACTTTAATATCAGTTTCACAATGAGTGAAGGAAGACCAGCCCACATAACACAACTGTCACTGTAAAATGTATATTAAGTAAGTATTCAGATTGTATGTATAATTTACTTTTCTGAAATCTAGTTGTGGCTCATGTAGTTAAATATAGATAGCTGTGCTGACAGCTGAGTGGTAAAGAAATAAACTTTGTAACTATGGAACACCCTGTCGACAGCATCCTTGTTATCAAGAGGAGCCATTTCAGCGTGCTAGAAGTGTCTTGCTATCTGTGGAAACGTGTTTAGTAGATGTTGATCCAATGCCCCCCTTAACAGCTCTTCACAGTTCCATGACTGTCTTGCTTGGGCACGTAATCAACCAGTTTCACAATATAAAGCATGTTTCAACCAACAATTTATTATTTAATTTCCCCCCCAAAAAAAATGTGATGCATAATAAAATGTACATTTATAATGTTTTTTGGTCACTATTGGGGCATGGAATGATCCCATTCACTAGACTATTGCTGTATAATGTCGGCTGTGGTCGTGGGTGACTCACTTTTAGCCTGGCAGGTCTCAAGATTGTTTTCAAACTGTGTTTTTCTTAGTCTAAAACTGCCTGAGCTGCAAAATATTTTAAATTGACAATGATAATGTGGTGTCCATCAGCCATTGACAGAAAAAGTTTCATGCGCTGGTCTTTATATAACTAAATACAGGTAATGCCGCCTTGAGGCAGTCAGTGGGCCTTCCATTATTTTAAAGTCTACACAGCAAAACCTGTCCCATCATATTTTACTTTTAAACAGCATTTCCTGTTAACAATTAGTATAAAACAATAACCTATACCAAATTAACCAATTAGTATAAAACAATAACCTATACCAAACTCATCTGCACCCATGATGATACATATTTGGAGAATCTGCCTGCTTGTGCAACCCTTATTCCCAGGATGTATTGTGTCGTGCAGCTAAACTGAGAGTCTACAACTCGTGTTCAGCAACATTTGGCAAGACTTTTCATTTTGGTCTCAATTACTGTTAAGAGGTCGGGCCATGCACGACAAGAATAAGCCACTTACCATCTGGTTAAGAGATAAAGCCATTACTATTCCAGTGGTTGCCCATGCAGCGGATCTATAATATTATCCGTTCATATCACACACAGTATGGTGGGACGATTTCCTCAAGAAAAACCCATTTTCATCAGAACTGTATGAAATATAAATGGTAAGGAGCAGTGAGAGGCGCTGAAGACGGCAGAGATTCAACTTTATAATGTGACATTTTTCTTCCATCATATGAACACAAATTACTGAACCATTTAAGATTCAAACATTTTGGTTCAGCTGGGTAAATGCCATTTCCACCTCCAGTTAGTATAACTGAAGAGTTATTTTATAATATTTGACAAGTTATTACCTCGACAGTGCTTAGGAGGTAGTATTTTACTTCAGGTCTCAATAAAGCAGTTCAATTGCTATGAAACTGGATTACCCTTTGAGACATATCAGTTACAAAGAAAACCATAAAAGACATTTTCTGCAATATCTACTAGCACGTTTATAGATATCTACCCGATTGAGGACTCACTTGGCTGCATGTGCAACTTTCTGGGTGTGCCTCTTGTTTTCATGTTTCATTTGTAATCAAATCACCAGTGGGCCCGCAAACAACTGATGAGAGTTCATGATAATGGGAAGTTTAGTTGCTCATGCAGAGTGTTGGCACGCGATAAGTAAAAGTTGAATGATCTTTCGCTATCGGAGTGTTTCGTTGTTGTCCTCTTCAGTATGTGGGTCGGTGTGTGCAAAGTACGGCCCTCATTCTGTAAAGGGTAACGGGTCTTATGTCTGTATTGACAATGTGTTGGGTAACAGCAGCTGTCAAATGGCATATGATGTTGTGATCTACTTTTCCTTTTTAATTGTCTGCAGGAAGCCAGCGTGTTCAGCGGTGTTTATTGTCATAGTGGATGATTAATTATCTCATAATTCTCCCCCAAGTAATGACAATGGGAGTGTGATGCCGGAGTTCGTTGAAGAGACTTCTTTGTCCGTGCATTTCCGCATTCAGCTGTTGGCACTTCCTTTTTTGCCTGCCATGAAAGCTAAAACCCCACGAAAATGCTTGTCTGAACATAGCTCGCTTCCGTTTCGTTATTTAGCTCCACAGATCTCTCAAAGGACTTACTGTACGAAGGCGGCTTCTTGTGATTCTTGTCAGTGCTCATCAAACATTGTTAAAAAGAAAAGGTTGAAAATGTAGTAAAATGTGTGCAGACTGGTGGGTTCAATTCTTTGAGGCTTTTCTGTTTCCCCTCTGATGTCATTAGAACAAGCTTGTTCCCTAGGGCCCTGAGTTGTTGACTGATTACAGATTCTGTCTGTCGACAAGCTTAGCATCAGTTTGAACTGTGTGCATGGTTGCATAAATACCCATTTCATTATACTCTGACAGGGACTCCGACACAATATTTGCCTGCATGAGAAAGACTTTTCAGCCTTCCTGGGTGGCAGTGTTGTCAGTAAGCATTAATAGTAGTCCTTTACAATGTTTGTATGATGCTTCTCCTACTCAACAAACAACACCCACTGAATCAAGTAGTGTTTTAATGTTTTATTTCACACATTTTATTTTGTTTTGTTTACTGTCTACAAATTGTTTATTTAGCGCTAATATTATCAAGGATTCATTCTGTCAATTGTTTGTGGTATTGCTCTGAAGCGTCTCTTGCATTTCATGCCTTTGGGTAGTAACTCTATCTCTGTGAACAGAATCAAAAGTTATTTGTTTATTTATTTCGCCCTAAAGTGGTTTAACCTGAACACAAGCACTAGATTTATCACAAGAGTGAGCGTGAACAGTTGCCTGCTCCGAGTCACAATGTTTTAACTATTTTCAGAAATGGTCTAAATTGGGAGGTTGGGTAAACAAACAACCTAGATATGAAAGAACGGTGGATATATTAACTTTGCCATCAAAGAGAATAGTGGTCTAAGCCAGTGGTCTCCAACCTTTATTGCGCCACGGACCAGTTTCGTGTAAGACAATATTTTCATGGATTTCCATGTTGTTTGGGACCGCTGGTCTAAGCCATGTGTCACGATTCCATGTGTTTATTTCCTGTTTTATTTTGAATTTCCCTGGTCCTTCGATCCTGTGTTCACTTCACTTCTTGTCTTTATACGTTTTCCCGCCTTTGTGATTGTGTGCTCAACTCAACCCCTGATTGAATCCTCCCATGTCCAATCACCTGCTCCTCCCCCGTGTATTTAAAACTTGTGTTCCCCTGTCTCTGTGTTGGTTTGTCTGATATGTTCCATGCTTTGTTCCCTGATATGTGCCATGCTATGTTCCCTGATGTGTAATTTTGCCTCTTTTTAGAATTTTTTTTTTTTTGTGTTAGACATTTCTTTTAAATTAACATTCACATTATATCAACCCTCTGTTCCCCCGTGAGTATCTGTGTTTGGTCCATCCCCTGTTGTCCTTTTGCTCTAGTCGTGACACCATGTAACTATCTGCATCATGTTACACTCACTGATTGGAGACAAACTCCCAAAAATGTTTAGAAAAAGTATTCATGCTTATAACAATACATCTTCCACAATAGCTAACTATTGTTGTGCCTTTTCGGAGGAGTTACTGTTTCTAATTTGTATAAAAAATTGACCATATTTTCTGTAGCTTTTGACATTCAATGTGCGCACAATGTGACTTCCTTTGTGCCTTCAAAATAAAGGCATCTCATCGTAAAACAGGAAATCAGATAAATGTAGCTTAAGGCAGGCAAAATTCACGCAACAAAAACAACATTGACACAACACAAATTGGGTTACTTACATATCATATAATAACCGACAGCATGCCAACAGCTCGTTTTGTGTCGTCTTTGACGTGCCTTTAGAAATGCTGGCTGTGTTGCAATGTTCACTCACACAGCCTGATGTGTTAGCTTGACGGAGTTATCCATGTGTGGTGTTCTCATGTTTTCTTAATTTTTACAACAAATGCTTCATGTCCCTTACTCCCGTATCCCTCCATGCTTGATCTGTCCCCACGTTTTAAGAAGCAAGCATGGAATGCAAAATACGCCGTTAGCATGACTGCATCCAGCTGCTAGCCAAACCATCCTGGTGTACCCGTCTCTACAGAAGCTGCTTCCATTTTGCCAGTCTGTTGTCTTATGGTGAGGCCAAGCTGATCTGGGACCATTTGTTTCACCTGTAGTTTCTCTGCCAAAGTTCTTCTCTCAAACGGGTCTTGGAGGAGAGCTTTTGGTTTTCTTGGAAGAGCAGTGCTCGTGGTCGACCTCGCCATTGTCATGTTGTTATAATGGTGCCTCGAGAGACTAGCTAGCCCTGACAAGAACAAGAGACGGGAACACACACCTTGAATCTTTTTTAGGATGCTGATTGGCTAAATTGTATATCACTCATTTATATCTTTAATCAGTAATTGGCTAAACTGCTTCTTAGACCTGCCTTTCTGGGGCAAGATTGACAGCTGAGACGCACACGGGCGGAGAGGACGTGCCAGAAAAGCAGATATTTTGCGCATATATCATATTTTGAAAATATTACTGATATATTCCACATTTCAAAAACCCAAATATTGACCATATGTATAATTTTTTTTTATTTTTTTTTTGGTGGCTCAAGGTGGGGCCCGGCCCTGTGGACCTCTATTGGCCAACCGCCACTGGATTTGACGATATCTTGTTCTACTACCATATGAAAAAACACCCTGAATAGGTAACATCTTGTCAGGTCCCTGATGTTCACAGAAAACACCATCAATGGACCTTCTGACTGTGCCTGGAACAAGTATTGAATAAAATACAGTTTTTATAAAGGAGTATACAGGATATCCACAAAAACACATGACATAAACATATAAACTTACTATAGAGCCTCTCTTTCCCTGCTTCCTTTGAACATCAGTACCCCCACAGCATCTTAATATTAATGCCAGCATCCAGCTGTGTGAACCTAACCTGTTTCAGTTGGAATTCAATAGCCTATGTGAACCCATTGCTTTACTGTTGCATCACATCCTGTGCTATGAAAGTTATAAAGTTATGGGGCTGAGAATTTGTTGGATGTTTTCTGTCATATGCTTTCTGTTCTGCATGTTGCCAGATTTAGAGTTCATGTGTGGTTTTAGAACAAACAGGCTTCCATCTAAAAATCCGACATCCAAAAACGGGCTTCCATTTTTACTCTATTTTTATGTTAAACCCTTGAATTTCTTGAGCACAGCAATTTTTCAGGAACTCTCAGAAAAGTAAATGATTTACTCAAATCAAGTTTAAAGGGAAACATGCTCTTTCAACTAAGAATTCACTTTTAGTTATAAGAACCAAGAATGTGTGTCCTACAGTGCACTGTGGGGTTGATGTCGGGAACTGTGTGTGTGCGTGCGTGTGTGCGCACATGCCTGCGTATGCTGTATGTCTGTAAGGTTACAATTATTTGAAAGCTCTTTCGATCATATCCCTTCACACTGAGGCTTAGCCCTGTGGTATTTGCTAGATCTCTGGGATCCTATAGTGTCCCCTCCTTATTATGAAGTGGCCTAAATGATTTAAACCCTTCCTCCCTCTAATCAAATAATTGGTTGGTAGCGATAACCAGGCTTACTGATTGAGACTAGAGTAGAAGAACACCAGAGGGGCGAGGAATGAAGAAATTTGCCCTTGTCCTGACTTCTCAAAGTCCTCTTTGTTCCAAATATTTTTCCTGATGATGTCTGGTCTGGAGCTAAATGGAAAGACGGCAAGTGCTAATACTCTTGGCTGTTTGGTTTTGTTTGATTTAGTTCAAAGGGACATACAGGCGTTTTGACAACCCAGCCAGGGGGTTAATGAAGACCGATTGAAAGTCACTTGCTGCTTTGTTCTCTGCATCTGTATAGGGAGCTCACTCATAAACACACACAGACACACAATCACACAACAGGTTGAGCTGCTTGTCATTGCCTCTTCCGTTAGGGATGGGCATGGCATTGTTCAGTCTGGCTCACAACGGGGAGAAAAATGAGGGGAAGGAGGCAAAGGACAACCATTTATTTCCAGCCAACAAACAGCCAAAGCGTCAGTACTCAACCCTGAGGCATTGAGAGTTTTAAATAGCCACTCATTCATTGACACCATACACAAACACACACATACCTAAACATACTGTTAACACACACATCTACAGTATGTGTTATCACCAACCTCATCCATGCACATATGACTCTACAAAGTACATTCAGAGATCACACACGTCCTCAAATGTTCTCTCTCAATGACTCATTTTTTTAATTTGAATTTTGCCACATGGGGGACTTTGGACAGAGACAGTTGCGGTCGAGGAAACCTGTTTGCCTGAATTGTTGTCCTCATTCCACTTTTATTCTCAAAAATAGAGTAAATAAGGAACTATTGTTAAGCTCCACAGAACTTCAAGTTCAGCTCTCATAGATTCTAAGTTGGACTTTTTCAGAGCTGCCATTCAAATTCGGATATAAGTCCTCTATAACCAGAGCACATTTGGAAGACATCAGGGCATGGTTGTCGTAAGTGTGACAACCACATAGCCCCCGAATCACGGTGTTAAAATTTTAGAGATTCTAAATTTCCACAGAACAGCCATGTCATCAATCTTTCTAAAGAAGCAATTTCAAGGGTTACAGTTCAGTGACAGGTCAAATATGTTGATACACTTTAATTATGTAAAAGCATTTGATTTAAAGTATAGACAGGAAGGAAATTCCAATTGTATTTTATCTTATTCTGTAAACCCGTTCCTTCCCTGTACTTTCCTCATTTCTTTCCGTCATTTCGCCCAAGAAAAAAAAGCGGGTGTCCCAGTGTCAAAAACTGCCACGCTCGTTGGCGATACGGCTGACGGTGGCACGGTGTGTAATGAGGGACTGTCGCCGGAGCACTGAGGAGAGACGGCGGTGACACACCAGCGTGGGAAACTCATCTAAATCACATTACCAAACCCTGCCCTGAAGGCTCGCATGGCTGGCAGATTAGCCTGCATGGGCTGTCGCTGTTGCCGCTGCTACTTTCACTGTATTCTCTGCTTTGTGTAGGCTGACGGGTAATAAACATTGTAATCAGGCCCCCAATGGTGAATGGTTTAACTAGGAACATGACACCAAAGGCAGAAGGTTCTGTATGAAAGAATACAACAGCGTAAAGATGATATGCATTAGGTTTGTGGGAAAAAGCTAACGGATTACACTATATTTCGTGCAACTGAGTAAACCATATTACCACATGTATTACAATGAGTGAATGAGGCTGTATGACCTTAGACAGGTGTGGGTTAGTGCTAACGGGAAATTGTATTTACCTCATCATCGCAATATGAACATGCAGGGTAAACAAATCACAAAAACTGCTTGAAAAGCGATGAATAAGAAAGATCATTTCATTTACACACGCCACGCTTTCCCACTCAGCATGCAAACAATTGGCCAATCAGATGAAGCCCAAGCTAGCCGTTAGCTACCCCTCAGATTACTTATCAGTTTGGTAGCAACTGCACAGTGGCTGGGGAAAGAGAGGGGAATATGGTTGATGACAAAGACCTTGTGGTGAAAAAGAACAGTTTGTTTGCTATTTGGAAATATTTTTTATTTAGACAAGACGTCTTACAAAGACAGGTACTGCGTAAAACATCCAGAGGTAATACAACCAAACTCCATCATTACATAAGATACAATCACAAAGAACTAGAGAGACGGTGGAATTGAAATGGGGTCAAATTGAACATTATGTCTGCACCGCAGATCTTTGGTCCAGTCGAACGACAGAGGCCTGCATCAGCCCTGCTCTACACTGACTGGATCAAGACCCTTTGAACTGAAAACACAAAGTCAATAGACTACCAAAGATATCTAAGGATAACACACATGTGAAAACACTGCGTGTGGACTGTCAGCTTTGGCCAGCTGGAAATTGCTATGAAGAGAAGCTAGTTTGCATCACCACCAAGCTAAAGATGCTCTAACATCCGTTTCACCGGGACTTTAAATTGTTATGTATTTTATTTTCTTTGGTTTTGTGTATTACCTCACTACTTGTCTCAATTGTTGTGTGGCCCGAAGCACATAGTTATTTTGTACTCATTGTCACTAGCTTCTAAATAAGCACATCTCATGGTACATTTTCACGTCTATTTTCAAGTATAGTTTCCATCACTGCATCATTATAGTTATATGATATCTATGGTGGGTGACGTTTGATGACCGTTTTGTTACAATCGTTAAATCAGTATGTTATACGTTTTATTTTGAACTTGTCAGGTGACTTATAATCAGGAAATGAAGGAAGAGCATGGCTCAGAGCCGCTGTTTCGGTAGTTTTCCAATCCAGCTGAGTCTGCCTGCATTTCATGCCTTTTGATGGCATCGTTGGTATGTATTGATTTGTTTTATTGTTACTTATGATCGCAGATGATTATTTTTGTGACAATGTTTAGTTTTGGGAAGTTTTATGCACAAAGTCCATCGAGCCATTATAGTTAATGACTATAATAAATATAGTAATATGTATTCATATTTACTTGTAATAAATATAAGTAAATATGAATAAATAGTTGATATGTTAAAATACAGTGGTTTACAGGAACATTTGTTGGTAAATCAGCAGTAAACACATAAAAAGTAGCGGTTAAAAACGAAGCAATTTATTTCATTGAATAATCAGTATATTTACATTGTGTGTATGTGTAAGCATAAAGAGAAAGCATTTTATTTGTATTCATTATGCCTTTTGTGTATTTAGTTTTCCTCTTTCTTGCGTCATTAAATCTGTGGACAACGGACAACTGTCTTCATCGTCGTGATGTCAGGAAACAGTTTGTCTAACTGCCAAGGTGTATCACAGCACATATACTGAGGGCAGCAAAATGACATATCTAAAAAAAAATTTAACAGTTCTGCCTCATTCAGCCACATCATGCCTTACTCAGCTTTTTCGAACAATTTCCTTATTTTTCTTTGGGTTAAAAAACTTTTACATTTTATATTTATTGGGATTGTATCCCAGCCTCATCTTCACTATAGTCCTTTTATCAAAAACCTGAAATGGGTAGTTATTGTAACAATTGTTTGAGTGCCCAAAGCATTGCGCTTCAGTTTAGTGTGGCATTATTGTGTAATTTAGTCAGTGGGCTCTGACGCGGTGCGCAGTGAGTCAGAGTGGCAATTACAGCACTAGCGGGAGTCTGGAGTGGCATTTATATGACATTAGTGAGGCATATTTAGCTTTCATTGTCAAACTGAAGACACTCAGGCCAGAGACACACACTCAGCTCCTGAGGCCAACCCATCATTATTCAAAAGCAGACCTGGAAATTCAAAGTACAGTATAAAAATGCCACCACACATGGATTTGATTGATTGAAAGAATAACTAAAGATGGTTCCACTGTCCTGGTCTTTTCTATATGGATATTTGTGTTTATATTTAAGTTTATCAAACAATAAATTGGAGTTTTATGCCATCACTGCATCATTATAGTTATATGATATTGATAGTCGATGACAATTTGATGACATATCTGGCTGTTTAGCAACATCAGAGACCCCACTGCTCCCGGACCAGAAATGGAACTTAACTTACAAAAACCACAACGTGTGAAGGTATAGCACATGTTGAGCTTGAGAGGGTCTGGAAGGCATATTCTGTGTGAGCAGCGCATGTGCGTCGCAAAACCTGTTTTTATTTCGGTGTCTATGGTTCCAGGTTATACGTTATAGCCACGTGCACAGTGTGAGCAACATGGTTTTGATGATTGGCTTGGCTGCGTATCTGCTGCGACTCAGCAGCATCTTTTCGAGAGATTCAAGGTCTCACCTATATGTTCCGCATGCGGCATGTTTCACAGCTAAAATAGACAGTTCAAAATGTCCTTAAGGATTACCCCTTTTAAGTCACAGTGAAGGGATTTAAAAAAAATCTTAAATACATGTTAGTTAACATCTATCCAATGTGTTTTGTAGATAACCTCAAAAAGTCTATTTTATTAAACTACAGCACGCGGGCATAGCAGGTATTGTGAAACTGATCCAAACCCAAGTCAACCCTTAGGGACACCAGACCAACTCAAGTAACAAGTTCCCGCTCTGCAATATCGTTCATCTAGTTAAGTTTATATATCATGGGAAGGTTTGCTGACCACGCTCGCCCTTTTCCCGCAACCACCTGCTTCACATTCATTGGATCAGTTACACACATTCACACATAAGGAGATAACCACAGCAACCACATAATATCTTGCTGTTTCTCTTACACTTGACAGCTCCACTGGAGCAGCTGGGGGTTAAGCACATTGCTCAACAGCACCTTGACAGAAATCACTATGGGAGGATCTTGGGTCATTTAGTTTACCCACCCAGACTCTGTGAGCTGCTGTGGAGCTTTTGGTGCTGTCTGTTACATGCAAAGCACTGCAGTATGTAAAATTGTACAGGTATTAGAATATTTTGCAGACTCTTCATATATTCTACAACTTCAGGATAATGGACAACTAATAACAAACATAATACAAATATTTCCAGATTTGTATCAACTTTTTAAAATGTAAAATGTAAACCATGCAAAAGAATGTGAAAATGAAGGCAGTCTTCGGATTCAAACGATCCAATCCTATCCAAATGGTGTCATATTAGGAACATTGCTCATCACCACAATATGTAAATGAGAGAGATTTAGAATCATCTTAGTTGGCCATGATGTTGACCTCTTCCTCAACCTCTTTTCACATAATTCCAATGAGAGCCATGCAGGCGGAGTTAAATGTGATTTCCATTCAATATTGAGCCCCACACTTGGGAGCAACCCACCCTGGGCTGGGCTTATGTACGCCGAGACATATATACCTAGTGACTGGTGTTAAGTGGAATGAAGCCCACAGGATTTAGGCAGGTTTTGGCCCTTTGAAGCTGACAGGCCGGCTCCCTCCTGGCATGCTGTGACTCCACTTTCTGCTTTATAGGTAATTTATTCAGTTGAATAATTAAGGGGCAGTCTGCAGCAGAAAGCATGAATAGCAATAAGCGCGAAGAAAGAGTTGATTTCCTGTCGCTTTTAAAGCCATGCTGCCCAGCTAACCTGTGTCCCAAATAATATTACTCTACTGCTTTCTTAGGCCTGATTGTTCCTGAGTGGAGCAATAGAGGAACCAATATTTTCAGGCTAAATATGAAAGTTGTACATTGCCTACATTAGAAGCGCTGTAAAGATGCTGAAAGTAATCAATATATGTTCAGCCAGATTATACCTAATATTAGTCAGCGTATTCTGTCAACTGTGTCTACTTCTGTTCCTCAATGTCACTTTGACCCTCCAATGCCTAAGGAGGCAGTGCTGCATGTAGCCAGTAAGAGGATTAAGCAGTAGCCTTCTTTGGTCTTCTTATGATTTCTAGCTAACAATTTCCAGATCTTCCCCACTAAGTAGAGATACAAGTGTCCGAAAATTAGGTGATTTGAGTTTTCAGTATCCCATGTGCAATATGTGTTATTATTACTTAATGTACAATAAAGTATTCTTACAGTTTTTATTTTATTTTATCACAACATTGTATTGTAAAGGTTCAGCACTTTGAATGTCTTCAATTGTCTTTTTTAATTGTATTTTGTGTGTGTGTGTGTGTGTGTGTGTGTGTGTGTGTGTGTGTGTGTGTGTGTGTGTGTGTGTGTGTGTGTGTGTGTGTGTGTGTGTGTGTGTGTGTGTGTGTGTGTGTGTGTGTGTGTGTGTGTGTGTGTGTGTGTGTGTGTGTGTGTGTGTGTGTGTGTGTGTGTGTGTGTGTGTGTGTGTGTGTGTGTGTGTGTGTGTGTGTGTGTGTGTGTGTGTGTGTGTGTGTGTGTGTGTGTGTGTGTGTGTGTGTGTGTGTGTGTGTGTGTGTGTGTGTGTGTGTGTGTGTGTGTGTGTGTGTAAATAATGTCCTCTTGTTGACAAAGACCTGAACTGAAGTAACTATCCAAACATTGGCGACTGACACTTTGCAGATTGGAATATCGTGCGTAACTTTTCATTTAATTAAGTTAAGAAGAGAGCACTTCACACAAATCTGCACTTCACAAAATGTGAATAGAAATATGTACTTGCTAGCGGCGCTATATAGAGGAAAAGTCAGAGAATCACTTCTCGCTCTGGCGACCATGAATACAAGTACAAAACGTCATGGCAATCCATCATATGGCCTTTTCAGATGTTGAAGATCATTTTAAACCAATTCTATGCCCCCCTCTTCAATTTGTCACATCATTTTTCAGTGAAGCCAGCCTATCTGATAATCCAGATCATTTCAAATAACTGCCATTACTGTCTGGCAGTAATGTTTTACTCAAGTCTGACAAACATGGACAGACACACACACATGCTCTCATGCGTCTGGCTCTGTTCTTTATAATTGAGGCCAGGGTCAGCAAAATAATGGATCACTGAGTCCATTAAAACATGAGCACAATTAGGTGGGAGGCAAATACTGACGATGTCTTCTGACCCCACTTCATTATTGTGCAAATGGAATGATTGTACTCTTTCACATGGTCTCAAATACACACTTGTTCTGTCTGTTGTGCACACACTTACTACCAATTGCACATACCAGATAACCCACTCAGAGTAGCTGCTGAGCCAATAATGATTTCAATTGCTCTTACACAATACACATACTCAGACATATAGTAACACACACTGATTGCAATACCAGGTAACTATTTGAACAGAACAAGGATAAACTGACCCAGGCATTCTCTCATTAGCTGCAATCACAGAACAACTGAGATTTACACTGATCGTCAAAAGGCTATTTAAATTCACAAAATTGCCAAATTGAAAGGATCACAGCTATCCAGCATAAATAATAACAGACCCATAGCTTTTTCCTTAATGGCTTAATAATAGACACTTGTGGACTCTCTGTTTCTCTTCTCAGGCACCTTCACATCCTTAGAAGTTCTTCATTCTTTGTGTCTTCCCTCATTTGTTCTTTCACACAAGCACGCACACAGGAACACTTAAAACAGCTGTGAGATGTGAAACCTGTGATTTTGATGGAGATCTCCTGCATGCGTAACGAGGCAGCTGTCAGTCCTCTCCTCTGGCCAGCCACTGATTGAGTTGTCAGCTCAAGTAGGCCTTTGTGTGCAGGTGCATGTGTGTAGACATGTTAGTCCTTAGAGAGTCTAACCTGTTGTCAATACAGATCAACAACAGAGACTGCACTAGACTCAGAGTAAAATACTCTATAATTATTGAAATTGTAATACCATTTTAATATTTTAAGTTGAAGTATGTAACTGGCATCCAATACAATTTAGAAGTAGCTAGGAGAAGCATTAAATGTGGTCTTAAATTGGATATCGGTCAATATTGGTTTTAAAAAGATCACTTTGATTCCAACGGTCACACAATCTTTGCTGTTCTTTCATCACATCTGTGATTTGAACACTCCCTGCGGTACTCAGGCTCATGATTCAAATCACAGGGTATGGCGTGCTGAAGTTACAGGAATACAATTCAGCTTTATTGTCATTCTTCAAAACAGGAGTTCACAAATAAATGCAGTTGTAGCACCTTCCTACACACCTATATATATATATATATATATATATATATATATATAGAGAGAGAGAGAGATATATATATGTGTATATATATATGTGTATATATATACACATATATATATATATATATACATACACTGTGTCCTTGAGCAAGACACTTAACCCTAATTGCTGTGTCTACGGTCTACTGTATAGCATGTAAGTCGCTTTGGATAAAAGCGTCAGCTAAATGAAATTGAATGTAATGTAATACACACATAGATATTCAAATGTTTTAATTTGACTAGAGTAAAACAATAAAATAATACAGAACAAAGTATACAAAATACAATTATATTAACAAGGAAGCTAGAGTTACACACACATACACACACATATAATATAGTGTGAATGGAACACTGAGAATGGGGTAGTGCTTTTGAAATTCAGCTTTTGTAACTGCAAATGAAGAAATGTAGTAATTTATTGTCAAAGGGGTAAATGTTCAGTGGCAATTAAAAATACTATTACTATATTATTGGCTTAATAAAACAAGTTCTGAAGGAACTTGAGTGCCACAGTTGACATCGATCAATCAAGCATACATGGCCATCCAACATACTTATTAAGAAGAAGAAAATCTTCACTTAGGTTCTGTACAAAAACAATTGCCTTTCTACTATAACAGGCAAAGACGTCGAAGGTTCTCGGTGCCAATGGGCAAGGAGAGCCCCAGCTGTCATTATTGACATACCAATACTTTTTCCACCCAGTGGAAAGATTAAAAGAAAGGAGACAATACAATGATTTGGTTGTCAGGTCTCATACAATACGACATTTTGGCATTTGAGACTAATGAGTTTCAGTGTAATTTACACAATCTGAAATATAAATTGAATTCACCCAGGACAGTAACATTCTTGTGATGGACTTTGCATTTGGCATGAATCTCTCTTCTCTGGTTTGTTCCTCAGTTTGGGTAATAACATTGTCCCTGTGAAGGACGTGTTATATCCTGTTTGTCCTGCAAGATGACTACTTGGCTAGTTGTAAATTTTTAATTTATCTGTCTCTTTGTTCTGTTTTTTTGTCTTTATGTTTGATTATCTTGTTGACTGTCTTATTGTCTATCTTCCTTTTTACTTGCCTTCCTGTGTATCTGAATGAATGTCTCTGTATTTTCCAATATATTAAACTGTATATGTCCCTATGTGGCTCTAATAGTGAGTATTTTGTACAAAGTACATACGCCTGATATACTTCCTTCTCATTTTTTTTTTTTTATGTTGTTTGATCAACTAAACATAAGTCACTGACCTGTCAGGTGGATCTCTTCAGCCTCATAGTATGATGACGGCTATGGTAATGCCCTCTGTTGATGTTTCACACTTTCATTTGCTGAATACAACAGAAAGTGTTATCATTAAACACGGCAGAATTAAAGGTAAAAATCCATATGAAACAATCCAAATTGATCTGTGAATACTATAAATCTTGTGAAAAGGCTTAGCTTCATCACAGTATTACGCTGACATGTATAAATACTAATTATCAAGAGTACACACAACATACAGAATAATTGTGTATTTGACATTACAGTTAATAAAGCAATTAGAATAGAAACTTAATGTACTTTTACTAGTATGTGGGTTGTACACATAGCAAAGCCTGTCTGTGTTATTATTTCAATTAATATTCATATGTTAATTGCAACACCAAGATGCATATGATGTATTCATTACGTTATCTTGAAAAGAAATAGAGGTAATCGTTTCCCTTTACACTTCAATTTAGCATGGACATTTATTTTTTTAATTCACACAATAGACCGATAACCCTTTATTTTATACAGAATCTTCCAAGTATTTCATTGTGCATGTGGATGTATAAATAACGAACTAAATTGTGGCATGTACATATCTTCTTGCTTTGTTTGAATGAGAGGAACAAATTAATCTGAACATCCAAGGGCATCCAGTAGTGCTTTGATCCAATGCGATGATGTTGATACATTACTCTAGTCAAATATCGTGGAGACTTGCAGAGTTCCGGCAATCTTTATCATACACAATTTGCTATGTAATATACAGCATTGATTTGATGCAAGATAGCAACACATTTCGATAATAGAGTTAGGGCTCTATCGGTGTCAAAACAATAGTCCCGGTGGTACAAACAATTAGACTGTAGCGATAACAAAGCTCTGTTTTATAGTTACCATAATACATTTTGCCAGGCTGGGAATCAATCATGTAATATATCTGACTTCCTGCAGTCAAATGGTAATGCAGTTAGACTAATGTCTGCACTCTTAAAGGCTTCACACTGCTGTGGATGATAAGTATAATAGGTTTACATGAATAAACAAGCAGGAAGCGGTATAACCCACCTCATGGGTATACTATACACAAGTGGAATTAATGTTGTTGGGGGCTCGGGTGGTCTGATGGAAATGCTGCAGTACCATATGCACAGTCAGCGTGGCATTTTAGAGATGCTCTGTGATCATACTATTAAGGCTGGGCGGGCTAAAGGTCAGACAAGCCAATGAAAATGAAGACTGCTGCTGCAAACTCCTGAATCCAGCTGGGATAATAGTAATTATAATATTCATATAATATCTGATAATATATCATAAAAAGCTAAGAAATGTCTAGTACTGACACTTTGGTTTCAGGATTGCCATTGGAGATTTTATGTGCCAGCCAGAGGGCTCAGTCACAGCACTTTTTTGACACCTTCCTTTGCTTGTCTCCTATTTTCTTTCCCTCTTCGTAGTTCCGAACCAGAGGCCCTTAACAATCAAAAAAGCAATATGAGGAAAACCAGGTGCTAATATGTAAAATGTGTGACTCAAACATCAATGGGACAATGTGTACTTGCAGACAGATAAGGAAGGCTGGCTCAATACAAGTCTAAATAAGTTGGCAATTTAGTGTTTGTAAAGTGGCTCTTTACTTTATCCAGCAAATAGAGCGGGTTGTTTAGAACAATGTGACCGTGTATTCAAGTGTTTGCAGTTAACCGTCCTACACTAAGCTGCCGACACAAGACATTAAGAGTGAGACTTCAAAGCAACATATTATAGGATAGCCTCGGCTCTTCTCAGTTTGACACAAACCACAGAAGGACTCATGATGGATTATTATCGATTACGCTAAGATGCTATTGATCCACAAGCTATCCAGCAGTCTGCAAAGTAATTCAAAGCCACAGCGTTACCAGCTTCAGCTGCATTAAAGTGATGTACACATTCATGCATCAATAATTATAGTCCAGTCATTATTATATTTTGATGAGAAACTTTTTGAAGATAAATTAACCCAAATAAAATCTGTAAGTTACAAGTAGATCAAAAAATGAGCATAAAAATGACAAAACAATATATTTCCTAAAACCTAACACAAACTTCACACTCTTGTTTTTGTAGCCTGCGGGAAGCAGAATGCAAACCCTGTTCCTGGTGTCAAAATCCTGCTTTTCATGTGCTTCCTGACTAACAAAATCATTGCACAATGTCATAGTATATGAACATCATTTTGAGGAGACGTGGCTGATTTGAATGATAATCAATACAATCAAACAACAGTAAAGCCAATAATATATATATTTTCAATATTTGGCCATAAGAACCAGTAGAAGATGAATCACAGACAGACATACACACATTTCAGCCTTTTAAAGTGTGTGAGTATTTCTCGCTGCTCTACCCTGCCTTTGAAGATCCTGTGATGCAGAGACATAATTCAAACATGCTGCCGTGAGGAATCACAGAGGATGATGACCTGTGGAAAACGATGAAACATGTAGAGCCATGTGTTTAGTTTGATCCTCCAGCAGCTGAGCTATTGAGCCACTGTCGCCGCTCACACAGAGATCAGTGGCTAACATGGCTTTTTGTCGGTGAGTTGTGACTGATATTGAATTTGTGCTTGCTTGTGTGTGTTGAGGTGTGTGTGCTGAAGAGAGCGAGACACCAGTGAATGATATAAATGTTTTAGCTACATCCAAGACTGCATTGATTTTTAAATATGTCCTCGCGGGCACAGTTCACTTTGATGTGGGGTTGGTTGTGCATACAATGCAACGCAATAGAAGGCAGCCAGGATGGTGAGGATGTAATTCAAACAGACACACAGAAACACAAACACACACACACACACACTATCAGTCTCTGCTACACATGAATAGGTACAGAAACACACACACAGCATAATTTGTCCTCTCTGCGTTGCTAGAAAGCCTGTTTCCATGTTAACAGTCTTTTGTCAGTTCCTGGGACATGTCAGTACAGCCACTACAACAAATGTTGAGTTATGATCTGAAATTGCATGCTCTCCTACACACAGACACGGGCTCATTTAAGTCCAACACCCACACACTTAAAATAGTCACTCACTTGCTGCGTTCTCATTGCAGCCCACGAAGCCCACTGTGCTTCATAGCATGCATATTTTGAAGGTTACTTTTTAGAGGTTTGTCAGTGAACCCACTGAGGAGTGGATATGTTGCCAGGTGAGTCCATGCCCCCTATTGATTTCTCCAATAACAGGGATTCACCAGGGAGTGGATTTAATTACATGTAGTTCACCGCTCCTCAACACTGCATACAGCCGAGTATCATCAGCACAGCAGTGGAAATTAATTATATGACTGAATATTTTGTCCAAAAGGTGAAATTATTTTTTGTATTATTTTTGCTAAATCAGAAATTAGAGTTAGTTCACTTAATTCCTCTCGGCAAAAAGAATGATCTTGATCTACTGGACAGTGCCAAAGAAACATTTTGCTTCATGATGAATTACATTCTACTGGACTGGTGTTTCTGCTTTACACACAACAATGGTGAATTGTCCACCAAATTAAAGTATTCTTTCACTAACGTGGGCCTCACCACTGACATACCTGTCCTGCAGGTGTGTGGTATCCACACAGACAGCTGTGCTGCTGCAGTGTGAGATTTGTGTTCTCAAGTGTTGTAATGTGTGCGCATCTGCATAGTGTATTGTTCCTTATAGTAAAGGATTTTTTTAATTAGTAATCCTGCATGTAATCCCCAATTTGTACCAGATGTATCGGCCATTTAATTGTCTTCTTTTTCTGAAACTGTAGTGAAACACGGTTACCTTTTTATCATTATCCGTATTACATAAAGCCTTATGGAAGATAGATTCAAAGCTAAACAAGGCAGCAAGGCTACCCACTAAATCTGTTTTGAAAAAATAAAAAGTAGCACATCTAATATGATTTGGATTTAACACAGAGAGAGTAGATTAGTAAAAAAAAGTGAGGATTGAAAAGTAAAATAAATAAATAGGGGGTTGTATTATTGTACTTACATTTTTCTCCTTCCCACGCATCCAGGGTGTTTCCTTTTCTGTATTAAGCAGCCCACTGGATTCATTAATTAGTCGTGTCTACTCAGGTGCAATATTGCCTGGGACACTGGCAGGTGTGAACAGACACAATCTGTTCTTTACCATGTAAAAAATCTCCTGTAGTGGCCCATAATTTAGTCACAGAGTTACAAAAAGTACCACACACTTTCTCATAATTCATGCATGCACAAGCAAGTCAAGTTCTTTATTATCAAATGCACTGTGAGGATCTTGAGGGCACCACCAGCAGAGGGTGCCAGCGTAACGCTGTTTGGGACCAGAGAGTGTCTGGATGTTTAATCATGGAGACGCGGAACAGCTGGGAGGACGGCCGCAGCTGCGGCGCGTTAGAGTCATCACGGCGCAGCTTAAAGGTGGCTTCCTCCCGGAGCTCCGGGTCGGGAGATTCCTTCTGTTTGCTCTGCCCAAGAGAAGAGAAGAGACACAAGACACGAGACGCTGCCGGAGCAGCGGCAGGTTTTCCAAGACGCTGGGAATTACGTGGTTTGATGAGTAGTGCTTGCGAGCCAGCTTATTTACGTTTTGTTTTGTATTGCCTGAAGGCCAGAGTATTTAAGTTTTTTGTGTTTTGAGTCTGCCTGAGAGACAATAAATACTTTTCTGTTTATACTCTGACGTGCTCCGAGGGTTTTGCTATTGGGTCCAGAACCACACCGTGACAGAATCTCCCGACCAAGACAAGGACCCAGCAAAACCTGGTTTTGATGGATAGCCCGCCGCTACGCCGGCTGTATCTGCTCAATGGCCTGGGTTACATCGACGTGGAGTATCTCGGGTACAAGGAGCCCTATAAGGAGGAGAACCCCGAGCCGGATCCCTGGCCAGGTACGGGGTGGGCGTTGGGTGGGCCCCGGAGTCTCCAACGGGCTAGGGGCTCTGGCCCGGAGGCCAGAGCCTCGGGATCTCGACGCCAGCGGAGGAGTCGTCCAGCTTTGTCGGCGCCACGGCCGGCTCCTGCTCCACGTGTCCTGTCGGCGCCCCGGCCGGCTCCTGCTCCGCGTGTCCTGTCGGCGCCCCGGCCGGCTCCTGCTCCACGTGTCCTGTCGGCGCCCCGGCCGGCTCCTGCTCCGCGTGTCCAGTCGGCGCCCCGGCCGACTTCTGCTCCGCGTGTCCAGTCGGCGCCCCGGCCGGCTCCTGCTCCGCGTGTCCTGTCGGCGCCCCGGCCGGCTCCTGCTCCGCGTGTCCTGTCGGCGCCCCGGCCGACTCCTGCTCCGCGTGTCCAGTCGGCGCCCCGGCCGACTCCTGCTCCGCGTGTCCAGTCGGCGCCCCGGCCGACTCCTGCTCCGCGTGTCCAGTCGGCGCCCCGGCCGACTCCTGCTCCGCGTGTCCAGTCGGCGCCCCGGCCGACTCCTGCTCCGCGTGTCCAGTCGGCGCCCCGGCCGACTCCTGCTCCGCGTGTCCTGTCGGCGCCCCGGCCGACTCCTGCTCCGCGTGTCCTGTCGGCCCCCCGGCCGACTCTCGCCCCCCGTGTCCTGTCGGCGCCCCGGCCGACTCCAGCCCCTGTCCCGAGTCCTCCGACTGTGCCGCTGTCAGCCCCTGTCCCGAGTCCTCCGACTGTGCCGCTGTCAGCCCCTGTCCCGAGTCCTCCGACTGTGCCGCTGTCAGCCCCGAGCCCAGTTGCGGCCACCGTGTTGCTCTCAGCCCCGAGCCCAGTTTCTGCCGTCGTGTCGCGCTCAGCCCCGGTCCCGTGTCCCGCCACGGTGCTAGTCCCGGTCCCAGCTTCCCCCCTTGTCTCCTCGGCGGTCCGGCCGACACCTGTCTCGTCGACGGTCCGGCCGACCCTTATTCCCCAAGCCCTGCCGGCAGTCCGGCCCGGCTCTTATCCTGTGATTCTTGTCGACGGTCCTGCCGACACGTGTCCCTTGAGTTCCGCCAAGTCCCGTCCCAAGTTCCGTCCGGTTATGCCCCGTCCCAAGTTCCGTTCGGTTATGTCCCGTCCCAAGTTCCGTCCGGTTATGTCCCGTCCCAAGTTCCGTCCGGTTATGTCCCGTCCCAAGTTCCGTCCGGTTGAGTCCCGTCCCAAGTTCCGTCCGGTTGAGTCCCGTCCCAAGTTCCGTCCGGTTGAGTCCCGTCCCAAGCTCCGTCCGGTTGAGTCCCGTCCCAAGCTCCGTCCGGTTGAGTCCCGTCCCAAGTTCCGTCCGGTTATGTCCCGTTCCAAGTTCCGTCCGGTTGAGTCCCGTCCCAAGTTCCGTCCGGTTGAGTCCCGTCCCAAGTTCCGTCCGGTTGAGTCCCGTCCCAGGTTCCGTCCGGTTAGGTCCCGTCCCGAGTCTAGGGTTGGTTGGTCCCGTCCGCCGGCACGCCCTCCGGAGTCTTCGCCTGGTGGCCGTCCTCCGGCCCGTCCTCCTGAGTCTCCGCCTGGTGGCCGTCCTCCGGCCAGTCCTCCTGAGTCTCCGCCTGGTGGCCGTCCTCTGGCACGTCCTCCGGAGTCTCCGCCTGGTGACCGTCCTCCGGCACGTCCTCCGGAGTCTCCGCCTGGTGACCGTCCTCCGGCACGTCCTCCGGAGTCTCCGCCTGGTGACCGTCCTCCCGCACGTCCTCCGGAGTCTTCGCCTGGTGGCCGTCCTCCGGTCTCTCTCCGCGAGCCGGTGGGCGTCAGGAGCGTTTTGGCCCTCCTACCGGACCCCCCTCCACCCACCCTGGTCCGGTGATACCGCGGACGCCTGGAGGCGTCCGTTAAGGGGGGGGTACTGTGAGGATCTTGAGGGCACCACCAGCAGAGGGTGCCAGCGTAACGCTGTTTGGGACCAGAGAGTGTCTGGATGTTTAATCATGGAGACGCGGAACAGCTGGGAGGACGGCCGCAGCTGCGGCGCGTTAGAGTCATCACGGCGCAGCTTAAAGGTGGCTTCCTCCCGGAGCTCCGGGTCGGGAGATTCCTTCTGTTTGCTCTGCCCAAGAGAAGAGACACAAGACACGAGACGCTGCCGGAGCAGCGGCAGGTTTTCCAAGACGCTGGGAATTACGTGGTTTGATGAGTAGTGCTTGCGAGCCAGCTTATTTACGTTTTGTTTTGTATTGCCTGAAGGCCAGAGTATTTAAGTTTTTTGTGTTTTGAGTCTGCCTGAGAGACAATAAATACTTTTCTGTTTATACTCTGACGTGCTCCGAGGGTTTTGCTATTGGGTCCAGAACCACACCGTGACATGCACAACAATTAACAGAGAAGCAGTCATTGGCAATACAAATCCTGTATAAGACATAAGACATAAGATAGTGCAAGATAAAATATAGGGCTAAAATATTTTTACAAATTAAAATATCAGTATTGCAAATGAATGAACTGAATGTAAAGAGGAGTGTAGTAAATGTAAATGCATAATGAGAGGCAATACATTAAAGCATAGGTGCAAAACATTTTGTAAAACAGTAAGTAAAGTTTAAAGGTAAAGTGTCAATACAATGAAAAACAGTATGATGTATAATGGTAGAGTGACACAATGGTAAAGTGATGGGTGTGTACTGGTGTGGGTCTCACTCCTTTACAATTCTGCCCCCTCTTGAGCTGAGTGCACATTGCGTGACAACCACAGCTATCTCTCTTTCTCCTGGAGGAACCTCATTGTGTACTTCCATGTTTACTGCGTTTGTAGCTCCACACATCTTTTTGCTGTAATGCCGTTAATATAATTAAATAAAACTCCTTTATCTTCCTTTGACGTGCAGATGTACAGTTCTAGGGGTGTGGACAGGATTGTGTAAACTGGTATTTCCAGAAATTGAACATTCCCAAAACTAAACCAGGGTTTAAAATGAGTATTAGTGATTAAAGGTTGGCTACTATACAGATTACATGTATTCATTGGTATATATTGCCAATGTGTGAGCAGGTTGTAGCATAACTTAAAACTTCCCTGACTGGTTGCCGAACAACCTGTGGACTGATTTTGCTGGGAAAAATCCAAAGTCTGTGATGTTTGTCTGTGGGCCCAACTGCCCTGCCTCTCTTCAACTCCCCTACAGCGCCAACCATTGTAGCTAACGTAGCATACCACTGTCTTGAGTGGATGTCAGCTAATTATTTATGCAACGAATCACAAAACTCACGGTTGAGATCGTATTCCGGTTTTGAGTCACATATAACTTTAAAAGATGGCGGATAGTCGATCGTCGGCATATCAGCTGGTATATTGACTGTTTTTGTTGTTGATTTGTTTTGATATATCAGCTAGTAAACAAGGTTCCAGACACAGTCCCAACTCATCTATAGTTGTTGGTTGCATAAAAACACAATTCAGATAGATCGTAAATGAAATATATTTGGGTTTTGTTTTTTGGGGGGATTAATACGAATCTTGGCATCAGTAGCTTTAACTAGAAAGTATTAATGTTGATATCCCGATCACATATTCTTATTGTATATTAATAACAACTTTTTTTCACACTTTGAGGGTGGTATTAATCCGCAGTTTGCATGTGTGCCGAACCATGTGGGCCATCCCGTACCGATCATGGATCGATTACGGTCCATTACACCACTATAATTCATCCAGAATTCAATGACTTGATGAGCTAACGATACGAAGCAACCAGCACCAGATCCCTGCAGTGTTGCTAAGCTACAGCTAACTTGCTAACCCGCTGCAAATGTGGGTAAAATTTTTCGAACATAATTATTATTCAGATTGTTTTGTTGTTGTGATGTGTTTTATTTTTCATCTCATTGTCTTTGCTTTTATGGTCTATTTTCACTTTACTCATTGTAAAGCACTTTTAATTGCTTGTATGAAAGGTGCTATAAAGAGAGAAGAAACGAGAGAGAAAACAAAGAATAAGCGAAGGAGGAAGAAAGAGAGTGGGATGGGCAGGAATCAATGTTGATTGGCTATTTACCAAGGCTCAGTTCGACAGGAGGAGACTGGACCACACTAATGACCTGACATTTACACACACAGAACCCAGATTTGATGTAATTAAATTGTGTGTGTGCGCATGCATGTGGGCCGAGCATGCATGTCAGAATCAAAGGCAGAAAAGAGAAAATAGAGGGAAGCATTAAAAGAGAGAGTGGGTGCATCATGTGTCCTCTGGGTTTGTGGACTCATCTCAGAAGGGCTGCATGTCAGTGTTAAAGCAGTGGAGTAAAATGTCCTCTTGTGGAGCCTTACAGTTGGTAAAGTAATCTGTCAAGACCGGCTGAGTCTGGCATCCGTTAAAAACACCATGCCATTGAAATATATCATAACCCCTCAAATTTGAAGTAAGAACAAAACGTCACTGTTGTATAAATCTAAAACAAGGGAGCTATATCAAGTTAAAGCTAACAGTATTCATAGCCAGCCAAATCCAATTTGACTAACTTGCTGAAAATATACATTTTCATAAACCAGCATCTTGGTATATATTTCTTATCCAACATGAATAAATTAGATGCCTAGTATCTAAATTGAGTTATTTAGCTTACCTTTAAACTTTTGACTACTGTGGGATTATTTTTTGTTAAATGACAATAAATTCATCATCATTTTAATCAAAATATCAACAGTAAATGATCACAAAGACACTTAATCCCTATACTTTCTAATAATCAAAATAACGTTGTTTTTTCCAATTATTATTATTATTATTATTATTTGTGTATCAAGCAAATTGTCGACCAGCCTGACAACTTTAAAAACATCTCAACTTCCCTGTTTCAGTAATTACTGCTAGGCTATGTAGAACAGTGCTAGTAATAACCTGCATTATCATGTTAACCCAAACAGAGCCAGGAAACACTCTTGCATTAGGAAAATCAAATCTAGAAACTACATCGTAAAGTACTTAAATGCTTGTGGCCTACTATAATCATAATGAGAAATATAGTTGTGCAATCATCAACATGGGATTACTAAAGAAGGACTTTTATCAATAGCATAGGTCATAAAAAGACCCAACCTGCCACCGCCTCGCCCCATACCTCGAAAAATATGCCTCCATCTCCCATATCTTAGAATGCCTCGGCCGACCGCGTCCCAATCCATATCCTCAGGCCTGCTCCTAGAGTAATCTCTCTCCCCTTCTTTTACCTCACACCCTATCCTCATAGCCTCTGCCCATTTCCCCAGCCCTGTCCTCATTTCTCTACCAAGCTAGTGAACCATTGTTCTTGCCCAGCTCATTGACGGTGCTACTAAATCACGTTGGATTCTTCCTCGCACAGAGCATTAGCTTCCCCTGCTCAGTTATTGCATGCTTTGGCCCACCGGCGTCTGGTTCATGCATGGTTCTGTTTATGACTGTCCTACTGCCACCACACACACACAAACACACACCCATTCACATGCACACACACACACACACATCCCAGATTATTCTCAGCATGCTGCAGACGAGATAAATGGCTCCTCTGTTGCCCGGCCACAGGTTGGCAGAGCCTGGAGGGAAAAAAGATCCATTTGAGAGCCCTGTGACACGGGGCAGGGTTTGGGGGGATAACTGACAAAGGTAGAGGCGACCTAAAAATTGAATCATGACAATTTCCAGTATACATGCTTCAGGATGTTTAGGAGGCTGGGTAAAAATAGGTGGGAAGAATAATGTTGTACTGTTACACACAAAAAAATGTATTAAATTGAAAATTATACAGCAAAGGTTATTTTCTTGGAACAAATTGTTCTTTTTCCAACAATAGTGATATGTAAATGTGGGGGTTTATTATTGTTTATAAATATCTGATTAGAGAGCTGACAAGAGGACGGAGACAGCAACAGTATGTCCTGGTTGGAGCCATCTGCTTCACAACAGGAGGAGGATCTATCTGTCTGGGAATTACCTACTGATGGGCAACACCTGGAGGGCAACGCATGACTTAGTCTGAGAAGTTTGAAAAGACTTGTCATAAATTATTGAGTTGTAAAAGATGCACCTCTTTGAAAATGAACAAAATGAAATCACTTTTACATGAATATTGTAAATTGTGGTCTAGATTATTTCTTCCACCAAAGCAAGCTGTTAGGAAAGACTCTATTGTATCGCTCTTTTTGCCCTCTTATTAAATTAAAGTGAATGTTTAAAGCCTATTATTATTATTATTATTATTGTGTTATAGGTATTGAGTGTTGCTGAGAGATTTGAGAGATCATTTGTCAACTGAACAAAAGCAGCAGCTCATCTGTTTTCCCTGGATTTACTGACAATTGATACGATAACAGGCATAAGAGAATCTGTCTATCCTGGCTGTGATTACAGTCAACTGGTGATAACAGTGATAGTATTGCATTCAAAATAGTACAGAGTGGGTATATTCATAATTCATATATATATATATTCATAAGAGTCATTGATTAATTAAATTAATGAGTGTGGCTGCCTGACTTTTATAAACATTTATAAAATGGATAATTAGGCAGTCACTTTTCTCCAAGTATTATTAAAATCATCCTTATTTTTAAGACATTTAAAGAGTGCAACATAGAATAAACTATAAAGGTGCATACAGTACATCATATCCAAGCATGCAACATTTAAGCAGCAATAGCAGGATTAAAACAAGTACATCCATAAATAGAACTTTGCGTTTAAGTGTCATACGATATTGTTTAGGGAGTTAATACACCTTATTATATTCTGTGCTCTGCTTTGTGTTCTAAAAAACTAGATAATCATTAGTGTTTGAATAGAGAATATGAGAAGAACAGGGATACAATTGCATATTATGTCAGTAGCACTAAATCTGATTTTATTTTACGTTTTTATACAATTATTACAAGGTGTGTCAGTGTTTATAGCTATATTTACCAATAAACTACTCACATTTAGTTTTTGCAGTTTTATTATTTTAAATTAATATTAATATCTTTTGTTCATATATTTTGTAAAAGACAAAATCGGGGGAGGGAAACACAAAAGGCAATAAAGGGAAAGTGTCTGAGAATGTATTAATACTACCATATCATGACATAAAATATGCATGCTGTATGGCTGTTGCAAAGGTTATATTAAAAACGTAAATTGTCTCTTTTGGGATCTTTTATTTGAGAGATATAACAAAAACCCATTAAGTCTACAACCTTCTGTTCATTTCATCTTCTAAATATAAAGACTAATAAAGGAGAAAATGTATATTTCAAAGAACTTCCAAAAGGCTAGCCTTTTCATAGACGACTTAATTATGTTGCTTGTTTGTTTAGTGTTACATGTATTATGTTGTTCTCTTCTACATATGTAACCATTTTGGCCAGGGCTCTCTTCAAACAGAGATGTTTAATCTCAATTGGAAATATTCCTGGTAAAATTAAGGTTGACAAAATAAAGTCTAATAGTAATAAACAGTAATAATTGTTACAAAACAATCCCAAAATCTAAAGAAAAAGATTTTATGAATCTGATCTGTATGAAGCACAATGTTTGATTCTTACATTTACAGCTAAACCTTTAAAAACAATTTTGTATATATACCCCTTTTGTATTATGTTGTAAGTATTTGGTGATAATGAACAAATACACAGCTTTGCATACATACACATTTCTCATATTTCAACCACACCAGCATTAGTGATCAGTTTATGTTTGTCCTGTATTATTGTTATTCTACATCCATAGAATATTCCTTGCACTTTTTCCCTCCTAATCCATTAATATCAGAGATGTGGACTCAAACTTGAGTCTGACTCGAGTTGCAAAATTGAGGTCTTGTAACCTGACTCCCCTGCTGGACTAGCTTAAGCAATAACTGCTGAACAAATATTTCCGACTGATTGATCATATTTCAAAGTGACCAATCAGAGCGAGTCAAAGTAAGAAGCAGAGATGTACTGAAGTAACAAACCAAACAGACTCATCATGGGGATTTTTGCACAATTTTAAATATTGTCATCAAACTATTCCACACATCCATGTTTGAATTATTTACTTGCTATATTAAACGCTCCTTTTTATTATAAAAAAGATTATGCCCTTGAAAAACTTAAGACATGCCCTCAAACGACTTGAGACTTGACTTGGACTTGTAAATAACCAAACAAATCCTCTCCAACCAAACTAAATCTTCACGACCTGAGCTGTTCTACCTGAATAACCCTGCATCTTTCCATTTTTTCCAAAGGCACATTTTCCCTGGATGATCCTTTGTTTATGCCTAAAGGATCCGTAATAGCATGGATTTGAGAAGAACATTCAAATCTGTACCCGACTGTATGTAGGCTGGCTGAGTTCATAATAAAACATAATCTACAATAAAAAAATAATAACTTTAAAATACATTTTTAATTGTATAATGACTGATTCAATTTACAACAGTTTTCACCATTATGAATGTCATCCAAAAGTGAGTGAAGAAAGTGCTTTTAAATGTTGTTTTCCAAATCTCCAGACATCAATTAATCCATCTATTATTTTCCTAACATAATACCAAGATTATATTTATTTAAGTAAAGTGTGAAATTCAAATCCCCAATCATGAATCATATACTGTAGTATCACTAAGTTTAAAAAAATATATTTTTTAATAGTTTATTGTACTGCACATCTCAGAACATAGGTGTACTTTTATCAATCACTCACATTCTCTGCACTCAGGTAGAACCTTTGCTCCAAATGACAACATGCAACACCATTGTTCTTTCTCTCATACCTTTTTTGAGTCTTTGACATTTCAGAATGTATTTTCAAATTGCATTGCTTGGTCATAGGGTCATGAAACATTTTTTGAACGTCTGCAAGACAAAGTCAGCAGTGAATTACCATAAACAAAGCTGCAGTTGGAGATGGTAGGATATGGCTGAAATGCTAGTCGCTATTAATATTCTGCTTGAGTGTTTCTGCGTCTGCTAGAAGGCCAAACTCTCTTCCTCTCACCAACTGTCTGTTCTCTTAATTGGAGCTGGGCGTCTCGGGCCATTTCTCTGACTGCCGCACACACACCTGGGAGGCATGTAGGTACAGCAGCAAACACAAGAGAGGGAGAGAGAGAGAGAGAGAGAGAGACTATAAATAAATTAATAAAAGGTATTTTACATTACTGTTGTAGAAAATGCAGGTAATCGTTTTATTTTATTTATTTATCTTGTAATTTCTCAGCCTGTCATGCCTCACATAACACGCCCACTCCGTCACAATCCAGTTTTATACTGCACCTTCACAAGGGCCCGCCCCTTTCCAACTTTTAAAAATCCACCTTAACAAAATGGCGCCAGGCGTGGAGAGAATGGGCAAGTAAACGTTGGCTTTCGGTGCTTGTCCTTTGGGAACTCTGGAGCAAAGCTTGTAACCACTGATACCTCCAATCAAGGATCAAATCCTGTACAGAAATGCCAGGTTTTCCAAATATACATGAAATCCTTACGTGATGGGCGGCCTCCAACTTCATCCTCTATGACCAAGGGTCACAGTTTCGTCTCCAGGAACATAACATTCTTGGAAACTGAAACAGGATGACCACGGCATACCATCTCACTGAGAGAATCAACAGGCCACGATTACTTCAAATGTTGGGGGAAATAATAAACACTAGAACAAACATGTACCAGAGTTTGGTTTTGCTCTCAATTCAACAGTCAGAGTCTACTGGAGTCACCCCAGCAGAACTGAATCTGGTTGATTCTAAAGCCCTGCTACCCCACCGAAGACGAGGTGGAAGAATGGGATGTCATCTGCTGGAACAATTTGATGAGGAAAGTGATAAGACGTTTCTCGGCTTTCCATCCTCCACACAAAACCTGTCAAACAAAACCAGTGTCCAACAAAAGTGCAAAAAAGAGCAAAAAAGCCCAAATGCAGCGATTCCTGAGTACATGCTTTTCAACCTTGACGACGGTAGTGCATAGCAGATCCACTCCTTCTACTCTTACTTTTCACAATAAGCTTGTCTACTTTATTTTGCCACTTTTATTGATTATTTTGACATCTGCATTTGTCCCTGATGACTTACGGTAAAACAGAGCAAGATTTGAATTTACAAGCAAGTCCTCTCAGAGACAGAGGAAAATTCACTGATGTGTGCAATGGGAAAAAACAATAACATTGAGAAAAAAGATGCCAATATAAACTAGTCCATTCTACATTGACTAAATGCAAGTTATGTGTACATTGGGAGTACAGTATACAAGCTAAAATACATCATGCTAAGCTTATAGACGATGTCTGTCAAATCGTAACAAATGAATGATCTGAATGTTGTGTTAGATGCAAATAAATTAACTCAGTTTAGACTTTGTGCACTGTGGTTGCATGTGAATCAATCGCTCTGTTTGTCAGCCCGTTCCTTGAAGACTTTCCTGTGTTTTGTCTCTCAACGTTTCTCATCTGCAACATACTGCAGTTTTTCCTTTGCCGATGCAAGGTACCAAGGACAAAGGAAGTTGTAAACTCTCTGAGTCAATATTGGGCGATACAAATAAATGTAATTGAGATTTGTGAATCGAAAAGGCATTTGTGAATTTCAAGTCTACGGATAAGTGCATTACACACTCATATTTTTTCGCAAAAAGTAACCCGCTTTAATTGTATTCTGTCAATGTCACACAGTGAGTAGACATTAGTGTGTGTTTATTTTTTATATGTATATTTTCTAGCACACACTTGCAGGTCCCTATATCAGCAGTGAGCTTTCATTGCCACTTCATAGGGACTAAAGTCAATTAAATGTCATTATATAGCCCAAAATCACAAATTGTCTTTCCAATCTGGACAGTATACAAAATACTCGACGGAACGGAACGGGGATTTTAAATTGTAATTTATCAATGCAAATATCCACTTTATGTTTCATACACCAAGATTGGTCTGACTGTGTGCAACGTGGAATTAATGAAACTCACAATTCTGATGAGTCTTCAGGTTTGTCCAAATCCTGCGTATCTTTGTCATTTGATGGATGAGCATTATTTAATTCTTCACTCTTGAATAGTAATGCTAACTGAATAACTCTATAAAAGTGTGTTATATGATTTTTTATTATTTTATTCATTGTGTGTCTGTATCCTCAAGAGAATGCTGCAGGAGCAGCTGAACGACCACAGGGAGGCTCATCAGAGGGTGCTTGATGACTTGGAGTGAGGAAACACCGGTAAAGCAAGATGTTGTCTTGATACTTTGATTAATGTTTTAGTATGAATAATATGCTTTTAAAATTGAATTTATGTCATAACAAATGTCATGAAAAATGTCATAGTATAAGTATGCTGTAAAAAAGACATCAAAATATCAATAAAAATATCCTTGTATAGTTAACGATGCACCAATAACATTACTGATATTACATAACGGTCCGATACTGACTCAAATAGCTGGATCGAGTATCTGTTAAAACTGGCCGATCTAGTATTGGATACTATTCATTAAAAATTAAATGTCTGAGTACATAATATGTCATACGATTCTCAATGTACTATGTCATTGAGAATATAAAGTGTGCCATAAAAATGTCATACTAAAGTATGCCATAAAATAGCATAGATTAGTTTGTATCATAGATTAGACTCGCTGGGACAGTCGACGAACGAAAAACATTACAGATGAACTACCTCTTAACTTGAGAAGGCCGCTTCAGCACTAACAAAGTTGGTGCTACCTCCAGCAACGCTACAGCCTCAAACCAGTGGGGACCTACAAACTGCTGACTTTCTGTTATGGCCCAGGATTAAGCACTGCGAGGAAACACACAGAGGTTACACAGGGTAGCACACAGTTACATTAGATGATACTAATAGCTGAGGTGTGGGTTTGGTGAGAGTCTGGTCAGCACCTCGGACAGTGCATGAGACACCTCACATGGCCTGTCCTCCTCAATCAGTGTTGATTTAAATTGGTTTTAGTCATTTGATAAAAAAATAATAATCTATTAGTTTTAGTAAACATTTTATCTTTTGATTCGTTCATTTTAGTTATTCCATTCCATTATCCAAACCGCTTACCCTATTTAGGGTTGTAGGGCGCTGTAGCCGATCCGAGCTGACATTGGGTGGGGGTTCACCATGGACAGGTCGCCAGTTTATTACAGGGCACATATAGAGACAGACAACTATTCACACTCACATTCACACCGGCTAATTTAGAGCCTCTAATTAACCTGAGCTGCATGTACTGTGGGAGGAAGCCGGAGAACCCAGAGGGAACCCACACTGGCACGGGGAGAACATGCATACTCCACACAGAAGCCCAGACCGGGAACCGAACCCAGGCCCTCCTTGCTGTGAGGCAACACCGTGCAGCCCCAGTTTGAGTCACTATTAACCCCAAAACATTTAGTCAAGTTTTCCTGCATTATAAGACCAGCATTTTTGTCTTGTGGGCATTTTGAGGCCACAGCTATTGTCATTTCTGTTGCGTAAAAGAACCATGATTACAGGCGTCATGAAATAAGTGGAAAAGGCACTACTTATATCGATAAATCTTTTAATTTTGAAATATTTCAGTTTAGAGACATAGCATTACTGAATGCAAGATGCGTCCTGTTAACAACAGTGCAATAGGTCAAGCGGCTGAATCAACATCTGAACATTAAATATTTTTGGGCCATTGAGTAAATTGTTTTATTAATCAAGCCGCGGCAAGGCTGTGATGTATGATCCAACAGAAGCCGGCAGGTCATTGAATATAAGATTTGCATTAAAAAAGTTTGTTTTGCCCACATCTGTCTATTACATTATCATTTAGGTTTAACTCATTGACTCTTATTTTTATTGTATATATGTTGTCATAGTTCTCATTTTCAAAGGTTATTCACTTAGTTTTAGTCTTGTTTGTTGGGGGTTTTGATGGAAAAAGGTTGTATTCAGTGACAGTGTCCAGTCTCTTGTTTGGGTAAAATGTTGCTATATTATCAGACTCCTCTCAGCCTCTCAGCCCAAGGCTGCTTCATTGTTTGGCATCCACCCACACCGCAAACTCCCCACACACTCACTCTTTTCAGCACAGGAGCAAAAGCCTTATCTCTTTATATCCATCCTTCTTGCTCACACACACACACACACACACACATATCAGGGTGGGTGCCTGAAGCTTCTCAATGACAGAGGAAAAATAAGCCAAAGAGATCCACAGAAGGGCAGATGAAGTAAATGAGATGTTGAAGGGTCTCATTCTTTAAAGTTGCAATTTGCATTCTTACATAAAGGAGACAGTTGTTTATCAAAAAGATCACAGAAGTCTGACATGGTAAGTAACAAAGGGCTCTACTTTCTGTAGATCAGTTGCATGTGGTGTGCACAAAACTGCATGGTCAAAACACACAGTATGTGACAGCCAACCGGCCTTGACGCAGGAAATTATTACACCTGCCGAAGGAAGTGTTTTGTTTCATATTTTCCTGTATTAGTAACACTGTCTTATTCTTACTTATTTAACAACCTAACTCTAGGCATAAGCAAGGTATTCTCATTGTATCTTAAGTTTACTTTAATAAAGTTTCTGTCTCAGACCACAAGTTTGACTTTGACATCTAAATGATCTTGCCTTCAGGACGATACAGTATACAATCTTGTGCTGTTTTCTGTACAGTTAGACACACTGAAACATGGTGCCCCTTCTATCCTCAGACTTTTGTTACATAGGGTTGTTGGCGCAGGATTTGATAAACTCACAAATATACGATACCCTCTCTCATCCTCTCAACTGAAAGTGAACACGTCTTCATTTAGTGCAGGAAGCTGGATGCAATGCAATCTCTGCTGTAATCTGCCTCCTCCTGAAAACATTCAATTCAGATGTATCTGAGAGGCAACACCAATCTGTTCTGTCATACATCAATTTCACAATCTGTATCAACCAGCTCTCTCTCTCTCTCTCTCTCCTTCTCAGCATTACCTCTTATTCTAGGTTTGGCTCCCTTTCTCCTTGTCTCAATCACTTTCCTTCTCTCACACTGTGTCGCTGTCAATCTTGAGTTTTTTTATTTGTATGTATGGTTCATCTAAACATCAGACTTATACATTGGAGACAGCTCTTCATTTCAAATCATCTGTTAACATTGTTTTTTAAAGCACAACCACAATTGTTCCATAACCTGAACATGGTCATTATTGTAAACAGGATGAAAAAGATCCTTTAAGAACTTTTTTAACCCAAATCCTGATCTTTGTGCCTAACAAAACATTAACTACAGCATGTCTCATGTCATGAAACAGATGTATTTTTGAACCAATGTTGTCATCCCACCAATAGTCAGATCAGAAAGCACTGGACCAACAACACATTTTGAGGATTTGTTGATTAATCTACACTTCTTCCTACTGAAACATGAATGAGTTACATGCCACAGTGGAGATGCCAGTGTGCAGAGTGAACTGTTACAAAGCAATACAAATATATTGTATGTGCCACAAATCTTCTGACAACTTTTAAGAAAAACTCTTTTCAACAAATAAAACCATTACCATGAAATAAAAGAGAGGTTCACTGACATGGATTACTCTGCGTGAGTGAGTTTAACATGGTTAAAATGAATGTAAAACCAATGACTGCCTGCAAGCTGTGGAAAACACCACTGACTTTGGAAAACGTTTGGCAGGAATATAAAGAAAATCATGGGGCTTAACAACATTAAAAATACACTGTTTGGTCTATAAAAAGAAAAAGAAAAAGCAAACGTTTGAAAATCCCTAACACACGTGCAGAGAACAGTAACATTGTTCCCTGTGGTTGATGTTGGTTTATTCATTGCAGCAGAGCTCTGGTTCCAGCTTTTAATGGCGTTCCTGTACCTGAGGAATACAACTTGTGACAGAGTACATGGGTGAGCAAAATGCAACGCGAGGGAGACCAAGACAAAAAGTGATTTTGCAAGAGAGAATACGGCAGGAAGAGGTGAGTAGAGGAGGAGATTAGAGATTCATTAGTGTTTTCCACTCGTTCCATTAGCAGCGGGCTTGTTTTCAGCTTGCACAAACCAAAGCTTTGGGTAAAATGTTCTCTCTCTGTGAGAGCATAATGCCGAGAAAAGGTGAACAATGTATCAGAATAACAAAAAGACACGAAGGACAGAACCACCAGACAAGGCAGCCCCTATGTTCTCTGCTAATGGCCTTAATGGGTTTATTGACTATGACTTAATATGCCCCTCCTTCACCTGGCTTATAATGTTCAGTTTGGCTGCTGAGCTGAAACACACGTGTATAGGATGATGAGGACGATGCGAGTGGCTATTAGTATTTTTATAAGATTTTCCTCTGGATTGATTTGCACTTGGTTGGATTTAGCAGCATTTACACTTCATCGATTTATAAAGTATGGAAAGTGTTTCTAAATGCCATGATTTCTAGTGTTTAATCCCTTTTACAAAATTAGGTTTTTGCCATGAAAGTCAATCCTCTCTTGATCAGAGATGGAAGCCTCACAAATAAAATCTAAAATATGCATCAAATCTATACCCAGTATTGCTGTACAGTCATATAAACTAGTTTATGGCCATACCATTTGTATACATGTGTTCGGTCTGTTCATTTCTGCAACATTACCCAACTAATTATTACCAATTAATTTACAGGTGTCCAAATCAGTAAGTTCTTAAAAGATAATGCGTAAAGTAATACAAAGCAAGATTTTCTTCATGCAAAAACATAAATTCATTCCAAGAACTTGAGGGTATTATGTTGTAGTTTTGCAGTGGGAATCCATCTATCTATCCAAAACACTTATCCTGTTTTAGGGTCGTGGGGGCGCTGAAGCCAATCCCAGCTGTCATTGGGGGAAGGCAGGGTTCACCCTGGACAAGTCGCCAGTCTATCGCAGGGCACGTATATAGACAGACAACCATTCATGCCTATGGGCAATTTAGAGTTTAATTAACCTAACCTGTGTGTATTTGGACTGTGGGAGGAAGCCAGAGAACCTGGAGAGAACCCACGCTGACACAGGGAGAACATGCAAACTCCACACAGAAGGCCCGCCCAGACCGGGATCCGAACCCCGGCCCATCTTCCTGTGAGGTGACAGTGCTAGCCACTACACCACCATGCAGCCCTACAGTGGTGATATTTCTTCAAATTTCCAAGAAAAGTCACAACATTTTTCAAATATACCACCCCTGCAAGCTGACTGGTGAGGGCCATAATAGAAATATCAGAGGTCAAAATCTTCACTTGGCCAGATCAGACACCAGCACTACAGTGTTACCGGTTCCTATTTATCCCACTCTTCCAGTTACTCTGGGTTTCCTTCAGGTCCTTATTATCTCCCGTTCTGCCAGTCCTCTTTCAGGCCCTTACTGCACAACAGTTTGTCTGCTCGCTATGCCACTGGCTCTGAGTATTTGTAGTGGACTGCTCTGCCTGGAGGAACTGCCACCTTATCCAAAATAATTTCACCCCCTCCGTGGTTCACTCAATTCGTTTTCTTTTTTTTATAAATAATCGCAAGTGAAAGGCTGGCTGGTCAGCTTTCCTCGGTCGTCACATCACACTGTGGCATTATTCCCTGGAGGTATGTGACCTTTATCAGGGAGCAGAACCCAGTGTTGCTCCGGCTAACTGCTGACCCTCTGCCAGAGAGCTCATTAGCCAGCCACGCTCACACTCGCCCCTTTCTAGACTCTTGGGCAATTAGGGTCTTTCCAAATACCACCAATACCTGACGACAGCCAGGGACAGACCAGGTTGGCAGAACCAATGAGTGTGTGTGTGTGTGTGTGTGTGTGTGTGTGTGTGTGTGTGTGTGTGTGTGTGTGTGTGTGTGTGTGTGTGTGTGTGTGTGTGTGTGTGTGTGTGTGTGTGTGTGTGTGTGTGTTTTTCTGTGAGATGTGTTACAATAATTGTTTCTCAATACATCTGTAACATTTCATAAATGGTCTAAAAAACACAATTGACTGGATTGTGAAAACAATATGGATCCAGTTCTTACCAATCCAACTGGTGACAATTACCAACACTAAGCTGGAAGTGAAACATTAGAGTGGTTGTGATCAGAGGTTTGAAAGAGAGACCACAGGATAGCAGAGTATCCTGCACGCCTCTGACTGGCAGCCGTTTGGAGAAGTTGATGGCTCAGTGGACTGTGGCACTTGATATGTGCTTCAATGTCTTTGAACTCAGCAGATAGTCATCGTGGAATGTCATGCAGCCGTTGTCTGAACTTCCATTGTCTCCGACACTCACACTGGCCATTGCAGACAATTAATTTAAAAAAAAATATTCTGCCAGTGTGCTCTTTTGATCAAAGACCGCTGTCTAATTTGTGAACTTGAACATACTTTTACCAAAGCTAAATGAAGAAATAACACAGACTCTAATTGATAGAGCATAAAAGGGGATTTTTTTTATACATAATAAATAAAAAGTTACACAATAAAAGCCAGCATTACTTCCCCTTTGCTGCCGGTTGACCAGTCAGACAAACTCTGCACCTCTTCTTCAGTGCACACAAAGAGCTCCTTAAAAGCAACATTACACTCCAAGGTGAACCGAAAACCCAATCCAAGTCTGGGGTGACCCTCAAAGACAACCGTCCCACCCTGTAAATATTTACCGTTCTGATCCTCTTAGTGGTTGCATTACAGCAGTGCTTTTTGCATCTGATAATCCATCGACACTTGCAGGCGAGGAGATATGCAAGCGTGCATGCATGTCACTCTCTCTCGATCACTGAAGCCCATCTTAAAATTGTGATACACTGTGTGACCTTCTCCTCAGCAAACAATCATTAATCTCTTCGCCTCACCTCTGGTTTGTTAATCTCAGATAGACAAAAGGTTAGAGAACGACGGGAACATGGACATGATGAAGAATACCTACTTATTCCTACACAATGAGCTTGGTTGATGGTTCACTCTTTGCTTCCATTGCAGGTGGCGTTAGAGACTAATTTTATCTACTCTATGTAATGATCTAACAAAGCTACACAGTTTTTATTGATTTGAAATCAACTTGGCTGTGGAGTGGAAGAAACAAACATGTTTTGTTTTGAGAGAGGAAGTATGAACAGAGTGGCAAAGAGTTTGAGCCTTTATTTGTCAAAACACAAATATATTCAGCATTTGCAGCTCTGCTAGTGATCACAGTTTGATGTGCGCAAGCAAAAAAAGAAACCAGCACTTCTAAGATCATCGCCCCGCATTTGATGACAAGATTTTCTCAAAGACCTACAATGTTTATGAATCTTGAGGGAAGGCTAATCAAGATGGCCATCTTTTAATCTGGGGCGCTCTGCTTCTGTCTACTTACACGGACCATCATTTGATTGTAAAGGGGGGAAAAAGAGAAGAAATAAAGTGGACTGCCCAAACTCCTCTAAACCAGAGGACTGGATGCTGCAATCTGGTGAGGGTCTCTCCTGCCCCCTGCTGGGTGAAAGGTAATTTTTACTCTAATGTTGTGGCACCCTGGGTTTGAGAGCACTCGAGCCTGATAAACAGACACACAAACATCAGTAACAATTCAGAAATCAAGGTTTAAATTCAAACCGTGGGCGGAAAAAACTGGGTATCTATACTGACACAATCCCCTATTTTAGCTGCGTGAAGGAAAAAAGAGGGAGAAAAAAAGTGTGAAGGTAGATTAAATGTGTCGATGCTCAGAGAAAGAGGCAAACGTGAAAGAAAAAAGAAAGCTGAGAACGAGAGCTCACAATGACCATGAAGACCTTGCTCTTTAAACTCTTCTGTCTAATTATTTTATCTGGCTCAACCATTTCCCCCAAATCCATCTTAGATCCTCACAAACCTTTTGATTAAAAGACCGAGTTAGATAAGGAATATAAACAGTTTTTCTCTTTCACTGTCTGTGTCACTGCTACCTCTCTCTTCCGCTCTCTCTCTCCCTCTGCTTCTTGCTTTGTCTTCATAGCCATGGGCGATGACTGAATAATTCTGTTTGAGATTTGTAAAAGTGAGAGGGAGAAAGACATCTTGACGTGCTGAATGTGAAAACAGTGATCGTCGAGAGGTTAGAAATATCTTGTCTGCCAGAGGTTGTGCAACAGATTCACAGCTGAGAGCTGAGACATTATTTTGGAATAATTTGAATGACAGAAAAGATAGTGAACTGTGACGTCTGTACTGGAGGATTTGTACTGTTAAAAAAAAAAAAACTAGAGTGGGACACCTGGTAATGAAGATGTTATGTGTGTCAACAAAATTATTGGTTGAGACAAATTGCAGCATTTTGCCCAATTAAAAATATCAGAAAAAAGATTCTCTGGTAAAATTAAAACTTCAGCGAATTAAGAACTAGTGTTGAAAGGAGAATGTATCTACCTATCGACAAATGCTGTTACACGAACATCAAAGGAGTAAAACCGAAACACATCAAGACATGAAGTGAACTGCGGTGTTTAAGTGCTGGAACATCTCATCACCCAACTGAGTTGTTTTCTAGCTTCAAAGAACTATAAGAGTCAGGAAGCAGCCGTATAGATATGAGGGCATGATGCAGAGGAGAAGAGAAATGATATTCCATGACGATAAGATGAACGTTTCTACTTCACAAGCAACAACTCCTCCTGCTGCTACTCCTCCTCACAATTCATAAATGAAGCCTCTGAGAAATGTTATTGGTGTATCACTTATTCCTGATTAACTGGTGTAACTTAAAGTTAAACCTTTACATTAATATGTATACTTTATATGGTATTTGTCTTTATTGATGGCAGGGCAGAGATTCAAAAAGGATTCAATGCAACTCCAGCATTTCCTGTCCCTACCATAATAAAAGTGTGCACGTTGCAAAACGCAGTGTGACTTTTATTGTGAAGCGGTATGTATTCGTCACTGAGGTTACATGAATGTGGTAATGTTCTGCATTTGGCTCCTCTGTCAACAGATACAACAGTTGCTTCTCTATTCTCTGTTGTATTTTTGACGACGTAGAAAAAAAGGTGTTTCCTGTCAGCACTAGTTTTGTATAGATTCTGCCTCGTTCTCAACCCTTCAACTAAGTGCAGGCTCTCCCATTCGATATGTGGAAGCTACAGATGGAGACAGAAACGCAGAAATGAGCAGGTGAGGAAGATTTGACCAGAATTAAGAATTTAAGTTCCACTATTGGCTGTGTGGAGGGATGTGGTGGATCAGGGCACATCTTCATTATTCTTCCTCTCGCCTCTGATCCCTTGTTATCCCAAAACTCATCGCTCATCCGTCACACTGGGGAATAGCAGGAATATCTTTCACATTTGCTTAATTCCCCCAACGTGCCTCCCAGTGCACCTTAAGGCAATTCCTTTTTTGTTGTTGTTTTAAAACATGGTACTGTGGTCCTCTGTAGCTCAGGGGAAAGACTAGCATGAATATTGCCAGGGTAGTTGGCTTCATACCGTCGGGGCCAACCATAATAATAAAAATGTCTGGTGTTCCTCAAGAGGCACTTTGAGTCCACTAAACATCATGTGTAAAGTACAGCATTGGAGCATGCCAAAGCTTTGGGGATTTTTCTATTTGTACATATTTTTGTGAAATATCTTTCAAAGTCATTTTTCACAATTCTTAAGTACTTTTCTCCACTTGTTTTAGATAGAAGCAATGTGACTCTTACTCTGACAAGTAGTGTTTAAATGGATGACAGTGTGTTTTATACCATCGGATCAGAGACCAGCAGTGCCTGTGTTCCTCTCTCTGTTATGCGCTTCATGGTGGTTGGCAATATTGACCAGATGCAGAAGAGGAAATGTTGCACAGCAGGAGCTGGGTCTGTAACCAAACCATCAACACAATGTTTAAACCAAATCCAGAGCTGAGATACAAGGTTTTCTTCTGTCAGAAATCATAATCACCAGTGTTGCTTCTCAAAACACTAAATGCTGCAATCACGGGGAACATCTGTTGGCGAAACCATTTGTGGTGCAACAGAGGCGTAAGATGCTGCCAGAACTGTAAAAATATTGTAAAACACCAGCTGAATGGTTTATTTATGTAACTTGCAGCATTTTTTTCTTCACTACTGATACTCCCATCATCTAGGACATCCCATATAAGAGCCATTACTGTGTATGTCTTTATTGGCCACTTAAAACACAGCAGTTATCCAGTCATAGCGTAGCAACCGTAACTGGGCACGGTGGGCCTGCCGAGCAATGCATTTCTCCACAAAGTGGTGGACATGGTGCTGTGGCGCATACATGGGGATATGGGTTTGGAGGGTCTGGTCTCTAAGTGCAGCCACAGTCAAACATGGGAACAAACATTCATCAAATGCATTGGTTAGTTCATCGTTAAAGGCCTTTAACGTGGGATGTTAAATATACATATGGTTTGAATATCAAAACAATAAAGCATAATCTAACCTGTTTTTTATATTTTCAAATGTCTAAGCTAAGCACCAAAACCGGGTTATACGAGAATGAAGTGAGGAAAAACCTGTTCACTATATAAAGGTACAAGGACTAACTAGGGCTAAACTGCCATACAATGAAACTTATATTTCTGTAATGAATGCGTTCTACATGCATGTTTCTGAATCTTGTATCTCGCCATCTAGTTCTTAGTTAAAAAGACAACTTTTACTGAGTTCTAATTATAAAAAATGAGTCAGCTGGAAACATTAGAAACTCAGTTGAGGGACTTATATACAAATGGTCCTTTGCACATTGACAAACCTAAAAAATGTTTTATTCAAATACAGATAAATAATACTGGCTTCCCAATTTCATCCCAAATCTATCATGTTTATTTCCCTGATCCTATCGGCCTGGGTAGGGAGAAGCCAGACATGTACATAAGAGACACGTCTGTTGCGAACAGAGACCAAAAACAAAATAATAATGCAAGGATTCATACAAAACACACTTTAAAAAGACAGCTATTTACAAACATCCTCCATCCTCATGTGTAGACTTATGACTCAGCTGACAGACAGGTAGGTGCAGGGACGGACATTCAGGTGGAGAGACGGGTGGAGAGGTGGTAATGAGCATAACGTTTTTAAATGTATCCTGTCTGCATGGAATTTTAGATAAATACATTTAGCACCAGTTGATTATGCAACTCTTCACATTATGTGGAACATCTTCACTGCACTATATATTTCAGGGTCAGACCTCTTTGAATGTTTTGTAAGATGTAACTCTTCTGACACTGAAACAGTATCGTAAAATGTACGGTGTTATGTCTCAACGGTATCATCTAATCTGTCCAGCAAACAGAAGACGGAAAGCTGTGACACCGGTCTTGTAATCTGATTGGTGGATTTAATAAGCTTATTTCTGTCCCCATCTTGCAAGCTGCTTCTCCGAGTTTGTGGTCACTTCACAAAATGTTATGAGAGTGTTGTAGCAGCGGACAAGGCTGGTCTTGTTTTTGAAGCAGAGGCTTTTTTCACTATGGTTCTTGTGCTGGATGCAGCTTTGTGTCACAGTCACAGTCAATACTCACTGCTCTCCATCTCCATCATCACAGCTCCACAGGGACTCGGAAGGAAGAAGAGAGAGAGACACTGTTTGGGCCTGCATGTGTATGTGTGTATGTATACATGTGCATGTGTGTGTGTGTGTGTGTGTGTGTGTGTGTGTTCCTCCCAACCCTCTGTGGTATTCTCCTTCTCTAACCGTCATTCCTCTGTCTGCTATCTGTCCAAGCTTAAAGCACCAGTTGTTTTCTAAGGGGCCTCTGGGAGAAAAAGAAACAACCAGGCGATTACACTTCTTCTTTTATCCTCACAAAGATGTTCTGCTCCTCCCCGTCTTGCTTTCCTTGCAGGAGGTCTTTGCTGTGAGGCTTTTCCCTTTCTGCCTCTCTGAGATTTTATTTATCCATGTGCTGTCTCTGTATTTCTCTCTCCTGCTCTCTGTCAACTGATGGTGTTGACTTTGCTTTCACTTTGACTCTCTGTGAAGAGACTCCCTCTGTTTGCCTTTGTCTTTGTCTTCGTTCCTCATCTCCCTTTCTCTCTTTTTAATTTCTTTGCGAGGCGACTAAAACCACACAAATATCTCTCCCGGAGTTTCTTGTCGGCGAGGCTGCCTGGCCTTATTTGGCGCTCTGAAACCGGCTGGAGATTGAGGCAGGCTTTAAGGGGCCTTTAGAGCTATAGCTGCAGGAATCCCCAACATGCCCAGAAAAGGATATCTCACTGTTTGTCTAACGGTCTGGCTGGATAAATATAAACCGAAACAGGCCATTTCAGTTGTCTGGAATCAGCAGTTTTGTTTCATCCATGTTTTCTTGTTTATCGTGTTTTCTCATGTATGCAGCCATCCGGCACCACCACTGATACCATCAATACATAATTTAGCAAGAGTTTTCAATAACACATCATGCATATGTATGCACAATCATATGGATTAATTCAATTGAGAGAGCATGCAAGCACAACCGACATCGTATATGCATGTCTACTGCTCATTGCTGCTCACCCTCATCAGTCAAGCTTACATTTCAACCCTGAGACGAGGCACGTTTATTCATAAAGCACATTTCTGCATCAGCGCAATTCAAAGTGCTTTACATAAAACATCAAAAGCATTGCGACAAAGGGCAATTCAAACACAACTGAAACGGTCATTAATGAGTCAAGAGACCCTCACACACGCACACCTTTCTTTCCTTTTCCTGATTTACCCTGGTCATTACTATTCTACTCAGATTTTACAACCGATGGCCTGCTGCGTTTTACATTGGGCTCTGATCATTCTGATTATGAATAAACAACACAGCCAATCACAACACATTCATTTACACCAGAGTGTAACGCCTCACACATAAAGTCACACCCCCACCCTTCCTCTTGGACGGCACATGAATACTAACATGTTCACGTATGGTCGGGCCGATTATGATTCAAGTGTCATGACTGATTGGACCAAGTCTGTTACAGTCTGCTGAAGGAGTACAAATACAAATATTAGCATCCAATCCTCAAGCTGAAATATATTAATCGTCAGTTGCTTTTTGACCACAATAAATACAACAATACAGGAGTTCATTTTAGAGGTATCTGAGATCCTCCTCACCAGCAGTAAACAAACAGATCAATGAAAAGAAATGTTCTCGGAGCAAGTTATAAAGTTTGATTCTTCAATCTGGGCCAATAAACAAAGTTTGTGATGATAGTTAGCACAACTTGCTATATTGCTTGCCAAATGAGTTTGTATGGTGCAGGTGCCCTCCTGCCCCCCATTCAACATAGAGGACATCAACTTTTCTTTCAGCAGTAGTCTGAAAGCAGCATTAGCATGAAACTAATTAACAACACAATCTTGGAACTGAACTTAACGAAAAACAAATCAACACTCATAACTTTCTCTCCAGTCTGGACTGTTGACAGCAGAGGGTTGAATTAGTGTCTGGTGTTTAAGGAATATAATCTCGAAGCCCGTGACTATTTAAAATATGTTTGTGTGAGGACTGTTGACATCACTTTGGCTTTAAACTCTCATTAACCCTCTCAGGATGGCAGGGAAAAAGCAATCTACAGATTTCTCTCCAGAGACAGACGTCCTTGTCACTTATGCATATGTTTTCTTTTGTTGCTATATCCTTGCATTGCAGAATAAATTAGCCGTTTTACTTAAAAGATGGATGTTTATTTCTGTTTTGGTCACAGTCACACATGCAAGTTGGCATTCTCACAGGAATTTGAAGGGTTAATAATACTAATACTAATAATAATACTAAAACATCTTTAATGTTGGTAGATATAAGTTATCTTATGTTTATTGTTTTTTTAAGTGTAAGTGCCTTTAACGTTGTTATCAAGGAATGCAGTTTCATGGCACGTACTCTATCCATTTTTTTATTTCAAATGAATAGCTTAAACTACAAATGAGTGAGGTGTTTTGGCACAAATGTCCAGCCAAGAGCAAACCTCAGACACAACACCTGAAGCAGATCAGAGAAACAGCTCTGAACTTTAAAGCCAGCAGTGTCACCAGGAAGAGGAACAACCAGCGGACAGTCTAATGGTGTGTGACTTGATTTATGTATTTATTATCCACTACAGAGAATATTGTAAAAGCTTTGCAGTGAAGTGCCTTATAGTATGCAAGTGAACTGGACTGATCCCCCATAAGCTCATCACACTAAATGATGAGCCGGACAAATACAAGTAAGATTACAACAAAACAGTCACAGCTGCTGCAGGTGTAAGGTTACACAACGTTCTCAAGTACCCTGGATCCGTTCCATGGAGGCTGGTTTTGTAGGTCCCTTGGCAGTGATAATGTACCTGTGAATTCACACCACAAAACGACCCACAAAAAAAAAATGCAAATAAAAAGAGATTTAGGATTAGTGACAGGTGTTTTTTCTCGCTGTCCAGGGATTTGGTGCTGGGCAGACTGTTTGGGCAACATTATTGAGGTCGTATCACACTTGAGGAAAAACACCAAGTGAAAGTCTGGGGAAATGAGTTGGAAATGAGGACATAGCTGTATATATACGGATGTCTTACTGTCTCACATCGAAAACACGGCGGTTACCATGCAAGGATCAAAAGACACTCTCAGCCTCTCATGTGTGATGCCATCCCTCTTCCCGTCTCCTCTATCTCTTCATTTCTTTCTCAGACCTTCTTTTTGTAAATGCAGTATTCTCACCCTGTGTCAAGTGGAAGGTAGGGGACATCCAGGTGTAAATTGCTCGGCTTGCTATGGCTGGAGAAAAGCAGAAAGCAATTTCCACACCATTTCTTAGTAGGGTCCATCGCGACCATTGTCTAGCCCTGTAGGGAGCTCAAACGAAAAAAGAAAACTCCACTTAGCCGCCAGCCAGTCAGTAAGAAGGAGATTAGGAGAGAATAGAGGAGCGAGAGGGAAAGAGAGAGACGTTATCGCGACTAACACTTGACTAGCAGTCGGAGCCACCTAGATTACTGTTATTGCCACCGATTTTAACAGCTGCATCCACACTGTGGCTGCCAATAAAGAGCATGAACCGCTCTCCAAGGGTGGTTCCATGTCCTGGGGCAAATAATAGGATTCTCAACAGAAAGTAATTGTATCCACCCAGTCCGAACAACGTGTCTGTGGCATTACAGGTGTTACATACACACATGGTGTTTTCAATGAGAGTTGGCCAATGTTGTGCACTCCACCGCGCATAAGATGAGAAGATTGAGACAGTAGAAATGTTTAGTATCATAAGATAAGATAAGATAAGATAATCCTTTATTAGTCCCGCAGTGGGGAAATTACAGGATTACAGCAGCATTGCTCAGTACGTAAAGATAAAAAAATCAAGTAATATAAATAAACAGTAATAAACAGTAATAAACATAATAAAATAAACAGTAAAGAAGAAATTGAATGTACAGTAGAATATTGAATATACAAATTACAAAATATTACAAAATATTGCACCAGGATGGATTAAAGTGACCAGAATATTGAATATACAAATTACAAAATATTACAAAATATTGCACCAGAATGGATTAAAGTGACCAGAGTGATAAAAAAAGTGTTCAAGTATTGAGAGTCCAGAATGTGTGTGGGCTACTGGGAGGTCAGCTTGTTGTGCAGCCTGACAGCAGCAGGGAGGAAGGACTTGCGGTACCTCTCCTTCACACACCGGGGGTGAATCAGCCGGTGGCTGAAGGAGCTGTGCAGAGCTGCCAGGGTGTCCTGCATGGGGTGGGAGGCGTGGTTCATCAGGGAAGGGCCATCATCCTCCGGTCTCCCACCACCTCCACAGTATCCAGAGGACACCCCAGCACGCTGCTGGCCTTCTTTATCAGTTTGTCCAGTCTCCTCCTGTCAGCTGCCGTGATGCTGCTGCACCAGAAGACCACTCCATAGAAGATGGCTGATGCCACCACAGAGTCAAAGAAGGTCTTCAGGAGTGCTCCCTGCACCCCAAAAGACCTCAGTCTCCTCAGCAGAAAGAGTCTGCTCTGTCCCTTTTTATAAAGTGCATGTGCGTGGTCGGACCAGTCCAGTTCATTGTTCAAGTGAACACCCAGGTACTTGTTACATTACATTACATTTAGCTGACGCTTTTATCCAAAGCGACTTACATGATATACAGTAGACACAGCAACGGTGAGCAATTAGGGTTAAGTGTCTTGCTCAAGGACACAACGACGCAGACTGCAGGAGCGGGGGATCGAACCACCGACCTTCTGATTGAAAGACCGACTTGCTAACCACTGAGCCACAGTCGACTTGTAAGACGTCACCATCTCAATGTCCATGCTCAATGGTAGCGGAGGACAGCGTTTGCCCCGGCGGAAGTCCACCACCAAACGCTCTCCTCCGTCATGCCTCAACATAATGTGGTCAGGAGATTAAAATGTACATATCTTCTTTTTTTAATATTTAGATGTCCGTAATGTTCAACAATAATCGTTACTATAATTATATAATGTGTTCTTAATCTTGTAAACCTAGAACAATTGTGTAAAACTACAGATTTTTAAGTTATGTCTTAAGTTCATCTGTGCATGGCAACAAAGTTTGGTTAAAGTGAGGCACATATCATGGTTAATAATGACGCAAATGTCCTGATTGTCTAGTAGTTGAGGTGTAGAGCATAAACTACCACTCTCGAGCTGGGCCCTTTTGTTATGTCATTATGTATAAAAGGCATGAAATGCCCCCAAACGTAATTAAAAAAATTATAATAATGTAAGTGCTAATTGCTTTCTGTGATGGGATGCAAACCAAATTGTATATTCTTAGAGATACGGGGGCTGTGTCAAGAGGGCTACAGATAGAGATATATTTTATTTATTTTCAATGAACCAATACTATTTCAAGTCTGGCCTCGGACATTTGTAGCATGGCATTTCCTTTTCTGTCTATCCCAGTCTTAACTTATTTAATTTGATTTGATTTTTTTGGTTTACTGTATCTTCTCCTGGCAAAAAAATTAAAGTTTTTTTTTTTTTAATGTTTCGGCAACTCAAAGACAATTGTTCAAGTTGGAGAAAGATTACAACTTTGGCTAGATATACGGAGAATCCAATCACAAATTGAAAGGCTTTGAAAATAATACAGGACCCAGAACCACTAGAGTGAATGTAATCTATGAAGTAATTATGTTCCCTCCAAAATCATATTTGGCAAAATAAAATGAACAAAGTTGCCCAGTATATATTCTTCTGTTTAGGCTTGAAGCATTTGTCAGCTTTGTGTAGAGGCTTTGTAGTTGCCTCACAAATATTTTAGTAACCACAACTGTCAGCACCATGAAGCTCTATTGGAGGACAACAATGCATTTACACTAGATAGCAGTTCTCAGAGTAATTCGGAGACCTGGTTTAACCTTCCTGTGGCCCATCTTTTCTTTTGATATAATCTTAGAGAAATACTGTTTTGACAGCAAAGAAACAGTTACACTATATCACACTGAAGGCTTTTAAATAAGGACAACCGGACTGAAAAAGACACAGTATTTTTTTATTTATGGCAGGAACCTTCTAGCAGAGCTGCTGGGTGGTTCAACAGACTAATACCTTGGAGACTCAGCTAGTCCATTAGGCTCCTGCACCTATTTAAAAACATCCAGGCAGGCAGTCTATGGCTATAATTCAGTACCAGCCGAGCTGATCTATTAAGATGTATTACACCCACCAGAGACCTACGAAGAGATGGCGAGGTCAGGGAAAAGTGAAGGCCTCACCTCAAGCTGCTGCCTGACATCCAAATCAGCATTTCAAAATCACTCAGCGAGATTAAAAAGGCAGGGAATGGAAAGGATGAGTGGGGTAGAGAGGTAGGCAGCCACACTCTTTACAAGGAGAAGCAATCTAGGAGCTCCTTCTTGACTGTTGACTGTTGGCGTGATTAGATACATCTTGTTCCATTATGCATTTTCCATTTTCTATTGCATTTTCTCCAAGACGATTTGAAACATTTCTAATAGCTTTTTAAACGACTTGCTGTCTGGATCACTTACTGTAAGGGACTGAGACCACAGTGCATGAAGAAGAATGCGTTCTCTGTCTCCTTCTCTTTGTCTTTTGATGGATCTTTTTACCCGTCGCCATCCTTTTTTTTGTAACTTACTCTTTTTTTTTACCTTTTCTCTCATTAATTAACATTCTCCCCATGTGGCTGCCTGTTTGTCATGTTACCAAGGTATGCCGTGATTCCAGTTTTTAAAAGAACATAGCCCTGAATAATTGAAGAGGGAACGTAGATATTCATGATTATGTGACCCCAGTTGCTCACAGTAAAGTGCAACTCTCTGTGCAGCTCAACCTGACACATTATCACATTATCTGTTCTTCCAAAGGCATGGTGAGAAGTGGTATTGAAAGTGGCAAGATGTTGGAGTCTAAAGAATTAAGTGCATAAGTAATGTGAGTAATATTTATTTAACTAGTTTTAACAATGAACACTATATAGTAAAAATAGTAAGTATATTATACACATTTCATTTGTTTGTGCTTATATAGTGGTCTGTTTCTTAGAGGCACTTTTGTTGAAGCCTTTATTGCTACCTTCTATTGCTTATTTACAGTATTTTTTATAGGTTATTGAGGTGAGAGTCACAATCCCAGATGGTACAGATAATAACACAAATTGATGTCTTATCAAAACACTGGAAGTAGAAACCGATTTATGATATCCAATAGAGGCATAAAATATCTGGACAAAACAGCGATAACTGTTCTGACAGTAACTGAGGCAGATGGAAAATGGGTCACATTTTGAACTAATAGTAGCACAGTCTATACTCTGCAAAGGTCAGAGGTAATTGACAGTACATCTCTCACACCTGAGAAGGGTACAGAATATATCTGGACTCCCCAGGAACCTACACCAGGATCCTGTTTGTGGACTTCAGCTCTGCCTTTAACACCATCAACTTGTCTCTGCTGCAGGACAAGCTCTCCCCGCTGCACGTGCCCGACTCCACCTGCAAGTGGATCACAGACTTCCTGTCTGACAGGAAGCAGCACGTGAGGCTGGGGAAACACGTCTCAGCCTCTCGGTCCATCAGCACCAGTTCCCCCCAAGGCTGCGTTCTTTCCCCTCTGCTCTTCTCCCTGTACACCAACAGCTGCACCTCCAGTCACCAGTCCGTCAAGCTCCTGAAGTTTGCGGATGACACCACCCTCATTGGACTCATCTCTGGTGGGGACGAGTCCGCCTACAGGTGGGAGACTGACCACCTGGTGACTTGGTGCAGCCAAAACAACCTGAAACTCAACGCTCTGAAGACAGTGGAGATGGTTGTGGACTTCAGAAAGATCTCAGCCCCACCAGCCCCTCTCACCCTGTGTGACTCCCCCGTCAAAGCTGTGGAGTCCTTCCGCTTCCTGGGCTCCATCATTACCCAGGACCTCAAGTGGGAACTAAACATCAGCTCCATCTCCAAGTAGGCGCAGCAGAGGATGTTCTACCTGAGGCAGCTGAGGAAATTCAACCTGCCAAAGACAATGATGGTGCACTTCTACACTGCCATCATCGAGTCCATCCTCTGCGCCTCCATCACCGTCTGGTACGCTGCAGCCACTGCCAAGGACAAGGCCAGGCTGCAGCGCATCATTCGCTCTGCCGAGAGGGTGATTGGCTGCAATCTGCCGTCCCTCCAGGACTTGTTTGCTTCAAGGACTCTGAAGCGGGCGAGGAAGATTGTAGCTGATCCCTCTCACCCTGGACACAAACTGTTCGTGTCCCTCCCCTCTGGCAGGAGGATGCGGTCCATCAGGACCAAGACCTCACGCCACACCAACAGTTTTTTCCCGTCTGCCGTCGGGCTCATCAACAGAGCCCGGGTCCCCCACTGACTCTACTGACTCTGTCACCCCCAGACAATTTCCCACTGGACACTCCCCTGCACACACCTTCATGCCTCATATTTAAATACACTCGCCACTCTACACTACACTTAAATTCCATGCACTTTATCTTATCTTCATTTTATATTCTACTGTTCAACTGTAAATATTCATTCATTCACATTTATTGCACTCTGTTTACTGTTAAATGTTTATTGTTAAATGTTATGCACCTTCCGCCAGGACAAATTCCTTGAATGTGAAAACAAACATGGCAATAAATGGTTCTGATTCTGATTCTGATGAACAACAACTAGCAGCTTTGTTATTCAAACCTCTTGAACAGATGAAGCCAAACAAGTAATAATGTCCCAGTGTGAATACATTAATCCCTTAAAGAATGTTGACTGGAGTAATGGTGCATTTTGTAGTGAGGGTGCAGTTATGCATGGACACATTAGCGTTGGTTAGACAGTGTTACATAGACATTGGCAAAATTACTCATATAATTAAACCAAAATAAATATATATTTTGTAGTCATGCATTTTGTATAAAAAGTTTAAGTGTTGTGGTTTTAATGGTGAAAGATGGATGTGAAGATCAAAGAAAGTCAAGGTTAACCAATAGTTTTAGCCACACCACACCAGTCTACCACTTTGATCCAGACAGACTTTGAATCTGTCCAATATTTTTGTTTATGACCAAATACCTGCAAAAATGAATGGCATTCCCATCAGGCTCTGCTCAATGTGTGTTTACTGCTAATTAGAAAATGTAAGCATGCTAAAATGCTACATTTAGATGGTTAATGGCAAACAGTGTAGCTGTTAAATCAGCATGTTACCATTGTCATTGTTAGCATGTTAGCATGCTAAAGTTAACATTTAGCTGAAAGCAGTGTCGTTCCTATATTGCCTTATAGAGTCACTGGCGTGACTGTAGACCCTTATCTGGTTATATTAACAATGGAATAAATGTAATCTGCTAAAAGTGTCACCCACAGATAATCATTGCCAGACTGCAGTTCCCCTCAACTCTCTGGAGCAGCTAAAGAAGATATATCTCTCAAGAGTTGAATAAAACCAAAAATGAGTTAAAATATATTGAATTGGACTTCCATTCGTCAGGTGGCCAGAGAAATGTCTTCAAAGAATGCTATTGTTGCTCAGTGTCAGCTGTATATTTAAATACTGTAGAACACTGTCACCATAACAACTTTATCAAAATGTCATTGTTGCTTTTATGGCTTCTTCTTGTCCCCCTAAGTGGTTTAAAAAAATGCAGGTTGAATGTAATTCTGTCCTCTAAAATAGTTGTATACCATATGAATATGTGCTTTACAGTATGTGTTGATAGAATCTGAAGATAGAAGCAGTGGACATGCAACCTTAGACCCAGAGTCATCAAGAACCTCCAGCCATCCATCAACCCTCCACTGCGATTATTTCCAGGATGGAACACACACAAGAACAGACACAACACTATTCATTTGTACATGTGCATATGCACATAAGGATGTGCATGGACACACACAACTAATGTTTAAAAATGGTAAAATGCACTCAAAAACGCAACAATATGCTAGAGAGGAGCTGACATAACACAAGTCTTGCCCCACAGTGATGGATGAGTCCAGGCATCCCAAAGCGAGTCGAGACGTTCCACAACATTGACAGAGAGAGACAGAGATGGGCACTTTGTGTGTGCGAGAGGGGGGGTGTGACTGCAAGAGAAAGAGAAGAATGATTTTTTGGCGTGTGTGCGAATAAGAGAACGATAGCGTGCTCATACTGGGTGTTTGTGTGTGTGTGTGTGTGTGTGTGTGTGTGTGTGTGGTGTTGATGGCTGTTGTCCAGCCAAGTAGAGCAGAGGGTGACAGTGATGGAGAGGTTCAAGGGAGGAGGGGAGATGGAGATGAGTGGGGAGAGAAGAGTGGTGAGGAGGACAACTTGGTGCATATGGTGGTTGATGACTTGAGGGAGACATCATCAGGCAATAGGGAGAGAGAGCGGGAGAGGGGTCGTGACTGGCGAGAGAGGGAGAAAGATTGCATTACTAGAGAAAAGGAGTCGGCTGTCTTCTGCGTCCTCAAGGAACGCTTCAGAGCAGAAGTGGAGTCACAAGCTCAGCGCCTGGAAAATTTGAGCCTGACTAGAAATAAATTACATTTCAAAAAGAGAATCCAATGTGTCTACAGACATGGACAACATGTGGAACCAGGACGGCTATTTTGATCAAATAGCGTCACTTTTGTCATGAACATCAACGTCATTGTCCCAGCTCGCCTAAAAGAGAAATCAAATTTTAGATTTGCACTTTCTAAAAGTTGACTACGCAAAATTGTCTGGCTTGGTCCAGAATCATGGAAATAATCATGGAATAGAGGAGTAAGGAAAAAAAATTAGGGGAAAATGTGTTTTTTATGCAGTTTGGAGTCCTTGGTTCACAAAATATTTTCAGATTGTCAGAACATTGACATTGAAGAGTTTTGCAAAGCCAATGTTATTGTTGTTGTTTTAATCCTCCAAACACTCATCCTTATGATGAGAGTGTTTTCTGTTCTGACTGATGAGGAATAAGAATATAATAGGTGGGGTTGTTATATGTATGTTTTACATCACTAACCTGAACCAGTTGGCAGAAAAGTGACAGAAAAAATGAGAGCATATACAATATGACAAGCAAAGACATGTGTAATTAATTGTGGAACAAAAGAAGACTCCGAAGGCTGCTGCTTTGTGGGCTGCCTCTTTATTCAAGCCCTGTCTCCATTAAATTGTTAATTCCAGGTATTTACCTCTGCTACAAGTCACACAAAGATCACTATTAGGAGTAACAGAAGTACTTGAAATTCTGTAACAATTTGGTTTTAGTCATATTATTACTTTTATGTCATTGGCTCAGAATGCGCGAGGGGAATCTGTAAGCAGCGAAGCCGCTTCCACTTTATTTTTCGCTCTGATTTTCAATGAATAAATTTAAGCACATCATGATTTAAGAAGAGAGTAATGTTTTGTTACTGATATTACACCTGTCAGATCGAAACAAATGTCTGACCACATGAGACGTTAATGTGAACTGTGTCTGTATCTGTGATCAGATCTATTTTTCCAACACAATATTCCAAATAATCCTTTGCTACAAATGGGGCTGAGAGCCGTTGTAATCCTAATTATTTTCAGTTTGCCTGCAGCAGGCTTATATTAGAGAACATAAACATGAGCTTTATTTTCCTTTTGTCTTTTGGTTCTTCATCTAGAGATAAGTGCATCCAACAGTATGGATTTTCTTTCTCTACAGCAGTGTGTCCCAGTTTTGCAGGAACCCAGAGACACTGAACCTGGAGACATTTAGCGTCTCTGAAGTCTAAAGCTGACAGGATATTGAATGTTTACATGAACAGTTATCGTCTAACAATATCCAATTTTAGACGCACACATTTTTTAGATCAGATCTCACCTGCAGCTACATTCACACCTCTAAGATTTCACCATGGCAGGTGTAATAGGTGTAAACAAACAGAAATCTCCATTTATATTCAATGGGGGCAGTTCAACGTCAACAGCGGCGGCCTCAGAAATTACATGAGTAAACACCTCATTGACACCTAATTGCAGGGTCTATTGGATTGGATTGTAAAAGACGGCAGGTGTAACTGATAAACTAGTAACTCAGTCTACATTTTATTACTGAGCCAACTCCTGTACCTGACAGTCCACAGAAGCTCTTTGTTATCAGCAGAGAAAGTATGTTCTCCCTTGATGTGAAAACTTCACTGTAATACAGAGTGATGAAGACTCAGCAGCATCCCTCAGCTTCCCTAAGTTGCGCAATTAACAATGCATTACATGTGTTAGGATTTTATTTATGACTAACGAGCAGTTAACAAATCATGATTTCCTCCATGACTGAGTGTAATGTTGGGTCTCAGTGGAAATTCAGCTGAGTTACAGCAACTTGACAGCTGTATTTCATAACAACCCGGCCACGCAAGGAACAATAACACTGATTTAAGTCCCCATCTGAACCAGCCAACGCACACACTGCAGCGCTGTATCACTTTATCATACCCTGAATCCATCTCCCATAGCAAAACAAGCTGCAGAATAAGCACAATATGAGTTAAGTGGTGCTAAAGTTAAAGAGATGTTGATTTGTGGCCTGGTTGGCAGTTTGTGTCGAGGGAAGTTATAACGAATGAAAACAATAGGAATGAGAAGTTTAGGGGGAAGATAGGGAGAGAGCGAGAGAGAGACAGGGAATGAATAAAGTTGTTTTTGAAGTACAGCGCGAGATAGGGAATGATTACAGTTTTTAAAAAGTACAGTGAAGCACAGAGACAAAATAATGAAGAAAATGCCAAAGAGCTAAAAGACAAACCGGCAGAGAAGGAAGTGGCAAGCAGAGAATGCAAATGAGAAGGGAGAGTGTCACGGAAATGATTGCCGCTATTACAATTATCATTAGCATGTGTTGTTGGCAATAAGTTGTCTCATTATGGTGGATCCTATCATCATGCTAATTGTGGAGGATGCCGTGTTTTAGCATGCGGGAGGCTCTCTGTTACGAGGAGGAGGGTTCACTACAACAACACTTATGTTGAGCTCGGCTACATGGCTGACAGACACAAGCAGGTTACACACTCTCCTGCTTATAGGTACAAATCATATGTTTCCCAGAATCTAAAGACCCCATCTGTAGGTCTCCTGCCAGTACTCTCCATTCGAACGTCTCGTCCAACGGTGAAATAGCTTTGGAAACACACCACTCGTTTCCGACACACGTGAAAAGTGTCTATTCGTAATAGCTGGAAGCCCTGCACAACATAATATCTGTAAGAAGTTAGGTGCATCTGTATGTAGAGTGGAGAGCTATGTGCACAGCTCAAATGTTATGTGCAGTACTGTGCATATGCACGTGGTATTTTGAGCCCTGTATGATGGTGTAACTCTGTCCACGCATTCAAATTGAAAATGTATAGTGAGAATGGATTGATTGAGTTGGTTTAGAATAAAGTTAACTTGTTAAATATTGTGGATCTTCTCTTGTTAGTTTGTGCTTTATGCTGCACTTTTGCAGTTGTTTTCTACTTAATAGCTTGTGTGAATTATTGCAGGGCCCACAGGACATAAGAAGATGTAATGCATGTAAGTAATGTATAACTTTGTGGTTAGCACAAATTGTTTGCTGCTGACAAAATGTTGGTCGAATATCTCTAATTTATGGTATCGGAAGTGTACGTTTCATTGATTCATACTCGCGGAAAAAAAAACACTGCCTGAATCTGTCGTTTACTTCTCTACACACCTCAAATGCAACAGAGAGGATGGTACCTGCATGAAGCTGACATCTCATACATTTCCAAATTTAGACCGATTTTAAGGGTGCGCAATTTAACAACTGTCCTCTAAAGCATGCTAAAGCTGTTTGGAAACTTACTAATTTCAGCATTCTTGTTTGAGAACTGAAAGTTTAGAAAGTAATTTGCCTAGCACAATCTCCCCAAGGGAGTAACAGAGCATACCTTAAATGTTGAATTGTCCAGTAGAACATACAGTAAATGCTAAAGCAACGCTCACCAAGGGACCTCTGGGTTTTACATCTTGATGAGTCTTAGCTCTTTGAAAGTTCTTCACATTCATTAATATTAATTGGACAAATAGACCAAATAAATAACACATACAATTTCTTAAATGTGGTGGTATTGAACTTAAATTACTGCAGCTTAGTAGTAGAATTTTCATCCTGTACTTTTTCCTCTTTGCCCAAACAGCAAGAGCAAAGAAGAAGAAGAAGAAAGCGCATGAAGAGCAAAGCTGAAGGCTTCTTGTGATGGAATCTCATCTGAATAGACGACCCGACAGTGTGAGGCTCATTCAACATGACTGATCTTTTGTGTCACTTGTCTGTTGTTCAAGACCTCCACGTCGCTGATGGAAAATGTATTCTGCTGAGGATTTAATCAAACATTCACATTAATTAAGTTTAAGAAAAAAGCGTCAAATCGGCAATAAATTCAGAGCGAAAATTAGAGCTAAATCAAAAACGTGGCTTGCGTGAACATATTCAGTGTAGCAAGCTCCCCATGCAAGTTTTCCTTCAAGTTCAAGGCATGCCTGAGCATTGTGGAGAGCTCTTCATCGAACGACAACACTGTCAGTCTGGGGGACAGCAACAGAGCCACGGAGCCCTTACCCTCACCAGGCCCATCAATCTTCTCTGCCTAAAGTTTTGACTCTCCAACAGCCTGTCTGATGAGAGCAATCAATCAAGCTAACGACGCCTTGAATCGTAGTTCAAGAAGGGATGTCAAAGTCTCCAAACCGGTCAGGAAGAGTTGGAGATTTACAGTTAAATTCACACTGTTTTTGAAAAGGTACTTGACATCTGCAGTTGATGTCTTGCTTAACGTAACCGACATCCTCTCTGTAGTCCTGTTGGATACACAAAGAGCTTTTATGATTGTACATCTGGTTCTCATCAAAGAATCAATTCAAACATTTCTTGCGACTCCCTGAGAGATTTCCCATGGGGTTTTGTGCAACGGCTGGTAGTTGTGTAGTTGTGTTGAATCATGTTATTTTAAGCCAGACAATACACTAGTTGACTTCATTGAAGCAAAGAAAAGAAAGGTATGCAGTTAAAGTGTCTCAGTTACTCAAATCTTCACACTCTTGACTTATTGAGGCCATCAAGACTAATTTTCCTTTCACAGTAAAATGTCTTTGGCAAAGACTATTCCCGTGTACCACCTGTTTCTATAATCCCATTGCTGAACAAGTCCACAGTGCGGGTTCACATGTTAACAGTTGGGCAGAAGAGTTAGGACTAAGTGTTAGAAATGCACAGAAATGTGGGCAGGTGCTACAGTACAAAGATACTGTGTGCACACATGCTGTATGCCTACATTTAAATGTACGATTAGAGTGTGAGTGGGCAGTTGGCGTGCCTCCGTCCTTTACAGAGTGAAAACTAAAAAGAACAGAAACTCAGTAGCAAGTCTCGAAGCCCCACGTTAGACATGAGTCCTGTAGTGCAATTATACCTCTGATTACAACCACCAAGGTCATGTTGATGGGAGAAATCATTTCTGTAATGTCACATTCATTACTTCACACATGTACACCTTTAGGCATGCAAAACACAACAATAACCATGGAATTCACAGATGAATGTGTATATATAGATACATAGACAAACACACATCACAGAGAACACCGGTCTGGAACAGAGGGTATTGGTATTGGTGACGGTATTGTGTGTGACACTCCGTCTCTCACTCCATATCTGTGTATGCATGCATGCATGTCTGGTTGGGAATAACTGTACACTTGTTGTGTGTGACAATACATTTTAAGGGCCCAGGGGTGATGTGGATGCTGCTAAGTTATGCCCTCATACCACAACACTGGCCTAATGAAAGCCAGAAAGTAATTGTGGGTCTGCAGCCCTCCTACCATTTCTCATTTTCTTCTCCAATCTAACTGCAATCAAGCAAATCTCATGTGGCAGTGGACGGGTGGGCGCATGTAAATATGGCACCCCTTCTAATTAAGTCTTCAGGTTCCCCGACTTTATTGAGCTGCTTGGACTGCAAAGTGCCAGCAGTAATAATTAAAGCCAAGTCCTCTTCTATGGATGTGTTTCATTCCCTGGTTTAATTACCTTTATTAATCAGAAGAAAGATGCAGAAAAAAAAATCTTAAGGAGAGCCTACTTATTTGTTTTATCTCATAGCTCCAGTGATATTGCATTGTGCTTTTGGTAGCATACAAGGGGACGTGATGCTGATGAATAATGAGATATTTCCAAAAGATAAAACATTACGCTGGTACTTATTCAAGGGGACCTTGTACATCACAATGAGAGCAGGGAAATAGACAATTAGCCACTGGTGTTGGGAGGGTGGTGCTGGTGTTGCTGGTGAGTGACTTCTCGGTAGCCTTTCACCACCAATTACTTGTATTCCCTTTGAGAAAAACAAACAAACAATGGCAACAAACAAGTCAACAATACCTGCAGAAGAACAGATAAGCCCTATGGGTGGACTATGGTGCATAAAAGGAGCAGAGCGGCTTGCTGGGACATGGGGAGCGTGGGTTTGTGTTTGAAGCAGCCTCGCGGCTTTGAATTTCTTCTTTGTCTCGCTCCTTGCAAAACACACAGGACCACACAGCTCACATCCAAGCAAGTATCAAACTCTTTTAGGGCTTTAGACCTTTGTGGGTCATCTTTGTTATGCTGCTCCAACTCCCAGCAATTACATGGAAAAATATCCGTGACAAGAAAGAGAGAAAAGACAGAGGCAAGTGTGACCCTCACACTCTGCTTGTCAGTCAAACATCGGGAGCAAACGCTTGGAGGAAGCCGCCTGTCAAATCCTGTTAATTATTCCCCACATCTCTACTTCTCTTCTCCTTCTGGCAGACTGACGGTAGGCCAAGCCAGGAGGAAAAATATGTTGTGAAATACAATAAGAAGCTAGCAGTCTGTCGATATCAAAGTCACTCTAAAACAGAAACGCCTGTTTCCACACCACTATAAACATGTTTAAATTGAGTTAACACTGAATTGAATGATTCCCTGTAATGGGAATCATACTGTGCAATCGTCACCACAGCACTGTTTTGGTTGGTTCATTGGTCTGTATGCTCATCACCCCAAAGCTCTCACCAAATACAGCCTTGGACTATAATTGTATACTTTGCCCAAAATCGATGGGAGCTGAAGTTAACAAATGACTGATTAAAGAAATGTACACTTCTAAGAGGCTTAAAAAGACAAAACGTTTGATGTAGAGTTGAAGGACCAAACAAACGCTAACATGCTGGATGTTGGACATTATACTTGTGAAACACAGAACTAACAGCGTAAATAATAATATAACTAAAGGTAAAAACAAATAGTTCAACATTTTGAGACACTCATATTTTCTTTTAAGAAGAGTTGGATGAGAAGATCACTTATGTGTAAGAGTCATATGTGGAGCCAGGACACGGTTAGCTTAGCAACTGGAATATCCATGGGTCTATATCACCCCGGGTCTATCAGCAAACCAGCACCTCTAAAGCTCTCTAGTTTTTTTAGTTTTTTATTTTACCTTTATTTAATCAGGCAGATCATTAAGAACAAGTTCTTATTTACAGTGATGGCCTGACAAAAAGAAACAACACAAACATGTGACGACATAAAAACATACAAAGACATTATACCTTGTGTGTTTAATGAGAACAAACATTTTTAGCGATTGCGGCTGGGTTCCATTTAGTTATGCCAGGGCTCTGTGGTATAATGGCCAATCTTAAATGGAACGGCCTCATCATTTAATAGCTGTGCTTTTCCGAGTATTTTCTACAAAAGGTTAGCCATGGAACAATACTTCTGGCTAATGAGCAGGAAATTAGCAATCAGCAACTAGTAATTAGCTATTAGCATATGCGGCCACACGTAACCGTTAGACCATAATGGCTCTTAGTGCTACAAGAACTGAGCAACATAAACAATCTTCAAAAAGCATTAGGGGCCCTAATCATAAAGCTTAGTACAAGGAGTTGCTCTATAGTGACACCTTTCTAAGAATTGTGACAGGTAAGATCTTAGCCCTTAAGAGAGCTCTTAAGCTGAAGCATAGGAGAGGAGAAAATGGTGGAAAGACAAAATATAGAAGAAATAATCTAAATGCTGAATGACAGCGGGTTAATGAATCGCTACAGATTGGATCATGCAGGGATAATGCTTGTGGCCAATCACATTAGAGATGCACTCCCATCTCCTGCCCAACGCCATAATGGCAGTGATGAAAGTGATCACAACTCTAAGATATTTGGAAACTGGAAAAAGTGTTTGTTAGTTCATAAGTTAACATGCCGACCAGCACTGATACTCCAGCAATCACAGGAACTGACGAGAATAGAGTAATTTCTCCTGTTCATTTCAAATGAATGACTAAAAGTGCAAAATCTACCAGTATTGTAAATAAACTTCACCATGTCACTGCTCAAGTAGGGCTGTGTTTTGTAGGATACTTTAAAAGTATGGCTTTCATGTTCATTACATGAAATAGTATTCATAATTACACCATGTGTGAATAGAAACTAAATTCAAGCCAAGTGACTGATAACAAGGACATCAACAGAGGAGCAACAAGGATGATGGGGCTGAGATCACAGAACACACTCACACACACACTCACTCACTCACACACTCACTCCAGATGTGACTTGGTCTCACTATGGACCATTGACCCACCATTGACCCCCTAAATGAGGTGGGGGACCGCCCCCTGTACCCCTTCATTCTGTGTGGGATTTGAAGCTTTCTCTAACAGTGAAAAGTCATAAGATGAGTAGCTTTTACCCTACTGTGGTTCTGGGATGTACATACAGCCTCAACATGTACTGCCATTTATCACGTATTGGATTTGCTATCCAGATGAAAAAAATCTTCTATTTTAGCAGCTTTTCCTACATGGGTGGTATTGATGTTTCGTACTTTTTTAATATATGAAACAATGTGCTTTTGGGTTTATGTATCAGTGGACTAAAGTGGTGTAAAATGATTTGATGATGAATAAACTAACAGAGTTTTAGACATAGACACTTAATATAAAGTAAGATGACAAACTGGGACAACACAGACTACATACATAAGGAGAGCCTGGTGATTACACACAGATGAAACAAATCAGGGCGGAGCAGACGATTAAAAAGGCCAGGAAGTAAAACCAGACGTCACGCAGGGGGACAGTGAAACGGACTAAACCATGACAGGTGAACAGAATAAGGATGCAGTACACTGAAACCAAGGAAAAGTGTTGTATGGCAATATGAGGGGTACAGTTTAAAGTGGGTACAATGAGGCCAAAGATCACAACACTGGACTTTAAAAGTAGTGTGCTTAGTATTTAATTAAGAACATTTTAGCCGATACTGTTAGGCCAGATGTATTCACAACAACACAGTGCAACACTGTACAGGATAAGAAAAGCAATTTTGTCAATGCATGTACCCACAAATGTATAAAACCAATGGGAATGAAAAAAGAGCAGAAAGGGAGAAGAGGAAGAAGACGTTGCTTAAGTCAGCGTCTCTTGTCATTATATGTTACCCAGAGGGACTGGAAAGACGCTAGACAGAGACTGAAAGAATATAGCTGTTTCCCCGAGAGAGGTGAACGACAGACTCAGCATGAAATACATCATATAAGACATATGAGCCAACATGTAAGAGAAGCCAGCCTGAAAGTGTTTTTAATTCTGTTTCTGTGCACACAACCCGTGAATATTGTTGTACAATAGCATGAGTATAACTGTGCACATGAAGTATGCTATTACATCTGTGTCAGTGTGTTTCATGAAGGTCATGATGGCGCCGCTGATGGCTGCCTCGGTGTGTCGGTGCTCGTTGTTTTGTATTGTTTTTGTTTTTAATTCGGTCTTCTGCTGCGATTCCCGGAGCTCTTTCACCAGAGATGAGCTCATGAACATCAGGGGAACAACTCCAGCGGACTTACTTCCAACTTTTTTAACTTCCGTGGAACTTCTGGACATTCTCGTAAAAGGTGTGCTCACCTTAACTCACGCGGTGAGACGCCGCAGGAGAGGGAAACGGGCCGGCGCGCTCGTGCGACTCCGCAAACGCGGATCTCGCACATCGCTGCCGGGCATATTTCTCTCCAACGTCCGCTCACTGTGCAACAAACTGGACGAGCTCCAGCTGTTGGTGGGGAGAGACAGAGACTTTTCTTCATCCTCCGTTTTGTGCTTCACGGAGACCTGGCTCAGCGGATCGATACCGGACTCTGCGTTCCAGCTGGCGGGCTTCCAGCTGTTCAGAGCGGACCGCGACACGGAGCTCTCCGGCAAAGCGAAGGGTGGAGGAATCTGCTTCTACGTCAACAACAGCTGGTGCAACGACGTGACAGTGATTCTGCAGCACTGTACTCCGGACCTGGAATCATCCATCATCCACTGCAAACCCTTCTATACCCCCCGTGAGTTCGCTTCATTCATCCTGGCCGGAGTTTACATGCCACCGCAGGGCAACGTGCAGGAGGCACAACGGACCCTCGCCGAGCAGATACAGGGTGTGGAGCGGACCTACCCGGACTCCTTAGTTATTGTTCTTGGTGACTTTAACAAAGGAAACCTCAGACATGAACTCCCTAAGTACAAACAGTTTATTAAATGCCCGACTAGAGAGGAGAGCATTCTGGACCACTGCTACACCACCATCAGCGGGGCCTATCACGCCGTCCCTCGAGCTGCACTGGGTCACTCTGACCACGTCATGGTCCATCTGATTCCTGCATACAGGCAGAAACTAAAGCTCTGCAAACCTGTGGTGAGGAAGTTCAAGAATTGGACCAGTGAGGCTCTGGAGGATCTTCGGGCGTGCTTGGACTGTACTGACTGGGATGTCTTCAGGACTGCTACCATCAGTCTGGATGAGTACACAGAGGCTGTGACTTCCTACATCAGCTTCTGTGAGGACAGCTGTGTTCCAACCAGCACCAGGGTGAGCTACAACAACGACAAACCCTGGTTTACAGCGGAACTCAGAAAACTACGGCTGCAAAAGGACCAGGCGTTCAGGAGAGGGGACAAGGACTTGTACACAGAGTCAAAATACAGGTTTAGCAGGGCGGTGAGGGACGCTAAACGACTGTACTCTGAGAAACTGCAACACCAGCTCTCAGCAAGTGATTCTGCGTCGGTCTGGAGAGGGCTCAAACAGATCACCAACTACAAGCCCAAAACCCCCCACTCCATGAACAACCTCCGCCTGGCAGACGAGCTGAATGAGTTCTACTGCCGATTTGAAAGACAATGGAATAGTCCTGACGCCATCCCCAACAGCCCCATCAACAGCCCCACCAACCAGCCACAGACCACCAGCCCTCCCTCCCCCAGCCCATCAGGGGCTCACGCCTCTGAACCATCGTCCACAGCGCCCCCTACCCCCTCCACAGTGACGACCCTCATTATCCAAGAGAGAGACGTTAACAGGCTTTTTAAAAAACAGAATACCCGCAAAGCAGCCGGCCCGGACTCTGTCTCCCCCTCCACCCTGAAGCATTGTGCTGATCAGCTGTCCCCGGTGTTTACAGACATCTTCAACACCTCTCTGGAGACATGCCACGTACCAGCCTGCTTCAAGGCCTCCACCATCATCCCCGTCCCCAAAAAACCTAGGATCACAGGACTCAATGACTACAGGCCCGTCGCCCTGACCTCTGTGGTCATGAAGTCCTTTGAGCGTCTGGTCCTGTCCCACCTCAAAACCCTCACCGACCCACTCCTGGATCCGCTGCAGTTCGCCTACAGAGCCAACAGGTCTGTGGACGATGCAGTCAACATGGCCCTCCACTCCATCCTCCAGCACCTGGACACCCCAGGAACCTACGCCAGGATCCTGTTTGTGGACTTCAGCTCTGCCTTCAACACCATCATCCCGTCTCTGCTGCAGGACAAGCTCTCCCAGCTGCACGTGCCCGACTCCACCTGCAAGTGGATCACAGACTTCCTGTCTGACAGGAAGCAGCACGTGAGGCTGGGGAAACACGTCTCAGCCTCTCGGTCCATCAGCACCGGTTCCCCCCAAGGCTGCGTTCTTTCCCCTCTGCTCTTCTCCCTGTACACCAACAGCTGCACCTCCAGTCACCAGTCCGTCAAGCTCCTGAAGTTTGCGGATGACACCACCCTCATTGGACTCATCTCTGGTGGGGACGAGTCCGCCTACAGGCGGGAGACTGACCACCTGGTGACCTGGTGCAGCCAAAACAACCTGGAGCTCAACGCTCTGAAGACAGTGGAGATGGTTGTGGACTTCAGAAAGATCTCAGCCCCACCAGCCCCTCTCACCCTGTGTGACTCCCCCGTCAAAGCTGTGGAGTCCTTCCGCTTCCTGGGCTCCAGCATTACCCAGGACCTCAAGTGGGAACTAAACACCAGCTCCATCGCCAAGAAGGCGCAGCAGAGGATGTTCTTCCTGAGGCAGCTGAGGAAACTCAACTTGCCAAAGACAATGATGGTGCACTTCTACACTGCCATCATCGAGTCCATCCTCTGCTCCTCCATCACAGTCTGGTACGCTGCAGCCACTGCCAAGGACAAGGCCAGGCTGCAGCGCATCATTCGCTCTGCCGAGAGGGTGATTGGCTGCAATCTGCCGTCCCTCCAGGACTTGTTTGCTTCAAGGACCCTGAAGCGGGCGAGGAAGATTGTAGCTGATCCCTCTCACCCTGGACACAAACTGTTCGTGTCCCTCCCCTCTGGCAGGAGGATGCGGTCCATCAGGACCAAGACCTCACGCCACAAAAACAGTTTCTTCCCGTCTGCCGTCGGGCTCATCAACAGAGCCCGGGTCCCCCACTGACTCTAATGACTCTGTCACCCCCAGACAATCCCCACCGGACACTCCCCTGCACATAGCCTTATACTTATACTTGACTTGAATACACTTGACACCTGGGCATTGCACTTGCCATTTTCACACAACACTTACACTCATGCACATTCCATGCACTTTATCTTACTTTGGTATTTTGTTATGCTGCTGTCTCAATGTAGATATTCATTCATCCATTCATCCTCATTTATTGCACTGCGTTAACTGTTAAATGTGTATTGTTAAATGTTAAATGTATGCACCTTCCCGCCAGGACAAATTCCTTGTATGTGTAAGCATACATGGCAATAAATGGTTCTGATTCTGATTCTGATGGTTTGAATGTGTGTACATGCAGTATTAACATGTGAATATGATAACTGTTTGAAACCACAGCGCACTTTACAGGCAGAAACCACTGTATTCCCTCGTCAAATCTGCGGAGAGACCAGAATCAAGCCAAAACCAGGATGAGCTGATGGCTTATTAATGCCCGGGGACCTGTGTGTACCCGACACATTCAGATTGTGCATTTAGCTTTTTGCCCCATTACAGGCAATATTAAGCCGAAGGGTGCAGGGCCCATTTCCAAAGAGCCGGCCTGTAATGAGAGATCAGAGGCGAGGTTTTATCATAGGCAATAAAACATGAGAACTGTGTGTCTGTTAATAAGACCCCGAGAGGATTGGAGAGGGGGGTGAAAGGCGTGGGCTCTTAGGATCAAAGACATGTCTGCCTGGAGAGGAGAGGAGAGGAGAGGAGAGGAGAGGAGAGGAGAGGAGAGGAGAGGAAAGGAAAGAGATTGGAGGAGATGAGAGGACGAAAGGAAAGGAAAGGAGATGGGAGGAGAGGAGAGGAGAGGAGAGGAGGAATGACACAAAAAAGAACTAAAGGCAGTGGAATGAATGAAGTTAGATACAAAGACAAAAATCCTACAGAAAATGATGTGTTTTATTATTTCTATCAGCTTCTCGTTTCTGTTATGGCAGCATAGTTGTATCTCTTAAGCTTAATAAGTGTGCTGCCTCTGTTTCCATTATTCTGTTCTTATTGGGCATACTCCATGTATGTTCCTTTCTCATACTGAAGAGCCCAAGAATAGGACATTTGCATGCTACCCTTGCTTTAGAGTGTGACTTGTATCTGGACTGTTTTTATATAATGTCCAATTGGATTATATTCGCCTCTGTCATTAAAACATATGTATCTGCATTAACGATGAGATTCATTTCCATTGTCACAAAGCAAAATTCTGCATATGTCTTTCAAATTGACCATAAACCCTCATTTGTTGCAACATATAAAAGTACATTTTACCAAAAAAATACTTGTTATGCACAAAAAAGGATCTAGTCAGTGTTTATACTGTGTACGTATACTGTATACTTTGTACGTATTATATTCATAACAAATATGCATTAAACTAATGTTATGTTGCAGTTGGTTTAGGGAGAGTTAATTATATTTGATGTACTGTTGAGTAGATTTACTATTAGATTAGATTAATAGCAATGCATTGTATTTTATAAACATTATGTGTTTTGTATTAAAAACGTAATCCGCAAAGTAACAAGGAACTATGGCTGTTACATAAATGGAGTAAAAAGTTCCCTTCTGAAATAGTGGAGTAGAAGTATAACATCCCATCAAATTGAAATACTCAAATAAAGTACCTTTAGAATTGTACAACAGTAAATACTTACCGGTAGTTACTTTTCTTTCAAGTAGTTAATGAGTAACTGACAGACAGAATATATCCAATAACCGATATGTCATGCTGAATATTGTGTTTCATTTCAACAGACTATGATGTATTTTTTTAATCAAACATATCATGGCTATATTTTCCCATATCAAAAATTGCTTGGACATATAGATCCCAAAAAAAAAGATGCAGTGCCACTTAAGTAACTGGAAGCCCTGTATAAAGCATGTTTTCATCTCTCTACTTCAGGGGTGTCTAAAGTCTGGCCGATCAGATTTCATACGGCCCGCAGCTTCGGTCTTATAATGAATTATTTATGGCCCGCGAGCACTGACTCTTCTAGAACGAGCAACAGGAAGCGACAGGAAGTAACATGCAAAATTGAAATTAACTTTTCAAAGATTTACGCTATCAACAAAATTCCAACGGATTCTGAACGCTAAGAAGCATTACCGTAATGGTAAAAAAACACTGCGAGCTTGAAGTGAGCACTGCAGAGCAGAGAGCAGCAGGTGAGAGTAGTTTCAGTGTCCTTTCAATGGCCTTTGAGTGGCGTTTTCTTTGTAAATAATATGTTGGTGTTGTAAATAATAGTATTAGTATACTTTCTGAGAGTTCTGCCACTGGCTGGCCCACCTAAACCCCCCTACTCAAGGCCACTTTCCTGTCCCCACAAACAAGAAGAAGGGCACTGGGAAAAAAAACAGACAGAAGGCAGCCAGGGGAGGAAACAGTGTCCTCTATTTTATAAGGTTGGGCTGTCTTCAGCTGGACAGGAACTGCTTCAGGCAGCTGAACAAACATCTGAAACGCCTGGACATGGACACACATAACAGCCTGTAACATGGACACACATAACAGCCTGTAACATGGACACACATAACAGCCTGTAACATGGACACACATAAATGCCTGTAACATGGACACACATAACAGCCTGTAACATGGACACACATAACAGCCTGTAACATGGACACACATAACAGCCTGTAACATGGACACATATAGAAGCCTGTAACATGGACACACATAACAGCCTGTAACATGGACACACATAACAGCCTGTAACATGGACACACAGAACAGCCTGTAACATGGACACACATAACAGCCTGTAACATGGACACACATAACAGCCTGTAACATGGACACATATAGAAGCCTGTAACATGGACACACAGAACAGCCTGTAACATGGACATCTAACAGCCTGTAACATAGCAGCCTGTAACATGAACACATATAACAGTCTGTAACATGGACACATATAACAGTCTGTAACATGGACACACATAACAGCCTGTAACATGGACATATAACAGCCTGTAACATGGAAACATGTATAACAGTCTGTAACATAGCAGCCTGTAACATGGACACATATAACAGTCTGTAACATAGCAGCCTGTAACATGGACACTGAACTGTTAGAGAAGATGTCAAATAGGTTAAATTTCATTTTTGTAATCTCAAGTTTTCTTCATGTTCATGTTTATGAAGAGAAACCTGATGAAAATGAAAATAAGACTCTTTACTTTTTTTGTTTTTACACAGTGTTTTAAGCCTTTATAACATATAATAACGACAAATGCTTGCCAGATTTTGAAAGTTACCTTTATCCTAAAAAAAAATAGTAATTTTGCCAAAAGACATTTTCTGACACATTTATTGATCAAAAGAGACAAAAAAGGCACAATTGTTTTATAGAGTTGTTCATGCCTGCCTGAGTGGCTTATATTTGGTTACATTTCCATTTGAAGAAAACAATTGTGACTATGCAAATTGTGTATTATTTGCGTGTTACTTTTATGGTTAAAAAATGTCAGAAGGGCCTATTGGTCCCTGGGCATCTTCACATTATCAAATCTGGCCCTCTTTGAAAAAGGTTTGGACACCCCTGCTCTACAGGGAGGTCAGAAAGGAAATCATCACTGTGCTGCAGCTGCATTTGATGTGACAGGAAACCTTCCAATTTATTTTGATTGGCTTTACTTTATGCAAGCTTCGGCTAGATTTCCCATGGGCAACTATGCATTCGCACTAAGACTGCGAAATTAAAAATGTGCAATATCCACAAACAGAAACTAAAAATGTATATACAAGTATTGTCAGAGCAGACATGTACTATGTTTGTCAACTCTGATATCTTAATTTTAAGCCGATGATTTATTTTTAATCATCACATTTTTACAACAATTAGGCCTCTGAATTCAGTTTGAAATAAAAAATTTAAAAAACATAACAATTGTGAGGCTATCTAAAACACTTTTAAAAGTATATATACTGCACAGGATATCATGAAGGAGTCTCAATGGCAACCAGACAAATCAAGTGGAGTGTCAATTAATACTTTCCTCAACAGCTGATAGATTTGTAGTGCTTGTTTTAGCCTGGTGAGAACTTTATTGAAGATCTTACAAAATTCTTCAGCAGATGCTAATTCAGACTATAACATGGGCTAATGGTTCTGACCTCAGTATGAACCTCATTTGCAGCCACCGTTGCTGTATGTATTACTGCTGCACCAACTGGCTCATCGGTAGGAACCGTAAAATAGACACGGTAAAAACTGTGGTTTCCACCTTTAAGTTGAATACATTTCCATGATTTATGATATTAGCCTCTGATGAAATAGGCTACCAGACTGTAGATATAGATTAGACATTAGAAGTAGATATAGTTCTGTGCTGTCCCTGTCGGATACAAAGTGTTCACTTCCCAAAAGGGAGTTTGCAGAATGAAAAAATCATTCATCAATCATCAGAGAGGAATGAAGGTCCAGAGTGATTAAAGAAACCACCCGTTTACCGGAAGAAGATGAATCCATACATACAAATGCTCTGACCTTTTCCTTTAAATGGACTACAGAAGGGTTATATACACAGTCTCTTGGATAATGAGGATGAAATAAAGCAATGGTCCAGGAAATATATAAATTATTAATTTGTGCCAATACATGTAACACAATGTTCAGATTCATAATGCCAGGGGTTTATCAATCTTCTTTTGCCATGAGCAATGTCTACCAACAAAACTGTACTAGATGAATGCATATATGTTTCACCTCAGAAGGACCTGTAAAATTAAACATTGTGATGGGACAAGCATCCATCCTGAATTTGCTACTTTTTTTCAAAATATGAGTTATTTTGCAAAAGTTGAGCGCACTTTTATTAACTCTGCAAGGATTAAGATGACACAAATAGTCTCCACTAGCCTCGACACTGATAGCAGAATAGCAGAATGAGGACCGTTCCCAAAAGATGATTTGCATATTTAGTTCATCTCAGAGAATTTGTTCTAATAAGTAAAAAGAATCAGTTCTGATCTCTTTTTTTTCTCCATGATTGCATTCTGCACGCACCTCCAGTCAGCGGGAATTTGAAATTAATTTGCAGGGCTGACTGCTCTGCCCACGTTGAGCTGGAAGGCTAACTCTGTGCTCTTCTCACTTCCCATCTTGTTTGTCCTTAATGAAGCAGGATTGATAGCCCGCCAGCGGAAACACAGCTCACCTCATCAGCGGCCAGCCAGGGGAGGGGCGCTCTCCAATAAATAGTGCAGTAAACACACAATTAAGGGCCTGCGTGTCACCGCTCCGTTATTACATCCTACCAATTAAGCATCAGGGGTAACCTCCTCATTTGTACCGCTTTGCGCCTGTAATCAGTAATTTAGTAATGATGTGCTGAGTCTCAGCTGCAGACTCAATAACCAGTGAGAGGGTGAACGTGGGTGGTGGTGATGGTGGAGCGTCTGTCATGTGCAGAAAGATTGTATGGTGAAGAGTTTTAGGCCGTTGCTAGGATGAGCAAGTCTTCTGGCCTTTTTCGAAAAAGACAAAAAGTTGCAAGTATGTGGAAAACAAATGTATAAGAGAACATGTATTTTTGTTCTAATTATCTAAAACCTCTCCGTTAATGTTAAACAGCCATGAGTTAACCATACAACTGATCCTCTGCTATATAGGCCAACAAAAGCAAGCAGAGCCAGCGTGCTAATCTGCTATAATATTGATAATGTTTAGAGCTCTAGGCTTTTTTTCATCAAGCCAAACTCAAGAGCCCTTGGGCTGAAAAATAAATGTAAAGGCGAGCCAGAGCGAGTGAGCGTGCATTTATGATCTGTTTTCAGCATCAGGTCTCGAACAAAGAAATGTGCATATTCTCTAAGAACAAGCCTCCACAATCATCTGAAATTCACCTCGATGGACATGGACATGGACTTGGCTTGTTGGCTTGTACTATGGCCTCTGAATGTTTATGTTTGACTGCCATCTAGTGTGAAGGATTTGCAAGGGCATGACTGATGCTTAGACTTGCATGCAAACGTGCAACATTTTCTGAATAGCACAAAAACTTTAGAAGCCTTTTTTGGCATGAAATGAGTTTTATGAGCACATTGGCATTATGGTACTTTTGAAGGATTTATTGTCTATGTATTTTTACAACAGCCTCGTGTTACTAAAGTAGCAAAGAGGCAGATGGACTCCATCCATCCAGCTCTAATGTACTACTTTGCTATTTGGAGATGCTTCTGTTTGTGTGAGAAACATGAATATGTATAAGGAACCTGTCAGAAATGGGCCCTTGGATAAACTGGTATAAGTATGCCTCTGTTTTTCCTCAAAGCATGAAGTTACTCCAACTTGGGTCTGATACTATCAAAACATATCTTTTTTGTCTTGATCCATTTGTGGCCATCATGTATTCCCAAGGACATAATGGGAAATATCAGAAAGCTGTCAGAATCCTCCAGGATGACTTGAATACCATTCAGTTAAAAGTATATTAATGATCTGGCCAATGCAATCTCCTGATCCCAATCCTATTAAGTACCTCTGGGATGAACTCTTCTGCAGTATCCAAAGGAACACCCACACATTCACCTTAAGCAATTGCACTGATAAATGCATGATCAGCTTTAACACTGGGACACTAAAGTTTCCCAAGTAAGTAAAGTTTCTTTTCACTAACGCTGACGGCATTTAATAGCCGAAGAAGTAAAAGTTTTTGTGAAAAGGCTTTTATTATTCTCTAGGGATTAGATTTTTTGATATCATGGGCCATGAATGTGATTTATGGAAAATAATGCCACTCTCGGCCCCGTTGGGCACAGTGTGCGATGCCGTCCTCTATCTTACTCTCACCAAATTGCTGTAATGCTTCCACTGCCTCCGCTGGCTCCATTCATCAAGTACAGTATCGCTGTCAAAGTTTTATTGACTGTAAAAGCATGATTCAGTAGATCTACCTTTGTAGATATGGGCAAATAAGAAAGGTAGTATTGCTTTCCTGTTTGTATTATTAAAGTATTAAACACGCATCTGTTTTTCATCTGAAAGCTTATACAAAAACAACCGACTTTTGATTGGCTGTTATGTAATGTAATGTAATGTAACATTTGAATAATAGTAACTTCTGCTCTAGGTATTAGTTGTTAAAATACTTTAATATTTACTTATTAAACATTGAGAACATTTGAAAAAGTGGATGCCTTAATTTCACAAATAATGAATGTTCCCCCTTTTAATTTTGGTCCCAATTATAGATTATCAAAAGCAGTGACATCTCCATTAGTGACCATCTGTTTCTAGTTAGGATCTCTCTTTTTTGGGAAAGACCCTGCTGGCATGTTCACAATAGGCCTCCTGAAAAATGAAATAAAAACACAATTTAATAAGCTAATCTTGTCTTTATCCCTCCACTTTGTGGCAAACAGGGCTCACGGGAATACAACCACACATATGCTGTCATCAGGTACATGGAGGAATAATCAGACAAGCATGGAGAAATATGTATAAAATATATAAAATATATATATATAAGTTAAGTGCCAGAATGAGAGCCCGAGTTGACAATTAGCTAAGCAGATGGAAACCACTGAGATGTCTATGAATTCATAAATAATAATGCATCAGGGCCATCTCTTCCAAATAACATGTCTTGAATCTCGCTAATTACGAGTCAATGATGGAAGAAAAGCTGCCTTGTAATACAATAAAAGCTTATGAGTATCTTGCTTTGGGGAGTGTTTTAAGGGTAACTATCTACATTTGCTATTTTTGTTTTGGCACATCATTAATTGTTACCTACAGAACACATTTATGTATTATGTCTTTACTGTTCCTCTATGTCCCTTAAGTCTTCTCCCTCCAGCGGGTCATTGGAGCCGCCCAGAGTGGTTACACCCGGCAAAGCGGCATTCTGGGGGATCTCAATGTGATGCACGTGACCCTTGACACAGATGCAGGATGGAGGATTGGAAGTTGTCATGGACCTCTTTGAGAAAACACTGGAGGGTCACGTATATTAGAAGCAAAGGTTTTACTGTTTGTGATGTCTATACAAAAGGACAGTTTGGAATTTTTTCCCAGATTAAAGACTCATCAGCTTAATATGGTAGTCAAAAATGATTATCATAAAAATTTGAATTATAATGATAAAACTGTATTTACATAAACCATTTAAAAGTAATCAAATGGCTCTGGATACAAATCATAAAAATGCATACAATTTTCTTTCAGAGATGTCAGCTCTAGTATTTGATAATATTAATTAGTCAATAAATAACAATGATAAATAAATAAATACATATAAATAATACTTCTCCCAATTATAAATCCAGACTAAAGAGAAGAGGATATTATCGGGGATAAGGCGTCAATATTCTTTATTTTCCTGTATAGGAAACAAACATCTCCAGACAATATAACAGGATGTTGCTCACCACTGAGTATTGTAATCGCGCTAATACTTAGAAAATGACTTGTAACGCAGAAGCACTTCCCAAACATCAAAGTGTAGTATTGTTATATTTTGTTTGTGACTGAACCTGCAAGTGACCATGTGGATTCAGATGTGATGCTGTTATTTACTTTATTTATATTTACTTAAGAGTTTAGGAGATCCTCAACCAGTTTCTACCGTAATTTATACTTCAGACAATGATTATGGTTCGTCTTTATGTACGACAGCAGTCAAAAACAATGGATTCTGCATTAACAGTTTGACCTGATTAAAAATAATTCTTGATAAATAGAGAGAAATAGATATTTCAACAATCACCTAAAAAGCTCTGATGATGAAAATGGATCCCATGCTTCTCAGCGATTCAGCTGATAGAGCCACACTGAGTTTTGTTTCATATATCCATTTTTTTCTGCTGCTTGCAGATTAGCTTGTATTGCCACTACTGGGATGTGTAACAACATGGCCAGATGTTGAGGTTTCCCTCTGGAATATCTCACATTCAAACAGACAGGGCCCAATTATCATACATCACCCACACTGCAGATATATTGTATATTATTACTCTTGCAGGATACTACATGTATTATTATTTGCCCTATTAGATTCAAGTAACACTATGTTGTGCTTGTTGTTAATTAATCCCCAATAATCATATGTTGGAGAGTTAAAGTGTTGTACACCGATTTGTCTGTCAAACTTTACTCTTTAATGATGAAAGTGTTTGGAATTATTTTAACACAGTCACCATCAGAATATTTAGTTTCAGAGCCAAACCATCTTAATCTAACTTAGTCTATTTAGCCCAATAGCTTCTTTAGACATTGCATAAGTTAGTATACATTCACTTGAAGGGACGTTGGACATATACATACATTATTCTATTATCAAGTAAGAAGAAGTTATAATACACTGTAGATGTATGTCATTCTTTGACCGTGTCGAAACTTGATTTGTGTGTCATGTACTTTATGAGCTCTTTCCTTTTCTAAGTGGGAGTCACAGCACTATCTAAGGTTGAGCCTGACTTTGACTTATCTCTGCTACAGATGGACCTAATTATTATGGTAACCTATAAATGACTAAGTCATAGTATCGTGGGTTTTTAGGTTGTTATTCATTGGTTGATGTATTGTGGCATTAATGGATTTTTTAATCCCTTTTTGTGTGGTTTAGCGTGTTATTTATGGTTTATTAATGTGAAAAGACACATTAAATTTTACACAAAGTCTATTAAATGACCCGACTGATTACCTTCAATTACTCACTTAAACATTAAATGCAATCAATTTTCTTTTAAAATAAATGAATGTAATTAAATGTAATCAATGTTTTTTCTCAAGTGATGATCAAGCAAAGAACATTAAATAATAAGGTTGCAGATATCCTATATTTGTTTCTATTGTCAACAAATCTCATGAGCAGACCAAGCTAAACAATGATTTGTCCTACGAACAAGTGTTATGTGTGTAGCAAAAGCCTGATACATTGTATTCTTCTGTGTTATAGAGTTCTATTGTTGTCCAAACAAAGACATCACTGAGCTACACCCTGTGTGTTCCTTCACAGGGCAATGAACACTAGCATTGTATTTTTTTGTGTCCGTTTTACATTCACCATTGTGGTTAAATTACTCCTCGGCACAATTCACCTGCAGCTAAAAATAGTCCGCAACAAATAGGATTAGCTAAAAACTACAGTATTCAGATGTTACTTGGAATTACAACATTCAAGTCCAGTTGGGGAACTTTGTTGCATTTCATTCCTCAATTCCTGGTAACTGTCTGCTGCACTCTATATCATGAACACATAATGTGGCTGAAGATACAAAAAGTGCATATTAGTGACATAGTGTATGTATTAAATATGAACAGGGCTTAAGACTTATTAATTACCTTTAAGAGTTAGGCAGGTAACATGTTTTCTCATTCATTGCCCTCTCTGAATTTACAGTAGAGATCAAAGATTAAAATTGATGTCCTTTCAGCTATTAACTTACTGAGATTAGAGCCATTGTTATGAAATAATAAGAAAATAGAAAGCCATTTCCCTCTGTTTTGTGCCTTCCCACTATAATTCAACCACAAATTACAAAAACATTTCCCTTATATATATTATATACTAAAAATAATATAATTACAATAAAAAACACATGGAGCGCTGATGACTGCAGAATATTATGAAACACTTGCCAATGTAATATTAGATTAGATTAGATATTCCTTTTTTAGTCCCGCAGTGGGTAAATTTACAGGATTACAGGATGTAAATTTTTTTATACAAATACAGACAGAATAAAGAATAAATATAACTATTTTTCTATTAATATATTGCACAGGTTGAATTGTTTGAAGTGTTTTTGTGGTCTACTGGGAGCTCAGTTGGTTGGGCAGCCTGACAGCTGCAGGAAGAAAGAACTTGTGGTACCTCTCCTTCACACACCGAGGATGGATCAGCCGGTGGCTGAAGGAGCTGTGCAGGGCTGCCAGGGTGTCCCGTATGTGGTTGGAGGTGTTGTCCATTAGGGATGAGAGATTTGCCATCCTCCTCCTGTCTCCTACCACTTCCACAGTATCTAGTGAACACCCAAGCACACTGCTGGCCTTCCTTACCAGCTTGTCCAGTCTCTTCTTGTCCGCTGCCGTGATGCTGCTGCTCCAGAAGACCAGTCCATCGAAAATGGCTGATGCCACCACAGTCAAAGAAGGTCTTCAGAAGTGCTCCCTGCACTAAAAAAAGACCTGAGTCTCCTCAGCAGAAAGAGTCTGCTCTGTCCCTTTTTATAAAATGCATGTGTGTGGTCAGTCCAGCATTTTCCAAGGAGGAGGTCCACCACCAGCTCTTTGGTTTTACCAGAGTGGATCTGGAGGCGGTTTCCCTGGTACCATCCTATCAAGTCCTGGTTTAGTTTTTTGTATTCCCTGTCGTAATCGGCGGAGATGAGGCAGACGATTGCAGAGTCTGATAACTTTTGTATGTGGCATTTAGCAGAGTTGTGTTTGTAATATTATAGTATATATGTCTAATACAGTAAATACACACACACACAAACAGTCATGGTAGTGTTTTGTTTTTTTACTCCAACGTTTGTGTTTACTCTCTCCCGCTCTGTGACCCCCCTCACAACATTTCTGCCAAAGGAATCTGGGATTGCTGCTAATTTCTAAATTTGACCTGAAACAACCAAATATCAAAGAGCTGTTGTCACCAGGATGTCAGCACTCTCACATCTCACCATTTTGGGTGATTTCTTTAGAGCAGCAAGATAAAAATGTGTGAAGGAGGAAATACAGTATAGAGGGAAGATATATGTGCATAGATATTAAGTGTGTTATACATAGAGGTGCATGTAATTGACATTCTTCATAGCTTAATTTTGAGGGAGTGTGTGATTGTCGGCAGCTGCAGCTGCAGCAGCAGCAGCAGCAGCAGGGGATATATCTGCCCCCGTCAGGCACTGATAAGAAATGCTGACCAGTAGTGCTGCAAAGCTATCAGACGTTACTCAGACACACAAACATATGCACTCAGAGAAAAACACACACATTCAAACCTTTGCCGACTGAAGCAGTTCTGCTGTGAGATTGCATCTCCCTCTGATCTGTGAAAAATGTGCCGTCCCCTCCCACGGGCTAGCCGGAAAACAAAAATCCCAAAATGCTACACTGTCAAACAACAAACAAGAATCCAGTAATTATTCATGCACTCTGCTGTAGATCAGGGGTGTTTCTTATTGATTATTAAGCAAGGATGGCTGCTTGACAGGTGTGAGAGATGAAAAATAAAAGAGATTTATGGAAGAAGAGAGAGAGATGCCGAATTATCTTAAAAGCTTGCATTCTGAGTTACACTGATGATATCAGGTCAAGGAGAGATAGAGCAGAAATAAAATGAATAGTCTCCTTGAAATGTAAGCATTTATCCACTCTTACTTACACAACATAAGTAGGAGTGGACACAAAAACACAAACATATATATATATATATATTGTATCTATAAGTCATCCAAATCAGTTATCCCAATATGATGTATTCATGCACAGGAAAATCAAGTATTTTTTCAGGAGTAAAATGTCATCATTTTGGAGCATAATTACTAGCCATAGCCAGTAGAGAAGCAGCAAATATTCAGAAATGAATCCAATTCTATATATAATTCTATTTAGATCAAATTATATATAGAATTCTATTAGATCAAATTATATATAGAGTTCTATTTACAGTTGTATCAAATTCTATTTAGATTTCTATTTTGAGTTGTATCAAATTCTATATAGAATTATAGATAGAATTTGATCAAATAATCAAATAGAATTCTATTTAGAGTTGAATCAAATTATATAGAGTTGAATTCAATTATAGTAAATTATCATTATGTAGAGTTAAATATATCATCTTGTAGTTAAATATGGACACTGAATAGAATAAAAAATACTCTGAATTATTAACTCTAAGGCAAGAGTGGATTTGAGTGAAATTTTGAGTGAAATTTACTTTTACAAATTTACTGTGTGGGACTATAGCTCTAAATAATAATAGTTATATACTTATTTTTAAGAAGAAGAAGAAGAAGAAGAGTGCGCTTCGTGAGTCGAACGCGGGACGTCGCCGTTGCTTTCTCTTCCTCAACCTTAAGAGTCTGTTTGCAGTCTGCCGAGCGGTCACGTGACACATCTGTCAGGAGACAGCATGGCGGACATGCATGTGGAGCCTCAAAACAAATTGCACCGATTGTCCAGCTAACGCCGCCGCGAGAAGCATCGATACCGCGCGTGCAGCCGGGCCCGAACAGACAGCAGAATGGACGACGACAACAAACTACAGTTCCCGTCTCTGCCCGCGACCAAGGAGGGCCTTCTGGTGAGTTAGCCTGTGTGGACCGAGTCTGGCGGCTAACCGCAGCTAACCTCCCCACCAGCATTGTGGGCTAGGAGCTTAAATAGACGCTGGGAAGTATATGGTGGTGGGGGTATTTTGGGATGCCACACATTAAAGTGGCTCTGTGAAACACGCTCGGGTGTTTCTTTTGGGTACGTCGACGTGTCTTCTTGCTTAATGCTGCCGAGCCCTGTGCAACACTTGAGTAGCAGACGTTAGCCACGTATGTCACGTAGTACGCAAAGTAAACTGGGGGTCGCTCCCCACTTTGTCAGCTACTGTTACGTCATCAACGCAACTTCCCTCAGTTTCTAACCTTTCTAACCTTTGCTTGTAACTTCCCCCTTTTTACAGGACTGGGCGTATCCAATGAGACGAGACATGCAGGTATGTAAGAGGAGTTTCGATGCCCTTGGCCCATTGCACCAAATCTCTGCTTTCCCAGGGTTTCATCTCCCCAACATTATTATATAGTTATATAATTATTATAGTAGTTATCTTATGCATGCTGGTCACATTGTCTATAATGTCACCATCTCTGCCAACAACAATTACAGGCAAATGTATAAGAAAGTGTGTTCGTATAAACAAAACACAAGTTTTCTATTTGAGGGTGTGGCAATATTTTATGATCAACCTCTTGTGGCAAGCTATTGCTGTGATGATAGGATCTTGTTGCTGTTTATGGCAGAATTATGCTGTAATGATGCACAAAATAAACTGGAGACTGTATTTGGCACGATGAAGTTTTGTGATGTAAAGCATAACAGTGGAGCACAGTTGGATGCATTAAACACAAATGTGATTATTATATTGTACATATGAGTTAAATTAATTTGATATTTTGTGAGTTATCTTCTAAAACAAATTCTTCCTAACACGAATTATCACCCAGCAATAATTCTGAGTGTAAGCTTGTTTTCAGGGTAGAGAACCAGTACACATTACACACACTGCATGTCATATTAACGGGTTAACTGTCTGTGAGAACTTTGATCCAGGTCCACTCTGGTTTTTGAGTTTGAGTTTTATTCAGTCAATCATTACATACAATACAATAAGTAAAACCACAATCTAATATACAGAAAAAGAATGACTGAAAATGTATAGGTAGAAGCATAATGCTTATATATTCCTATCCTAAATTCTTATCAATTAAATCAGTTAATTCATTTGATATAAAGAAGAAGAAAAACACGTTGTGGACGTTGGATGCTGAATGTAAAAATAAAACGTGGACGCTGGATGCTGAATGTAATGTTATAAGACATTCACATATAGTCGTATAAGACATCTTGTTTGTCAGGAGGCTTTGTGTTATACTGAGTGAATAAACGTTTCGTAGGTTTGGGAAACGCTCACTATCTGTGTTGTTAGTGACATCTTGTCTCTATCTTTATTTTCAGGAGATTTTACCGGGACTGTTTTTAGGTCCCTACTCTGCTGCAATGAAAAGCAAGGTACGTTTTACAGAATTTAGCCTCCGGTACTTTGAGACAAACGCAGAGAAACTGACACATTCTCCGCTCATATTTTGCACGGATCTTATTGCATCTCTTCTTTCTCTTTGTCTAGCTGCCAATCCTCGAGAGACAGGGCATAACACACGTTGTGTGTGTCCGCCAAGACATTGAAGCCAATTTTATCAAGCCGAATTTTGCTCATACATTTCGGTAAGTGAGAGATCCCATGATTTCTCTACTTCATGTGAACTGCATTCTTTGTGTTGCTCAGCAATAATCTCATGTTGTGTCTTTGCAGATACCTTGTGTTAGATATTGCTGACAATCCAGTGGAAAATATAATACGATTTTTCCCTTCAGTGAGTTACAATATGGGCTTTTTACTTCCTTCTTTGCAAGTATTTCATTGACTGAAAGGTATTACGTTTTGTCTGATCTACTGTCGCTCATTATCCTCCTCACAGACTAAAGAATTTATTGATGGCTGCTTAGCAACAGGAGGTAAGGATGCACGCAGTTCGTCGGAAGTGTCAAGTCGAAGAAGAAAAACGTCTTTTAATGACAATCTTTTGTCTTGTTCCTACAGGAAAGGTCCTGATTCATGGTAATGCAGGGATATCAAGAAGGTGAGAACTGTTTGTTGTATCGTTTCATAGAATCATCTATCTAATTTCACATTTTATCTCATTATGCACTGAATTTCCATGACAAACTGCTTTTTTCAATATTCATTCGTCTTCTTTATTTATTCTTTCAGTGCTGCCTTAGTGATCGCATACCTTATGGAAACATTTGGGATGAAATACAGGTTAGTCTTTAATTTGTTTTCTCACATTAGATCATGTCATTTTATTTTATATCATTATTACATTACATTTCATTTAGATGACGCTTTTATCCAAAGCGACTTACATGCTATACAGTAGACCGAAGACACAGCAACGGTGAGCAATTAGGGTTAAGTGTCTTGCTCAAGGACACAACGACATGGACTGGCTGAGCCGGGGTTTGAACCACCGACCCTCTGATTGAAAGACTGACTTGCTAACCACTGAGCCACAGTCGCCCCCAAAGGTAGAAATATTTTCAGTAAATCCTAAATTGAAAATAGTCAGGGATTAACCTTAAATCATTTATTCCACTGACTTGGTGTACAATTATAAAGTGGTCTACAAAGATTTCAGAAGAAGACAACAATAAAAAAAACTGATTGACATGTAGAAATGTTCAGTGACCTGCCGCAGTGGCAGGTGAGTAAAATACTTAATTTGAGACCCTGAGGCAACATAACTGTTATAATAAAAAAAACATAAGCAATAGAAGCAAAACCATTTTCACATTTGCCTCCAACCGGATGTGATTGGTAATGTTGTCCTGTTGTTACTGTTTGCAGTGGAGTTTGAGCTTCTGCTACATTTGCTCTCTAGGGATGCATTCAGCCACGTCCAGGAGAGGAGGTTCTGCATCAACCCCAATGTGGGCTTTGTGCATCAGCTACAGGTGAGTCTTTACTTTCAGACCAAATGCTTCATATTCTGATTAATCGACTTGACAGTCCAATCAACAAGTGAACGATTACGAGGCACTCCTTTTATTACTATAAATAAATGCACTACTAACGTTTGTCAACAGAATCTGCTGTCTCCAGCTTTTAAAAGGTTGGGGTGTGTCAGGCTTCTTACAGGATGTGCTCTTATTTATTCTGAGTAATCGGCTCCGGGTGTGACGCTGCAGAAACGTATGCATGTACCATCTCTGTAGTCTCCAATCATTGTGGGCCACATTTATTATTATTTTTTACATCTGGCTCGCAAGCAATATTGTATTAAGTGTAAAGCATGCCCAGCATGTGTTTGTGCACAAAGGAAGGCACGTTATTTATATTCAATGTGACATAAATATCTAATTTTAAAGCGTAAATGTTGCATCAAGTTCATGTGTCAGGTTAATCTTTCATTAAAGAGGAAAAAGATCAGACTGCCAGCTTCTGAAGCATGTTCAGTGGTGAACACACCATACCAAACATTCTGTGTCCCATTACTCGTACTGATACTCACTATTACAACAATAAAAAAGTACTGTAATTAATGTTTGTTTCCTAGGAATATGAAGCGATCTACCTAGCCAGACTGACCATTAAAATGATGTCACCGATGCAGTTGGGCAGATCGTTTTCCTTACAAGCTGGAATGCCAGGTTTGTACATAATGCACAGCGTAGCCACACCTGACTGCTCAATTTCTTATTGTTTTTCAGCCAGACTTGTTCCAGATATGCATTAAGAATAGTGACGACGGGCATCGTGTTATGTAGTCTTGGAGTAGCACTAGTTGTATAGTTAGCACGTTGTTTAGTCTGACTGGCTGACTTCATTTATCAACCAGCGTTTAGAGATGTTGCTCTAGAGGTGGTTACACAGCGGCACTTAATGCTGATAGTCTTTCTTCAAATCCACAAAAGAGCCTATTCATTGTTGAACTTATTGTATTCATCTTTTCTCGTACATTTTGTGACTTTTTTTGTTCTCCCTGAATGGTGATCTCTCCGATCACAGACTATTAAGTTCCAAGGTTTGAGACGTTCTTTATTCCAGGAGGGTTTACAGTAGTTTAACCAGGTGTCTTGATGTCCGTTAATCTTTTTCATCGCCACATTTCTGTCACAGGAAGCCGTAAACGCAGCCTGGAGGAAGATGAGGACTTTGGAGGAATGCAGGTCACAGCAGCACAGAACGGATGAGCTTTGCTGATATTTAGCTGTGGCGCAGTGCACTCAATTTTTTTTCCACATTTTTAATGGGATTAAAAATGTAAATATTTGAACTTTTTCTAAGGGGAAGTGGGTGGGAGGGGGACCACTCGTGTCTGAGACATGGAGTACTGAAGGGGATTGGGCCAATTTGATAACTACTTTATTTCTTGAGCTGTATGCACTGATGGGAGATTTTTTGCAGTTTTATAGTATTTAAAGCATTTTGCATTTGCAGCGGGACAGTATTGCAATAATGCACTTTCGATACTTGAATTTGTGTAGATGACCAGAATGGGGCAGTCGGCAAAAGAGAAAGTAGCCAAGACGTCGCCCAGTGGAGGACATGAGAAGAGGAATAGCTAATGCCTTTATTTTGGGAGTAATAGGATTATGGACTAATATCAGGCTTAATGGGGGGAAATAAAATGCTTAATAAAATCAAGTCTGACGGAGTCATTCTCAGCTGTTTTTTATTTTATTTTTTGTATCCCAAAATAATGCTGTGCTTGTCCATTACAAGTTGTACTTTGTATTATTTCAGTTAAACTTTCTGGAGACCTCGCTGTGAATATCAGTAACAATACAAAAGAAAACACCAACATGCATTCTTAGTTCACACAGAGCTCTTGGAGCAGAATGTGTCTACCCCAAAGGGGGAAATCTCATCTAATTTAATTTGGAAACTTACAAAATTGAATTTGCATTTATAACACTGACATCCCTATGTAAATTAAGTTAGATTGGAATTAATGTGAGATTTGGTCGGGATTACCAACATCCTTTGAATAGCAGAGGCTTCCCCCTGTTGTGACGTATTCCATTATCCAAACCACTTATTTTTTTAGGGGCGCCGATCCCAGCTGACATTGGGTGAAGGCAGGGTTCACCATGGACAGGTCACCATTTTATCACAGGGCACAGACATATTCACACCTACGGGCAAGTTAGAACCTATCAACAGAAGCTGCATGTCTTTGGACTGGGAGGAAGCCGGAGAACCCACGCTGCAACGGGCAGAACATGCAAACTCCACACAGGTGCGGTGGCCACTACACCACCATGCAGCCCTTCTTGTGATGTGGCGTCAGTTATTTATTGTATGTAGTTGCATTGTAATACAACTGTAATTGATTTGTTTTACAACTAGAAATATAAGCAAAGAAACAGATTGTAGAATATTTTATGTGTTATACATAGTTGGAAATAAATTACATTAAATATGTTCCCCTGTTCTCCAGAATAACAATTAGAAAACTTAAATAGTTAATTTACAAAATATTTTATATATATATATATATATATATATACAAAATATTTTATATATATATATATATATATATATATATACAAAATATTTTATATATATATATATATATATATACACAAAATATTTTATATATATATACAAAATATTTTATATATATATACAAAATATTTTATATATATATATATATACAAAATATTTTATATATATATATACAAAATATTTTATATATATATATACAAAATATTTTATATATATATATACAAAATATTTTATATATATATATACAAAATATTTTATATATATATATAAAAAATATTTTATATATATATACAAAATATTTTATATATATACATATACACACATATATATATATATATATACACACATATACATATGTATATGTGTGTGTGTGTGTGTGTATATATATATATGTGTATATATACACACACACACACACACTACATTATAACAGTCTTGATAGTAATTCTTCATGTCGCAGTTGTCAAACCTTCATTATGATTATTCAGCAACACTGCTGTCAAAGAAAGAAAAGCCTGCCGAGACAGAGCACTTCATACCAAATTGGAAACGTTAGAAATACGAAACCTCAGTAAAACCCAAAGTAATATTAACTTATCACACTTAAAGAAAAAAACTTTTCTTTGGTGACTTGCCCTCGATCAATGAAACCGACCTGTGAGACTAAGTTTGAATCATGACCAAAATCAATTCCCTACAGCATACTCAAATTTGTAATGAACTTGACAAGCCGTTACTAATTTGTTATTTAGCTGCTTCAGAAAGAGCAAATACAATTTCTTGAATTCTGAAAGTTGCAAATGTAATTTAGCACACAGCTATTTACAAGTAATGTAACAAAATAAGACATTACATTTACAGTCGCTGACATTTCTTTCTTCGGATGGTGGGGGAAGTTGATGACAGAGTTCCACAATGGTGAGGTAGCCAAAGGGGAGGAGGTTCATTTTGGACTGAGCGAAAGACTTCAACATCCATTTACGTTCAATCAAGTGTGTTAAAATTAATTCACGAGCATTCAGGAACGACTCACAACCTCATTCTTGGGCAGCTCTCCCAATTTCTTAAGACGATTTGTCCATGGAAGCCTTGATGTCAGTGGGTGTATAAAGGTGTCGTTGTCCTCAGTTGGAAAATCGACACTGCATGTAAGTCTCGTGTGAGGAGGTGTATCCAAACTTTTGGTAAAACGCCACATTGTCGGGTGCACATTCCAGTGTGATTTTGTAGCAGTTCAGTTTTTTGCTGAGAAGAGTGAGAGTCGAAACTAACCTTAAGAGATATAAAGAGAAATAGGAAAAGGAAAATAAAAAATAAAAAATAAAAATCAGCAAGAATCACAAGATAACCCCTAAATAAGTCTCTCATATGAATCATTCTTGCGGCATTTGATTTGTGTGACAAAGACGAGGTAAGTATCAGACCAATACAAAATGTCAGGCTCACACAGGTGTACTCACAGTTTGCCCAGCTGTTTCCCTCTGCACACGTCACTAACTACTACCTCCTCCACCCGGCCTCTCTACAAACAAAACAGAATCAAATAGAGATGATCTTCATTTCGGTCATATCATTTCAATCATTTGCAAGATCTGTACAAAAGCATGTTTACAATGCAAATTTAATTTTGCATAGATTTTAACAAAATACACAAACAAATAATTTGCTTTACAGTAGTGAACTATTAACTATGTTAATAATTAACACAATTCTAATAACCAATACATTAATAAGTAACTTCTGCAGGGGTTTGGACTGGATGTATCCTATTCAAATACAGTTTAAGAACGCATTACTCAAGCAGCTGATCAATGGTCAAGTGGTAGTCACGTGTAGCGTGTTGTTCTAGTTGCCTGGTAATTTATAGACTAATTCTCAGACTAATTATTAAAAGACAATGTAATCTTATGGAATAAATAAATTTACCTTAGCACAGGAGTGGATGAATTTGTGTTCTGTGATCAATGTGGCCGTGGCCACAATCTGTCTCAGGTTTGTGTCCTCCACCACAACTACGTAGTAGTCTCCCGTCTTCTTCATATGATCAAACTTCTCTGGAAGCCAACAGACAAAAAGGTTTTTTATTTTTTCCTTCATTGATGTTTTATTATACAAGTTTGTATTTAAAGTTTGTTTTCTAGGATGACGGTTATTTTTCTCCTCAAATGGGACTCATAAAGAAAATAATTTTAAAATGTGAGATTTTAAACTAAAATTGTGTTCTAAACTTTATAGTAACTTTTGTCTTTGATTTAAAAAAAAAAGTGGCATTATGCAAAGCATGACTTACTCGTGAACTGCTCGGGTGTGACATCGCCGGTCTGAGTGAGTTGCGATAAAACCTTGAAGAATCCTTGAACACAAAAAACAGGCTCTATATTGGACACCAAAAGACATGCTTTTCACACCATCTTTCATGTTCATATTCTCTTGAAAGTACTGGACTGGACTATGTTGTTCCTCCAGTCTCGGCCTCACCCCTGTTGAAGTCCGCCGTACAAAGCGGCCTGAGCACCAGGCCTTGCCCTGGACTGGACGGGGAAATGCGAGGGGAGAAGGAGAGAGTGTTGCTACTCCAGTCTAGCTCCTGAAGCAGTGAGGGCTCAAACAATGGAGTCTCGTTTAGAAGCATTTCACAATCTGTTTAGAAATCAAACACACGCACACAGATAAACCGGTAAGTCAACTGACACACCATACATGCCTGTATACAAAGTACAGAAACCATAACACACTAAGCAGACAGGCCTTTTGAAATCCATACTGCATCAGCACAAGGCGTTAACATGAGTGTGCCGTCAGCCTGGATTGGAAATGTTTGTTCTCAGTCACACAGAACTTTGACCTGACAAATAGTTTCACTTGGTAAAAAAAAAAAATGTCATTACTTTACTGCTATGATCTGTGGTTGATAAGCCAGGTGGCAAATAAGAATGCACATCCGGTTAAGAAGTACTCTGTGTTGGTGTGTGTGACACGTGTCAAAATTCTCGTTTCCATGACAGCGAAAAACAATTCTTTATCAGTGGTGATAATTTCCTGATCACCAAATAGCAGCACGTGTGTGTCAATGGTCTTGTTTAATGACTTCACCCGTTTTAGATTTTCACTAAAACGCTCGTGTTGACAAAGTTCATCAAATAATGGTGCACCGTCTTATTACTGTTTATGTATATTACTTGTTTTTGTATCTTTACGTACTGAGCAATGCTGCTGTAATCCTGTAATTTCCCCACTGCGGGACTAATAAAGGATTATTTTATTTTATCTTATCTTATGTTGTGGCTAGCTAACGTTAGCATCAAATAATGTGTCTAATTACTGTAATTTCTATAGTCCACGTTAATTAACCTAAGTAGCGAACTGTAACACGTCATATATACATATAGCCGCTTGAGATTATATATATATATATATATATATATATATATATATATATATATATATATATATATATAGATATATCGAGAGAGAGAGAGAGAGAGAGAGAGAGATCGTCTTACTACTATCGTGTGTCCTGTCTAAGCTAAATGAGGCCACCCTCACCCAAGCAAAAGATCCAGCCCAGCTAATGTTAGCGTCGGAGCTCTAACTTCTCATTTAACGTTAACGTCACGCGCCAGGCTCAGCAGCTAACTAGCTATCTAACGTTATATCGTTAGCAAGCTTAACTACTTATCAGTTTTAAAAAAAAAATACACCTGAAGAGATAGCCCGGCTGAAGTCCTCGACTCGGTGAACGAACAGCGACAACAAAGCAGTTCTACAAGTTGAGCAGGAGGTTGGGCTACATCCTTGATGGGACCGGTGTGGCTGTTTTTCAGCTGCTGTTTCCGCACGCTGTGGCACGAGCTCTTCCGTATGACGTGGCAAAGATGTTTGAGATAAGGGGCGCGCCCCAATGACGTCCATGGTGAGAGAGAGATGTATGAATCCAATATGCTGTCCAGATTGTTTTCACAGATGAATGCAGGGTTTAACATTCCAGTAGCTAAATACATATATTCACGCCTCAGTCCCTCTCACACACACGTGTTGGGCTCATACATATATTGCCCTATGTAAAGCGTCTGAGTGTCCAGAAAAGCGCTTAACATTTGCATTTTAAACACTGTCATCTTTACATAAGCAGGCCTGCAGCAGCAATCTAAACATAGAGGCAGAGGGGGGTTACATTGACAAAGCATCAACAAAAGTGGGTTAGTTATCACTAGAAGAAAAATTACATCACTATATCTTGTTAAAAAGCTGTAGAAGCTCCATTTATTGAGTCTTTTGTATTAACATACTTTACAAAAACTAGATTTACAGAAATTATCCATAACTGAACCATTCCTGATTTAGGCACAAAAATACAGGAAAGCTCAGTGCAAATAAAGTAATGGTTATGAAGGAAATCCACAAATAGGAAAATATAGCATGGATATTGAGAGCTGTTAAATAACTGATTGAAAAATCTAAAAGTGAAAACAAACTGTCCTGTGTTTTTTTTACATTTTTACTAACGTTGAAATTGTTATCCTATATTGCGTCACCTTACACCAACGTCAAAACGAAGTTTGAGCAATTAAATAAAGATCACAACACTTCAGCCTTTACTGGAAGTTTGTGGGCGGCTCTTTGGGATGAAAGAGAGGGAAACAAAAGCACTTGTCTAGATTCATGCATCTCATCTCAAACTGCCTTTGCATCGTAATAACAATTAATCAAACACTTATAATAGACTCCATCTTTGTGTCCACTGATATGTCTCAACCAGCTACAGACTCCAGAGAAAATACCAAAAACCTTTCAAGGGCCCAGTCCATGTTTTACTTTCCTGTACAGTACTGAAATATAGATCTTTGAGCAGCAGATGATTATGTTCCTTGCTGTTATGAATTTTGAATAAGTACTCCTCAATGTGAGTCTGCACCAATAAAACACCCTGAACATGTATGCTATTAAGCATTTAGGTCATTGAATATCCAGAAGTGGCTTTGTTGTCAAGTCTTGAGAATGTTTTGCTCCTGCTCATTTCTCCTGACAGGGCCTCTTGAATGAGTGGCAAAAACATCTTCAAAAGACAGCCCAGCAAATACAGTTGTTTCAGACTTAACACTTTCTACATACAATAAGACTTTCTAAAAGATGGACACAGACGACCAAGGAACCCATCAATATATTCAGTGAAAAATAACAATGTCTTACTAGAGATAACTGCTTATTATCAGAGGGTAATTTCAGAAAGACTGAGAGGATGACACCCATTGTACAAAATGTAATACATCCCCTTTGTCGCCTATGCATCTCAAGGGAACATCATTAGAAAAACTAAGCTTTACATGCCCACTCCCCCATGTTAAATAACAAAACCAATTGTTGATATTACACACTAAATACAGAACAACCCACGTGGGTCAAAAACACTTTGTTTGCAGCATTATGTTGATAGGAACATTCATATTTGACAGAAAGGCTGAACAATACTAAAGTGTCATTCTCTTACTCCAAGGTAAGAAATAAAACCATGTTATTTTGCCTACACTTAATTCACAGTTGATACTCAAAATAACACAAGTACATCAGATGAGTTTCTGAGGATTCAGAATAGGTAGCTTTCCACCATTTGCTAAACAAGTGAAAAGAAAGTCTGATAAAAGAAAAAAAACTAAAGACCCAAACAGCATTTCTATTAATGACACCGTCATACCCCTCTCACAAAAGACTCTTCTGAATGCAAAGCGTGCTCATTTTTGACAGTCAGTTTCTACCATGATTGGGAGTGACTGCCTACTAAAGCTGGTGGTTGCAATGTGTGGCACATGAATAAAGGGCAATGCAACCTTACATTTCTTGACTTGCACCCGTCAATTTATATAATATTCCAAATACTCTTAAATAAGTGATGCAGAAGCCATTCACAACAGTTCCACCTTTTTTGGCAGGCCAAACCAGTCCAAAGGTTATGTTTGAAATACTTTTTAATTACTGTTTTGAATAGGTGATGACCACTGACTGTAAACCAAATGGGCAGGGTTGAAATAGCTCCGTCTGTGCCTGTTGGGAAGATGATGTGGTACTCTTCTGCTGAAGCCAATCTGGGTTTCAAGGTGCAGGGTCTTGTTGAGTTTGCATGCGTCTCTCTGCAGCTGCCGCCATGGTTCTACGCCTCAGCACAGTCAAGTTCAAGTCGGGAAGAATGTCCTCCTCCAGTCCAGGCAAGTCCTCATCCGGGTCCTCTGGGCTATTGTTCATATATCTCCTACAGGGACAAAATGAAAAACATACAGTATGATCTTGGGAACAGGAAATGCAAGATCATGGGGAAAAGGCCACCAGAAAAGTCTACCATTAGTGAACAAATGTTCCATTTGTTAGTTCTCTGCAGCTTGGCCTTTAAGTTATTCTGGTCGGCAAATAAAGGCCTTTTATTGTATTTGTTCACAGACTGAGACAAACGCATCTCACAAGGAAGTTTACTATTTTTGCAAAGCACAATTTATATAGTTGAGCTAAGATGAAAAATGTGTGATCACACGCCTGTTTTTACAAAAACAAGGAAATGTCTTTTTATTTTTACTTAGAATTGAGCATCTTTTGAATATAAAACATAGCTTAGCACTACTTTCTGTGAGGTAGAAAACCAGCAGTGTCCAAACCTGCGTGCATGCTGAATCATCTCTTCTTTCCTCTGCTTTAACATCTTCTGCCTCTCCTCAGCCGACTTAGAGAAGCGACCTCCTCTGACCTCCATGCTCTCTGACTCACTGAGGCCCTGCTCGGTTGCTCCACTGGACCCTTCTTGGCCATCGGCCGCAGTGCTCGCCTGCGTCGGGGCACGTTCTATGGCCTGAGGAAGGAACACAAATATGTGAACCATTGTTGCATTCTGCCTTTCAAGTAGACCGAAGTGTACACTGTTTTTAACATTTAACCCAAAGTTGACTAACCTGTGTCGGGAAAGGCACCTGGATGCGTCCCTCCAGGATGTTGTCAGTGGTGACCTCTACAGAGCGGGTCAACTGCAGATCCTGCATCACCAGGTATGAGGGCACCTGAGGGAACATCTCCTGGATCTGATGGGCCTGATGACCACAAGGTACATCAAAAGCAAAGACAGCGAGAGAGAAATTATTTAGAGAAAGATTGTTGGAGATTTAACACAAATAAGTTTTAAAACACACAATATCAGTGATTTAAAATTATAAAAACATAAAAAATACATGTACTCACCATGCCCATGAGCTGGGAGTTGTTGGCCTGAGCAATGCCCAAGATATTGGTGGTGTGCATTACTTCCACTGAGAAACTGGGCAGCCAGCTGGCAATGCGAGATCCTGTAAGAGAATGTATAGAGATCATAATTCATTATTATACACAGCATCTGAGGTAAGGCAACACCAGATTCCTCCTCAGATTAGTGTCTGAGAGATTTACCATCAAAGTGGAAGAAGTGATTGTGTTGGTTGATATGTGGTACAGCATCTGGAGCAGCCCCTGCTGGGCCAATGTTTTCTTCCAAGCCCCCGCCCTGCTGCTGACCTCTCGCCTGTCCTCCATCCGCATTAATGTTCAGAGATGTCCGACATGTTGGACATGAGGTGTCCTGCTCAAGCCATGAGCGCAAACATGAGCTGGAAACACAAACACACTTATGGCATTTCTCTGCACAAAACTTAACATTAATCATTTTAGGTCTCAGGGTATCAGAATCAGTGCAGAACATCTTACTGTAGCTCTAAACCTTCAAACTGCCACAACTCAAAAGGAAGCAAATACATAACCACAAAAAAAAGTCATATTATAAAAGCAAAAGAACAACCAGCTCTGCTATAAAAATATATATAACTTATGCAAGTCTTTGGGCACTAGCCAAATAAAGGATACTACAGTCAAGGCTGGTTTATCTGGTCGCCAGCTATTTCTGCAGTCACATTTTCAACCATCTATATGTAACCTTTCCTAGGCTATGTATTCAGCCACAGGTCAATGGAACCAGTAAAATAACTGACTACATAATAATGTCCATGCAGGGATTGCTGATTAAAAAAAACAACACCACTTTACTTGTGAAAGAGATGGCCACATGGTAGTTTACGTGCCGTCAACATGGCATCCCAGCAGATGGCACAATCATCATCATTAGCTGCCAGCTCCTCTGCAGTAGCAACTGCAAATCTGCAAAATATAAAGTTCAGAGTTCATACAAATAATGATGAACAAGTAATAATCAATAATTGAATTAAGCAAACAAAGAACAACAAAACCATGAGGTAAAAAGGGGAAAACAATTTAATCAAAACATATTTTCACCTGGCCTCCATGTTGTTGATGACACGAAGGTAGTTCTTGTGTCGGCGGACCCGGCGCTGAACCTCATGGAAGAGATACCGCAGCTGCATGAAGATAACCAAGCTTGCCATGGACAACCAGATGTTTCCAAAAAGCTAATGAGGGACAAAAAGATTAAAGATCAGGAGAGTTGAAAGGGGGGGGGAGGGGGGTCTTCATCTGATGTGAGGGTCCAAGGACAGAGGGTGTTTGTACAGGTATGTTGTACAGATTGTAATGGTCTTACCAGCATATGGATATGGTGCATGAGGTCCAGGAAGAGCATAGCCAGCTCCATGACGAAGTCTGTGTAATAGACATATGTTCCTTTACTCTCCCAGGTCCCAGGATGGTTCAGATCCCAAAGATGAATGGCATATCTGAGGGGACATGAAAAACTCTATCAGGCCATGAAAAGCAGGTGATATTTAGGCCGTATGGTGGATGATGTGGCACTTAACTTGGATGGGGATTGGAAATTCAAAATCCATGAAAACAAAAGATGGTGTAAAAGTATCGTGGTACATTTAAACAGGGAGCATTGCCATCAGAAGCAACATATCGGGAAAACCAAAAAAAGAGAACACCAGTGTAATGACAGAATCAAAGTTCACATGTTTGGAATGGAAATAGTCCCACACTAATAAACTTTAAATCTATTGTGGGTAGCAACACATGTTAAACACAAACCACGGTAACAACTTAAAACCAATCCATGTTTGTGTTAAAGTAATGCACAGCACTGTACCTGACAACAATACAAGTTTTAATGTTAAACTAATATTTATATATAGTATATAGGAGTGTTTTGGCTGATTAGAGTTGTTTTTACTGATTGTGTAATCCAAATCACTCTCTTTCGGACAAATAAGCCTATCACAGTGGTGTAATGGAACCAGAGAAAAACAAATAATGTTGCTAACATTATCCCCCAATTATAAATCTGCTCTGTCATCCGCAGTGCTGCAATGGGCACACATTTATAAAAGGAGGCTTTGCAAGAAACCTACCGCATGATGACATGCCCAGTGCGCACAGTCACCAGCAGACACTGAGGAGAAAAAAGGAAACCGGTTACTTGTCCTGCTTCCAATCATCTGCCATGAAAGAAGTTAGCAATGTTTACAACATGGCGAATGAAACACATTTACCCTGACCCATAAGCATGCTAAATAGAGAAAAAAATTAAAATACATGAAATACATGTGCCTGACCAAAAGCTTGAATATTAGGAGTCCACAATCATCATACCTTTGTCCACACATTGGGACCCATTGTATGGCGTTGTGACTCCAGGTTCTTACCTCTGCTGCCATGAAGGAGAAGGTGTGCATGCCATGGGACGCTCCCAGCAGACCACCACAGCCCACAGCCAGTCCACAGCAATCCAACAGCAAGGAGACCAGTAGACAAAGCACTCGTACATGGCTGTTCATGGGAGTGGAGGGTGAGAAGGACAGCTGTAGGGAAAACAATGAGAGAGGAACAATCCACTTATTTTTCACAAAGTGTTTTCCCTTTTGTTAGGTCCTACGGTTTCTGGGTAGGTTGTGCTGGTTCAAGGAGTTGTTTTGTCCCATTAAGACATGTCATGTGATAACTGGTACACAGGACAAATAAAGTTGAAACGTTGTAACTAATTGGGAATTTAAATGTTTTGGTTTTAATGCGCATAATCTCATAGTACGGATCATGTTTGCATTTAAAGAATATCATTTATGAAACAATACAAAATCTGCATGTCTTCCTAATGAAATATTCCTAAATCAAAAGAATGAATTCAGCTACCAAAGAACAAGGTTGTTTTAGCGTGCTCACATAAAGATACACAACATGTTATATCATCAGGCTCAGAACAATACTCAGAGGGCATTTCACTTGTATTATGAACTGAGAGGAACTGTTTCCTTTTAACCTTTCCCTTACAAATTTTACACAACCCATTTAAAATCATCACTTTAGACACAGCACGGTGAGCAATTAAGGTTAAGTGTCTTGCTCAAGGACACATTGAAAGGACTAGCGGAGACGGGGATCGAACCACCGATCCTCTGGTTGAAAGACATACCTGTTAACCACTGAGCCACAGTCGCCCTACAATTTAGGACTTATTTACAAACATTAAAACATCTGATGAAAAAGGTTCCATCGAGTTTGTGAAGCTTTAACAGCATAAGGTTTCCCTCGCACACTGACAACACCATAGACCAAGCGCATCTTTAGCAGCATGGCTAAGACAACTGAGAGACTTCCAGTTTAAAAGAACATCCATAAATGCATATCTATAGCCAAAGCTGACAGGAACAAAGACTTACAGTCAGCAAACAAACTGGTACATTGTTACAGCATGGCAGGCAGAAATGAAATCACAGACATATCCTAATGTCCGTTTTAAATGTCCTTGAAGAGCCAAGGAGGTTGATTCAATTTGATATTTTGTTTTCCCCAACATGCAGACCACAATCTGATACGGGCACGTGTCAATCAGCAGCCTCACATGCTAGTTAGAGGAACTATTAATAGACTCTGGGCCGAGAAGAGTACGGTTACTCTCAGACTTTGGGGGGACACTTCCCACAACTTAAAAAAAACACATTATAAAGTTGGAACATGCATGCAGGCTTCTTTGTCAGGCCATTGCCTAAACTAAAGTGTCTGAACAAATAAGAGCTCTGTAGCTACACAGTACAACAGTGTCCTTATCCATGACAAATCTACTTTAGAGATGGTTGTTTTCAAAGCAGAAAATAAACACTTTTAACGATCCTTAAGCTGATTATAAAACTACTATGGAAAATAATTTTGTGGCACATTCGAAAACATTCGGTGTTGGCTTGTTTCTGATATGTTTGTCTTGATAAGACCTACATTTTGTATTGTAAACTGACTGGTTGTTTGAACATCTAGTACAATATCATTAGTTGTTGTAGAGATTCTCAGTTGAATTGTATTCGAAAATTGTGATGAGTGTATATTTGGAGCAATTAGAGATTTAGAATGTAAATAATTAAATAAATTACACAAGGAAGTCATAAACCATAGATAGGGGTACTAGAATGAGTTACTGAAAGAAAAAAAAGGGTGTAGCTCATAATACTTACGTATTCAAATCGGTCTTTGCAGAGCTGCACCATGAGGTGGAGAAAGACCAAGGCAGAGAACCACAAACACCACATGACCACCTCTTCCACTGTCTGCACGTTCAATACCCCAAAGATGAAAATAAACTTGTAGAAGATGAAATTCCAGAATTTATCTTTCAGGTGCTGAGGAATAAACACAGAGAAAATTAGATGCATTTTTTCTGATAGGTCTACACTTAAGTAGAGCAGCTTAATAACCCGGGCATGAAAGTAGTTGAATTCATTTTTCAAGACACAGACTCACCTGCTTCTCACTAACTCTGAGCGGGCCAAACACTACATACTGAATCATTTTAGCAATTAACATCAACAAGCAGCAGAATGTGTTGACCAATACCTAGAGGAGAACAGAGAATAAAGAGACAATTAGTGTTCATAAGAACATAATCTTATCAAGCAATGCAAATGATGGCACTGGATGACACTCACCCATACAAAGAGACTGTCAGTGGCAATATACCACAGGACCGTGGTTGTCAATTCTGTGTTAATAATATCATTATTTAGATGTTCAAGATCCACTTCAGTTGGAGCTGGTGTTTCATCAGTTTCCAAGACCCCAAAGCCTGGATCAGTCACAGTGGTGTAGGCACTAAAGATGCTGCCAGCAAGCAAAGCCACACTAAGTGCGGTGTAGGTCTGCAGGCTGGGCCAAGGAAACCTCTCCAAAAAAAGCAGCGGCATTGCAGTGATTACGGTTCACTTCTCAGCGTGTGAAAATGGTCTTTATCCCGATTTAAAAAAAAAAAGACCTGTGAGGGCAGAAGTGAGTTAGCTAACGTTGGCCCTTGGTACAGGAAACATACACAAGGGTTCACAGGAAACATACACAAGTGTTAGCCTATGATACAGAAAACATACACAAGTGTTAGCCTATGTACAGGAAACATACACACGTTAGCCTATGTACAGGAAACATACACAAGTGTTAGCCTAGGCTCGTGAGTAATTATTGTAAACGTGTTGTAAGGGATTTAGTAATGCTTTTTTAAAACGGGTGCCAGGTTTTCTTGCTAGTTTTCAAAAAATTCGAAGAATGACTTTAGCTTAGTGTATTAGCTAAGTAAATAGTTAATGTCAGCTAAAAATAATGTATAATTGACTGAAGCAAACTATTTCATCGGATGGTGTATAGAGTTGGAACAAACATTGGTAACGTTACGTGAGTTAACGTTAATCTGACAGGGCTGTAGGGAAACTCATCTCCAAACCGAGGAAGGTTGAATCACTTTGCTAACCTGCTCTCAATTCTCAAGCAAGGCTAACACGTTAGCTCATTTATTGAAAGTGCAAAGCACTCGTGAATTGTACCGTCTTTGGTGAGATGTTAGATGTTAAATCAGGCAAACAACGTAAACCCCCCCCCCCCCTGGGCCAGGGGTCGACCTGGCTAACATCAACGTTAGCTAACGTTAATATCTATAGAGGTAACGCTAACTAGTACGAGTTCACGCCCCTAACGTTAGCTATTTACATTGCTAACGTTACCTCATACGAGCTTATTCGTTAGCGAACATGAACAACGCAGCGAGCAGCAGTTGAGCTCCATAAAGCTTGTATTACTGTATCGTCACTTACAGTTTGTCCCAAATTTAGATTTACTCAATATCCAACGCTCCTCGTTGTCGTCAGTGCTGTTCTTTTAGTGCAGCTGCACTGAGAAGATCGTAGTTGTCAACATCGTCATGTTTGTTTCATCGCGAAGGCTGTTGAACTGGCTGAGGAGCCTTCTTTTTTTTCTTCTTCTTCTTCGTGGTGTTTTATGTCGGTAGGTTAACAACGTTATGGCGCATTACCGCCACTAACTGGTACGGGTGTGGATTGGGATTACACTATTCACTTAGAAAACATATAAATTATAACGTGTTCTAAAGTTTCTATTTATTTTATTTTAGGTTGAATCCCGTAAGCCAAAATTGTAACCTAAACATTATTGTTTCCTCTCTTCAGGTTCTCCTTGTGCTACTGATTGTCTTTAAATGATGTATCTATCTTCCTGTTGTCTCTTCTCCCCACTGCTTTTATCACCTGTCTAGCAGCTTATATGTGGTCTTCATTGCCGGCTTAAGGAAAAACTATTTATCTTTTAATGAAATGCCAAATTTGTCAACTGAGTTATTTAAATATATCAGAGTAGATTGTATGCAAAATATACTTTGTCCCAAGCATGTGAGAGTCAGGAAGTATATCCATAGTAGTTTTACTGAGAGTGGAGCAGTTGGACTATAATGTTTATTTCAGTTATTTATTTACTTATCTTCTGAACCCGGAGCTATTGCCACAATTTAACAATGTGGAATTTTAAATGTGTTTGCATATCTCAACTCTTTGGCTCAGAACTGAAACAGCAGAACCCATATTACCTGTCATTGGATAATAATTAACTATTCAAATGGTTGCCATTCATGCAATATCGAGTCCAAAGTTAGTGTGTGGCAGTGATATTACAAACGCAATTACAAAGGTTGTTGGAGGAGAATAATATTGTTTCTGATTAACACTCTGGAGAAGAAGGTGGCAGTAATGCAGGATTCTTGATCTAAACCATCACAAAACTGCAGAAATGTAAGAGCAGATTCCTGCAGAAGTAGGACAGTTAGATGTAGTCAGTGATTGGAGAAAGGAACTATAAAAAAGCTTTTTTTTGTTTTGTTTGCGATACAGTAAATGAAGTATATCATTCCATGGCAATCAAATAAATGTATGTAGCCAATTTAAAGTCTAACTGACTTGTAATACAAATGGGCGCAGAACAGAAACAGAAAGTTATTTGGAATAACAGTAGATAAGCTGTCTATAGTACACATATCACTTTTGGTGCCTATAACTTCACTCTTGAATGGTCCTGTGAGAAGCCTGGTTCCTTCTGCTTAATTCTACCATAAAGGGAAGTGAAGACTTGATTGGACAGCACTTTGTTTTTCTTTCCGTGCAGACGCCACTGTCAGCACATACACTTTCAACATGAACAACTCAACTGAGCTGTCTTCTTCAGAGGAAATGGCCCCTGAGGAGTTTGACGGCGGGACAGCAGTGGCTTGTGTGATCCTGGGCCTGTCCTTCCTGGTGGGAGCTCCGGGGAACCTGCTGGTGATCTGGACTATCCTGAGGCACGTCAAGCAGCGCTCCCACACGGTGGTGCTCATCCTGCACCTGGCTGTTGCTGACCTGCTGGTCCTCATCACCCTGCCTCTTTGGATCTACTCCCTGCTACACACCTGGCTGCTTGGAGAAGCCCTTTGCAAGGCTTTGGTGTACATTGTCAGGGTGTGCATGTTCAGCAGCATTTTCTTCATCACCATGATGAGTGTGGAGCGCTATTTAGCAATCTGTCATCCATTTGTGATGATGCGCTGGAGGACTAAGAGTGTTATGAACAGATGTCTGGTACTTTTGTGGCTCCTTGCTTCGCTTCTGGGAATGCCTTCTTTACTGACCCAGCCTTTGGATGAAAGTGATGGAAGTGAGCAGTGTTTTATTTTTGAAGTCACCTCTGTGACGCAATCGATCATCTTGTTATGTCTGGAGACCTTCTGGGGCTTAGTAGTTCCTTTTATCATTCTTAGTATCTGTTACTTTCTAGTAGTTGCGCAGCTCAGGAAAATGAGTTTCAACTCCAAACAGAAATCCATGGTTCTTGTTCACTCTGTGGTGATAGCTTTCACACTGTGCTGGTTGCCTTATCACATCATCAACATGATTGATCTGGTTTGCATTCTAGGATCAGGCACAGGACATGAATGTGTGCCGGAGAGTGTTGTCTTTAGCTCCGGTGCCCTTGTTTTCATCAGCAGTTCAGTGAATCCTGTATTATACGCCGCCTTTGCAAAGAACTTGCAAGGGAGTCTGGAGCAGTCCCGTCTGGTCAGGCTGTTCCAGGAAATGGCCACGCACACCAACAAACTCAGGGATTTGGTAGTACAACATCAGACTGGACAGAGGGCAGCAAATACACAGATAGAGCTGATGTCTGATGGTGAAAAAAAAAACTGTGATGGTGGGGAAATGTGACATTTGTCTTCTGTAGTTAATTAAGGGACTGTACTTTATTATGAAGACCGATCTAAGGCTTTGAACGCCACATGTACAATAGTGCTGACAATGGGCATGTGTTGTGATTCATATCATTAACACTAATTGTACCCTCCTCTCTTTGTTTTTACATTTTCCCTCGGATGTCAATGCAAGCCAACACATGATCGCAATCTTTGATGTTTCACCCTTTTTATGATAATTTATTGCTGTATAGTTTAAAACTGTGAAAACTTTACAACTGTGATACACTCCTGTATTTTGTCATGTGTTTTCTTTATTAGAATTAATGAGGCATCTGTTTTCTGACTTGATAAATGAAGTGAAATACATCGATATGCCCTTGTAATGGCACTTACGGTAAATAAAAACGCTATGCTAAATTAAAATGTATTTATCTGTCATTCAAAACAATTCAGTGATATTGATTGTAAACATTATTCAGGCCCTCTTCATCATGCAAACGGTCTCCTCCTGTGGAACAAAATGTAATCAGGCCAGATCCTTAAAGGGCTCCTTAACATAACAGGTTCACAGTAACTGTATGACAAGCACGTTTTTTTCATTAAAATAATTCACATACTTTGTTTTAAATCTTATTGAAGTATTTTGTAGATCATGGAAGTAACTTCAAATACATTTTCAATAAATTGCCTCTGTTCATGTTATTTTATACGTGGAGTGGCCACCACATTTACTCTTGAGAAGAGCATCATTTTAAAAGATTACTTGATACTCCTTTACCTCCCCACGTTTAATCCATGACCAGAGGGGACAAGTGGACAAATGGATTTATGAGGCATACATGAATCATCTCTCGATGTCTCAAATAGTGAGGAAACCCTTTCCGGTCTATTTTTAAAGGGAAGTGAAGACTTGCTTGGACAGCACTTTGTTTTTCTTTTCATGCAGACGCCACTGTCAGCACATACACTTTCAACATGAACGACTCAACTGAGCTGTCTTCTTCAGAGGAAATGGCCCCTGAGGAGTTTGACGGCGGGACAGCAGTGGCTTGTGTGATCCTGGGCCTGTCCTTCCTGGTGGGAGCTCCGGGGAACCTGCTGGTGATCTGGACTATCCTGAGGCACGTCAAGCAGCGCTCCCACACGGTGGTGCTCATCCTGCACCTGGCTGTTGCTGACCTGCTGGTCCTCATCACCCTGCCTCTTTGGATCTACTCCCTGCTACACACCTGGCTGCTTGGAGAAGCCTCCTGCAAAGCCATGGTGTTCATGATCAACGCCTGTATGTACAGCAGTGTTTTCCTCATTACCCTCATGAGCGTGGAGCGCTTTGTGGCCGTGCGCTATCCCTTTGCCTCAGCTGGCTGGAAGAGGAAAAAAGCTTTGCATAAAGTTCTGCTGGCTCTGTGGACTGCAGCGTTCCTGTTCAGCATACCTGTCATCCCAACTCAGGTTGTGGGGACAGATTCTGGAGAGGAGCACTGTCTGTACCGCTTTTACACTTCAACGACCCTGGAGCTGGTGTGTGTGCTGCTGGAGACAATGGTGGGCTACATAATACCCTTCATCATCCTCGTGGTCTGCTATGGTTGCCTCTGCAGCCGGATTACTCAGATGACCTTCAAGTCCAAGCGCAAGTCCACAGTCCTTATTGCCAGTGTTGTGGTTGTGTTTGCCATTTGTTGGACGCCTCATCACATAGGAAACGTCCTCTCACTCGTCATCCTGGCCATTGAAGGCTCCCTCCCTAAAGCAGCAGAGAATCTGGAGAGCGTCAGGAGCACCATGACCTTCATCGCCGGAGCCATGGTCTTCATCAGCAGCACTGTTAACCCCATCCTCTACATGTACGCGGCTCGCTCCTTCAGGAGCTCCCTGAGTGACACCGGCATCCAGAAGCTCTTCCGCCACATCTCCAGCACCTCCCCAGGTGAGGGCAATAAGGAGCTGTCCTTCGTGTCCAAGAGCCAGAGCAATCAGACCAACAGTTCTCAGTTTGAGTCAGTTGAGTTTGAGATGTTTTAATGTTTTATATTAATAAAAATGTGTGAAAATAATCCATCCTGATATTGAAATGATATGTAATGTCTGTCCTTTGTGTATATATTAATGTGTATACTGTAAGTATCTTTTTAAAGAATTTTGTATGAAATCTCAACACAGAAAAACAGGAAGTCTGAGTTTCTGTGCAATACTTGATCAACTCTGTAAATTACCTATTTCACGTTCTTTTAAAAAAGTGATGTAGTTTCTTTTTTAAACTGTGACCCTATATTTATAAATATGACATATTATATATTTAGATAAATGCCATATAGTACAATAATAACCTTATGACATGACTCAATGAAATGTTTTCTATGTTATTTTATCCTTCTGTTTGATTAAGTATAATTGATTCAGTAAAATATTGTGTTTTAAATGCCTGTGGGAACAGAAAACAGTAGGTTTTCATCTGATAATCCCGTGTTGTGTCAGCCACTTTTTATTTCTACACTTGTGCCACAGAGAAATATTTCAGTTTAGGCTGTCTCAGATACATTTTTAGGAACTTTCTCGTTCTGTGTTGGGAAACAACTCTGATACAGTCTGATTGTGAGCTAATACAACTGTTGTTCAACTTACTCAATGTGTTTTCTTAAAATCCACACCTTACAATATTGCAAAAATGTTTTTCACTCATGAGGAAATCGCAAACAAATTCCATTAAAAATGACAGTCATACTTTCAACTTCCTCAAGCCGAAAAGATTGCAAAATGAAAAACTGCATGTTCCCTTTGTTGAGCAGCAAAAAGGGGAATGATGTCTAAAGTTTGTCACAAGCTTATAGAACTAACAAACCCTTACTTTTAAAAAACAAATACATATTAAGTTCGTCTGTTGCCATGTGGTCTAACCAACTGGCACAACCAGTAGATGGCAGTGACACTGTTTTAAATAATTGAGTTTTGATATTGTTTCAGTGGGGTGTCATAATTACAGTCATATTTTCATGTTCTTATCCCATTGTATGTGTTCATTATATTTAGGGAATAGTCAAGATGAGATGCAGTTTTTCAGAGCTGCCTTGCTTCCTGCACCTTAAAAGATGTGTAACCTGTATGTTGACTATCAGCAGTTACAGTGGGTGGAACACTCTTTCTAAATATTTTACAAAATTGGTCAAATGATTTGTAATAAAAATTAGTAGAATTCACTTTGCGCCTGACATCTAACATTGATATGACTTTAATGGGACCCAAAACAATTTCAGACTTTCTGGGACATAGATTTTCACATAAAGGGGACAACAAATGTCAAGTTTTGGAGAAAGTTAAGCCATACTAAAGACTGTCCCGATGGGGTTTCATTTGTATGAGATGGCTCATTGGGATATATTTTTGAACTGAGGGTTGAATAGACCCACTGTGACAGGGCTCTACGGTGCTCGTCACCTATTAGGAGCATTTGAATATTAACGAGTCAAGATGATTTCAACTGTGACAGTGGATAATATGTTCGATACAGGATCACACAAGAAAACATTGCCAACTCAAGACAAGCTCGACCGGTTCTCACAGAATGAGAAAGTGGCAGGTATCAGCAATGATGTATGTGCCTCATGTTGCCTTTCAAGATGAGTATACACAATTTGCATGTCTTTTATTACCCGAACGGGTTTCGGCTTTGTTAAATATTAAATATTGATGCTAACAATTAGCTACAAAGACGTAAAATAATGTGGGCACACATGTACCCTTGGTGTTTTTATGCCTTTCGGTTTTCTTTAAATTAAACCTATGGGTCAACATTACAGTTGTGCACTTTTGTCACTCAAAGAGCTTTTATTTGATATTTAATACTCATATTCTCCCTAAATGACACATGTGCCTTTGGTTCCAGGCCCTTGATTTATTTATTTTATGAAAATTTACTTTTTAAATGTTTGGGCAACATTCAGTAATATTATTGGTGCCTTATGAAGTCAACTCTTTAAATGAGACCAAATGAAACATGGGCCACAGTCAACATTATTTATTGTTTGGTCTTATACACAGATCTAAATTCATACAAGTGTCAAACTTGCAACAAAAGAAACATCTTCTCTGCCACCAGAGGTTGATCTAGCCTGTTTCAGGCCAGTATTGTACTCTGGTTAATGTAGGCACAGTAAAGAGGGAATAAACCAAGACAGCTGTCAGCAGGCATGTCACAGAAAAAACTCAAGCAGCTTCTACACAGTACTCTGGTCATAAGCAGGAATTAAATCAGCTATAGACTGATTATAGTCTGGAAACCAAAACAGAAAAGATCTGGTAGCTGCAGTCGATCATTAGAAAAGACTTCAAGATATGACTTTGTCCTTACATACATCTCCAAAAACATTGTACGGAAATGGGATTAATAAAAATAGAATCAATTTGTCATGCTACTCTGTTAAAGACGCTCTGTCACTTAACTCTTTGGAACAAATACATCTGTAGTGCTTGGAAAAATTCTAAATGGCATGACATACGTATGTCACACATAAATGCTTTTTACAGAAAAGAAATAGTTACAAAGGTACAGATGGTACACTGGCACATCTGTGGTGTGGCTCTAGTGTTAATCAACAGTCGTTGCAGCTCAAAGTTAGTTCAAATGAATCCATGACAGTCGAGAAGAACAGTCAGTCTTTATGGCTTCTGGCACCACTACACTTTTGGAGGCCATCAACTCCAACATCGCGCATGCACATACATCTGCATTTGCATAGAGCTAACACAAAGGATCATAAACTCTGTCAAAAAGTCAAAATGTTGTAGTGGTTAAGAGTGAAAATTTAGAAATATACAGAAAAGATTGTGTGCAGAAGTGGTTTGTACAGCCTCAAGCATTTCAGGATGAACATCTGTACAGTCGTATCAGGGGACACAGATATAGCATTTAAATATACATGCATGTTTGTCCAGGCTCTACACCATCTAATCAGCTATTACAGTAGGCACACATACACAGAAATGTGCATGACATCCACAAAGTCATTAACCCAACATTAAGCTTTACTGACTTCAGCTGCTTCACCAGTGGATGTCCAAACTCAAACAGTAGCTTCAGGAATGTCCCGGCCGGCAGTGTCAGTTTTGTGTTAATAATCGCAGGTCATGGAAAAGGGAGAGGTTCAACAGCTGTTTTAAGTGGCATTGGGATCAACTGGAAAAGCAGTTGGAGGCACTTTTGAGGAGAGTGCATTTCAATGTGAGCTTAAGTCACGAGAGGAGAGAGATGAAGGGCTAGTGGTCAGTTACATAGGACCAAGTGGACCTGCTGGCCGTAGAAGGAGTGGTTGGAGCGCTCGGCTACGGCCCGTCTGGCAATTTCCTCACTGTGGAAGGTGATCAAGGCCTCGCCGCTGCACTGGCCGCTGAAGTTGTACAAGATGAGGACGGCGTCTGGCTGGAGCTGCAGAGAAAGAAAGAAAACGATACAAACGCATGAGACAATAAGCGTCACTTGTTTTGATGCAGCTGCACCGTTAAAACACCAGGGGGAGCCCACAAAGCAGAGGATGAACAATGCCCTTTGAAAAGATCATCTCAGCAAACCGGTTAAGTTAGGTAGAAGAAAAAAACAGATTAATGAGCTTAAAGTGAAAAAGCAGAGTACATGCTGTTCCCAGAGGACCTGAAAGCCACAAGGCTGGATGTGAGGCCACACGCAGTAATCAGCCATTCGTTTGCATGCATCCACGTCTTGCATCAAAGTAAAGTTTGATCCAGAGAAATAAATCAAATCAGTTTCCTTTGAACATGCAGATATGAAACAACTCACTGATCACATTAGCAATGAGGTCAAACTCCGTTAAGTCAAGAAGTTAGAGGATGCAAGAGAAGGAGAGAGGGAGACTTTGTCAGCGGGACAATGCATTCAGGACGTTCACTGGAAAAGAGCCGAGGGAGTGAGGGGGGGCCCGGTTCAGAAACCACTTTCATGAGGTTTACTGTCGGACGAGTGCTGAATAAAAACGGACTGACAATCTGTATGTTATCAGTGATCCTAAATCAATTATTCTGTTAGCAGAGGCAGAACATGAAAGCATCTCATCTTTTTCAGTTCAGTTTAGTGAGTAGTGTTTGGTATATACACTGTGTAGTTTGGTGAAATACAACAAGCTTTCAACTAAATTATTTAGCTGACAATGCTGAGAAAATTAAGAGGTAAAAAAGTGGTAAAATACCACATTATCACTTTTAAGAAGCCCAATTGTTTGTGAAAGTCTCAATTCTCCCACAGGAAGAAGAATTTCAATAGTTTTCACGCCTTACAACCTTTTTCACCATTATTTGAACATAAGATTTAGATTTTCTATTATCTTTTCCTCTAATAACTTTGAGCAATACTTTTAATAGCAAACTTCCTGCAAATCATGTAACATGCAAAATAAGTCCAAGTAAAACTGAACTGATAATCCACATTTATGAAAATTTGGAAGGCACAAGACAGACACAGAACCAGCCAGAAGTATTTATAATAATTAATCTTGGTGGTAAAATGTATGACTGTGGGATAACAGTTGTGGCCTGCAGTCACTCTATAGAAAGGTTTAACAAATAAGCAAACAGCAATTAAATGTCTAATATTTCATGCATTCTGTGTAATGTGTATTCACTAATGATCCAAATGTCCGGACTCAGCACTCCTGACAGGCCTACAGGAGAGACTTCAGTCATAAGGCAGATTGGTTTGGGAAGAAGCAGAAGACATGCCGGATCCGGAGCTCAGAACCTTGTTGGCTAGATCGGGCATTCCTATTTAGAGTGGTATGATGGTAGATTGTGTGTATGGTAGATTGTGTGTATGGTAGAGGTAGAATGTGTACATGGTAGAATGTGTATAATGGCTCACATGTAGTGATGTGTTCTCATTGTCAGAGCTTCCATGAGATATTTTATGCTAGCCTTCATTAGGAAGCTGCAATGTTTCTGTAAAATGTGCATATGGCAATAAAATAAACAAATAAAAACATAACCTCTGATCTGATTTAATTTCGACTCACTTCTAGTGTGACCAAACTCATAATAAAAACACTGGTTTGGTGATTTGCGGGTTACAATATATACAGTCATATAAATGTGAAGTTATTCACACTTTTTGCACAGTGAATAAAAAATACATTAATTTTCAACCAACCAGAACCTTTTTCAGCAAATCACCAAGTGAGTGCTTATTGGGTAGTATAATGCTAGTCATTGCTGCATGTTGTGTATAAGCATAAACATATAAATGCTATTGAAGTGCAGGAAATGCCCCCTCTATCCACACTGGTTCTCTGGTCTGGAGGCTCCTCTTACCTTGGGGTGAGTCCCTAAAGACAGAGCCATTCTTTGGGCTGAATCAGACTCCTGGCCTGTTCGCTCATCTGAACCATGCTGCTGTACTCGTCAGGGGCGTACTACAGATAGCATAATAATGAACGGACAGTCAGGGTGGGAGGCCTCAAGATTGTTTCACAAGTGAACAGTACACAGTTTTAGATACACACAAGATGCAGAGGTATATACTCTTAAAAATACTTTAAGGAAGACAAACACAGCCAAACCAGAAACAGACATAATCCTGGCTGGACAGGTTACGTTTGAACCAAACAGTGTAATTAAGCATGTGATTGTCTGGTTAAGGACACCAGTACTGGTGTGGGAACGGTTTTCTCACCCAGGGCCAGTGTGAGAGACGCTACTGCAGCCATAAAAACACACACTCACTCCGTTAAGGATACAGTTACGATAGTTCAGCCAACAGTCACACTCACAAAAAAAAAAAAAAAAAAAGACGAGCACACATGCCAGGGGGAGGACAATTTTTTAAAGAATTAATAAACTCGTAAACTCTGGTGTTACCGATTACACCGGACATTTCATATGGAAAGATATTCGTTGATGAAGCTCAATATCTGTAGAGCGCTTACTTTGATATTTAATGTGCGATGGCTGTGCGCCTGGCCTCTCCAGTTAAGCTTTTGCTGCGGGCCCGCAGGTGTCCACCTGGTGCCGCCTTCCAGCTGCAACCCCTCGATTTCATTCCGTCCTCCACATGGCTTCATAACAAAAGTTTACAGATTGCCTCGTTATTAGGTTTTCCATTAACATTTGGTTTGAATACGAATTGCCGAATAGGCACCTTTGCGGTCACGTGATCAGTGATATCCGACTCCCACTACTCTGTGCTGCTGTACAGAGCAGATGCTTATATATGTAGATTTCGTCACCTGACTAAGAATTTTTTAGTATTTTATAAAGTGTTTTAAGTAGAGTTGATTTTTTACAACTGATATGAACCACCTTGTTTTTTCTTTTACAGAAATAAAACCCAAACGACAAGTAGTGTATGCCTTCACACCATGTAACGCCAAATTAGGCGGCAAGCCTAACATACTAACACAAACACACAATAGAACTTCACATGAAAACTATGTGTAAGACAAAAGAAGTTCTTATTTGTGTGAATTTGATGCTGGCCTACTGTAAAGCTCTCAGACACACACAAACAAACACACACAACCAAAGTATAGGGGTTTAAAAACTACAAAATGACATAAGCCGTAAAGACCAACAGCAGCACCAAGCTCTTTGTCACAACAACAGCTCAACCCCACCCCTCTCCCTCCCCGACGTGCCAAACCATCTGAAGCCACACCCTTCAGGGTTCATACCTGCTTCAGATGACGCCACCTAATTTGGACTGCCAGTGAAAAATATGGGCAGCACAGAGAAGGGAGGAGAGCACAAGTGCACACATGTCTCTTAATTGAATGTTATATGCAATAAAATGCACCAATGGTAAGGGGTGAATCATTCTAGCTGCAGGGTTGACAGCTCAGCAGTCCAACAGCTTTAGACTTTAAAATCTAGGGTTGCAGGCTGAGGGTTCACAATCAACAAGATAAAGGTAAACACACTGCTATTGTTATGGAAGCAATACCCCAGTGGGCCTTCGGGAAAGAAGGTGCAGTTTCAATCCAAGTGTAGAAGCATTTTACAAATAGGGCTGTAAATCACAAATCACTCATACAGTTTAATACAAATACCACTATATATGTTCCCTTACATCCCTACAGACAGAGCCGTTAGAGCTTTCATTTCAGTGCAACATGTGCTGACCTGGTATCCCTGGAAGAAGCTGAGAATGTCCTTGACTCCAGTGTTGTAGGGCAGGCCCTGCATCCTGACCAGGGCACCGTGTTGCGGCAGCACAGAAGAGGCGGTGACTGCAGAAGGATGGGGTTGGGCTGCAACTGCTGCTGCCACTGCTCCCGGTGGAGCTGCAAAGTAACCAACTGTGGAAGGAGAAACTGGTGGGCTGGAGAGAGAGAATGAGAACGAGTTAGAACAAAAGAGGAGAGAAGTTAGAGAAGAGCAGAAGGTACAAATGACCTAGTAGTTAGATGTAGCTGATGATAGAGTACTAACCTGGGGTAGTAAGCGGTGTAGTTCATGTTCATATTCATGTACATGTGCGGCTGAGGGGGGTAGTAGGCTAGAGTGTGAGCTGGGCTGTGTGTGATGGACGGATGTGGTCTGGGAGCAGCCAGTAGGGGGGGCTGGTAGAGGGCCTCAGAAAGCATAGAAGGCGGCGTGGGGAAGGCAGCATAGGCTGTGGGGGGAGATAGACCTGCAGAAACAGACAAAGACATACAGAGTGGGGTCATTTACATGTTGTGCCAGTCGTAAAGTGTAGTACAAGGAAGTAAATGATTAGTTATAACATGCTGCATGGGTTGGCTACAAACAAACTATGTGCCTTGTGTTATACGACCAATATACTCCCAAACTTGACATCACCATGAGTCAACTGTGTCCTTCAGGCTGTCATACCTACAATGTAAACACACTCAAATGCCAGTATGGATGTGTTTACATACACACAGCCACTATCAGTGTGAGGCTGTGGGCAGCTGTGGTCCGCCTCGGTGCCAACACAGTGACACGCAACACTGCTGACCTTGTTTCCAGGTTAGTCAGGTTGAAACTATATGCAAAAAGAAATCACTGTCACTCTAATTCTAGTAAATGAAAGGCACATTTCTCAGGAAACTATTAATCTCAGATATAAAAAAAAAGGGGTAAAGATTTGTTTATCAATAACATAACCATTACAAATATAAATTGAAGGTACCTTCAATTTATATTTGTAATGGTGACTGACCATCCTAATCTAATCTCAAGCACCAAAGACAGATATGAGCCATAAACAGAGCAAAGTACACAGTTACATTCAGTCAAGCCTCAACTGGCATCATTGTCTCAAAGGACAGCAGAGACATACCTGTAGTATAACCACAGATTTCAAGGATATATAAAAGGAGAAAAAAAATAGTTCGAACCCAATTTGATTGGAGGTCAATGGCAGGATGCAGGTATTAAATATGTCTGCTGGTAACTCAGGCAGCATTTATAAATTATTAAGTTCTATAAAACTAAAGATCTAAACAGTCACAAATACGGCGGCAAAAGGAGAGCAGGGATAAGTGGTGGTTTGAGAACCCGTTTGGTGGCGTTCACTTACAGGGAAGCTTGCAGGGTGGAGGAGAGAGGCCGCTGCGGTTTAGGGTTCCTCCCATCAGCACAATGCTCATCTCCTCTGTGGAGCACTGGAACACCTCGACGTAACGGTCCTTCATGGTCTTTTTATGGCACTTCTGGGCCACCATAAACGACTTGTCAGGGGACCTCATTTGGATGAAAGCATCCCCAGAAGGACGACCCTGCAGAGACGACGGACAGAATAAATGAAAGAAATCAGTTCATATTTCTTCTATTAGCTGTTATACTTATACGACAGTACTGGTCTGTCTTGCGATTTCTGATAAAGAGATGTGAAGGGGGATGACATTAATAATGTTTTTAAGACATGGCGCTTTACAGCCCATGAGTCCCCACCAGCCTGACCTGTTGGTTGAGAACCATGTGGACTCCATGGGGTTTGATGTCAATGGTGTGCTCTCCCATGAACTCCAGGATATCTTCAATGCCGGCAGTGTAGGGCAGGCCACGGAGGCGGACACAGTCCCGGGTGCTGCTGGCCGCTGGAAGGTAGGGGGGCGTGGCGAGGACGGGGACAGGCATGATGGGTGAAGGGGGCAGTGTGGAGATCAGAGGTGCGGACATATAGCGGTTCAGGACCTGGCGGACAAAGAAGAGGATGTTGATGAATTAAAAGTAATTACTGCTGTGTCTATAGAAATCTTCACTGCAGTCACTAACACTGTTCTGCATGAGCACATTAGAAGAAAAAAACAAGACAAAGACATAATAAAAAAATATGAGTCAGATATGAACCACTTGATATTTTTTGTTGTGCAAACTCAACAATCTGACTTATTGGATTGACTGTTTCCCACTTTTCTTTGTTCAGTTCCTTAGCAACCTCTCTGTTGTGGTCAGCCATGTTGACTGGTATGACAAATAAAAAAGGGAACCTAGTTTTATTATTCATTGATGACAAAAAAAAAATTCCCAAAAAGGATTTGTCAACAGATTTATCATAATTATGTTTAAAAAGTACTCAATTTACTGCCAAAGAAACAAATAATAAAAAGCCAAAGCCACAAGATCCCATAGTCATATTTTCAGTCATAATGTTCTTTTGGAACAGAAATTACACAAACCTAAATGTATAAAGCCTCTGGCACAGGGGAGCTGGAAACTAAACCGTTCCTTTACAGGACCACATCCTGTTACTACCAATGGCATTTCTTAAAATCTATTTCAGCACATTTTCCCAGCAGAAGTCTTAAGAATGTTACATGTTTTTCATATCATGACAAAAACTTACAGCTCAGACTTCTCCCATCCAAACAACAGAATTTACCTGTTGCACTTCAGCTGCAGTACTCCGAAACAGCTCGATATAACGCTTCCCCAGGATCTGCTTGTGCCTCTTCAGGGCGTTCTGTGCGTACTCCTCACAAGAAAAGAGGACAAAAGCGTCGCCAGTGGGCCGTCCGTCAGGGTACTTGACAAAGAGCAGACCCTCGGCACCATCTGTAACTGGGCTCTCAGATCCAAGGAAGGACAGCACTTCCTGGGGTGTGGCAGTGAATGGCAACCCCCGCATCCGGATAATCACCTGGTTCTCTTTGGACAAGAACTGGGCCACCTCGTTAGACGTACCTAGGGTCAAGAGGACAGCAATAATTAAACACCTGGCCATCGTAGGACCATTCCAGTGATCACGGTTCAGTGAAGCTTTCAAAATAAGATATCACTCACTTGAAGTGGGCGATATGCCTAAAATCATCCATCAGGATGCATCCTCTTTTATACTAGTTAAGAATAGTTTTACTGAAACAAGACCTACAGCCATGCTGGCAGCTCGGTGTGGCTGTAAATAAGTACAGTGGAGCAAAATGCTAACGTCCGCATGCTAACATTTCTTTCAATGGTCAATACATCCAATAGTTGTTGAGATATCTCAGTTTGAAACAAAGTAACATTTACAAACCAGCCCTTTGTCATCCCAGAGCATAAAATAACCAGACAGTAATGCCTTCGTTTGGTTAATCCAGCAAATTAAATGACAGATAGCAATATATTAATTAAATTGATCCAATAATCATAAAAATCCAAGTTTGCCATAAAGGAATCATGCCAATTGATTTTCAATATTGTCCACAATGGCCTTGAGATATTAAAGTGAGATTTCGTGGTATAAAAAAAAAAGTGTGCAGATATTTCAGTAGACACATTTTGATAATTTTATGATGCATGTATCCTCATATCTCTCAACGTCTCGACCCTAGCTTCTTCTTCCACAATTGCAAGCATTAGCATCCAGTTTGAGGCAGCAAAGAAGAATCAAAATCAAAAGTGTGGTGTTCTTTTTTTTTTTTTTTTTACACAGTTGTATTTACTGACCCCATTACACAATCACAAAAAACAAAGAGGATATGTTCACTTATATGAATAAGCAAACAGGGACTTTAAAAATCCTCCTCTGCCATAGTGCTGGTAAAGCACCTGATCTCAGGTCACAGAAATGTAAACAGACACTGTTTACCAAAAGTGCCACGATCTGTCAAGTGTTGCTTCACCTAAAAGGCTTTCTTGGACCGCTTTGTAACAATTGTAAAATACACAGTAGATGCAACAAATTAAACTACATGTTCAGACAAATCATAAGCATTTTGATGATCAACATGAATGATTGACTTGTCATCCAGTGATCAAAGTAATACACATTTTTGGATATAAAATTCAGTGGCTCATGGTTTGTTTATTACTGCTCAGACAAATAACTGTTGTACTTCCTTCTACTACTAGCCAGGAGACTCCAGCCCCTATTATACTTTCATTTACAGGTTTACTGTGAACTGCTTCATTTCATTTGATAAATGCAGCCGTCTTGTCTGCTTAAAATATTTGCTTAAAGTCCATCGTGCTGTCAATCTATACTGATCTTAACGCATCTGAATAAAGTCCACAGTCAGACTGGCGGCCACTGTAAGTTATCTGCTCTGTGTGACTGTGTTTCTTTGTCTGCTATCTGTCCTGTGTTACTGGTGGCTGCTGCTCTGTGTTCCAGAGACCCGGCCCTGCTTTTGTCTCTTCACACCCCCTTTGTATCAACGCTGAACAGGTCCTTTCACCGGCCGGCAGCCGACTCTCCCTCAGGGGGAGTGCAGCTCGAGGCTGAACTGAACAGGTGAGCTGGTGTTAGCCGAGAGGGAAATCGCTCTCCCACAGGCCTCCGAAAAGTTGGGCAGGGGATGAGGAGGCGAGGAAGGGATGAGGGGCAGTGGGGGGAGCTCCTCACAAAGAGTCTTTCATTAGTCCAACATAAGCTGCTGGAGAGTCACTGGGATGAGTCAATGATACAGGTAATAGAAGAGAGAGAGAGAGCGAGCAAGAGAGAGAGCAAATAAGAGCTCCTATTTTACAGTCACTGAAGAGCTGCTCTTCTATAGATGTGGTCTTGTTTTTCCTCAAAGATGTGGGAATGCTATGAAATAAAAGTCTACCTCACACTAACAAAAAACCTTTCACCACAAGTCCTCATACAAACACGGTGAGAAGAGAAAGAGAGAAAAAAAAAAACACATCTGAAATCTGACCTCCAGCAATCTTGAGGAATTCCTCTCCTGTGGCCTTGTAGACCTATAAATACAAGAGGAAGACTGGGTTTAGCCATGAAGAGCATTATGTAATCATTTAGTTTGGGAGACATTTTACAGACTCACATCAAGTACCTTAGGACTTAGAGACGGTTCTAGTGTTCAGCAACACACACAATTTATATTATGAACACGAGGCTAATGCTGGATCTAACCTCAATGTAGCGGCTGCCCATGTGGTGCTTGTGGCGCTCCAGGGCCAGATCCCTGTGATCCGAGTTGATGAAACGAACTAAGGCCTCACCGTTCCTCCGGCCTTGAGCGTTGAGACACAGGGCCACGCCACCCCTGATACAGATACACTCATGATTAGGAACACAGTTAATCATACAACTTCAACAGAGCAGAGCTCCTTTGGGTACTCTGACACACAGGTATATGATTTATTTAATTTATATAAAAATACTTGTATTATTATACATTTTATTTAGCATTATATTTTAGCAAATAAAAGCTTAAAGTAGTTCTAATCCTAGAGTGTCAATCAAAGTTTTGTGACTATTCTAGCCAAAACATTATTAGAGCCTTTAAACCAATGCCATTAGCATTCAAATATAATCTTGGAGGGTTCAATTTGACATTTAAAAGAGTACTTTAAATGATCTACAAACACTTTACCAAATCTGCACCCCGACTAACAGGTTGAAAGAATAATGGGGTTAATGAAAAATGTCCATAAAGTCCAACATACTTGGCAATACTGAGGCCTTTAAAGAAGCGAGCAATGTCTTGGTCTGAGGACTGCCATGGGAGCCCTCGCGCTCTGATCACTGTCTCGCTGTCCACCGGCTCCGTCTTGCTGCTGAAGAAGCATACAAAATAAACATTAACGACATTCTGAACCATTTTTAGAAAGGAAGAATAATAATAAGAGATTGTTAAAAAGATCCCTACAGACGACTATAGCTTTTAGAAAAAAGCCCCATCGCTTTTGTTCCATTTGAACAGATTGTCCACTGACTGCAGACACAGAGGTCACTCACAGTGAGTGCTTAACACAGAAACGCACTCTATGATTAAATGTCGGGGGGGTTGTCAAGGTGACAGGCTTTTGACTGCAGGAGAGCAGCAGTATTTGGTGTTCTGCTACCAGATAGCCAGGTAAGCACTTGATGGCAAAGTTGGACTGCTTTAAAGACACACTTGTGGTTTCCTTGTTGCTGTAATCAATGATAGGGGCCCGAGGTCTGAGACACGAATGTGGCTGGAGGGGGACTTACAGACAGGTGTGGTGGGAACAAAGCTGGAGTGAGTCAATGTGCATCTATAGAAACGTTCATACATACCATGTGCCAGAATCAAACTTGTACTTCACTGTTTCAACACAGGAGAACTTGTGGTCTGAAAAAAGAAGAAAAAAAGTGTATAATTGAGTGTCCAAAACAACATTATCTCTTTACTGTAATGAACAGGTTCAACCTGCCAAGCCATGTGTTGTAAGCCATGTGCATTCCTGTTACTTGTCACACCCAAAGTCATGACCGGCTGTTATTAAAGGGGTAGAGCCAGAGGCAACTGCAGCAGTCAAGATAAAAGATGTCTGATAAAAGTCAGATTTTTATGCACTGCAACATATCTGGATTCATCATACATTCATCCATATATACTGTAGTATTGAATTGAGACATATAGGCATTTCTAGGTGGTTAACTAGCAATAATACAGTCAAGATATTATTCCATAAACTAGCACATCCTCAAGTTAAAAGTGTTCCCCCTGTGAACATTTAGGGTATTATTTCCATACAACAACAAAAAAGGCAAGACAGGTTGGCAAAGACTCCAGTTTTGCAGTTGCAGTGCTGATTTTACAAACCAGGAGCAAACAGTGCATGCTACTACTTTGGTGGTCATATGTACTTTTTCGCACAGGCATTTCAGAATTTAAGTTCAGCTCAGGTAGAAAAGGTTTGCTTACTGTAGGGCTCAGCCAGGATTTGGAGTGTCAGCTGCACCATGCTGCTCACCTCCATCTCCCCCATTGACTGCTCTGACACAGCAGGAAGACCAACATCTACACACACAGTTAAGGACACTGACATGTATAAACGGCCTGTTATTTTGACTTTCCCCTGACATTACATTATAAAATGTGACCAATAGTCATGGATACATTCCAACATGGAGGCGAGTGTGAGCGTCTGCACAGGGCTGGCATTGGGGCAACATTTTTGAAACTCCTTCGTCACATCCACAAATGAAAAGAAGCATTCAGGAAGGACAACATTCTGAAAAGGAACAGACAAAAGCACAAAGTATTCAGTATGACATATTAGACACACCAGGATAAGCCAGGGGACAAAGAGATGAAAGAGATAGAATTCAGAAGAAAAACGTATGCACATGCCGACACTATCATGTGTTCAATGTGAGTCAATGCCCTATTCTTGAAGGAAATAAAGCCTAACCTTAAAGCATTTAAATCCAGGACATTTCAAATAATAAACTAGTTATGTTAAAGGTTTCCACACAGGACACTTTAATTTAACTTTAGCCATGAGAAGAGGAAGTTAGTAGCAACAGCAGTTTGAGCCGTTACCTTTTTGGAAGCTTCGGGGTGGAGGGCCTGCCGGATGATAAGGGGACTGTCGACACAAAGTGTGAAGGAGCTTCTGCCAAGGCATTTCACTTCTGATGTCACCGACTGCTGGAACTGCACAATGAAACAGAGAGGAAGGAGAAAAGAAAATTAAACATGGATTTTATCGGAAGAATACTCAATAATAATAATATGCATCACAGGAAGGTGGACCAGTCAACATTAATTCTGAACATAACAAAAGAAAAACACATTATTTTTGATTATTTTACTCTCATTCATTTTAGTAAATGATAAATGGGTCAAACATGGTTCAACTCTCTGTTGTGCAAACACCACCCAATATGTACAAGTGAGAATTACACTTTGATCTGAAAGGCAGACAAGTGAAGGTGGTGTTGTTTGACATTTGGTTGTGTCGTCCAACAGGTTTTAGTGTTTGCGTAGCGAGGGAGCAAACAAAGGAGAGGAATGATCACCCCACTAATCATCAGGATCACAGTTTTCTCTGAGCACAACCAACAGTCACAGCAAGACAAGAGGAAAAACAACCCATACAGGTTTAACCTGCCTGCCTCCATTTTACATAACCTCCGATGCCTCTTAAAGACCAGCAACTCCCACATTTGTACATGTTTATTTATAACTACCACGTTTAATGAGCCCCAATCTTTGTGTTGTGTCAACCTGTCACTGGCAGCGTTCAAGTGTCAACAGAGGCCATAACCTCAATATCAACGCCCACTGATGAGTTCAGAGGACTGCATTTTTTTTTTTTTATGTTTTAAATTGTTTTCTTATCTTAAATGACCAATCCTCAAGTGCAGCCAAGTAAAAAAACAACAACGGTGTTATAGGTTATTTAGAGAGGGAATGTAGCATCTCATCCCCAACAGATTGCTTAGCATAATTTCTGAAGGCGTATCGACTTCAATCTTGCTCGTATTAATTTGCTGCTCAATGCCATGCAAGACTGAGCATTTTACCTCCAGAAAAGTTATCTTAGTTTCTCCTTTGTTCTTCCCTGAATCCTCAAAGTCACCTGTCTCAGAGCAAAATTAGACTGTCTGGGTGTGAGGCCAGCTAAAACCTAATGACTGACTGGTTTCACATGGCCACTGGCTATGTGTGACTGATGCCCAGACAGTAAGAAAGTATTAGAGGTGCTTGTTGAGGCATGCTCCCTAACAGTCAGAGAGAAATGCAGGGCTATTTGGCCACGCTAACCAACTGCTGACAAGGGAACAAGTGCTACCGGGTTAGATTACGCTTGTTTTTGGGCCCCCTGAAAATGACCAGCTGTTTTTTTTCTCACATAATTCTTTCAGGTTTCTGTACAGCCACCCTGATTAAAGATCCCTGGTCACTTCACTAATTTGGAAAAATTATCCATAATTGTCATCCCGATGATTTTAAACGTTTCAAACGTCAGCTGGAAAGTGTTTTTATTTGTACTCGACTGCTTTCCCCATCCTCAAAGAGCACCTGATCAAGTTTCTTGACCCGGTGCAGAACTCCGTATTTTGTCTTCACACTGTATTTAAAAGCAATTTTTTTAACACTATACATATTTTGGATCTTCTGCCCACTGGTGTGCAATAGAGAGTAAATAAAAAAGTGATGGACAGTCATTACCATTGTTTAACTAATCCCCTCAGCTTAAATCACCCGACACCTGTTAATGTTTCTGCAGTTTTTCGGGTCACGGTCTTTTCAAAAGAGGAGAAAAAAAAAACTCAAGTATATGGAAAGTACATTTTCAAAAGTGCTGCTATTGCTCAGTTGAGAAGGAAAGTAGCAACATATGCAGATAAAACACCAGGAAGTTCTTACATATCATGGTGGTTGACATGGAGCAAGTGAGTGTGCAGAGGGCCAACGTGTTGTGGTGAAAACTCTAAAACGTTAATATGGATGTTCTACGTTGTTTGAAAATTAAAGTACAAATGCCCTTTGTAGCAGGAATTACACATCCTACAATGAACACACATTCCAGATTGGGACAACGAGTTATAAGACAGCATGGATGCTTCTCATTAAAAGCTGTTGAATAAGTGAATGCTGGCGTGGTGACCCGGATCTGAAACCGGAGTTATTCATTGACATGACCGCCATGGGTACACAACAGAGTATATTTGGATGAGAGATTTGCCATGTTGGCTGTCACTCGAATACCAGAGATGATCGGCTTTCTTAATAAGGGCGGTTACAATAAACTGTACGTGAGAACAACAACAGGTACATTTTAGTAAAGGATACACCACAAACATTATGCTTAGCAAACAAAGGTGGAACCCAGAATATATTTTTGAAACAACATAGACAAGAGGACAGATCTATTCCAGGTGCTTTAATTATCATAATCACAATAAAACAAATATTTACTTGACAATGTCAAATCTAGCCGCTCCATGTTTTGATCTAAATCTAGTCCAATTAGCATTTTATACTGCTGATGTAACCAAACTTCCACGAGTATTGACCACAGTATCAACAAACCACCTTACCAGCACACCTTGTATTAAAGCCTTTTCAACAATGGCCACTGATGTAGTTTTAAGAGTCAAAGCAAGTGGCAAACCAGAGGGGGAAAGGACACAATTGAGGAAATTAAAGTCCTTACATTTCTGGGTTGAAATAACTAGGTTCTGAATGCTCACAAAACCAACATATCAGGTATCTTCTTTCATCCAATTTAACACCTGAAACTACATTATGAAACTCCACTGGTGCGTAAATTTAAATCAAGCAGCACATTTTAAGCACAGAAACACAGCACAATTTCATGTTTACAGTGACAACGAGACTAATGTTTGCTTTGCTCATAGCTGTGCATGCAGCTCCACCTTTGCCAATTACCAAGCCCGGCTTACTGAGAGAAAAGCAAATGTTTTAAATATGACGTAGCGGCACACCCAATACTTTGCCACTGTGTCAAAACCACAGTGTAAATTGCACAAACAAGCTGAACAGAAGACAAATCTCACAGTAACAGAGGATAGGTAAAGACAACAGGCCATTGAGCCCAACCCATGAACAGACCACAGAGAGAAAGGTCAGCTACATTTCATTTTCAATGAGAATAATTTAAATAAAGTTATTTACATGAAAGGGTTAATGAGCAAAGTGTTCCACTTTGGCTCAAGGATTTTCTGTTATTGATTCTTTGTAACCTGTTGCTAAAAAAATATGGCAACAAACACCTAGCTGTCCTACCTAAACAAATAATACGTGAACAAATAAGGATTTTATTTCTACGATACAGTCGTCGTTATCCTGCCTCACTGGCATGTTGACTGCTGTCAAAAACTTTAACACATTACACGTTCTCTATGATAATGTAACCTTACTATGAAGAAGAAAAGGTAATTTATTCGAGTTCAATCCAATAATCAACATCTGTTTTCCGTTTCAATATTTTCTGACCCACACATACTCTCTTAAACCAACTGTTGGCCTCACTATAGCCTCTGAAAAGCTTTTCCACAGATGAGGGGGAGGAAGTGGCCTTTGAACATGGTCCTATCAGAGTTTGCTCTCCAGTGTAGCTCAACTGTTTGCATGCAGAGGTGAGGTGGGGTGGAGGTGGCTGAAGCAAATTCCGATAAGAGCAGCAGGGAGCGTCGGGGTAGTCCCTGTGGAAACCTAACCTAACACACTGCCACTACAGCACATTGGCACATATCACAACACTAAAGTATTGTATGTCGATTGCATTCAGAGGCATTTCTAATTGGGAAAAAATCAACACGTATCACAAAGTATAACTTAGTATAAGGTATAAGCCAATAACTTTATTTTCTTGTGTGAATGTAAACGTAGTAACTAGAGGTCAACTGATTCATCGGTTTGACCGACCAATCATCGCCAATGGGACTTTTTTTAAACTATTGCTATCGGCGGAACTGGCACCCTTTAACGTAAAAAGGGTCCATACACATATCTAAACATATCTATCACATATCTGAAGACTTTGCATTACGTTTTCAATATTAATTATTTAGATAGTTTGAGATAATGTGATTCATCAAGTTGTCCATGTCACAATACAGCTCCCTTTGTAAAGCACCAAACCAGTAGCTTAACGCAATGCTGAAGCCAGTAGTCAGTATTTCTGACTGTGGTCTATAACAGTTGAAAACCGGTGTCACAACAACAATAACATCACATGCAGCTCCAACAGGCTGCGACACGCTGTCAGTGTTTATGACTAAAGCCAAGTCCGTACAGTCAGCAGCAGCCTGACAACATCTAAACCATCCATCAGCTCACGGCCAGGAGCTGAGCTGCAGGCATGACACACCCACACACATAATGTGTCACAGCTACAGTCATTAACACAGACGCACAAGTACTAGCATGCCACCTATAGCCATCATCCAACATCAATATGTTCTGACAGAGCTCTGATACATGTGATTTAGTGTTATGGATAGATAGTGGTGTATTCCTATTGGGTCTATTCACATGTATGATAATAGTTTCAGACAGATTAGATATGTGTTCTACTCAGTGGAGGCAAAACTGCCGAGCTTGCTGATTCCAACAGTAAACCACACATTAAAATGACTTTAAAAATTAATCAGAAATATCTATTTTCTTCTTATTTTTTTTAAGGAATATCAATGGGTTGTTCTTTATTTTTGGCCTGCCATGTGGCAACTTTCATGCACTGGAACTAAGGATCTATGAACAAAAAAAAACATGTTTATTAAATGAATTACAATAAAAGCTTTGGAGCTTCTGGTATTCATCACTGCAGACATTATATAGTATAGTGGATGATCTTTACGGTATTGTAAACTTGAGCTTGGAGGGAATGGGACTGAACATAGCTCAACATGGAAATGGGCACACCTGTCAAATAGGAAGGATAGTAAGGAAAAAGCATGAGGCAAAATATGTCAGTAGAACAATTGCCCAAAGCTTTTAAAGATCTCAGTGTATAACAGAACTCATGAAAACAAATAGTGTGCAATCCCAATCAATTCCAGAGTTTAGCTGGGAATTTGTATTGGAGCAATGTGTACAAAAAAACAACCTGTAATCTCTTTAACCTTCTCTCCCTTTATAAATATTTCACCAAATAAAACCAATGGATGTCCTTGACGACACAGTTTAATATGACAAGTCCACCAATAAGAGGCAACTGCTTGTTTTGTCATTGGAAAAGAAGTAAGAATGGGCTACCCCATCTAAAAAACACACTATTCTAGAAAACTATTTAAACAGTCTTTAAAAATGGCCATTTCATTTACTTCTCTGTATCAATAAAGACAAAACTAATCTTAGAACAACCAACAGTGAGAGAAAGTAACTGAAGACTCAAAAGGTATGACCGAACTGATTGCTTGGGTTAATATTTGAAGCTTCAGCACACAAACTAACCTACAGTGGAGCCGAAGTATTAACAGGTCAGTATGGGGCATAGATGGCTTCAGCATTTGGATCAAACTCCAATGAGATGTAAACGGTGTTTGGTGTTATTGAGCGTCATAACCCCAGCAGCATCATTGCAAAATAGCCCCAGAAAGAATTTTAAGAAAACAGCCCCATTTTCAATTGATTCCTCCAACCAGCCCGCTTGTGCACGTGGTATTTAGACCACAGCGGCGCTACGATCAACCCAAACACACTGGTCCAGCATGATAATGACATTAGAGGGATGGGAAAGGTGCAACCAGTGCAAACAAACACTCTTGAGAAGGTGGTTGAAAAAAACATGTTTGGCAAAACCTCTGTTGAAACACACCTCCCAACAGGGAGGAACCTGAATGCAAATATAGCAAAAGAAATATTTGAAGCTTAAGATCTGAAAAGGCTCCACTCCCGTCTGTCCTGCAGCCTAAAACAGAGGTGTGGTCCCAGGTAAACATTCCTCCTTCCAGATGTCTGCAGCATGCATCAGGCCAAAACAAGACTAGACCTGCGACTCCTCCTTATCTGCAGATGCCCCAGGCTCTGCCCGTCCCCTATCCCCCCCGCCTCCCCCTCCCACCCCCCTTAGCTCTGCAAACTGTCAGCAGAGTTTGGCTGTCAGGGCCAAACCAATGACATATCTCAACCAGGTGGAAGCCCATTTTTCTAAAGGGCACCAGGGAAATTTGACACACCTTACATTAAATTACAGCTCAAAACCAAGTTAGACTTGTCACGTCACATCTCGCTCTGGGCATTAACAGCCAGGCGGAAAGCTGTTTAATTAACTTCTGAATTTCTCACCATGTTACTGAAGGATGAGAGATTTTATGAGCTGTTGCTGTCATTGTCATTCTGTATAAATTCCGTACACCGGTTAGAGATTACAAACATGATGTACGGGCCTGCAAGGCCTGTCATGCACGGGAAAGGATTTTTGGGACAGCAGTAGCTCAGTCTTTGGTGATTTGAGGGTGGCTGGTTCAACGGTAGGAATGTTTGTGGAAAATAATCTGATTTAATAAAAAAAAATGTTTTAGTTTTTGCTTGTTATTATCAATTTAGTAGACAAACTGTATCATGATATCTCGATATGATTTCATTGCAAGAAACTGAATTATTGCCCGGCCCTATACACCTAGGAACTGCTGAGGGGCCCTGAAGCATGGCACCTGCCTATGGCCACAATAATGACAATAATGCAGGTCCTGTGTGTTTGTGTGTGACAATAGAGTGAAGAGGGATCGATTGAGTAAACCACCTTCTTAAATATCCCTGATGGGGGAATGCACCTCACATCTAGCTGACCGGGCAGACTCACCTGTTGCAGAACTTTGTCCAGGGGCTCCGCCTCGACGAGGTCTTCCGCAGTCAGCCCGGTGTCCTCTTTACACTGATCCGTCAGCTCCAAAGTGTCTGGCTTGACAAGACATCTATGGAGCTTCCCGACCTGTGAATTGATTCAGCGGTTCATGGCGCAGAATACAGCGTGAAACACGGTTGAATTCATGGCATATAGACTCATACACCCACATTCAGGAAATTAACTCTTACAATTGACAATGTAGTTGCAAAAAAAAAAAAAAAAAAAAAAAATGCACTTTGTCACTATTGTCAAAAAAATGCAGTGTTTATATCAAAAAGCTGACACGCCAAACCAAAACGGTGTGTTTTTTCTGAAAATTAAAGTCCTCGCCTGCTCGATACATTTTTTGGCCGCACACCTGCAAGAAGGTGAGCTAACGAGGCGGCTGCACGAGCGTTGAAGCAGCGTTAAGCTAGTGAGGGGAAAGCGGGCTGCGGAGGGTTTCAGGGAGCACACCATGTTGGTTTAGATGTCAAACTAAATGTTCCACTACAGGTCGACACTAGGCCACACACACACACAGACACACACTCTCTCTGGATACACAAGAAACCGTAACAACGAACGGGTCAGAAAGGTCCGTACCTTTTTCTCATGTAGATCCACAATTTGCCACACCAAGAGAATTATTTCCCTCTCATCCGAACCCAGTTTACCCCCATTTGCACCAGCTGTTGCCCCAAAGAACACCACCAGAGTATCACTGTGCGAAGCCATCAGGGACCACAAGGGTAAAAACTACAATTAAAGCAAAGATTAAAATAAAAATAACACGAGGGTTCACCTTTTTCCAAGTGATAAGAAGAGCGAACAAAAGGGCTGGAAACTCAATTGAGGTAAACGGAGAGAGGAAAAAGGTGGGAGATTATTTTCAGAGGAGCCACGAAAGAGTTTGCGGTCAGAGACTCTACCTGTTGAAGTACTTGAGTGTGTTCTATCCAGAGATACTGGTTTAACTGGTAAAGAAGGGTGGAAATCCGTGTTTCTTTCACACGAACTCCATAACAAGCCCTGGAGTTTTTTTTCTTTCCCTCCTCTCCTTTCTATTTTTTCCCCCCTGAGTTACCTGTGTGGCTCGTCCTCTGCGCGAGGGAGCTCAACGGGCCTCTTCTATTGGCTGGTTTGGAAAGGTGAGGGTGGGAGGCTGTGGCGAGAGCTATCATCTCATTGGTTAGAGCTAGTGAATCCGGAAGTAGTCCAGCAAAACTGGGCTGTAATGCAGTAACTCCATGAGGCACGCAGCCTACGTTTGACACACACTGATAGGGGAAAGTAATCAGAAATAGCTTTATTGGCCATGTGTGTTTTTACACACACGGAATGTAACTCCGGTTTCACTTAGCTCTCATTGTACATATAAACATAAAATGAACATAACTCCTGCAAACATACAATATATATATATATATATATATAATAGCTGGGGCACATCAGGGGTTTATTAAAAGTAGGCTTTCATGTTGTGGGGGCCAGCAATAGTGTTTTATTGCAACTAAACTGTATTAAACATTCAAAAAGCATGTTGTACACTGATTCTATATAAACTCTGGCTTATTCAATGTGATGTTCTGCAACAGTCTAAAATACTCATTGGTATAGAGGATTTGGAAACAATCTATTTCTTTAAGTTTTCACTAATGCTATGTAGATGCCAATCTGTACACCTGCACCACATCAGGCCAATATTCACCAAATGTTTGAAGTTGTGATTTCTGTAATGCCATCATTGAGAATATTTGCCCTACCAACATTTACTTGGTGAGTTAGTTTGAAGTAAAAGTAAATGGAAACGCTAAGACAGAAGGCAAGTGAAAAGGTATAAAAAGAGAAACAAACACACCGACACATAGAAAGACACATGAAGAATAGTGGAATCAGCCTGTACATGACAGAAAGTACCATCTAATGTATTGTTTTCAACCTGCGATCCTTATCCTCTAAAAATCCATGGATTATGATTTACTGTCACTTTGCATTATTACTGTCCTTTGTTTCTTTTTCTGGTCAGATATATGTAGTCTCACACTTATTTGTGTGGCTATATTTTCATCTATTAAACAGCTTTCATGACTTAAAACTGGGCACTAGTAACACTATACAATTTGGAGTTTTGATTAACTTCACAGGTTCTTACTGGCCTTTCTTTGGCCTGGTTCCCAGAATGCAATGTTTTGTTACTCCTGACACTCCCACCTCTCCTCGCTATGGGCCAGTCGACTGTAGTGAATGCAAGGCTTCTTGTCTCATCACCTCCTTTCACTCATTTAAATCCCCCAAATCCTAAAAGTAATTCTCAATGTCTCCATCCTCAAGTGACATTATTCTTTCCAGCTGAACCAGTCTGATTAGTTGAAAGATGAACTGAAACACATTTCAGCTAAAATCCTGGACCCAGAATGATATTCCCCCACAACAACAGCAACATTTATCTCCATGGCATCAACATAGGCATGCTTATGCACGCTTGTGGAACCAACATTGCATGTTAAGTCTTGGTTTCAGCAGGTGTAATTGCTAAAAAAAGGTTGTGCCATTGAGAAGGCAATCTGAAGAAGCCACAGCCGTACCCGCAAAGGACTTAGCTTCTGTGTCAGCTTTCGTACCGTGAGCCGGGAAGTGTTTGCAAGTCTTCTAACAAGCCAGTGGCAAAAAGCTTCAACCAGCACTTCTCAGTGAACTTTAGGGAGAACCAAGATCCAAAGCTCAGTCATTCCTTTTGGCAGGACCCGTCCTGTGGAGTACTTTTAGCTGGGGGAAGTGTAGGTTACATTAAAAGGGATTACAGTAATCTGGTTGCAAAAAAAATACAGAGGCAGGTTTTAAAGACAAAAAGGGATAAATTTACAGTTTGTTAAGAGACAACACAACATAATTTAAAGAAAGTTCCATTGCTGTTTGCAGCTATTTGTCTTTTGATAGTACCACTAGAGGCCGCCAAATCAGACGTCATATTTTATACATATGTGCAAAGCACCCATTTCATAGAATATGAATGATGATCCAACTCAGAACTCACCTTTTAGTGACACAACTTTGCACCGAGCCCGTGTCCTCTACACACCTCGTAGTGATACAAGCCTTCATGTTCACATGAAAGAAGGGACATGAAGCCATAGCTGAGTTTTCTGTTTTATTGATATACACTACTTTAGAGCCTACAGTATGATGCAAGGTATTCACTTTGAATAATTTCAAAAAGCACTGCAGTCTTAAAAATTACAAAAATCTTAACATACAAAATATACAAGAAATGACAATACAAGGCTCGGTAAACATCAGCTAAACCTGTATTTCCCTTTTATTTTACAAAACACATATATATATATATATATATATATATAGGTATGCATATATATATATATATATAAATATATAAATATATATATATATATATGCATATATATATATATATATATATATATATATATATATATATATACACACACACACACACACATAAATGTATATTCTCAACACTCATACATGTCCCCAACCTTTTAGGAATGACATCCATTTCAAAGTATCAAAAATAGAGTTGTACAGTCTCTGTTTGCTTTACCATAATGTAAAATGGGAACATATTGTTCGGTCTTTGGTTGTGACAGACGAGGACGGCAGCCAGAGTTTACTGTCAATGCTGGTTTTGTTTTAGTTTTTTGTCAAGCTACAGAACCAGCTTTATATGCAAAAAAGAGCCATTTCCCTCCTCCCACACAACCCTCAATGTGCCCCCCAAAAAGTTAAAACGGAAAATAATAATAATAATTACCGACTTACGTCTTTAGTCATGGAACAAAATAAATCCACCCAGAACAGACACACTGACAAACTGGTTTTCAAACAAGAGTTAAGGCATCCTAATAGTTTACATAGTGACATGATACTCTCATCTGAATGTTGTTGTTTTATACTTTCTGCTCTTCATAAGCAACATTACAAATAGTTTATATTCTTCTTTTAAATTTCCAATGTCATCTCACGTTTGCTGCTGTTATAGTTTGCATAGCCTCAATATGTGTGTGTTTGCGTCTGTTGTTGAAAATAGGACTCTTAAATTCCTGTTTTCTGTACAGCATATTTGGTACAAACACCAACCATACATCCACTCACACACACTCTTACACACACACAGACACACACATACACACCTGAACCTATTAAGATGCTCGCACTGCGTCCTTAACAAGGCAGATTGGCTGATGGACAACTCCAGGATGCTAACAGAATTAATCAAGCATCTACAACACGTCTACACTCTACTTCTATAGGCATCAAGGGTTTTTTTTTTTGTCTTTTTTTTTCCTCCTCATTTTTAAAGGCATTAGGCAGAAATTGTAATGCATAGCAGAATCATTTTCACCTGGAAACTGACTTCAAACCGTCATAAGCGACACTCCTCAGCTCTCACATGCAGGAGCGTCATTGTCAAGCTTAAGGCAAAGAAAATAAAAAGCAATGGAAATCTGTCTGTTCACATCCACTGAAGACACTGTTTCCTCCAGACGGGGTTATTGCTGCCGTACAGGCACTGCATATCTGAATACATCATTGTGAATAGACACCATTCTGGACACAATTAAGGAGACGTGTTTGATTGTGGACAGAAAACATTGATTGTTGCAAACAAGGGAAGTGCATCCATATGTTCTTCTCTCGACTTTAGGATATTTTTTGTTTTACCGTGTTCATTAGAGGGGGGGGACAATACATATATGCAATATATAAACATCTTTATGTTAAAATACTTTCAAAACTTTAGTCAGATCATTTCCCTATTACATGTCATACCATCACAGGTATGGTGGCTGCTAGGAATTCAAAGGCACACTAGGGCCCCCTAGGAGATTTGGGGAGTTATTGCATGAAAATTAATTTCAGAGGCAGGGACATCTGTGGATTATTAAAAACACTTCTTTGTAACGTGGAAATAACGGGCATCTTCAAATATCTTTGAATACAAATTAGAGGGCCAGCTCAGTCCTAAAACCCACCTAACCCTCATCAGGATTCATAAAATAATCTTTCTGAAACAAGATTATCATCACACTCCAAGCCAGATGTGCAAAACAACAACAAAAGCTTTAGCTAGCATTCAAAGCCGCTAAGTGTTAATAAGGCATTTGTTCAACTTGAAGGGAAAGAAATACCGGGGAGAGAGGACGTAAATGATGAAACAGAATAGACAGAAGAAGGATAAGAGAGAGAGAGAGAAGTCGATTCATGTACAGATATCTACACAGCTGCAAGGTTACTAAAAGTTGTGGAATGTTGCAGGTTGCAGATCCCAGACCAGCGCCGGAGGAGCACGACGTCCCTGCCGGGTCCCTGCACTCCAGACCTGAATGATTGTATCATCTACAAAGAGAAAGGATCCAGGAGTGGACAATGTTGTCATGAAGGAGCCAAGAGCGAAAAACTGGGATTGGAAAGTTCAACCAGATATTCAATCCAAAATGTTGTTGTTGTTTTTTACTAATAATTGAAATTCTGATCCTTCATTGTTGTTTGATCTGAATGTGGTAATACATATTTACAACTGATAATTCATTTTTCATCTCCAACTTCCATGTGTTCCAATTCATTTTTGCCAAACCACACTTTTGCAGAGGAACCCAGAATGATTTGTAGAGTTTTGGTGTCCTGAAGTTTATGATAAAATGTTGGCTCCTTCACTGCAGAGGACTGAAACAACCATCAGAACAGTTTGGGATCTCAGCTCTGGCTTTCTGTGAGAGCACTGTGCACTCCTGCGGTTTTCTCCTTCTTATATATCTCTCAAGACGTCTTCATTCATGAAGGTCTATGCTGGTGAGAGAGGGACGATAACAGACTCTGTTGCATTGCCTCCACTGCAGAGTTATTTTAAAAGCCAGTGCTCCATAGTCGTGGAGAGCTGCTTGGTCAGGAAGACAGCGGTGCTTTGACCGGGCAGGCACACACCTGATGAAGAGGGTCGGGTCACATCTTATTCTCCAAACATTTCAACCTGGCTGTAGCTTGACACGGCCATATTCTCCTGCACACCTTTTCTCTTTAATCTGTGTGGGTTTTATCTAGATCTCTATATAAGAGACATTGTTTCAAATGAAATCAGAGGAGACAAACGAGTGTCTTCTTGTCAATCTGGTGGAGTAGCAGGTCCATGAGGCTTTAACAGAATCTGCAACCATATTCTGTCTTCGTCCACGGCATACCTGCCCTTTTCCTGCCTCTTGTCCCATCACAAACAGGATCAGGACCAGGACAAGGGGTCCGGGGTTGGGTTCGAGAGCTTGAGGAGGTGCGTCAGGGCCTGAGCGTGGGCTGGGCTATGACTGGTTGTGTGCTGATGGAGGACCATGAGTGCTGGGGGACTGAGACATGTCTCTGCCGATGATTTCATTCACTGTGAAGAGAGAAAAACAAAAACAGTAAACATCTTTCATGTGAGTTAAAATGTCACTGGTGCTTCAGAAAGCACTTTTAACCGTTTTGAAGCTGATGCACACATTGAGAAGTAAATAAAAGGACAATGCACACCAAAAAAACAATCATGGCCAATTGATGAAATAATAAGGAAATTAAAGTAATATTTTAATGAATACCAATCTCCAATCATTATATGAAATCAATGAGGTGTTGACTTGAAGGGCTGCTATTAGAGCTTTGAAACAACCAGATGTCGTAAGTTGAATTTCAAGCCCCGAAGCTTCACATCTGTTCGGCACAAATTGACAGAAAGCCCTGAAGCCGCTGGCTTCATCTGCCCATCGTGAGAAATTAAGTTCAGTTGAAGGACATATTCCTGGCCAGCAGAGGGCGATGATGTTCCACGCTGAGTTCCTCAGAAAACTGAAACTTCGAGCTCAACCAGCAAAGAGATCAAAGTGGAAAAACTCACACCAACTGGCGGACCCAAAGGTCACACAATCACAGCTCTGATGTGAGATATAACCACTTCTCACATATCAAATGAGAGAAACTATTCCATTCAATAAATGTGCCATTTCTGACCTTAGTCTGAGTCCAAGAAATGTAACCAGTTACCACAGCCCTCCGATAAACACAGCGCTGTGCGGCCGGCCAGCCAGCGGGGCTGTCCGTGATTTCATTAGAGCTTAAAAGGTGGTTCAGTACATTTCCTCAGGCCGAGTAAAACCAATCAATTGTTAAAAAACGCACTGTGGCGCCCGGGGTGGCACCCGGGCTGTGAAGTTAATTACTCCACTGACTCAGTTAAAGCCTGATTTAAAAAAAGAACAGATCACTCTTTCTCTGCGCTGCTGCCTGTTTTTCAGGCAGCGCCTGTGATTGTTTTACATCTGCTGCCTCCATTCAGTATTCACACTGGTGACCACAGGAGACACAGCAGGGAGCTAGTAAAAAGTGCAGCCCTGAAGTAAATCAACTTCAAATACTTAGTGGTGAGGAAGACACACGGACAGAGAGAAGCGCTTTGGTAAAATCCATGGAAAATGTGAAGTGAACGTTCATTTTTTTTCTGTAACAAAACTATTCAGTTGTTGTCCCGTGACTCGTTCGTGTGATTTCTCTGAGTGTCTTTAATTCGACGTTGACAGGTCAGAAACAGGCTTGGCAAACTGGTTTGGGAGGCTGTAGCAGAGACCTCTGGCCCAGTGAGACCTGTCTGTACAAGACAGCTCTTCTCTCCTCCGCCCGCCTCGGTCCACGGAGCGCTGCTTTCAAAGCGCACCCTGCCTGGGCCATGATACCCACATGTATTACTGTAAAAACTAGAAACAAGGGGGCAGGGAATGACTCAGTCCATGATGAGAAAATTAACCCAGGCCAGTTTCATTAACATACCATATTTAAATTTGATGACACACAAACTGACATGAATGCTTTTCAATCAAATAAATTCACCAATTCAGTAAAATATAATAATCCTCATTATGTGCTGTTACCTTCCTATCTGTTTCACAATTCCATAATCTCCTCAAACCCCAGTGTGCTCTAAGTCTGTTTTTCCTTTACTCCGTGTGTCTTTTACGGTCTCTGTCACAGGACCAGCAGGTTTAATGTAGAGCCACGGTGTACATTCTGTTATATTTGTGTTTTCTGCTGCTTGCGTCTGTGTCTGGCCACCATCACTCACATCATCCTGTTAGCGTGGGAGGCTCTTCCTTTCCCATGTCAACCATGTTCACACACTCTCTCACACACACACACACACACACGCACACACACACACACACACACTCTCTCACACTCACAGCACCACCACGCACTTATGCGACTACAATGTGAATATCAAAACAAACATTTACCTTTGCATATATAACACTGAGGTACAATATACAACGAGTTGGCCGGTTTATCGATTTGGTCAGACTATTCCATCGTTGAAATAAAACGTGACGAGGACTACACGTTTCCTTTAAAGGCCACGACCTTTCAAAAGACAAGTGGTGCAACTGTGCTCGAAATAAAGAGCATCTTACTGCTGTCACAGGACCGTCAGAGCAGCTGTATACATACATCAAATTAAAAAGCTGGCACAGTAACTGTGCTTCTTCTGTCCAAGCTCCACACCCATTTAGTGAAATGTAACTGGGAAATGTTTTAGATGTCGCTCTTATATTCTCCATTTCACTTCTTTTAACAGAATAAATATATGAAATATCATAAATGCATCTACCATTATCTTTTAAAACGGAGCATGTGTAGGGCTCTAATTTAAACACTAATAAATAAAACGAGTGGGTCAACCACAGAGCGATGTTTACGGGCCTGTCTCAGACTCGTGCACAGCTGAAATGTTGTGTGGTAAACTGTGTAGCTGTTGATACATGGGAGTGAACACCACAGGAATATGAACAGCATAGTGCGACGTGCGACAGAACGACAGCAAGTGGGCGTCTGCCGAAAACATATCGCTTTCCGCTGTTCTGTTTAGATTGTTGCAGAGGCAAACATGAACCCGTCGTCTGATGAATCACGAGACGCCGAATGCATTTCGCGTAAAACAATCTGAAAACCCGTGACTTAATCAAGTGCGTCGTTATTGTAATTCCTCTCGGTTTTCTCATTTAAAAAAAGTGCCGGAAGAGGTTTCCCCACACAATCTGTCAGAAACATTTTCGCGAGGCTTCACTCTCGGTATTACAGCTGCCCTCGATGTAAATTTGGACGATTTGGGGCCGTTAGAAGAAAGATCGTATCTTATCTTGGGAGTGAACTTCCATCTCAGTCTCAAAACAGTCAATGGAAAAGAGAAGACCTTTTTGTTTTTCTTAGGAGAAAAGTGTAGTGTAATAAGAGTGGACTAAAGACAAAAATATAAAACACAAAATACACTGGAGGAACCTACAAGAAATATTGTATAAGTATTGTACGTAAAACAACGGTTTATTTTTCTATATCAGTGAGCAATAATCTATGTTCACACATCAATAATCCAGAAGTGAAAGAGAGGTTTGAGTCGAGCCTGGCCTATGAAGAGTTTCATATGCTTCATATGATGAGAGTGTTTTGTCAGATTTACTGGTATTGGTCATGACAGTGCAACAGAAAGTCGGTGATTCAGCGCTGCCTGCCATCGGTGGTGTGGCTCTAAATGGCTCAGCCGGAGGGAGATCCTCTGCATATGACTGGGAGGGGGGCTCCCTCATCAGAATATACATCTGCAGGCAGCCAAGCTTCGCTACTACTACTACTACTACTCTAACGTAGGCTTACATCAGATGGATCCTTCCTTTCTGTGCTGATAGCTTGTAATGCTCCATGTGTGTACTTATGTCCCCCCTGCAGTCAAGTGTCAACACTGCTTCTTGTACTGTACTTTAAATGTTTTATCTTAAATGTCCATACTAATCTGTAGGACCAGGCTTCTTTAGGTTTCAGAGGAAATGCAAGGAAAACAAGGACAGGCTTAAGTCTCTGTAAACTAGACTAGTTACAGTCATCTGTTGAATTTAGCATCGTTGTTCACTGGCAGTACGTGTCAGTAAAATTCAAGAGCAAGCATACGGGTATAATGTTGCACAAAATGTGCCCAAGAAAGATATAAGCAAAACAAAAACTCCCAAAATGTGGCTAGAATATGTCACAAGGTCAGTTTTCGTTGCAAGGTCATTGCTCGAGAAACAAACGTGTGATCAAATCCACATATGCCGAATAAATTGTCGTCAGGAAATTATTTAATCTCCCCGAAATAAAGTTAAACATCTCACAGGAGACCGCTGTGATTGGGTAATCTCACGCCTCCATTTCTAAAGTGCATGTCAAAGAAGGTATATTGAAAAGATTTCCATAATGCAAAACAGAAGTGAAATAAGCAGATGGGCATTCAGTACAATAAACATGTCTGCTGTCGAAATGGAAAATGGGTAATTATCATAACCCTCTATGACACACTGAAAAAAGTTCCCTGACCCAGGCTTAGAAAACATTACTCTGGCAGAGCAGATTAAGCAAACAACTCAAAGATTGACTGATCCTTGAGTCCAGCAAATGAAGACAACATGTCACAATGGAAAACATTTGTGCAAAGGGAAGAAAAAGAGGCGAGACCTGGTTTGCCTGCAAGAGGGAATATCAAAGCACACAGTTTCCACTTGCAGGTCCCCGTAATGGCATGCACAGTCCACGTCTTCACAAAGCCCCAGGTAGGAGAGGAGACGTGAAGCGATCACACACACAGTGGAAAGAAATGGTCATTTGATGGAACTGGTATTGAAATCTCCCAGGTCGACTCAGCGGAGCTTTCTCTGGTTTACTCGTTTAACTGCGCCGCTGCTCTGTGATCTGTTTTATTTTAATTTCACTTTTGGAGTAAGTGAGTGAGTGAGTGAGTGAGTGAGTGAGTGGGTGAAGGCACATAGATCTTTAAAAAGTTTCTCAAAGTCACTCATTCCTGTGAATCATCGCTGGATTTCCCATTTTGATTTGACGGTAAGTGATTCAAAAGACTTCCCGCCTTTTGATCCGGGACACAGAATAGTGGCTCCACTCAGCCGAAGACCACAGGACTTTAGGAAGGAAACCACTGGAGCCCAAACGGCCGCCCGGGGAGATCGCAAAGCTCATTACAATAGTTAATAATGGGACGTACTGTAGGTCTTATCAGCAGAGGGCACGAAGCGGATGAGTCTCTGGTATCAAGTCCATCACAACTCAGAAGCTTTTCCAGACATTTCATGGGTTGTGGTCTGGATCCACTAACCCATCGAAGTTAATAGATTTAAAAAAAATATATTTTGGTTAAAGTTTCCTTTACTCTTTTTTCCATGAGGAAAATATACAGCAGTAGAGCTGCAACCACGGATTATTTTCATCATTGAAATAACAATAAAAAATAAATAATATGTTTGGTCAACAAAATGTCAGAAAGTAGTAAACAAAATACCTTTTAAAATTTCCTAAAGCCCGAGGTGTCTTCAAATAGCTTGTTGTTTCAGCCCACATCCCAAAGATATACAGTATAATTCACTATCACACAAGACAGAGGAAAGCAACAAATCCTCACATTTGAGAAGCTGAAATTAGATAATTATTTGTATATAAAAAAAAAAGAAAGATGTATGGTCTGTCGATCAACTAATCATTGGCTTCAGAGTAGAGTTTAAAGAATAGTATGTTTCTTTGTGTAAGTTGTATTCACATATTCAGCCCCTGTACATTTAGTAGGGAGAGTGAAATTGTCTTCACTACACAAGTCCTCACTAGCCACATGAGAAATGTTGTAACCGGTATTTATTTAGTTTGGCTGACGTGCGCAAAATCAACTTAGGAGGAACAGCCAACTATGTAACAAACAAAATCTTGGCTAAATTGAAGACGGCGCTGTTCATTTTCATAATAATTTGGTAAGCGTATAGTCAGAAGCATGAACTCAAAGTCAAAATGTTGCTCTCATCCCCACTGAGGGATTTCCAGGCTTCCCCTCCTTCTGTCCAAAGAGAGAGGCAGTCTCCGCACCAGGCTCCCGCCTCTGCCAAGACCTCTGCATTACACTTTCTAAGACCTTAATTGTATGGAAAGATGACACAGAAAGTCCGTTTCCACTTGTTTTAGGGAAAAGACCAGCAAATGTTTGCCATTGTTTTTAACGAGCAGCAGCCGCATTCGATGGAAACATATTTTCCTTCCACGGTTTTCATGCCATCGAATCATGAGCTCTGTGTTATTACTCTGTTATGGTTGGTTAATGGTGGCATGAAGCCTCCGAATGAGATGGTCCCATATACACATGTCTGTGTGCATAAACAACAACAATATGATTGATATTGGGTTGTTTCATACAAACAATCACAGTTAAATAAACTACAGACATGTTTACATTTCTTCCTGGTGCTGCACACACACACACGCACACGCACACACATGCACACACACACGCACACACACACACACACACAATATCAGAAGTTATGATTATGGAAAAGGTAATTTGTCTATATCTCTAGTGATCCATCAAATGTGCTTTTACTGTAAATCATTTTTGCGTTATACTTTTGTTGAATTATGGTTGTTGATCTTTGCAATTAAATTATTATTAAATTACAATAAATGAGGCAGTTACACCTTTACAGTACTGTTCAGGCCTTTCCAGGATCATTTACAAAGGTAGCCAAAAACCAAAGGTCATTTCCAAGTTTAATTTCATGTATAATTTCATTTGGAGTCGTATTTCTCAACACCTGTCAAAGGTAAATCCAATATTCACTGGTGTTTTCCCCAGTCTGGCCGGCCAACTCCGGAGAAATATATCCAAATCTTTTTTGGATTGCTCGATGTTGGCTTCTTCAGCACTCACTTGTTTTCCTCATTTACGGCTCTCTGCCATTTTGCAACATACAGGAAGCATGCAGTCAGATTGTGGGCACAAAGCAGCTGCCCATGAGCCCAAGGAGACCTCAAACTGAGAAGATTTGATTCTCAGTGGGAGTGGCAGTGCTGACGAGCCTTTGTCTTTACGAAGAGCTACTTATACGACAGTCAGAGAGTCACAGGAGTAGAGAAGTACCACTCTCATATCTCTCCGATAAATTAAGGACAGCTAGCGGGAGTCTCCCCGAAGGTAACAAAGTCCAGCTGCACCTCTAAAGTTCACTAATTGTAGTTCACATGTAGTGTACACATAACCATTGTAGAATTATAACGTGTTGTTTTCACATGATTTAAACAAACAAGATATACCATTTAGAGCACTGCAGGTGCTGGTAGGAAGATCTTGTTCCATTTAGTCGGAGCAAGACGAGCTGTTTCCCCATTTTTAGTCGTTTCAGCGAGCCGATTGGTGGCTGCAGCCTGATATCTTATGTCGAGATTGATTGAAAAAAATATTTGTAACACTTTCAGATCACAGCATTGGTCTTATTGTGCACCTGTTTAACAATATATGCTGAAAATTAAGACAAATTAATCAATATCTTTGTATTTTCATATTTAAACCTTTCTTCCTGTAAAACCAATTACGTGCACTTAAGTAAGCTAGAACCAACCAACTTAAACCAATAATATCATGACAGCCATCCATCAATCAATATACAACTTTAGTGAAGGGAGGTTCTCAGTCCACTGTAGCTCCATATTACACTACATTTGAAGTCCATCCACTTTTAGGAAGTATTTGATTTAAACGCTCAAATTATGTAGAACTGTGAAGTATTATATAATTTTTCTAACTCAGGGCAATAAAGCTGAAAATCAAAATGTAAAATTTACCATTTTGATATAAAAATGATGCTCAATTCATCTTTACATTTACAAAAAGCAGAGGACATGTGTGCATGAGAACGGTAAAAAAATTAATTGAAAAGATGTGTTCACTGCATGTGAACTAACAGTGATATTAGTTTATTTGATCATTCAATTTAAAAAAAATGTATAGCCAAAAATCCCAAATCCCAAATTTGCCCCAAAGGGCTTTACAACCTGTACACATACGACATCGGCTCAGGAAAAACTCCCCTCCAAAAACACTTTTGGAGGGCTTGGATTATTATTAACCCTCCACGCCGTGCTCACAGTTTGAGGCAGCTGTGGATTTGGGCAGGGCCAACAAAAGACCAGCTTTTGTTGTGAACACACTGCGCACACTACTGACATTCCAGCAACTGCTTACACACACATGCACGCACAGACACAGAGACACACACGTGCTATCCCTTCCCACCCATGCTCTGTAAACATGGAGATCGTCACATGCTGATTAATTGCTGAAATGCACGGTTCGGCAGCACGGGGGCTTCATACTCTGTCACCATGCCGGCTGTAATCATTGTTACAGAAGAGCCTATTGTTCAACTCCTGTGTTTATAAAGAAGCCAAACACACAACTTGACAGGGCTTTGGATGCCTGGTTGATGATCTAGCTGGGGATTCACATTAATTAATATAAGAACAGTAATACTATTCTATAATAGGTCCATCAATCGTCTCTAACTGTTGATTGTTAGGTCCTGTAATAAAGAATAAAGAGAAAAGAACCTGTATGGACACGCCACAGTCTCTTCACTGAATGTGCCAAACAGTGTCCGTGAAAAACCTGTCTTTAATAATATTTAATGATGGCACACCCAACCGCACTCCGCTGTTTGGATTCAGACATGGCAGCAGCAGAAATACACAAAGCTGCACATCTTAACAGTCAGTTATGACTTGTGCTGCTTTGTTGAAAAGTTGCTCATTTTCTTTTCCAGTTAATTGCCTTTGTTAACATCTTCTTTTCCTTTTGTTCACTGCCAAATCTAATAAAAATAAAAGCTTGTCTGCTGTGATTTCAAAGAGACTATTTTATATTTAATATATATTCTATATCATTTTTATATTTCTAAAAGGGCAAATGTCACGGGAACTACACTACTTAATTTGGTCTATAAAGACAAATCAAAATATACAGTTTATACTTTTTTCAAAAATTATTGAATTATCAAGTATCGACTTTAGTTTAATGTCAGATGCCAAGTACATTTCAGATTGAATGTCTCGGCTGAGTGACCCTGCAGTGGGGTTGGATTCTGACCTTGTCTGTCCATCTGTCTGTCAGTCTGTCTTCTCACCTCCTGTGTCTCTTGCTTTGCACACACACACACACACACACACACACACACACACGCACACGCACACGCACAGAGACACACAGCATACTCACACCTCCACAACATCAAACAGATAGACACAAACACAATACCCCAGCTAACGCACACACGAAGACACACATCTCAAGCATGCTCTGGAGTGCGTCACAAGGGCCATCTGCTTGCTAACCAGAGCAGTTTTCTACTCGCTCACGTTTGTATTCCCTCTCAGGCCGTCTGTGATTCTACCGCAGTAGTTCATTTCATGTATAATGACTGTATGATAAAATAAGGATTCAATCTCAGCTTCCTACTGGTAAGAAAACTGTCAAAAGCCACATTTTCCAAAACACATTGAATGTTTTAATAAAAGAGTAAAAATAAAGTGGTTGACAGTAGAAATATTAAAATACTAGTCAGTGAGTGAAAATCATGAGCTGAAGGGAGAAAAGTTAATGCAACACCATTGTCAAACATCTAAAGGGCAACTTGTTCATGGCAGTTAGTCTTAATTGTTGAGCAGAACCACATTATTAACAGAGATAATTGCAGTGATTAGCCCTAAACAAGTTAAGTATGCATGATAGCTCTGTATTGTAGTTGTGTAAGCAGATTTGCATGTACTGATGTTACATAAATCTCTTGTTATGCATTAATGCCCATCCTGGTCTGTCTGTCTGTCAAACTGGGCTGAATATGGTCTACTTAAGGGAGTGTGACCTCCTAAAACTGGGAGCTGGGTGTAAGCTTCACGTCGCTACTTCAAAACATGGCCTACAGAGCTGGGCTGGCACAGAAAGCTATTTTTAGCCACTGGCTCAAAGGGGGAGCTTACATTCCCAGTTGAACCGTGTCATTTACAAACTTTTCTCACACTTTTTTTGGTGAGAGCACAGCCAGCTACTTTCAGAATGTCTGTCTCTCCATGTGTGATGGGGAGAGGCCGACTAAATCTGAGTTTCAGTTTTGTGTAAAAGAATTCTGAGTAAACAGATTGTATGAGTGCACATGTGAGCCTGTAATAGGGAATGACAGAAAAGTCAAGCAGTTTTTTGTTCTTCTGACATATGTTTAAATGTGTGTTAGCGTGTGTATGCATATGTATTAGGCACTGATAAACCTCCGTGGTTGTCGGCCTTTAACACTCTTATTGACAATGGCCCCGTGTTAATTAGGCTGACCCTTGCTATTACACAATATCACACCTCCCTGACAGCCTCGCCAGGCTATTTATTAACCCTGAACCTTTAGGACCCTCATTTGATTACGGCACTGGGGTTAACAAATCCAAGCAAGTCCCTGAAGGGCAGATAAGGAGGTAGATGATTGGTAATAGCTCGGACACACATATTTTAAGAAAAATAAGTAGAGTTCATGTGAGGGAGATAAAAGCTGCTGAATACATGTGCTGACTTCACGGCCAACAAGTTCTCATAAGCATGCTAATTAGAGTTGTTAATGCATGTACACACACGCTCACTTACACACAAGCGCACACAGGATGCAGCGGCACACAACTGTAGTTTCTGTGTTTCAGCGACAGTCTTTGCAAGTAGCACAATCTGATGCAATCATCTCCCTCTCCCCAGTTCCAAGAAGCCAAAGAAAATGCAAAGTCTAATTAACCTCCAAAAACCACTGCTAAGCTTCTGAGATACAGAAGCTTAGCAGTTTTACCATTATGCCTTTTAATATGATACTATAGTCATCGGTGTCTATGTTACCCAATACTAAGCCACAGGACCCCTTAGTAATGAACCGGGCTATCACCATAATCAGGCATCAAGGTTTCAGCCACTTATAAAACTACTGGTATTGTTTTACATCATCAGACACAAATGTGTCTTGCATGTGACATTTTGTAGGGTAAATTGAATCCCTTAGTGGTCCATTGTTTTAGACTGAACATTAGATTGTTCACAGATGGGTGTGATGTGTATATATTGTCCAAAAGGACAGGGCGAAGTAAAATGTGATAATGTGAGCAGCATCTGTAGTGACAGGAAAGTGGACAATGAGTGTCAGAGCAAAAACTAAATAAATGTGTAATTACTTAGACAAAGAAAACAAAGTGAAAGATTGGCGGAGTGAATGTGTGTGTCTACTGGGTGTCTTTTTCAAAGGGTCAACTTCTCGTTTTAATTGTTACAGGGTGTTTGTAAGCAAATTGGATCCAATATCTATTTGCTAATTATTTGTGATGGCCTTGACTTTTCTGACTGAGTTGAAAGTTAAATTAACTTGTCATAGACATCCTGTGTTCTTCTTTGTCTCTTTCCCGAAACTGACAAATGGCCGTAAAACGGCAGGTTGATGGCTTTGCTCTCAATGACTCTCAGTGCTTTTCAATTTGACACTGAATCCTCGAAGAAAAACACAAAATGATAATAGAGAATAATATCGGAAATAAATATCTTACCATCATCCAGCGTGATGTCCTGCAGGCCGATGGAGCGGAAGGTGGGCCCCCTCTCTTCAGGCTCCTGCTTGATGGTCAGCCCCTCTTCGTCCGAGGGGAACGGCCCCTGAGGGCTTAGAGGGTGACCCAGAGGCCCTGCTGCCACCGGGGACAGGCTGGCCATGACCGGGCTTGAAGCCTGGGGAGAGGGCTGTCCTGAATGCTGCTGTTGCATGGGCCCCAGAGGACTGCCACCAGAGGTGGGGGAGGATGAGGTGGGAGACTGGTAGGGCATCGAATGGAGCTGAGGGGAGGAAGGCCCAGAGTGGGGAGAGGGGATCATCCTTGGAGTGGGGGCGCTGGACGGTGTGGGACACGAGGCAGACCTTTGACTTACTGGGTGGTAGCCCATAGCTCTATGCAGTTGGGAGGAGTGCTGTCCTACAAGGGGGTGGCCACCAGGAGAGGGCACTCGGGTGGGATTTGGGGAGCAGTGATAGCCTCCGAATGTGTGCAGGTGTGGGGATGAGGGGGCCAGCAGGGGTTGCTGGCTCTGGGGAGACCCAGCAATGGGGTGGGTGGTTGAAGAGGAGGGAGCTGATGGTGAGGAGCAAGGGGAGGAAGGGTACACCATTCCCATGCTTATTGGGTGTGACGCTGCACTGGGGCTGTGCTGAAAGGGCATCCTTTCGTAGCCCTGAGGAGGAAGGCTCGACTGGCCATTGAAGGGCAGGCTATGACTATGACTGTGGCTGTGGCTGTGCTGCATAGACTGGTAGGAGGGCCGGGGAGGAGCAGGAAGAGGATCGGGGGCAGAGCTCGGGTGGAACGTCATGTGGCAGTCTGCAGGAGGGTGGTGCAAGCTGCGACCCTGGAGGTGAGGCAGGTGCTGGAAAGATGGGGAGCCCAGGGAGGAGCAGGGGGACTGCAGGGGTAGCAGGCCAGGTCCGGAGCCGGTGGCCAGGCCATGAGGGGAGCTGGACAGAAGGTTGTCTGATGGGTGGCACTGCTCAGGAGAAGGCAGCTGGGTGCGCACCAGACTGGCAGCATGTGCCAGGGGCATGGACATAGGGGGTACTGCAGAAAGGTCCAGCTCTTCTCTGTGCTCCTGTTTCACCATGACTAAAAGGAGAGAGGTTTACACATAGAGAGGGAGGAAGAAAGACAAAAGACAGAAGAGAGAAGAAAAAACAAACATTGTCAGTTATGTTTATCAATAAAATACTGAAGAGAAGAAAAAAAAAAAAACTTATAGTGTCGTTATTATATTTGGTCTGGTTGAAGTCCAGTTAAAACTAGTAGCAGTAGTTGTTTCAAGTTTTTCCTCATTCTCAACCCCCAGTAATTCCCTGAATCTGTAGCTTTGAAGTTTGAATGTGTTTCAGTAAAACCGGAAAAACTAGGTCATAAGAATCTCAAAGCAGGGAAGATAGTGTCTGAAATGTATGAAATGGGTCTCCTTCCAGATGAAAAAAACAACGACAAAAATGAGTGACATTGTGACGGTAAATGGGGCCATTCCCTGTTGCTGTGAAAGCTCACAGCACTGCTCTGCCAATCGGTAACCTATTTCCCAATCTGGTGCCTTGTGACAGTGAGTTTTATTTTTATCCAGCTCTGAATTAGAGGGAGAGCATATGTTGTCAGTCCGGGTGCCATCATGTGAAATGTTATGTGGGAAGAGAAGCTGAATCGCCCGCAGCCCAGATCAGACGGACAGCAAACAAGTTCACTGCTCATGCCCTCTACTCCCCCCATCATGCCTCTGGGATTGAGAGGGAAGAGGGCACGAAAAGGCCAAACAGTGTTTAAGTCAAGTCAGTTCTGGCTAAAAATGGAGCTAGAGGGATATCAAGGGTAAGAGAAGGGTATCATAATGAATATTAAAACATAGAACATAATTGAAGTCTGGATGTTTTCATTTTTCAACATTAATTTAGCCACAAAATTGAGCATACTAACAATGTGTGAGTTTCAACAAATAACTCCTTATGTTTGAAAAAGACAATTTTCTCAGAATGCATTCTTAAATGGGGCCAGTGCCTCTACAGCCCAGCCCAACCTTTTTTTTCGTTTGCCACAATAAAGCAGGCGGTGTCCGTGGCGACACCAGTGGTGTCAGCTTGACTGACAGAGCAGGGTTACTCTACTCTGCTCTGATTGGCTGGCCTAATCTGTCAACGCTGAAAACAGGAACTGTCAGTGCCGAGTGGGCGTGCTTGCAAACAGAAAGACTGGGTGGGTGGAGGGGCAAGGCTGCTTATGTGCATACACACACATAAACATACACACAGTTGTGGTGAGACTCAGAGGTTTGGATATGTTGCACAAAATGTTCACATTTCATTATATTCCGCCAACGTTGTTTTCAGTTTGACTGGCTTCATAAGGAAAATAACAAAACAATATCAAATAGCGGGAATGTGACTTTAATGAAAAACACTTCCAAAATGTCATGGCCGCCGAGTTTCCTTACTGCTAAAATATATATATCAAACCACAACTCAAAGTGTTGAGTAAAGTAAAGGTTTCTTGGATAGCAATAGATTTGCATCATAACACCCCATGCAAGTACAGTACATGTGAGAAAGAAAAGGTTGGCTTGGAAGTTTGAGTAGGTTTCACAAAATAAACAGTTTGCAGGTGTTAATGTTATTGTTAGTGGAAGAGCCCCCTCTAAACCACAGCAATGCATTCTTTGGAGAGAGAATGAGAGAAACACGGTTAGTGAAACCCCTGTGGAGAAGTGTGCAACATGAAGAACACGCTACAACTGCCTCCGCTGTCAGTCAAACGCTTGTCATTACCGCGGGAGATGAACTACAGCAGGAAGCAGTACACCCAAAGGAATGCATAGTAAAGCTTGAGAGGATCTATTTGTGTAAATGTCTGTAAAATTAGTTGCAGGAAAATAACTTAGGATCTCAAATACATAATACAATAATACTAGCAGGACCTAAAAACAGCATAATATTGGCAACATTGTGCTCCTTGTCTTAACTGTTTTGTACCCTTGGCTTTTTTTTTATTTTATTTTTATTTTTAAATGGAGCAGTTGTAAGTCTGACACCCTCCACCAATCAGCCCGCCACAAAAAGCCTGTTATTGATGGTCAACGCTAATTTCTAAAAGTCACAACAACCTCTCATCTCACCTGAAAGGTAAGTGAAGCGTTGGGATTGGCTCCTTTTCCGCTTGCCATTGCAGACATAAAACTGCACCTGCACAGCTGAGCCCACAGACTTGCTGTGGTAGGGAGGGACCTCCACCACGATGCACGACTACGAAAATACATTACACATTATTATTACACACTTATTGCCAACAAAATACAATATCATTTGCATACAATACAATGCAAATACAAGCACAAACAAATGTAAAACAGACATGTATTAAGGTGCAAACAACTGTATTTCAGACAGAATTATGAATCATTAGAATAACTGACAACTTACTCCTTGAGTTTTCTCGTGTAATATCTTTGCCTCAACTTCCCATTGTGGTCGTCCATCTAGGGGGAATGGTAAAGAATAAAAAACTAATTGCATAAGCCAATGATAATCCTACTGTCATAAGCAGGCAGAAACAAGCTGTACTTTGCACAACACATTACAAGTTGAAGCGTTTACTGTACATACTTAAGGAAATACTTTCATCCTTCCTGTCACTTTCAACTCTGTTTCTTTTCATTTAAAATTAAACCTCAAAATCGCCACATTTGACAGACGAGGAGATCAGAAAAGACTTCACAGTTCTTGATTGCAGGTCTGGCTTTTCAATGAAGAATGAATACAGGAGTATACAGGAGAAGCAGAATACAGGAGTATTGTATCACACAAACACAAAACTTGCTGTTATCATTCATACAAGCAACTTCAAGATACACCGTTAAAATAGGCATAAAAACAACAAATGGAGTGAAAATTGAAATGAATTACTAACGCAGAGGCAGTTTTTAACCCAGGCCACACATGATCACTGATGACTACAGTTTTATAATTTAGACCCCTTTTGAATTATAGTTTGATATTTTTTAAAGTAACTTTCCTCATCCGGAGTGGCTCTCTTTCTCTATTTTCCTAAAGACGACGTCAGAACACAGTGATCTCTCAAACAGACAGGGCTTAAGAACCCCATAATGCTCCAGTGAAGCACACAATTCAAAGTTGTTCTGGGGAACCAAGAGACATCCAAATAATGTTGTTTTTAATTAACTAGAAGCCGAATGGAGAAAATCCTTGCAGCTATTAAATAGTAATCAAATGTCCAAATATCTAGCTTTTTGTCTTGCCTGGTTAAAAATAAGGAGAGGGCAGTGGAATAATTGTATTTATTTTAAAATTATTTTAGACACTTCCAGTTTTCCTACGAGGGATCTAATTATCTGGCCAGACATGTTAGGGGCAGCTCCTTGGAGCGAAGCAGTTGGGGTGAAAACACCGACAGGATTGCCGTGTGGTTGGAAGAAATCAGTCGTCTCACCATCGAAAGGAATAAAAACTAACTTAGGATTGTATAGCTTCTCAGTGGAGTCTAACTCATTTGCAGTTGCCTGTATCATGGTGTGCACATGGTGCAAGTATGCTCTGCACCTGCATGGCCTCTTCTTCAAAACCCAAAGGATTCCCCCAAATACCACTGTCAGGCATCTTCAACACGCCTGCAGAGGACTGGCCTATATGAGTAGATTCTAACAAGCACTCAACTGTAAGCCTTGTAACATTTAGGCTATTAAGCATTCTACCAAGATCCACGCTCGACTGTAGCTCTAATCTCACCCTAACATTATCCTTAGTCATAGTAATCCCTTGGTCACATTAGCCAGTCATAACCATAAAGAGACACTCTTTATTGTGAAGATGACAGAGACATTTATTTTTTCCAATGAGCAAATGACCTTGAATGTCTTTGCAGCTGACAGCAGTGTATTATTGCAGTGCAGCGTGTTGACATTCAACAGGCAGGAGAAAGGGTCCCACATGCTCTGTCAGACAACAAGCACCGACAGGAACCTCATACCGCGCAAAGACAATGACTCGGATCACCGAGACACCCTGCGCACCCCAGTCAGATGGTAAAAGAACAGTGATTACTGTTTATCTTGTGACATCTTTGTAAAAGCCCACGGCAGTACAGAGAACACATGCTGTATTCATCACTATTCAGGGAAGTCTGTGTTCCTGCCTTCACGTCCACTCTTTATATAAATAATCATCCTTGTAAAAATACTTATACCAATTATGGACCTATTTTAATGTGATGCAGTCTAGTAACTCTGAAACACCAACCTTGGTTTCAAGTAAAGACTATGCTGTACAGAAAGTTAAAACAGTATTTATTTTGTAAAACACCTTTCAGTTAGTAAGCTTTCAGCATATTATACACTTGTCATGAGTAAAATCCTGAAGACCAAAGTAAAGGTCACATTAACGGAACAAAAAACAGAAATCCCACCAATGCTATGCACACCAAGAGATAGCAAACCTAAACTACTACTGCATTACAGTTTGAGTCATTTATTGTACCATCCAATAATCTCTAAGTACTAGCAACAATAGGCCAGTCTCCAGTTCCTTGTGAATCTACTGTTGTCTTTCAATTATGAGATGGTGGAAAAATATCTGTCATTGCCTCTCTTTCTTTCTTTCTTTCTTTCTTTCTTTCCAGTCCTATACTTACTCCAATCAGGGCTTTATTGCACTAAAGCAGGCGGATTAGTTATGATGAGGGGGATCATTTACACAAACCCAATCAACATCCTCTTCCTCTCTCCTTTAATATTCTTTCTGTCTCCTCCCACAGTCGGCTGCCCTCGTGCAGCATGAGGCCCAGCTTTCCTCCCTACCCAAGATGCACCTCTCAAAGCTTTCCACTTGCTGCTGTGCTGTAAAGACTTGACCATCAGTGAGTTGTTTCACCCGTGCTGCTATGCCATGCTTCACATGAAAGAGCTGAAGACATTCCTCCGCGCTGCTTTTTTCCCCTTACAAAATCCCAGAGAATGACTCGCACTGGCAAAAACAACACCACTCAACTTTCTGCCATGTGTGAACTTGATTCTGTTGCTCTACATCCCAAAGGTAGCTCAGGCAGGCAGAGACTGGCTCGACGAATGTTATCCATTTAAAATTTCCATCTCTGGGAATCTCTGTGTTTTGATTACGGAGTAATGTACAAAAGAGAAAAAAGCTAAAGCAGAGAAAGACAAGTGACTTCAACGAAACAGGATGACTAGCACAGGGAGTTTAACTAAGTAATCTCTTCAGCCTTTGCATTTGTTAAACGGATACAAGCATCTTTTAAAGTCACAAATACTCAATTTAGTAGAAAGCAGGCATCTGTTTTGTGTATTTCCTTTCATATTAGCTTGTTATGTGTGTCTGTGATTGTGTTTGTTGAATAGCAATGACATGAACAATATTTTGCCTTCCTGCACTTGTATGTATATTGTATATTTACACGCATGTTTCTATAAATTAAACTAGTTCAAACATCATTTTTGAGTAAGTAAAATAAGTGTGGATGATAATAAAAAATGTGTACCCTTTTATTTTTTCTCACTATACAGTAGGTGCCTATTACTGCCTCGTGCCTGCTTGATAGACAGTTTAACTAGCAGACATAAATCTGTTCTGCATTCGACAAAATGCCCTGTGGGAAAAGGAGACTTGTTGAAGCTAAGATAATGATACATGTCTTTTTTATATATTCCTAAAGACATGCATCAGTCATGACTACTATACAATCTTCATAACCCTCTGCAGATCTCTGCAACATTTGCAAGATCTGCAAATTTCTGATTCCACCCTCACATGTATGTAAATCCAAAACAACCCAAAGTTTGTTTGTTTGATTGCCACTAAAGAACACGATTGTCCAATGAACCACATGAATGCCACGTGTCATGTTTTAACTCATGGTGGCCTATCTGAAAGAATCTGCCAGACAAACTTGAAACGTGATTTTTTTACAATTGGCACAAGCTGTTTCTGCAGAGGAGGTTCAAGGGTAAGCTGCTGTGCAGACACAACACTTACCAGGGCCTTTCTCCAGGAAGATGACCTTGGACTCTGGAAAGAAGTTGGAGCCGGTGATGACCATCTCTTCTCCCCCGCTGACCAGACAGCTGGTCAGGCTGGTTTTGTCAACCTGGGGCAGCTCTTGAGCCGAGCGCTGGGCTGGGAGAGACGCAGCAGGGGTTGAAGAGAAAAGGAGGACGATCATTTGCTGAGCTTGTATATTCACACTGCAGTCTATTTGCTAAGGCTGGACTATGGGTGTACTATAATATAAGTAGTCACATAAACAAGTGCACTTTATGATACAAAATTGGCCAAAATAATATGGCCTCAAAAATGACCACAGAGTACACACTCTCTCCCTCTGACAGCCTCAACAAAAAAGGTAGTATTCTTGTAGAACATTATTAACATTTATCAGACGTTCTTATCTAAAGTGACTTTCAATGAGAGCAAACAGTAGATTAAAACAACATATAAAATAGCCTGACTGAAGTTTGCAAATAAAGAAGTGTGTGGAAAGGTTTGCGTGTGTGTGTGTGTGTGTGTTCCGAGTGAGTGGTTTTCTGAATGAATATGTTTTGGTGTGATTGCTTGTGTGCGAGGCTGGCTAGGAAGTTGACACTCACAGCACTCCACAGGAATCGAGGCTGCCTGCAGCGACAGCACCTTCCCGTTGGGCTGAGGGATGTGCACTCTGAACACCACGCGGACCCGTGTGTTCTTTCTTCCGATATCCGTCTCCCCCTTCCGCAGCTCTATGTCTGAGTTCCGCAGCTTAAGGATGCCAGCACAGTCGATACTGCAATGTAGAGGGAAAATAGTTGGCCCCATACAGTACCAGTGGGAAGGCAATCACTAAGACATGCATAAGTAGTGAAGGCCTGGGAGTGATAAAATCTACCACAAGCCCAGCAGGGGACTGGCAATGAGAAGCAAATTAAGTGTTGAATTCACAAAATATAAATGCTTGTGATTATAATGTATTACAACTATAAATGAGAAAATCCCTACCGGATCCTTTCCTATTAATTCAAATGTAAATGAAACCAGATCTTATTTAAATATGATATATAAATATTTGAATAAAGGTTCCTTCATTGCTCCATGAGTACCATTTTCCTCTGTGTTTGTTTAAATTTGAAAAATCTATTAAATCTCATTTGGAAGATGTAACAGCCCTATATGACCATAAACATGGTTATTTTTTCATTGGACAGGGCTTCCTTCATGGTGGTAAGCAAATAACGGAGTAATGTAACCGTGAAGTGCTTCCGACACCTACCCGGCTGACATGTTGTTTTCAGGCAGGAGAGGAATTTCGAGAACTTTGGTGCTGGAGACTATAATTTCTTGGCTGGCTGTGGCGACGGTTTTCCCGGTGATCCGGTGCACCTGGTAGAAGGCGTGCGGCCTCAAGTAACGGTCGTCTGCTGTTCCGATGAACATCTGCAGGTTGATGGGCTTCTCACTGTAGCCAATGAGCTGAGAAACGACAGAGAGAGAAAAAAAAACAGATGTGAGTTCTTGGGGTCCAGATGAGAGGTGTGAACAAAGGAATACTTTCTTCATTTCCACTGCCTTCAGAAGGCCACCTTTTTTGGAGGGAATCTAAATGTCAGGTTGAGGGTGTTGCGATATTTCTGGCAGGACCACTGGAGATTCATCTGGCGCTTTGGCCTCCAACCAGTTTGCCACTGATGTTTTCAACTAATAGACTTATAATTTTTTCCCCTTGCACGGCTGTCCCTTAACAGGATTCTGTGCAGGACACTGTTACCCCTGCAAACCTCACCAGAGCCCTAACCCCGTTTTGGTCAATTGTTCCGAGGCCAAATAAAAGTTGTCCATGTTGTTCTACAGTGGCTACCACAAAAAAAAGAAAACATATTAGAGACCTAAGTTGACTTTAAGAGATTGTGTACTTCATTCATATCATGTGTAATTCATCATATCAATTAACAAAAAATAGATGTTGAATTATACAAAAGCATAATTCACATGATATTCAAATAAGGTCTCATGCAAATAAAACTTTTCAAAAGTTCCACTGTGGCTAAAATAAAAAATGTAATTAAAAAAAGACAGTAAAACAGTTTTCAAATCCAGTGGTTCATGCTAGACTAGAAACTGCACTCTCCATTAGTCCCTGAGTGCTGGCACCCCGGTATCCACTCAGACAGGTGAGATGTTGGATGGAGGAAAAGTGTTGCGTGTCAGGAAGAGAGAGACAAGCGGAAGATGGAAAGGGGAGCAGAACTTTTCCTCCTCAGAGGCTCAGAAAACACAGGCCACACAATCCCACCACTGTTATAATGTTGTACTTGGCAGACTGCCCCCACCCCCTCTTCACCCCTCTTTTTCCTCCCCCCACACATATTGCCCTCGCAACCCACACCTTCAGCTCAAATGGAGGGCAGCCCATCGAGTTTAACAGAAAAGAACAAGGCCATTCATTGCTGTTTCAACCCAGAAACTGCCAAGCCTCAACCCTACCACAGCTGGCTCCTGACCCTTTCCTCCCAGCAGGTTTGCGTCACACGCCACTGTGTCAATGTTTGGTACAAAACTGTGGTGGGTGAGAAAGTGGGTGTAGCTTGGGATTTGTCATGTGCTGGTCCAAAACCAGCTAAAATAAAAAGGGTTAATTTGGTCACAATCAGGCCTTGGAAACATATGTACCTGAGAAAAACAGTGAGCCGAATAAATGTGTGCTTGGTTTCAAAATATTGACTTTCTCTGAAGCCATTTAGTAACCTCTCCTGGTTGGCAGCAGGATTATTAAATGCAACTTATTTCCAGCATTGGTAAAAGGTGTACTTAAATCAATGGTGGAATTGGTGTTCAAGGGAACATCTGTCATTGGATTTACTGGTAGCCTGTAGGCCCATGACTGTATCTCCCCGTCTTTCTCCCTTACATGCACCTTCTCGCCAGGACAAATTCCTTGTATGTGTAAACATATATGGCAATAAATGGTTCTGATTCTGATTCCTTGACGGCCCCCCGCGGTGTAAGAAGTTAAGGTATGAGGCACCTACGTTGAACTGAGCTGTGGAAAAAGTGAAATATGCTGTGTTTAAAGCGAGTTATATGAGGAGGACAAGCCTCCAGAGGCAGATACTTAAATCTGAATAATGCTTCACTGTTCAGCTGAATAAAACCCTTATATCTCAAGATGCCTGAGCCACTGAGCTCATTAAAGAGCCATTGGTTCCCAAGAGAAGGTTGAATTGAAAAGAATACAAGGGAAATATATTACTGGCCAGTAAACAAACTCACACTTTGTTGTTACTACTTAACACCAAGTTAGTTAAGAGCACAGTGGTTATCTTAACATAACTCATTTAATATGTATCCTATGACTTTGCCAGTTTGAAGCCAAATGATGATCCACTATTAACAAACAGTGAGGACATATTCCTCTCCAGTGAGATTATCCCAGTGTCTCAGGTCTACACAAGTCTGGACTGATAAGTGCAGGTCCAGAGTTTCAAAAGGGTTGAGTTCCAACTTCTGCTTCACCAAATATATTTTGAAAGCATTGTTATATTTCCATAAGGAAGTGGCAGTTATAATAATGTGTAATTAAATAGGGAAGGGTTTGTTATGTCTATAAATCAAATACTTTGAGAACTGTTGCTGCTTTTTGGGGGGGCTTGACAATTTAATTTCCAACCCCCAGGCTTTGTTTTGATGCAAAAACTTCCCTCCCCCTGTGGTACGTTGATCCTCTTCCAAAACATTATGCATGTATTTTACCTGCTCAGTGATGAAGACGTGTCTGAAATAGAATGAAGGACAAAACAGATCAGTAATCCTCTATATTTTTGGGTGTGTGTTTGTACACTGCTGTTAGTTATTGTAGTGCAGAAGGTGCTGTGAGGAGGCAGAATGAAATCTCCCACACTAATCCCCGAGATGGAGACCAAAGACGGAAGCTTCGTCTTCACACAAAAGTACATACAAACGTACGTAGAGAGCGGAGCATGTTTCTGAAACATAACTGCTGTATGTGGCACATGAAATGTATTCGGAAGGAAATTGCAGCAAGAAACAGCATGAGTCCCCAATAACAACCAGTAACGGGTTCATCTTTGAAACCCACATTAGATCTTAAGAGCCACATGAAAGTACAAATCTAGCCAGTAACAAGCTAACAGATAATTATGCACCCCAGTTGGATGGATCCACAGATTCAAAGAAACGTGGGGTCACAGGAATCAACAGTCATGTGGGTTGTGTTGCTTGTTTGATGATCATGTCTGCACACTATGGAAGTTGTGTGCGCATGTGGCTGTGGGCATGCCTGAAGTGCACACTGTGGGTGCTTGTGTGTGTGTGTGTGTGTGTGTGTGTGTGTGTGTGTGCGTGTGTGCGTGTGTGCGTGTGTGTCAATAAATCAGGGCATGTTTATTCACAGCACCATGTGTGTTCCAGACAGCATAAAATTAGTTAACAGTTTTTGGAAAAAAACGGAAAACCTGAGAACACAACAAACGGAAGCAAGGCGAGTGTTACCGGCAAAATTCCACGAAAGAAACTCCACAATGCCCGAGGAGGAATTGTAATAAACTGTAAACTGATATTCATGGATCACTTATACAGCCCCACTTACACAAGCCCTGTAAAGAAAGAAATTGATGAATTAAATGCATTATAATAAAAAGAAGACCCCTGATTTCTAAAGCATTTAAAAGCAAATTGTACGTCTTTGTAAAACCCTTGGAAATATTAATAGCTTCAGATAACTATTTCTGACATCTGAAAAGCTCCAAACGCGGCGAGCACCATTATATTCAGAGGTGCACAACTCAGCGGAGCCTTGGCGCAAGCTGTGATGAAGTCACTTTCTAGTGCGCAGACACCGACTTCGCTCCGGCGAGTATAAACCAAGCTCTTCCCTTTTCATCTCTGACTCTCTGTGTCCTCTTGTATTCTCTGTTTCTCGTCTCTGCTCATAAGGGATTTGGTGTGGAGCCAGAGTGTTGACAAACATACACTTAGCAGGCCAGCAGTTCTTTCCAAATCAAATAATCAACAAGGAAAACCTGATTAGAGGGCCAGAAAGAAAGCGCTCACTTTAGCAGTCCCAGTGAATCAACAGTCCCGTTTCCAAACAGAAACATACCACACAGCCGGTCTAATTCAGTCACAACTGTTACTAAAAACACAAATGTTTTCCGCTTGGTGTTCCCTCGATTCAGTTCAATTTGATTTGTTCATTGTTCAACATTCAGTCAACAATAACTAAACACATGTACGCCTTACAACACGTGGCTGGTTCAAAGAATAACATTTACTTCAGCAACAAGGGCTCAACAACATGCTACTGGTACAAAAGGGTGGAAGTTGAACTGGAAAAGAAATGTCAGAGCAGGTGGGAAGCTGCTAGTACCAGTTTTTCCAAGAGCATAGTGCATTTATTGATCTCAATTTATCCCAAATTTTCAAATCAATGTCATAGCTTTCTAACCCGAACACTACACTTTACAATCCTAATTAAAACAGTGGAACAAATGTAAATGATGCCACAAGCTCCTCAAATTTGCACTGTCAGTTCAGAAATTGGGTAAAGCACCACCTGCAAACGGCAGGACTTGTAAACAAACACACATGGATAGTACCATGGTTCTAGGGGAGGAGGCATCTCGGCAGTGAAATGCACACGACACACACCCTTGACTCGTTTCACATTCCTGAGTCACCCCCTCGGCCAACCCCTAAATCTATGCTTGAGTGTGAAATACCACAGGAGGGTGGTCTCTGCACTTTTAACTCCTCACCTTTCTGCCTGTCCAGAGTCAGCCCAGCTGGTCAGTCAGCAAGTAACTGGGGCCTGATAGAGATCAGTTCTTATATTAAACCACACTGACATTAAAGCCGGTCACATGTCCCAGGGCTCGTTGAAGCCTGTAACTGACTTCTGACTGTGGATCCGATTTAGGATGAACTCCCTCCCCTAAAATAAAACCACTGGATACGGTTACATACTCAGCTCCCACTAAATAAAGTCCCCACCTATTTCTGGCCTTCATCTGTTCCACTGATCCAGTAATAAGGCTAGCAAGCCGAGGGGGGAAATATCTCCCATCACTGCACACACACATAAACAGGCAACTATGCACACACACACACACCAGTGTTTTAACGTAATTTTTACAAATAGAGTACAACAATGATCACCTGCTCCCTGCAGCAAAATACTGCCTCTCCTCACTGTGTTTCAGCAACCTGCTAGCATTGCTCCTCCCAATCATTTCATGTGTTTCTCTTTTTCTCGTTTTATCCTCTCCTCGCTGCTTTTGATTTTTCATCTTTCTTTCTTCGTTTCTCATTACTCCGTCACCTACCCTTCCTATCCTGGCCTTCCTTTCATCTTTCATCTCTTCCAACTGCTTTTCCCTTTGTCACTCTCTCCTCTCCGTCCCTGTCTCTCACCTACCTCAGCTCTAGCCCATTGCCGTAACTCGACACTTTCTCACAGCGAGCGCCTGACTCTGCCAAGTTGTTTCCCTGTGTTGCTCCACTGTTGCCATGGTGAGACCCTCTGTGCGTATGCAGGAGTGTGTGTGTGTGTGTGTGTGTGTGTGTGTGTAATGAGCGAGCAGCTACGTACAATCACATTGATGTAAACTACAGCCCTGAAGCTTGTGTTGGATGGTGACTGTGAGAGAATGTGTAGTTTTAAGCACACTTTAGGGTTACTTTGTGTGGGTGTGTGTGTGTGAGTGTGAGTGAGAGAGAGAGAGAGAGAGAGAGAGAGAGAGAGAGAGAGAGAGAGGGCGCAATGGTGTTCAAGGTCACGAGTGGGCCTATTTTAGCTGGCAGTGGTTTCCCTACAGTAGCACTGTGGCACCTCGACTTGGGATCTATGGACACACACACACGCACACACATACACACACACACACACACACAGGCTTGCTGTTTGCCCAGCACACTGGGGAGGGCAGGGAGAGCCAGGGGGCCGGTTGACTGTTTGTTTAAACAAGGTCAATACATGCGCGCGCACACAGGAGCGTTTACTGTATACTGCATGAGGGCTGTATATGGCCTTGCTACACTGGTCCAAACTCAATTCCTCTTATTCCAATTTCTTTCCTCCCCCACTCTCTCTCTCTCTCTCTCTCTCTCTCTCTCTCTCTCTCTCTCTCTTTCTCTCGCTCTCACACACACACTCTCACACACACCTCTGTCTCTCTCCTCCCCTCTCACTGCGCCTTGCTGTGCGCTAAGCCTGATTACAACAAATGAGAGCCAAGCTTCCAACATGTTTATATGAAATACAGCTCCAGGGCAAAGCAGCACTAGCTCCAGCCAGTTCACACAGTGCAAACCACATGCATCTGCATTGTTGTCTGTGTGTCTCCCCATTACGGCTGCCAGTCTACTGAGAGAGTCAGCATGAGTGAGATAGAGACCTGTCAAGGCAAACGCAAGAGACAAGACAAGAGGGCGAGAAGGAAGAAGAAAAAAAGCAGACAGGAAAGGGAAAGGGTTAAAGACACTGAAAACGTGAGGGTTAATGACAAAGACAGACAACAAAGGGGTCATGGACATGCATTTAAGCGCTGGTATTGAAATCCTTTAAAGCATGCAAGCCATTGGAAATCTTGGACAGCCTCGGTCATATTCTCTTTCAAATCCTTATTACCAACCATGGCTTCAATCAGTTGTGTTTACTGTCGCAACAGGTTGGTGCGTCTTCATCTGTTTGTGCGCTGTGTACTGCATGTGTTTCATCACCGTATATGACAGCCTTTTTCTGTTGAGTCTGCCTGCCTCAATGTGTAGCAGCAGGTAATACCAGAGGGGCTCCTTATATTTGTGTGGGTGCAGCAGCACTCAATTAAGCTGTTTAAATACGCACAAGGATACCTCAGCAAGCCAGAGAGGCTTTGGACTTACATGTCTCCTAGCAACAGGTGTACCGATTATGGTCTGCAGCTAGCCCCAGAGGAATGGCTAAAACAACTAGTCAGCCAAGCACAGACATGGCCGGCCAATGTACAAAGTTGAGAAAGAATTAGGAATCTTTTATGAATAACTTCAAAAATATTCCTAGCATTTGCACATATCCTTATCAAAACCATAATGCATGTTTTAAAGTCTCTAGAATGTATTTTGTATAAACTATATGCATGTATATTGTTTCGTGGAACTTTTTTTTTTCGTAAACATCTTTCAACCATCAAAGTTTTTCCTATTTTGTTATGCTTTACAAAATAAGGAGAGGCAATTGTTCTAACGGATAAAAGCTTCTACTCTGTGGCTAGTTACAATATGATCAGCCCCGAGTGTCAGTCTTTGCATAGGAATACACAGCATTCCTCACAGAACCCCGAGCTACAAATCACGTCCGTCATAACAATTCAATGTAAACACTGTCACGCTTTGTGGCCTTTGTTTGTCTGGCTACCGTACAGACAGACAGAAAAAGAGACGGCTCCTAAGACAATTGCTAGTGGGGACTATCCTCTATTGCTTTCAATGTCACAAAAAGATTCAAGTGGTCCGGTAAACACACTCACACAAAGTACCAGCTCACGTCATCAGCTTGTTGGAGGATAACAATAATCATTTTAAACTAAATCTATATAATTCTGACTTGAGCTCTACAATAGGATCTCCTCAGTGGCTCATTTGGAGCTTATTTTCTGTGGCTACACTTCTTAACAGCTCCTACATCCTGTGTCTGGGGCCCAAAACCGCACGTTAGAAATCACTGACCCTAAAACTGCTCCTCGACTGAGCCATTAAATTCTACACAGACACGCTGAGAAATTCACAAGACCGTTCTCCCTGAGAAATCTGGACGAGAGCCAGTGAGTGAGAGGTATATGAGTAACTAACTGCCTTGATACTGAAGCTAGTAGATGCCCAAACAGACACTGGAAATGGGAATATGTCCTTCTCCCAGAAAGAGAGTAAAATTGTCTACCTTTCTAGAATTCTGTCAGAAAGCACAGAATCCCTCATGACATTAAAAAAAACATATCAATTGAACATTTCCTAATGCACCGTTGTATTTCTAGTATTGGTTTCTTTTCATATAGGGAAACTGTTCATTGTGTGTATAGTATGTATGTATGTATGTGTGTGTGTGTGTGTGTGTGTGTGTGTGTGTGTACGTGCGTGTATGAGAGACTTGTAGAGTGAAAACAATCTTGTGAGTGTCTAATTGTCACTATTGAAGACAAGTTGAGGAAAATCCTTTTTTGTTTTGATGCTTATAGCCCTGCTACTTAGTTTTTCTTCTATAAAGCCAAACAATAAAACATTCTGAAAGTAACTTTGTATAGCAATCAGATTTCAAAACGTGGCCACGTGAGCACAAAGTCAAGTAGCCAGTAGCCTCACAGGTCTCTTATCTGATCAGTGAAACACCTGTTGGGACTCCCACCTAAAGGGGATTGAGCGACATAAGTCAATAGTTGGCCGAACACAGGATAACCAGCCATTGGTGCCTACATGGCAGGAAAGAGACATCCTTGAGTTTGTAAACAAAGCCTGGGCTTGTTTGCAAGTTTGCTAATGCCTTGTCATGTACAGATTATGTTACTGTGAGACAGTACTTGAAGCCAGTACTCCACCAGCAATAGGAGATTGGTGTGAACTTAAAAGTAGAGTATACAGACCTCTCAAAAGAGAACTATTTAGATCACTGAAATCCAGGAACATTCTGCATGCAAGGGGCCCAAGAAGCTGCTTTCTTTGACAAACATGCAATTGATGCAAAGCAACAGTCACGGCACACAGTTCATTTTGACAGCGATGTGTCTGTCCATTAAAGTAAACTTTCCAAAGCAAAGTTAACTTGCAGCTACCAGAGCACTTTCAGAGAGGAGAAAACCTGGATACACGTCATAGAAGTGACCTCAATCTTTCTAACCACCTGTGACATGTAACGATGCACAGACAGTATGCAAACTGCTACTGAGGGCTCCACCTGCACTAAATGTGTACTAGTAGGCTATTGTACCAAAACACAAATGTCTGTGCCAAGAAATCCTAGTTTGCATACTTCAAAAAGACCAGATGATGAAGTCAAATGTATCCAGAGACAAACAACAGACACAGCCCTGATTCTGGCTGACAACAAATTGTGTTACAAACACAAGGCCAGAAGAATTTAGGATTAACACTACATGGAGATCGTAATAAATCTATATTTAGGATATATATAATAACTAACTAAGCAACTCAAACATTTTCAGTTCTTAACATATGCAAACTAGTTGTCTGTGCTGTTTTTCTGTTGGCACAGAAGCTCAGTGGTGCAAGGATCTGGGCATGGCCACAAAAGGAAGTCATTGCCACGTCCAGATGGCAGCTATGATGTCATTTGGTGACATCACACTACCAGAGTCAAGACCCAAGGAGAATGATAAGTCATAGAGGTACAATCTGTAGCAATGGCAGTTGCTGGAGTATCGGCAGGTTTTCTATACCTCTAACTATACATGCCAGTGGTTAACAGGATAACAAAGAAACGTTTTTTCTTACGTTTAGTTGCCCGTCAAAATTGTTAACGAGCGGAATGTTGTAACGGGAATATAGTAAAATATGTACAAACTATGTATTAAAATTCCGCAGCAGGGAAGCTGCATTCACACATGTTGGCACCAGAGCCACTTGGCCTCCAGGGAATAGCTTGCTTCACACCTACAGTGTACCTGGGAAACATGATATGTGATAGCTTGTCCACATTTTCAAGTGGTCCGACCCCCTTACGTCCAACAAATACTTTGTGGCTGAAGGACTTTGACATTCCCTTCAATAATATTCCATGCTTTTGTTGTGTTTCTTTATTGTGTAATTGCCATATATCCATCATGTCAAATTGTCTTATTCTGATAACCTCAAACAATAACACAAAGCACAATGTGTGTGTTGGTTTTTGTGTTTCTGTAAAAACAATAATGACATCACAGGGTGAAGAAATGACCTTTCAATATGGTAGGTTTGATGCACAGTGCATCACAAAAAGGCAAAGAAGACCAACAATAGAGGACTTGGTGTTTGGTAAACAAAAACGGACTGTTAGACCTGCTGAACAAGTACTGATACTATCACATTGCACAAGCAAGCTGTTCATTTCATGTTGATTATTTTTGAGTGTCTTGTGAATTTTTCAGCGTGTCCATGTAGAATTGAATGGTTCAATTCTGGAGCAGTTTAGGGTCAGTGATTTCTAACGTGCGGTTTTGGGCCCCAGACACAGGATGTAGGAGCTGTTAAGAAGTGTAGCCACAGAAAATAAGTGGCAAATGAGCCTCTAAGGAGATCCTATTGTAGAGCTCAAGTCACAATTATACGTGTGTGTGTGTGTGTGTGTGTGTGTTTTGTGTGTGTGTGTATGTGTGAGAGAGTGTGTCTGTGTTGTATCATTTTGTGACATTGCCACTCCTAAAAGCAGGTTGTGTAAGTGCATTCTAAAATGATTTTGGAGCATAATGTTTTCTGTGAAGGATAAGAGAGGCAAGCTCAATACAGAGGAACTATCTTGTAATGTTTGAGTTAAGTATTAAAACGATTAACTGCCACCACACCCAAAAGAGTAGTGAAGCTCACTTGCTCTCTCTTCCCTCCCACACAAAACTCATTGAGCCACACGTTTTCTCTCGCAGGGTTTCACAAACCTCTTGACGAGCAAATGCTGTATGTGTGCTTCTCTCGCTCTGTTGGTGACAACACATTGCAGTTTGTGTGATCAGGAAAGTGCGTTTCAGCAGAAATAAATTCGTTTTACACTTTCAGCACTGGTAGTGGCACCCGTCCACACCATTTTATGTGGGATTTATTGTCTGGCAATTTATCAACAGAAAACAATTATTCGTACACCTTGCTCATATAAAACAAGTACATGACTATCAGTAAACTTATCTTCTCCTTTGGCTTATCATCTGTTTTGTCTCCTTGACCTAAAGAGCTGTTATTGGATTTGTGATATATTATAATCTTGGTTTATCCCAACGAAAATGAATAACTTGAAAAAATAAAACGTACAACTTTAAAGTATGAAATGTTTGGAGTAAACAAACCAGAGTAAGCTGTCTTCACACTACAGTAGAACCAAATGCACTGCTATAACAACAAACAATTCCCTCTGGGGATGGTGAATGAGGGCAAGCATGGCAAACGCTTGGTTGAAAACATTTGACAGCTAAATTATGCATCGTCACATATGGCAGGATAGCATCTTGGTCTAACTGAGGTTGAAATGGTTAATGATTGGCCTGGAGGGAGCCTGCATGACTGAATGCATGAGGACATAGGCTGTTTCTAAAGCAACAAATGGCAGAAATTCTGGCTTCGTGGTTCTTTCAGAAAATATTGTGTCCACAGCTGTTCGATTGTTGCGTTTCGAAAAGAAAATGTATGTCATTTTGTGTCTATTGTGCATGATGAGTGTTGACTGAGTTTGCTTAAGGACACAACTTCCCATCTGTAGTCCCAAGCAAAGGACAACACATGTTCCCCACAGCCAATAAGAACAAAACCATTGATGATCATAATAATTAATCACAAGTTAGACTGTGTTTCCAATGCATTATCTTACCATGTAGGAATATATCGCATCTTCGATATCACTAACATTTTCAAGAATCTATATTCCTACAGATTTCATGAAGGGTCATGGTGCACTTGGGACTAATAATAGAGTCTATTTAAAGCCATGAACAAACAAAACTTTTAGACAAAATGCTTATTAAATTCTACAAGTCACTGCAAGGCTAGTAGAGTAGATGCAGGTGTGAAAATACAGAAGATGTTTGAGAGTATGTGGCAATCCTATTAGGCTGACTGAACAGCTGACCGAGCTGTCAGTCTAAAGTAGCCATTGTTGGGTTCCACAATATGGTCATGGTCTAGCTCTACGGTCCTATCCTAATCATACGTACAAAGGAAGCTTGTCACGGTCTTCTTGAAATATTAATGGGACTGAAATCTTCCACTATTGCTCTCTCTGTCTATCTTTCTCTCTCTCTGTCTCTCTCTCTTTCTCTCTCTCCCTCTCTCTCTCTCTCTCTCTCTCTCTCTCTCTCTCTCCCTCGCTTGCAGAGCAAAGCAGCCGCAGCTCTATGCAGGCTCACCTAGTCTCTCACAGGTGCTATCGAATTACAAAGCAGCTGACTGGGCTATGGCGACTCTCCTGGCTGCCTGCTTGTCTCCCTGCCCCAACAGGTTGACTGACAGTCTTGCTGTGGGAGAGGATCGATGTAACAATCCACACAGGCAACTCTGTAAAATTAAACCCTGAATGTAATGCACATCACAACCACCAGTAATAAGGCTGACCAATCACATATCTATAGTCCAATTAGTCTTAGTAACAGCTATCAGCAGATGACATGGGGGGGTGCTGAAGTTGGGCAACTACTGAGGAGGTAGAAGATGTTTTCCTGTATAAACTGTGAGGATGGAATAAGTCACTCACATGCAGAAAGCATTCCCTGCAAACTGGAAAACAATCTCTCGAGAAGCTGTTGCCTAATTCAGCATAGGTTAAGTTTCAGCTTACTTCTCTTCTTTTCATGTTTGATTTCATCACTAAAGGCTAGACGAGTCGACGTCTTGGTTGTGTGGTTAATGCAGTGGGCGCTGAATGATATGCACTCAGTGCACAGGGTCTCGCTTAACTAATGCATGGCTAGCATCATGTCAACACAGAGAGTAAATCAGTCCTGACCTCAGAGAGAAATGTAATCCCCTGTATGGCAGAGATATCAGTGCTCATATTTTGTTTAATGGAGCAGAAAACCAAAGTTAATATTCTGTAAAAAGAGTTAGTAGTAGTAGTACATTTTAGTCATTTTTACGCATAAGATGTCAGCACAAAGGTTTCTCACCACTCAGCTTGTTGGCATTTGGGTAATGGGCTTAACATTTTCAAGGTTAATGGTGGAGCTTTTTGGTGGAGCTGCTGTAAGTGCCCAAAAAGGTTGTTACCTTGACGATTGGGTGGCCCCCGGATGCTGCTTTGATGGCTCCTCGGCTGCCCTCAGTCTCATAGTGCGCTCGGTGGTGGGCTTTGGGTTGTACCTCTATCTTCAGGTCGTACTGGCCAAACTGGCTTGGCAGTGGCCAATCTAGTGGAGGCAGTGAAGAGGTCCTGATGAGAGAATACCACACACACACACACACACACACAGACACACAGACACACAGACACACACACACACACACAGAGGAAGTGTAGGTTAGAGCTTTGGTATGAAATAATTATCACATACAGTGAGGTGTAAAAGATTAGTTGAAAGCACAAAGTCAAAAGGTTTGTGGGTGTAGTAACTGGTACAAACTGTGTGGCACTTAAGATTGAACACACAGAATTGATACAATGATGAAGAAACAACATTTTAGAGTAACACTTACCTGAAAAATACTACTCACACCTTTACATTTACCATATTTCTGAAATGTTCTGTACGTATGTTAATCTATGTGACATCACAGAGTAGGGTCAAGCAAGACAACCTCTCTTTCCAAAAACAACCCCTCTTTCTATGTTATGGGAGAAGACAATCTTTAGGCTGTCTGAAAACATCCAAAGGCTGAAAAATAAGTATTTCCCTTTCTTGGTCTGAGACAGTATAATAGCTGTAGAATGGGGGTATAGCCCCACCAGACAGTGAATCACTGGAATGCCCACATGCATTAATCTGTTCTTGAACATAACACTTGTTATAGGTCAGCTTCAGACTTTAAGGTTGAATCATCTTCCAAGGGTTTTTTTTGTGTAGTGTGAATGGGTGGTAGAATGAGTCTGTCAGACAGTGAGTATATTACTGTGTGTGTGTGTGTGTGTGTGTGTGTGTGTGTGTGTGTGTGTGTGTGTGTGTGTGTGTGTGTGTGTGTGTGTGTGCGCGCGCGCTCTGTACAAGTGTATATTTTATATGTAAAGCATCACAGGGGCTGGTATTGTGTTATTTCTCATTGCCTCTTTTTTATCTGTGTAGGCCACAATCATATTTGAACAGCTGCACTCACAAATTAAACACTCAATGGCTTTCTCCACAGAGAAACTGGGTCTGTCCATCTGAGTCCATTGCATGAGTTTATCTCCAAAACATTTTGTAAACACTGGCATCAACCATGAACAACAACCACACAGTAACCTTTTCCCAAATGTTGGAGCTGTTGTTGTGAGGTTAGGAGTATAGTGCCACATCTCGAAATGCCCAAAATGGGAGGTAATCTGGTGTAAGAATATATTTTCAAATCTTACCAAAACAAATTTCTATAAGATGGTTGATCCATAGTTTGGTTTGTTTGTTAAGTTTTCTTTAGATTAATGGTTTACTCTGCCTATGTCATTGATTCATTTTTGTTATACACTTCTAGTCTGCAATATCTCTACTGAAATACTACAGTACAGTTTAACTTAATTGTAGTCAAGGCCACAATGTCAACCTTTGTCGCATCTTGACTGTGTACACAATGACTTATTCATTAAACAAGATGTCTGCTGCATGTATGTATGTCTGCTGGATGTTTTGTCTGGCAGCAGTTACAAAGTGACATTGTTTTCTTTCAGCACAGCAGTCTACACAATCCTAAATTAAACTGCATCCATGCATGTGTGTCTCTCTTTCAATGGCTGTGTATGTCAGGCCTGAGAAAGTGAATTGACTGCATCTGCAAGTGTATGCTGTGTCATGGGCCAGAGAGAAGACAACCTATGCTACACACTGATCTCTACCACGGTGCCAGCCACTGTAGGCTCTTTGTGCACCCTCTCACACGGTGGCATACACTTTTATTTGGCTCTACCCAAGACGATACAGGCTCCTAGCATGCAAACGCACTGAGAGTAAACTGCACGATAGATCTTTGACAGTACAAATAATTCTTAGGGGAAAGATTTTAAAGTTTTAGCCAGCATGGCTGACTCCTTTAATTCTTCCCTTTCCAAACGCCTGTCAAGAGCTGGCTACATGCAGACCAATCTGATCAGACTGAATTAAAGACATGTGAGTCAGTCTTTCAGTGGAGCCATTTCATTTCATAAACTGCCTTACAGACTGGCACTGAATCCAAAGGAGAGACTGCATTTTGGAATGAAACGGCATGTGTCTGACAATTTGAAGGGCTCTTGATCAACTAAATGCAGCCTTGTGGTTAAAAATCAAATTGAGCTCCATTCTACAGATGTGACACACAAATGACATGGAAATGTCATCTAAAACCATGTCGGGTTGTAACTTGTTACATATAGACTAACTGGCCTGGATGAGCAAATCACATGAAATTAGTAATAGTTGTCATGATTTTTGAAATCATATTTGGCTTTAAAATCACTGTATGGTAACATATTGTGAGTAACTGTGCTGATGAACGTATAGTCTGTTGTAGTGCCTTTTAAGTTTGATTTTCAAACACGGTTTTCTACTGACAGCAGTGCTATCTCAGATCTTACACAGGGTAACAGATGCATCCTAACCCTTGTGTTTTCCTCCAAACAGCCATGACATAACCACCCCAGGAAGTGTGGGTTTGCATGGCTGCTACGGTAACAGGAGTAGAGGAGGACAGAGGAAATATGAGCTTTGTGACAGAGCAGAGCAGAAGCGGTGGCCTATGTCCTGACAGAGCATAACCGTTCTCAAATGTCTACGACATGGTGTAGGGGCTCCCAGCCTAATCACAGTCCCACAACTCATCTCGTCTTCTTTATAGTCTGCATCGTCCCACTAGCATCCTTTCCATCCTATGCGTTAGGGAATCTTGCATCTACACATGTTGCATCATTGTGAGGCCCGGTCACCTTGTAAATAGATAATATTAGACATAAATATGTCATGCATAACATTGCAGGGTTATATTCATTTCTTATACCTTTAAAATGAAAGCCCATTACAATTATTTCCTGGAAACCAGTGCATCTTTCCTGGTTGCATTATGGTTCCAAAGGAAGTCCCATTCAGTTCCATGTTTGTATTTCTGTCTCTCCCGCGTTTTAGATCCAAACACAAAAAAATACAGCAAATGAATGAAACCAGTGGTTAGCTGGTTACTTGCTATGACTATGTTTTGGTAACAAATTCTAGCCGAGGCTCAGCTCTGCGTTCTGACTGGAGCCGTACATTATTTGCCACAAAGTAATGCTGGTCTTTTGTTTAAATAAAGCTTTGGGTAGAGAGTGCCATTAATATCTAATTGCAGACAACCCAGGGAGAAAGGAGTGAGAATAGTCTCAGAAGTGCCTGCACACCGCACAGATTTTTAACCCACACCTACTCACCCAATCCTACCAATCCCATCTGGGCCATCTGTTCAAAACACCACTAACGCATATGCATGCAGACCGACAACTCAACATGCAACTCAACAACCACCTAACTCTACAGTAATGGAAACATTACTCGATCACTGTCTTAGCCATGGCCTTAGGATATTTCACTTACAAGTGCAACGAGGCAAATATCAAATAGTGACTCATCATAAAGCTGACCCTGTTACCCTGGCCTGTTATTGTATCAAGCATGTTTATGTGAGCAAGCATTTGTGTTATGTCTATGCACGTGTTTGTGTGTGTGTGTGTGTGTGTGTGTGTGTGTGTCTGTCTATGTGTGTGTGTCATGCCCCCCTTGCCATATGTGCCCTGTGCTGATTTACAGTGCTAGGGGCCAGTGCACACAAACAAGGCCATGTCTTCATCTGCTGCACACATTGGAGAACAGACAGCAGACTCCGCTCCTAAAAAACTCCAATATGAGTTTCTGATAGCACCCATCATTCTTTAATGTGAAGATTGTGCCTTTGTGTTTGTGCTTGAAAAAGTTGGTAGTGTGCCCTCTGTTATCCTCTCCCCACACTGATAAACTTGTATTACGATACAATGTTTCTAAGTCAGATTTATACTGCTGATACAAAGTTCCCCTGTTACTGAACATTGATCTGCAGCGCCCAATTTTATTCAGCTTTATGATACAAATTTACTGCCCTGCAATGTTTTCACTTCTCTCCCACATCAAAAAGGGTTTCCGATCTTTATGACACTTCACAACACTCTATAAAAACATTTACCACTGAGGTCTATTGTTTAGCCTTGCCCTAGTGATTGCTTTTAAGATTGACGACAATTGCTGTGATTGCATTAATATTTCACAAAAATACAGACACATAGGCAGTTATCATCACACCACCTTCTGTTTTTGACTATAAGTTCAAAATGCTTTCAGGTTTAAGGATGTAATACATCAAGAATCTGTTCGAACACCACTACTGCTGTCACCACAAAGTCTTTCTCAAATACAAACAGGAAGTAAAAAATAACAAATGGATTGCAACAGAAAGTTATTTCAACCAGTTGAGAAAGTCCTCGCTGACTTGAACAGATAAATACATTGGGATTTTATAGTCACTTCCTTTCCTTTGAGTCCTCTACATCTACATGCATATTTTGCTTAAACTAAATTAGGTGACTGCATCTGTGAGATGGAGCTGGATTTAGAAAAAATGGTATTGGTAAAAATATTTTACAGTGTCTGGTTATTCTCCTCAACATCAGCAAATTTACCTGAATATCGGTGTATGACCAGGTTTGGGTTTATTCCATGAGAAGTGGGAGGGCACTGAAAGGAACTGTTCCCCGGGCCCATCTTTTTTCAGGCTGTGCAAGCCCTCGTCTGAAGGAGAGTCTAGATTAGGAGACATATTTCCTTGGTCATCTAGCCCCAGCTCCCCTTTCCCAGTTTTCATAGACGTTCTGTCTTGTGAGGTCTTCCTTGTCTTGGATGGGATGTCTGCCTCAGATGGGCAACACTGGAAGGGTGACATGCCCACAGAAGGACTGCCAACCCAGGTGTCCTCTGTCACGCTGCCCCTAGGTGAAGGTCCTGGTGTGGGTGTGGGTGAGTGATGAGGAGACAATGAGCCGGGGTAGCAGATGTCGGCGCTTGAGTGGCGCCTCTTGCCGCAGGGTGACGTGGGACGCGAGGAAGGCCTGGAAGGTGGCCGCGGGCTAAGCCAATTTTCGTCAGTTACACTGGTGCGTGGCGAGTGACAGGGGGACTGTCGAGGTGACAGGCTGATGGAGTGAGAGTGGTGCACAAAGGCGGGGTGGTGGTGCTGCCAGTGGGTCTGCTCCTCCAAAACCCCACCACTGGTTTGAGGGGAGACACAGCTTGGGGATGTAAGAGGGGAGCCCAGGGTGAAGCGGGCAGCGGCTTCATTTAGCTCCGAGTCAACATCGTCATAGACGTGTGAGAATGATTCACAGGAGGAGGCGTCAGAGAACCAGCTCCTAGAGGAGAGGCTGCTGCATGGACTAGGGCTGAGCGAAGAGTCCCGGTATGAGTGGTCCAGGGGCAAATAAAGGTGGTCTCTGGACAGGGGCCTATCACCGTGGTAGTCCCCATCAGGACCATTGGCCCTCAGATCCTCCTCATTGGCATCCATCTCCTGCTGGCAGCTGGGGGAGATGGAAGTGATCTGGATACTGGGGCACTCAAAGGCCTTTGGTGCCTCCACAGGAGCAGAGGGCAGCAGAGGGGAGGAGCCGTACTTGGAGTTCTGTGCCTCATAGCTCGGAGGTGCAGATCCTGGTTTGTGTGAGTGGAGGCGTTGGGAAGTGCTGATGATCTGGGAGTGGGACTGCATGCCATGACGAGGCAGGCCAATAGACTGGTGGTTGGTGACCATAGACTGGGGCTGGCCCACATTTAGGATGTAAAACGACGTGTTGTCATCAGGCTCCAGATCTAGGAGAAGAAAACAAAGGGACGATTAAGAAACTGGAGATTATTTTCTTATTTACTTATTAGTGGATGTAGAAGATGTAATTCGTCATAATTATAAGTCAACCTTCTGATACTTTTATTCGTTCTCACCAGGACTACGCATGAGTCCAAAATTGAATACAATTATTTGATCGCAGACCCTTTTACGGTTGCGCCTTGAGTTTGCGCTTGCGATTGAGCCCAGTTTCAGGAAATTAGAGGCCAGAGTGTTGCTGGGTAGCAGGCTGGGTATACAGGCATTGTTCCAAGAGGGATAACCAATGAACAGCACTACTCAGGAAACAAATTCACACAACGGTGCGTGCTGTCCGCTGTCATCACAGCTAGTGCCGGCAGGCTATTTATACCAAAGGTCAACACACACACACACCCACACACAAACAAATAGACAAGAGCCCACTGTCCACATTGGCACTACTCTGTTAGAGGTTATTGATAAACCTACACTGGATACGCTCTGCTGCTCTCACTGGGAGTAACCAAATGTTTTACATGTGAAACTTCATTTCACATGCAGAGACATTTTTACATTAGAAACACATTAGAAATTAAACGTTTTTTATTTATACATATACGTATAACTCATTATAAATAGAAACTAAGCTTAAACATACTAAAAGCAAGCATCATGTAACATCAGGCTTCCTATCATGTCCTGTCTTTGGCCTTCAAGCTATGATGAATACAACTTCTGCTTAACAAAAAAAAAAGATTAATATTCTTCGGAAAATTGCAAAATTACCAAGTAAACAATATTGGCCAAAGGAATTGAGCATTCAATAAACGATAAGCTAGGCTAGAACCACAGAGTAGCCTGCACAGGAGAAGGTTGTGAAATCATTGCGCTTCCCTATATTCCTTAAATGTATCTACCTGCCTCAAAATAACAAGACCATTTTTACATTCAAAAACTAAAATATTGACTAACTCTCAAGCACACTAAGATAAATAGACTATAGCTTGGTAGGAAGTTAATTTGCATATTTGTTTCCTTCAACTCTAAATGATAACCACATCCCAGTATTATGAAAGCTTTGTAAAATCAGATATTAAAGATGTCTGCCCTTCTTTCCTCTCTATCCAATAGCAGCAACAACAGAAGCAGTAGCAGCAGCTTTATTTATAGCTGCTCAGTTTCACACTGGCCCTGCCTGCCTGTCACAAGACCCAGCCATGGATCCTGACGACAACATCTGACTGACTGACTGGAGCAAGAGAAGGACAACAGAGTCGAGAGGAAGGGAAGAAGCTGCGAGGAAAAGAAAAGAACTGTGAAAGCCTGAATTGGGAAAAAGCATGAAGTGTCCCTGCTTCTTTCTATACACTAATAAGAAAGAAGCATATATAAATGCAATAAAAATGAATCACGATTGAAAGCATTTTAAAACAATTTGTCAAATAAGGACAACATTTACCACATACACAACGCATTCATTCTCCCTTCAAAAAGCTTCTATCTGAAAGACTTATTTAGAAAAACATTATCAGAATATTTTGGATTACAAAGACATAAACATCTCTGCATTATAATAGAGATAAGACATGACATGTACTTAGTTAATAAAATAACAAAATTCGGAATATGCTTTTCTAGGTTGCTGCTTCGCTAAAACACAACTTGACAAGCTTGTTTTAGCTCTGGAGAATCACGTTAAAGAAATGTATGGGTAATTCAGGGCAGATCAGTACCAGACACATTTAAAATCACATTTAAAATCACATTTAAAAGATAAGACTAAACAGTCACCATTTGTTTCATCTATAATGTCCTGCACAAGTTATAGCATAATCAATTAATATGCTTTGGCAATTTAAACTTCACACACAAGTCTATTGAAGCACCTGATGCCAACCAATGCTTACAAGTACTTCCTCAACTGATGCAAGTTTCATGAGGGCTGCACTAACCAACTGGATACCAATCAACCCATGATCGATTTAGAACGTCTTACTGTATGAAGAATGAAAAATAAACAAAAAGTTGCAGTTGCTCGATCAGGTGAGTTGTCAAATGTGCTATAAATGTTTTGTATTTTGCAGCCTGTGGTCACAGATAAACAACATGTTTAGTGTACTACTGCGACGAAGGCACAGTTTTTGCTGCAATGTCTGTTGTGTACTACCAGTGGGAATGGGTGAAGAGCTAAGTCATCAAGTGTATAGTTGTGTACATGTTATAACTGTGTTCAGATAAAATGTATAATACATCAAAATACACATCTTAAATGCATTACGGTGTGTGAGAGTCTTGCACTTCGAAGTAGACATCTGTGTTGGCCGAGTGATTGTAATGAGAGCAGTAACTTGTCTCTGGACTGTCTGGTTCTCTGTCTTCTCAGATATCAGATTAGAAAACCCTCTGCTGAGTTGTCCTTCAGTGTCAGTGGTATAACATTCATTTAATACTGAGTTCAAATTATTTTTGTATATTTTTTGCTTTGTTTACACATCCTACGCATTGTGAAAAGAAGTAAGTAGCAGTGTTGCACAGATAAGGGTCAGACAGGGGACGGACATGTTACCTGGCATACAGCCATCTCCTCTCCCCGAGATAAGATTAGCCTGCTACCTAAAACCCTAGTGTGAGGAAAGGGGTGGGTGATGGGAAACCCCCCAGTCAGAGCCAAACACCAGTCACCTTAGGACAGGAGGTCATAGAGGAGTAGTGGTATTGTTTTTTTTGTCAATGGCCTTGGTTGCAAAGCCCCTACACTGCTCCTGAAAGCCTGTTGCGTCACACACTCCTCAAGTATCCATACATCAGACAGCCAATCTGGTTAAATAAAGATCTGTAAGAGGCTTTGCTGTACCTAAGATAATAATAGCTCTGCCTCACTGGGAGATGTTTCAGTGAGGCCCGTCTTTGTGGATGTTTGTGACACTGCGCAAAGACCGTTGTGTTCTCGCGGTAACCACAGGATCCGGCTATGGTGGCATCCACATTGGCTCCTTGACCCAAAGTTCAACAAACCTCTGGCTGACCGCCACACTGCCCGAGGGATTCTCGCTTCGGGGATAATCCGCAGAGACTTTGTTCCTCCTTCCTCCTACTCTCACTGTACACAAAGTGTGTCAGGGTCCTGTGACCAGCAGTGACATTCTGAGAAAGCCCGGTGCATTACTGAGGCAGAGAAGGATTTATCTCTCCCGGAGAAGATGACAAGCGCATTGGTTTCTGCTGGTGCGCCCACGATCGGTCTACCTCTCTTTATGTGGATATGTGCATGTGTATGGGTATAAAGGTGTGGGTGGTGTTTGAATGTGTGTACGTTCCTTTGTGTCTGTGGTTGTGCCTCTGTGCCTTCCTGTGTCTTTTTGCATTTACTGTATGGGTATATGTGAGTGTACGCTTGTGTGTGCGTGAGTGTTTGTGTGCATATGTATGTGTGTACACCCCAACACACATTACTGTCTTAGGTTACCCAGTAGCCCCAACACCATGTGTTGCTGGAGCTAGAGGGTAACCTTAGTCAGGGTTCCCTTTGTGGTGGTGAGCAAGCAGGTTGATTAGAGCCGGCTCTGCTTACATCCCCAGTACAGAAGGCTTTGTGTTCAGCCCAGGCTCCTCTTTCAGCCCTCCTCCAGAGCTGCTGACCAACAGACCAGCGCACAAGTGTGACAACACGTCCTGGACAGTACGGGATCAAATGTATACACCTGCGATAAATAATCAATTAACAGTCAAAAACAGTAAATCTGAAGTTTTTCAATTATTTGGTCTTATAAAAAGTGTAAAATCTAAATGTTCAATGTTCATGAAACCTTTTTTGTATGTTTCTTGAGCATAAGCTTTGCAGATTTAGGGATGCACCGATCCAACTTTATCTTTCAAATTTAAATGCTGCATACTTCACTGTGTGGAAATGAAGCTCCAGAGTTCAGTCAGGAAGATTAAACTTTTTCATGCCTGTTGTTTATTTCTCATACATCTGCCATTCACTTCTCTCACAATTTCATTGGGATTTATCTTGTTGCTGCTCAGGGCAAAGAGTCCAAGCACCAAAGACTCTGTCAGGACTTCATCATTGCATAGTATCTGTTTATAATAAACAATTACACTGGCCCTGCCTGTCTGTCACAAGACTTGTAAGATAACACCACAGCAAGGATTGCTGTGACACTCAAAACTGAGTCAGTGGCCCGCTGTGACTTTATGAATAGTCTAACTATAAGCGAAATCATGAAATTGATGAAGATTAATTTTTAATCACCTTGATTAATACATTAAATAATTTATGATAATTCAACAATAACCCCATTTCAAGCACCAGGGGTCTTAAACATTTTTGGTTGACATAGATATTTGCAGTGATTTCCAGCAGAGCTCCCAAAAGCAAATTTAATTCCTTCCCCCTGCGTTTTCCAAGAACTGCGGCTGGCTAGTTGCCTACGTTTCTAAACACAGAGCCTGTGACGCACATGCACACACGTATTGTAAGGGTTGGCCTACACCTGTGGCTGTAAACCTTGCTGACTGGGTTTGTGCCAAACCTTCTAATGATCCCTATACAGTATGTGTAGGTGGTTGGGTCAGTGTACAAAAAGTGAGAGTGAGCTAGAGACAAATCCAAATGAAGGGAAGAAAGAGGTTGGCTCGATTTCTTTAGAGTTGTGGCAAATAGCACATACAGTAGAATCCTGAGGCATGGGTCTCAGTATAACCCGACATCTCTAGAGCCTTGTTACTGTTTCATCCTAATGTTTTGTTAGAGTTACATCAAAAAGCCTTCCTGTGCCGTCACAGCAGACTCACCAGCCAGCAGAGGCTTAACAATGGCAGCCTAAGCCAATGTTAACATATGCCGGCAGCTAAATTAAGCTCCTAATTAACAATCTCATGCCGAGATAACATTATGGGATAAACATAGAGTGCCAAGTAACCACCTGAACTAAATACCCACCAACGCACGAATATCCCTTTCAAACACATCTCCAATTGCCATTAGAGTGCATCAAATTTAATACTTAGAAAATATATCAGGAAAGATAAGGAGTTATATTTTAATCCTACAAATGTGCTATATTTAAATGGCATTTATACTTTACAAACTATAATAGGGACATTTACATTTATGGGTAAAACACAAGTGTTAAAATAAATGAAACAACATAAAATGAATAATAAATAAGACTTATTAAAATGCCATAAGATGAGAATGATATTTCAGCACAAATACAAAAGAGGGCCCTGATTTCTCAGACATTTCCTCAGACATGGAGTTCCACTGCCTCGGGCACCAAAGATGAATGAAAGATGCAGTTAAGAAACTTCCTGTAAGGGCAAGTCTTAAGTAACAATGCTATAATTGCAAGAGCTAGGACTAGTAATTCAAACAGGATCGCTGGATTGGAATTATTAGACTGAAGAAAATTCTCAGACATCAACATAATATACGCAAGTTTCTAATAAGGCGTACAGCTGATTGTCGAAGGAAAATAAACTCAATGTGACTTTGGATCATATTCCCCGTAAGGATGACACAACACATATTTGACAGATACATCCAAAACCAAACTAGAGCCACATCCCTGATGGTAACAAAGCTTTCCATAAGGCTGATAGAAATTAGGGCTGCCCCCTCTTAGTTGACTAATCTTTCAGTTTGATCTTAGTTGACTCAGACTTATTTCGCCGATTAGTCATTTTGTAAAGCTTTACATGGAGAAACAACTCCTTATTACAATGCAAGGTGCCACCTGCACACCAGAACAACTTGCATACACACTAATTCATACACCGCAGGCATGGCCTACAGGAGCCATTTAGGGTTAAGTCTCTCGCACAAGGACACATTGACATGGCCCTGCGGAACCGGGGATCGAACCGCAACAGAGGGACAACCCGCTCTATCACTGAGCCACAGTAAACACAAAACACAAAATGCATGCTGCAACCCCTCCCCTACTTCTCTTAATAATCTGGTTTTATCTGTGAAACAATGTCTCAGATGATTGGGTTCTGTATTGATTGTCAGCGGAGCAGCAGCGCTACAGTGCATGACAATATTGGCTTGAAGGCGAACACGAGCTGCTTGATGGCCTGCAATAACCCAGCAATAACCCAGAGCAGATAACATCAGAGGCTACTGCCAGCAGGGGTGACATTTAAACAATCTGTCAGGGCTGACTGTGCATGTGCCTGAAAAAAGTCAGACTGGGGGAGGGAGAGACAGAGCAAGGGAGTGGGACGTACAGGGAAACAGAGCTTTTAAACGAGAGCGACAGAAGGTGTTTGAGAGAGAAATACAGAGCGGTGAGGGACAAGAGAGAGAGAGAGAGAGAGAGAGAGAGAGAGAGGAGTTGACATTTACACACGGCAGGTCTTAGTAGTGAGACTACAGTATATACACACCACTGATATATGCACAAGTGTGTCAACCAATATCCTCCAACCAAGTTCATAACAAATCATACAGATTATTATACTATATACTGTATATACTATGTTCCTGGAATATCCAAGCATCAACAAAGTATTGCTAGTTATAGAAATAAGTGTATAAAGACCAGATTGTTTTAAATGTACCTGTACACCTTCCTAATCTACGCATGTCAACAATGGCCACCCCAACCTCCTGGCCTTGACCCACCTTCACAAAGATTGATTAAACAACTGTACCAGCAGAACCACTCCACATCATCTGTGTTGCTCGAGCAGAATGGATGAGGAGGATATAGTGAGGTGGTAAAAAGAAATGCCGTGTCCTCAAGTAAAAGGTCAATCTGTTCTGCTTAAGGGAGAGCATCAGAACAGTCCTGCTAACTCTTTATCATTCTTGAAGTCAGTCAGCCACAACACAAAAAAACTAACAGGAAATAATAAATTTTAAAAAAAAACAGGAAGACAGCAATTTCCTCTCCAAAAACATAAATGGAAGTGAAAAATGCCCAGAAACAAAAACATCAGTTAAAGGCGGAAAACCCTTCCGTTATGACTTGTTCACAGCGCTACAAGTCTATACATGTTGACTAGAACAAGATGGCTAGAATATCTTTACCAGAGGCCCAATTCCTGTTTGACACTCGTGAGTGCATTAAGTGATCAGTAGTTCATATTGTTAAAACCTCTATCCACAATTAGTGTGCCCTTTCCACCCAGCTGTCAAAGTCCACATGGTCCACATTCCAACGTTGACCCATGCAGTAGGGTCCACTCCAACAAGTGAAGTGTGCCCCATCATCTCCTTGAAAATCTATCTACCGCATCACAAGTTTAAAAGTGAAAACCAAAGTGTGTTTTCCATCTGAAACATTCAATCATTCCTTCACCGCACCGAAACAATCACTGATGTGTCAAAACACCTGATCAGTGGACACATAACGGAAGAGGGACAAGAAAAACCACATGGGGTAGAGGTGCCAATCCAAAGCATTAGCCTGACTGAAATAAGGCCTCGAGAGGTAGCCTAAAATAAAATAGGATTCAAACCAAACTAATCCCTGCAATAGGCCATGCCTCATAGTAAAAGGGGAGAGAGAAAGAAAAAAATAAAACCAGATGCAGGCGTTCAACAGCTTTCTCTCTGGTGTAATGCAGCCTCTGACATGTTGATACAGCGCGGCCAGCGGTAGCTTCAGTTACACTAAATTTAAACTAGACAGATGCCACACATAGTTACTCATGCCTCGCCCCGGGAAACAAACGTCTCATTCATCACACTGGGTGCTGGGACCCCTTCAGTTCAGTAGGGTTAGGGGCACCCACATGGTGATCTAGCCCCACATGTGGACCTCATGCATGTCTGACCTTTGACCTCTCTGTTTTTACATTTTCGAGGAAGTATTAGAACCTGTAGGTCCATAAACTATCTTTTTCCAGATACATAAAGCCTTCAATCGGAAACTATAACATTTACAAAGTCTATATTGACTTGTGTAACTGTCAAACTCCACTCCTCTCACTTCATAATCAAGAGGACAAAAACAAAAGGTTTAGTGTGCATTAGCAAAGTGGGAGCTAAGTGCAGTGAATACAACATGAAATAATATCAGTTTATCCAGAAATGAAAAAAACAAAAACTAAATGTAAACTTTATACTGGCCCATATGTGTATCAATGAAAAAATGGATGTTGTTAATTTAGGGAAGATGTAATGTAATTTTGACCAGACTCAGGATAGCCTGTACTGTAGGACAGCTGCTTGTATGAGTAGTGGCTCCAACCCCTCAACATAAAAGTCCAAACAAACACACACACGCACACAAATACACCTGGCTAGAGTGCGGGAGTGCCGACACACTCACCTGGCGATGTAGCGCACAGCATTCTTCCACTCCTCTCCTCGGTAAGATCGCAAATTGATTGAGCAGTAATAAGTTGAAGGCTGCAGACGTTCTGGGACAAGAGGGGTTCTCCTGCACTAAGTACAAACGAGTCACTAGAACCTGCCGCCTGCCCTCTGCCACTCTCTTTGGGAGCTCAAAATAGTCCACCATGAGAGCGATGTAATTTCAGTCTTTCCCACGACAAGGACTGAGAGGATCGGGCTCTTGGTTTAGTGAAGCAGAGCAATGACAACACCATAGACATGGGCACTTTCTTTTCACAAGGGTCTTTCTACACTAGCTGCTCTCAGTCTGATCCTTTCATTATGCTGAAAATGCGCCTTGACAAGTCTAGATTTCTAAACATGACAAAGACAATCCTAATCCTACAGGTACGAGAAATATCACAGCATGTTAACAGAACAAAGTCAAACCTGACTACCGGTAATCACTAAGTGGCTGTGGTGACTGCTGACATCTGGAGATTTCATTAGCCTAGATCAGTCTCTCTGATGTCACTGGTGGTCTCTTTCACATCCTGAGAAAGCAGTTAGAAAAGAAAGAAGCCTCGGTCGTCCTGGTGCTGGGTCCACAATGATCTGTGCTGGTATGATGGCAACCGAAAAACAACAAAAACAACAAAGAGCAAAGACTGAAAAGTCAATATATATATATATATATACGGGTTACATACAAAAAGAAAAAAGAAAGGTCTCGACAATACGAGCGTTCATCTTCCCCTTACCAGCAGCTAGAGAGCGGTGTGCCCCCTCTCCTTTGATTCCAGCCTGCCATCTGAACCCCACATGGCATGTCTGGGCAGAAAGCCAGACACCTCCACTCTGGATCTACTACTCTGCCACCCATAAAGGGCACTTCTACCCCCTACCTCATACCACCTCTAACGTCCAATGAGGCCACTGCTTCGGCCACCTGCATAATCCTCACTCCCCATGACTTATTTCTACCACTCACACAACCACTTCACATCAAACACAAATGGAGTACTTTATGGATAAACCCAACATATTGTAAGATGGTTTGTTTTATTTCTGTACATGAACTAGAATAAAAAACAGTGAAGGGGATATATGTTCTATGATTAGTTTCTACAACCAAACTTAGCCCGTCCGACACAATATGAAAGCAAGTGGGAGGCCACTGTCTGTAGCAGGCTAAACCATCACACACACACTTAGCTTTCACTGCCGTTTGTTTCACATAATCGTTGTTGATAATGATAATACTTAGCTGTAAGCTACAAATAGAAAATGTCTGATGGCCGTTGTCCATAAAGCTACTAAAAACAGTACTTACATACCTCTTAACACGTGGTTTCCCCTGCGTATGTTAATCTCTGGGAGGCTGCCTAAGAGTTTTTTCTTTCCAACGGCCAAAAATGACGAATTAAAAGAAGAAAATAGCACTGAGTGCAACTATCACAAGAAAAAGTATGTCGCTGCTGTTCATGGTAACGTTTTTTAGCACAGGAAATTGTATTTAATTGTTAAATAGCCATGAAGTATTAGGCTGTCTAGAAGCGTACCTTTCTAGTTTGTTCATGAAGAGTTTCTGATTGAGTTTCTTAAAAGGGTTGGTTGATAAATGTATTTTATCAACGTACAAATTGTCAGAAAATAGTGAAACGTGACCATTTGTTTATTTTCTCTATAAATAAACTACATTTGAAACTTGAGCCGTCTTGCTCCTTCTCATCTCGGTTGCGAGTTGCACATGCATAGTACCTATCGGGCACTCGTAAGAAAATCATTGCGGGTAAAGAGAGTTTAGCTGCATTTTAATTATCCTGGAAACAGGAGTTTAGTTGGGTGGCATTTGAGAGGATGTGGGTTAAATCCCATCAATGTATTACGCAGTTTGAGAGCAAGGCGGATACAACATGACAATTAACTTTAGTCTTTGATGTTATTTGATGACCACTAATAAATAAAACAATTTGTACAGGAGGTAAGAATACCCGCTCAAGTTGAACATGATAAAACTCAAGTAAAGGTTCTGGAGTTCAGAGAAACTGGAGTTCCTGGTAAATCTGGATCATTTCTGAGTTTTCAGGAGTCGCTTCTTGTTGTCACAGTACACACGAGTTGGGGAACTTGTCCTTTGGCTGTTTGTGGCCAAAAGACAGAAAACGCTGCACAGTGGTTAAAACGGATGGCAATCAGTTCACTTTAGTTGTTACATTTTTCCACTACACTGAGAATTTGCTCAGAAGAAGACAGCACCACCTATTCTCTAACTTAAAACAAAAAATTGGGTAACACAGGAACTATCTTGATCTATTTACCTTGCAAAATGTGGAAAATAACATTCAGTGTTAGCGACTCAGCTAACCACACAACGATGAGCAGCCATCATTAAGAATTCATAGATATGTACAGAGCGGGACATTTTATAGTTGCATTTGTATCTTTGATATTTCGGTACTGAATTTTCCTCTTACGTATTGGTCAAATACTGGTAAATATTGGTAAAATAGAAGTGCTAACAGTTTAATTTCATCAATTGATTTAGATGTTTCTTTTGTTCGCTCACTTTACATTTTGTTAATTGATGAAAATAAACTGTTAGCACTTCTATTTTTGAAAGCATTCTTAGTTTACATTTTACATTTTTTCACACCTGCCTAAAACATTTGCACAGTACTATATATATATATATATATATACATACATACATATACACACACACAAATCACCTGTCATCTGAACAAGACCAAAAATGCAAACAATAACGATGGATATTTTAAGTGTAAACCTAAATAAATATGTTTTAGGTAATTTCCCTGCCAAAGACATAGAAGATGCTTTTAATAATCACTTTGATTTTAAAGTTAGCTTTCAGATGTATCTCAGTGAATGTTAAAGGATCCAATCTCACTTTCTAGTTACACTGATTCACAGAAGGACTTGTTCTTCTATTCAGCGGGCACTATACATAATCAGGGGAAAACCCTTACAGTAAGCTCGCCCAATGCCTCTGAATAGAACAGTGGAATATTTCACCTCAAAGAGATGTCTGTTTCCTGAGCAACAAGAAAACACTCAGAGAAAGCAAGAAAATGAAGACACAGACACTCAAAGGAACAGACAGAGAAGAAAGACAGACGGAGAGGCAGGGCATTACACTGTAACACACCATTGCACACAGTTTTAATCACATTCACATACATAGAAACACTGAAAGACTGTGCTGAGAGGAAAAAGTGCACGAAGTTAACATTACTACTTAGCTCAGGTCCATTAAATAATAAAATATCTAAAACAAAGATGAGAGTTTTGTGGTAAACATGAGCATCCAGCTACCATAACAGCAGCATTGTGGAAAGTATTGTAACTTTCTTCTAAAGAGCGATATAGAAATGTGACATTAAGGTGATGTTTTGTTTTCATTTTGAAACTTTCCCTTTCCTTTTAACAACATCCCAGCCCAGTTCAAGCAGCATTCAACAATAAGAATCTCAGATATTCACAGTAGAAGTCCAGGTTGTTACAAAAAACCAGCCCTGACTTGAACCTTGTCTCCAGAGAAAGAAACCAACTCATGAGTGTGCAACGTGCAACTCACGGTTACTCTGGCTGTGTGATCCTGTATTACACTCCCGTAATTAATTTGGACAGGCGCCCCCCTCTTGGGCCAACTTATACGGTCCGGACCAGATTAAAACCACTTGCACAGTGGTGCTCATATTCCGACACTTATTCCAACTGCAGTTTTTCCCCTCGTCCCATCTCCAAATCAAATTTCTCTTTATTCAAAAGGAAAAATTGATTGAAGATTGCACAAGCCAAACCTTCATGGAGTCATTACTTTTCCCAGAGTTTCATGAAAAGGACATAGCTGAAGAATTCACATGTTCCAATGGTCACGGCCACGGTCACAAAGACAGAAACCAATGAAGAAGCTGAATTTAGCATCTATGCAAATACCAACACAGATGCACTTAATCAATGCATTTGTGAGTTATAATCAGCTCACGACCTGTGTTATATCATATGTCACTCAGCCTTTGTACAGTGTATATCTAAGAGACTCTTTTACACCTGTTATCATATTTTAAATAAATAAACAACCCAAACATGAAAAAGCAGCAGTTTCTGTCATTCACAGGAGTAACTCTGTATGTTGTAGGATTTTTTTGTGATGAGATAACTAATAAATGGTAAACCTCAGCCACTTCCAAAATGTTTCCTTTGCCTGCAAGACCACCTCAGTCTAGTTTCCACCGAGGAAGTTTTGTCTGCCATTGTAATGTGTTGTGCAGACATCTGCAAACCCATGCTTTATGAGTGCCTGTCTTCATTTATTAGTTAACATTTCGTCTTTTTCAAGTGTCTGTAATGAGTAAAGAAACAAGCACAAATGATCAGTCATTCCTTCGTCATTCTGTTGCCTCAAGTGAGCTGCCCCTGTCAATCATAATACATATCAGCTTTACCATTCACATTTTGTTTAAACAGCAACTGCCAAGTTTGGCCTAAATGGAAACATGAAGCAAAACAAGCTGCTTTATTCACATATCAAAGATGATCAATAACCTATATCTGAAGTCATTTTGATTTCAGTCCTGACACCCATAATATCAATTAAAGCAGTTTTTGTACGATAGCAGTTAAATGACCAATATATAATGCATCCCTAAAAGTATTAGTTTATTTGAATGGGATGTGACCATTTGTATGTCCAACAATATTGGTAATTTTCTATACTGCCAGAAACTAAAAGCAGCTTGGCACCAAAAACGCAAGTTTCTTTTCTCTTTGTTAACTGGAAGTGTTTCTCTTTGGCATGAATCAAATATAGATAAAAAAATAATAACTGTCCTGTTAACATGAACCTTTATGTTCTTGACACAGTCCAACTTTTCATATTTATTCCTGCTTGTTCCATCATTTCACAGCATCATCCATGGCATCCATTTTTATGGTTGTGATGATTTTGTTTTCCAAATCTTAATAATCAATCAGTTTATTAAACGTGTTTTAACAAATAAAAACATGAATTCACTTGATAACCAGTTCTTCACAAATAGTCTTATTGGACAATAATTCAATACAATAATTAGCATCTTTCAATGGAATCATGTCATGATGAAATCTATTGGGATATCATAATACACAATTATGTCATCTGAGTTGATAACAAGCATATACTAACTCAAATTTCTCAGAACATTTTATTATTTTGCACTTAAGTTCTAAATTGAATTAATATTTTGTATAATAAATTAAATGTGTTGAGTATTTAATTCACACAAGAGTATACAAAACCATGTGGAACCTTTATAAGACTATTGAGTTATTGAATTACCAGGAAACATTGTGATATTGTTACCAAAATATGAAATGATTCACATTCAAGCTTCTGCTGATAGCTTACTGGGTTTCTATGGATATATTAGAACAATTATGATGGTCTGTCATTAATAATGAATAAACCCAGGCATTAGTGAATCTATTTCATGCTCTTCTTCGCTACTGTGACATTGGTTTTCAAGAAAGCCAAAAGAAAAAAACACTATCTTTGAGTTTTGTCCAATTTGTTAGGCGTTGTCATCTTAGTAGGATCATTTAGCCTGGAGGAGAGAGAGGGCAGTGTCATGCGGCAAAGATCCTCATCTGGATTCAAACCCAAGGCATCTCATTTAGCACGGTCTGAGATCACAGCTCCACCAGGACAAAGACTGTTTTAAGTTTTTGGCATTGTCAAATAGTTTGACACACTTTGAATCACAGCAATGTATGACTTGTTTTTCAAACTTGAAGCACTTTGAGGATAACATATCCTGAGGGTGAGAAAAGATGGTTTATAACAGATGAAATCACTAATGTACAGTGTTTTAAGTGGAAGTGTCTCACTACTTAATGTGTTAAGCATAATTACAATTACCTGATGATTTATACATATCCTTCGTTTGTTTATGTCCCTAACATTTGACATTTAGCAGTCACAGTGAATAACGCATAATTTCAATGAAAAACCGATTATACAATGTCAAAGGTTGTTGTAATTTTTAGAGTTAAAAGACTTGATAGCCGACTTTTGCTTTAACTAGCTAGAGCCAATGCCAAAACATGTTACTCCCAGATATCACGCCAGTTAGGGTATCATCAATGCTAACTGTGCCTGATAGGAAACTTGCCAATGTACTATTCAGGGCCACCTCACCTCCATTGTATGCCCACTCCTCTTAAAATGTATCTTGAAGGTCTTATGTTGGTGTTAGGATGTCTTTTTTAAGGTGGCACCATCATAATAGGTATACACAAATATACAAAACATGCATTTAAAATGTAATTGTACTTTTATTTTTCCAATATTTATTTTATCCTTTCCCTTTTTTTCCCATTTGGATTCATTCATTTCTGGACCCTGTTGAAGCAAGCATATGACCAGTTGTTGTTTTTGTAGTGCATAACTCTTAGAAAATTAATCCTGCTTTATTCACAACTTGTGAATAAATGTTTTGACAATATCAGCATGTGATACTTTGAGAAGCGTGCTCCAGTGACATTGAAAAGGCTCTACTTCCTTACACCATACTCACTCACGTATCAAACTCACTGTCCCGCCACACGTACACACGGCGTCCACGTTTACAGTCGACAAGCTTTCTGTCGCCAACATCGCCGGAATCATTTACAAGTTGTAATAGTTAGAGTTCATAGTTATTAATTAGCATATGGCAATAAGTGCACTTGTGCTAACCTGCTAGCATGCCAAGCTAATGACAGCTGGGGTTGTGGATGGCAGCTCCACCACGATAGAAAGCGTGATATTTGAATATCTCAGTATCTCCCCAAAAAAAAAAACTCGTATAGGGGTCAGTTCCTTTTTTTACAGGAAGAGCACACACAGTATCGAGACTGCGGTCTCAAGCTGCCGCGCTAAATTAAACCTGCAGTAATATTAGCTCGGTTAGGAGAGTAACTTCAGCGTTACTTTGTGGCGCAAGTTTACTACCAATTCCCGGGGGAAACCCACTGACCTGCGGGGCCTAACGGCTGCTGCTGCCCGTCCTCTCCGAAGATCAGTCGGAAGTCCAGCTCCTCGTTCCCGGGGCAGTTCGCGGTCGTCATCGGGTTTGACAGCTCGGGCTTTACCCGGCGACTCGACCGTCGACCGCTGGAGCAACGTATGCTCTCCTAAAAATGCCACCGACTAAAAATGTCATTTACCGACTGCCACGACGCCGAACTTCAACTTTAGTTATTTTAAGTCATACGCGTTTTTGGCCATGCACGAACCCCCTTTGGTTTGACAAAAAAAAAAAATACAAAAAAAAAAAAAATACAAAATACAAGTCGTTAGCTCCTCTTCCTCTGGCAGTTGACTGGTGAGATTCTGGCTTCAACTTCAGAGAAAGTCGTCTGTCTCTTCTTCCCTCTCTGTTTCTGTCTGTCAGCACAACGTGTAAACAACAAAGAAGGGCTTTCTCTGCCAGTGTTTAATGTTCGCTATAAAGCTGATGAATTGTCCGTTTAATTGTCCCGTCCCCCTCTTTCTCTCTATCTCTCCTCCTGGCGGTTTCCCTATCGCTCTCTCTCCGGAGCTCCTATCCCAACTTTTACTAACCCCGCGTGACAAGGCTGTTCCAGCGGTGACGTCAGCAGACGCAACACAACACACGCACACACACGCGCACACACGCGCTCCTCGGCTATGGAGATAATAATCAGTGTATGAAAGACAATTTACAGGCCTGAAATAGCCATTACTGTTTTTTTGAAGGTGTTGTCCAGCGTGAAGCAAAAGTAATTAACATAGAACAGGCTACATAGGAAACAATTTTACCCCAAAGTTATGTTTTCTTTTTTTTCATATATTTGATCATGTTTTATCACTCTGTTAATACACTGTTTTGGCAAAACAAAGTGTACTAACATTTGAAATTGCGTGTGGCGAACCTTTTGACCTTGCAACAACTAGGTCTTACAGCCACTTTGCTCTATTTAATTGGCCCTCCATTTTCTTTCAACCACCCATCAGTAGATTACATCCGATTGCACCAGGCCCTCAACGTTATCTCTTTGTGTGGTTCAAATCCAAACCAGGATTGGTAAATATAATGACATTAGGCACTTTCAACCTTTAGATCCCTCCCACCTGTCCATACAGCGGCCCATTAATTTCCAATCAGCACAATGTGGTCTTGTGAACTATACTGCATGTAGGGAAGAACAAACGTTTTTAACATAGCTTTTTTGATTATGATCCAGCCTAAATAGCACATAAATGATGGCCATTGGAAATAAAAATGCTGTTTATGTTTAGAGAGCATGGAGTATTTCATTATTTGAAAATGTCGACAGTAATGGCCAGTCAAATGAATTTTTTAGGGTGTGCCTTAGACCTGAAATTGTCACTTAAACAAAACACATAATGTAACTCTGACATGGCAAGCTAATGAGTAGTTTTGCTTTCCCTCACATTGTATATTCCTGCTCTGACGAATTCCTTTCTTCCATCGGTTTATGTATAACACAATACAATTTATTAGAATTTCCGACCAGAGAAAGGGTAGCCAGAGTTAATCTGTGGCAAGAATGAAACAGTGGATAATCCTCTGTATAAGAGCTGTTCCTCTGCCTTTAACCTCTGCGGCCCTATCCAAAGCATCAATCTACTCAGGTCAATCTTTATTAAGTAAGCAAGAGGCGGATGCACTCTAAAGCTTTAATGTGTTGCTACTTTGATGGTATTCTTACCTGACAACATTTCTATTAGTAGCCAAATCAATTTTTATCTGCTTTCACCCTGTTGGAGATATTAGTCCAGAGTATAACATATGCACACTCCACTGATGTTTAACAAAATGTACTTGCATTATTTGAAGCATGTATGCGGTATTCAAATTTGTATTGGGATGCCCCCTCCCTGTAATATGCACACACACACACAAACACACACACACACACACACACACACACACGCACACACACACACACACACACACACACATACACACACACACATACATTTGCGGCTGATCAAGAATACCTGCCTCTATCAAGCAAGATTTATTGTTTCACCAAAGGTTATTGCAACACTGATAAGCAAAGTCATAACATTGGAAGCTTTTATTATGTGTTTTACTGCTACTATTAATTATATTATAGATTGATGAAATAAGAATAATATTTTAGGGCTTTTATGATAAACTTGCAATAAAAGAAACAAATTAGTACATAGTATTTGAATAAATATCAAATGAACTTTGTATGTTTTTCAAGCTGAACGTGCACAGTAGAAAGCACCATTTATCAAAAAATAAAAAAGTTCAGCAAGAGCACATTTTGATGTAAATCACTTCATCCTCAACACAAATTGCATGCGCAGCAGACAACAGCTTCTTATTTTTCTGACAGCCACATAGCATACCTACTGTATATGCTAGATGTATGTGGGCGTACAGAAAGGCGCTCCACTCACAAACACATTTGAAAGCATCAATATCACATTTCCTGTGGACTTTATTTCCAAGCAAAAGCACAATGTTTCCATCTTCTTTGTCACCTTCTGAAGCATTGCTCTTCAAAAAGGTATATGTTCCTCTTACTGTAGTACTGTGAGGACTGGTCTTAATGCATTCAGTCCCAATATACACCAAGGCTGTTGCATTTAATGTTTCCTTTATATCATTTAACAGTATCCTGACATTTTAGACAGCACCAGGTATACACGTGTTCTATTAGCAGATGCAAAGTTACCTGCCTTAAATAAGTAATAAATCAATGATATTTCTTGTTCGGAAACATAAAAAAAGAAACGTAATTATCTTTACGGACTACTTTGAGCAACAGTTACTATCATTTAGTCACACATGATTATTGCATAAATCAGTAATGTCAAACTAAGTACCAACCAATTTCAGTTCCTATTTAGTTATACTTTTGAAAGAGGTGACTAATTGTTTTACCCAAGGCTGCTATGGACTTTCAATAAAACAGAGAAGCAAAACAAATTTAACTTATTATCTTAAAAATGGTAATCACATTAAAGATTTGTCTTTTTCAATGGTAATAACTATTGCGCCACATGTATCCACATGAATCTAAACAATTCACTGTCTGTATTCAGATCTGTCACAAATATATTCTTAATAAATGGAATTATAAAGGGTCCCTCATAATATGATCTGGCTGTCACATGACTTGACTGCACTTTCTCCTGTGCAGCAAACATGTCTCCAGTCCCACCCGAGTCTAATTCAGGTTACCGGCATGTCTTATCTTCGCAGATGACCTTTGAAGGGAGAAGATAAAGAGAACAAATTGTGTGGGAGGCTGTAAATGTGGTTTGTGATATTATGTTCTTGTAGAGAAAGTTAGGAAGGAAAAAACAGCATCTGCCCCCACACTGGTCCTGTTTGAGAGGTGTTGGTCTTTCAAGAATTGGGGTTTACATACACTGCAGAAATGCAACGCAGCACCTTGGCAACAGACGTGATGTTCACTAAATGTCAACAAATATCAAATTGCATGCAGTCCTGTATCAGCTTGTCAGCTGATAATGAATTGAAGGCTAGTGAGGCTATTAGACTTTTTTGTAAACACAATATTTTATTCTCCAACATTTGAAAAGTAAAACATAAATCTTAATTTCTGTAAATTATTTGTAATTTGATGTCTTAATTGATCTATATGGTATACATATTACAGTAATGTTATAATAATGCAGCAGAGTAGATTAGTGAAAGATATGATGAATAGATTTGGTAGAATAATTATTCTTCGAGAAACAATGTGTTTTATTTCTTTTAAAACCATGCAAAGAAATATAGTACACTTGCCATTATAGGTCTGAGAAGGATGTCAGGTTACTTGAAATCTTCCTTGTTGATTAATGCTGCCCTCTTTTGTTCAATCTGTAAAACTGAGTATTGACTTGATGCAATGAGTGAGTCAGAACTCCAGTCAGGCAATCACAAGCCCTAGACATAAAGAAAAACAGTACACAGTGTGACCGTGGGAACTAATTTTAATGTTTAATTTGCATCGATAAGGTTCATGAAATAAATAATTGTATTTATATGGAAATAAACACCCAGCTCGGTTCTTTCTTCCTTTACAAGAAGACCCCCTGCAGTTCATGGGGGTTTCACAGCATTGGTTTGCCCAACTCGTGACAGATATTCTATTACTGAAGTGTGTGATGTTCTAAAGCTGCAGTGAATCAATCAGCGGGCCAATTCATTCAGCACATGGAAAGGGTAGCTGATGTACAATCAATGCTACACGTGACAGCAGTGCTGATACAGACCGTTGTTTCCTGTGCTGGCTACACAGTAAATTTGTCAAAATAAATTTTACTCAAATTGAATAAAAATTGACTGTGTCCCAGTCTAAAATCTACTATTGTGTCAGAATTAATAATTCAGTATTTTTACTCTATTCAGTGTTCATATTTAACTCTACATGATGATATGTTGAACTCATAATAATTTACTAGAATTGGATTAGACAAATTATAGTCAAATCTAATCCAATTATATATATAATTGGATTGAATTGGATCCAATTCTATATAGAATTCTATATAGAATTATATCCAGTTCTATATAGAATTCAGCAAGCAACTGGAGAGTGACAGGGCCTCTTTTCCAAATTGCTCAATTAAATAAATAAAGGAGAAAAAATAAATATGAGAATGGATTTTACTTTGAAGTTCAAGCATTTTTTCACAAGGAAACTGCATCAGTTCATTAAACATTTTGTAATAAGTATGTTATGTCTAAATAAGCAACTCCCGAGGAGATAAATCTGCACAAACATTGTCATTAGGAAAGATAGGCTATAACAATATTTTGTGACATAAGGTGCACATTGAACCAGTGGTTCTCTAACTGGGGGAGGGGGCGCCCCCTAGGGGAGGTACAGCGGAACTACAGCGCGGCTTCATCACCAACCCACACCCACAGGCTCACACAAACACCGGTAAAACATTATACAACAAAATGATAACAAATACAATTGCAAACAATTTGTAAAGATAGGGCACTATATCATGAGAGAGGGAGAGAGAGAGAGAGAGAGAGAGAGAGAGAGAGAGAGAGAGGGAGAGAGAGAGAGAGAGAGAGAGTTTGGGACTGCTGCGTTAAACCATGCTTTATGTTAGAGAATTTGAAGTATGAGGACTAAGAGGTTTACAATTTAAAACTACTTATTTTTTTACTAATTTTCTAATGCTAGAAAATCTGAATCTATGGATTATTTTACATTGACAACTAAACAGTTATATTAAGTATGTGCATATTATTAAACAAAAAGGCTTTCGAAACTTAAAATGATTGTGCTATTTCCAATATGATTATTTAGTTAATTGTAATGAATTAATTATCCAACTTTTTTACTTTTCTCAATTTCTGTTTCCGTAATTGTAACGAAAACTGCTATGTTGCGTTTCTACACACGTCATCACTCCCCGCCGACTTGACGTCATCAACATTCGTCAAGAAAGCATGGCGACACCGCTGTCAAATTTGAACAGGATGCTACATGTGAAGTGACTTTTGAGATTCCCAGTTCACCTAACTGGTGTCGTCTTCATCCTTTAGTCGTTTATTTGCGTGTGTATTGTCGTCAGCTGACTTTCTGTATCTAACGAGCGAGCTAAACAACACAATGCACTCTGTGAAGGTCGGCTATTTGGCTTCGGCTGTGTCGCGAGCTCTCTGCTCAAGTGGAATTTACTGTCGTGAGTTTTTTAAAGTTTCGGCTTGCTGTCGTGTTCATTGTTCTGTTAGTCAGACTCGGTCGTGTCGTACAGCAGCCACGCCAGAGGAGACGGTTATCCGTGTTCCGCGCTACATGCAGAGGCGCGTTGAAAACGTAAAACAGACTCGAGGCCAACATAAAGTCAACACCATCAAAGCTGGCAAGCTCCTGATCCAGAGCAAGAACCCGGATCTGAACCAATCTGCGGGATACACTCTTGGAAAGTTCGAGCCGCTCATTCTTTGCTCGAAGGGATGGAAGCATAACAAATCATTCGGTGACTATTTCACCATCAACAACGTCAAGACTGTTGCACCCTTTGTTGCTGAAAATCAGAATGAGGGTGTTGAACAGAAAGCATCTGTGACTTTTAATAACCTCCGCATCTGCAAGGAGCTGGTGGAAACTTTGGAAAATGTCAACATTACCCATCCCACCACCGTACAGCTGCAGACCATCCCGAAGGTCATGAAAGGTTACAACGTCCTCTGTGCTGCGGAGACGGGCAGCGGAAAAACGCTGAGTTACCTCCTGCCTGTTGTTCACAGACTGAAGGCGGATAAGGAATCGGATGTGAACACTGGGAGCACACACAAGATCCGTGCTGTGGTTCTAGTGCCTTCCAGAGAGCTAGCTGAGCAAGTGGCGGCTGTGTCCAGGACTTTGTGCGCACCATTAGGCTTGATGACAAGTACTGTGGGTGGGGGACGGGGTGTGGGACACATCAAATTGGTCTTTAAGAGGGACCACCCAGATGTTTTAGTGGCCACACCGGGTGCTTTGGCCAAGGCCCTGCGGAGACGCTGCGTGGACTTGAGCGAGCTGAGCTTCTTTGTGGTCGATGAGGCGGACACCATGTTCGACCCCAGCTTCTCTGACATGCTGGAGAGCATCCTGCGCCACACAAACATTGCCAGCGATCCCAGGGAAACGCAAAGCCCCGGCCATAAGGCCCAGCTGCTGGTGGTAGGGGCCACCTTCCCTGGGGGTGTCGGGGAGGTGCTCAGCCAGGTGACAGACCTTGGCAGCATGGTGGTTATCAAGAGCAAGATGCTGCACTTCCTCATGCCACATGTCAAACAGACGTTCCTGAAGGTAAAGGGAGCTGACAAGATCCTGGAGCTCCACCAAGCCCTGAAGCTGCGCCAACAGAAAAAAGAAGGGGGTGCTGCTCTGGTGTTCTGCAACAAGTCTGCCACTGTCAACTGGCTGGGGTACTCGCTGGAAGAGATGGGAGTGCCGCATGCACGTCTGCAAGGGGAGATGCCCGCTGCTGTGCGTGCGGGAATCTTCCGATCGTTTCAGAAGCCCGGCCAGGCAGATGTGTTGGTATGCACGGACATTGCTTCGCGTGGCCTGGACACATCCAGAGTTGGCCTGGTTGTCAACTACGACTCCCCAGAATCCCACACAGACTACATCCACAGGGCAGGGAGAGTGGGGAGGGCGGGAGGGGTGGAGGACGCGGAGGTGCTCAGCTTTGTCACTCATCCGTGGGATGTGGAGCTCGTGCAGAAGATTGAGATTGCTGCTCGTAGGAGAACTAGTTTGCCGGGGATGGAATCTGATATACGTCAGCCAAAACCCAAAGCAATAGAAACAGAGGAGTAGATGTGTTTTTTTTTTTTGTATGTTTGCAATTGGTGGTGACCTGAGTGTTGCGTTGGGATGACAAACTCTAAATACACAATGTTGTCAGCAGAAAGGGTGAGACTGATTTGTTAACTGAATTACAGTAGGCTGTTTTTTTTTTTTAACCCTACAGTCATTCAAATGTTCCCATTGAAAGGGAGATTACAGTGACACATTTCTTGTTCTGCCAAGTTGAGGCCCGAGACTGCTTGGTTCTTGTGTAAGCTATGAAGTCTTCAAAAGAAAAACTTCAAAAGCGCTAACATAAAGCATTGTTTAATGAGAATGTGGAAAATACCCAATGTTGGCTTTATCACAAAATGTTTTTATAGCCCATCTTTCCTGGCAAAAATGTGTGTGCAGATGAATCTCCTCAGCAGTAGCTTATTTGCCATATTTAATCAAGTATCATACGCAGAATGGTATTGAAATGTCACCAATATTGCAACAAAGCATGCACTAATACATCATATTTGTTCTGATCCGTCTCCTAAAACTTAAAAAAAAAGTTTTGTAAAAAAGAAAATGTAATAAAAATTGATATTGTCATGTAGGAAAATTCTAAATTTCTTGGAGATCCGCTCATACCACAATTTCAAGTAGTGTTTTTGTTCTGTCATGTGTACTGCTTGTGTTTAACCACCAGGGGGAGGCATTTGTCTGATTTTGGTTTATGTAAATTGACTGCACAGTTCATAGGTCAAAACATGTATATGATTTTTGTGCTCAATTGATGTTACCTTTCATGTGTTAATCCAGAAACACCTCATCAAGTTACAGCAATAATAATTCATCTTTAGTCAAGAGCACAGGCCAAAACCTGACGTCTCTTCTGTTGATGTTGGATGTCAGCTTTACTTGAAAAGGATTTTTTTCCCTCTTCCATGCTTGCATGTGCTTGTTGAAAGGAAACCGCTAAAGTGTCAACATGAAAATCTTTGGGAAGTTATTTCAAAGGTAATAACTTATCCTTTGACCATGATTTTGTGGTTTTGATTGGTGTTTTGGACAACTTTACATGAATTGACAAATGGAAAAGACTTTCAAGTTGATGTTTCTGCCTGGAAACTGCTCTTAATTTGAAAGGGCTGTTTGTCACCCAGTCACATTGCATACCTGATGATGGAGGGTTTCTGGAAGTATAGATTATAGAAGCAGACAGAAGGGCAGACGTGTTAATGGCTCTGACAGTAACAAGGGGCTTCCATCAAAATGTCTGGAATCTAGCTAAGATTGTCCTGCGCCGACTCGGGTCAACAATTTAAGCTTTGCTCCACCTTAGGTTCACATTTCAGCCAACTGTACCCTCACAACAAGGACCCAGTATCCATTTATAGCATGTGGAGCAAATACCTCCTATCCTTCAGTTTATATTTTTGTCCTGCTTCACCTCAACCGACCCCTGCAAAAGAAATAATCTCTATCAAATGTCCTCCTTCCATGGAGTTGCTGGGCCCAGCATTAAGTATTTTATGGCTGAAATAATTTTAGCGCCTCGTCTTAAAGGGCCACTCACTCATGATCGGTTAACACAAATTTCACTCATGATCGGTTAACACAAAACAAATAATACTTTGCAGCCTGGGAAAACTGTTACGTGTAATCTGTGCTTATTGATGTATGTGTTAACACCTTTATGTATGTATGACCACAACTTTGTTATACTTTGTCATAACTAATTAAGCACCAACCATGGTCCATGTAACTAAGGACTACGAGTTTGAGAATTTCTAAGTAATCAAAATAGCCATATATATTCCAAGCAGGCATTTTTAAATGCACTTAAACATGACATAGGAGGGGTCTTTAATCAGTCCTCCACTTTTGTTTTAGTTCAATACTAATTTGCTGGAGTATTTCTGAAGATATTCTTGGATAATGGGATCCTAGTTTGATGGACAAAGCGAGGGAGAAGCATAGAGCTGGCTGGTTTGAGGTCAATGGTTCTCACCACTCAGACTACAGTAAAACAAACATTGAGTCGGCCTATATTTGAGCAGGTGGTCATGTTTGAATGCCTTTCACAGGGAACTATCCTTTCTTTCTTCCCTTTGGCTTCAGACCAATACTTAAGGGGATTTACTTATTACCCAGACACAACATGATACTCTGTAGCCAACCAATAATGATTCAAATATAAAAGCCCCATTACAACAAAAGAAAATGTACATGTGATGTAATTAGTCTTAAAATAATCATGCATCACACACACACACCATATATATATATAATTGTTTTAATAAATTCACCCCATTTGTAGTCTGAACAATGGGGGTGTATGTATGGACTACAAAGCGTTCGGGCCATTAATAATGACGCATTTCCTCTTTGCCCCACCGAAGGATTATCTCCCCCTCCTCGTTTACACACACACAGTGCCGCTGCCGCTGCTCGCACACTTTCTACCCACTTGGAAATTTCCCTGAACGCAGAGGAAATTGTGCTGCCGAGGAGCGGGACTGTCGGCCAACGTGCATCTTCTCGGGGCTGGCTTGCTTGAAATGCCCCAGTTGTGGATCTGAAGGTAGGTTTACAGCCCTGTAATCGGCTTATTCTGCTGCCCATCTCGCCCGCAGCAGCCGGAGCGATCTGTCTGACCTTCCCTCCGACCAGAGCGTTAGAATTAAAAACCCTGCACGCTGTGCGCGCGTGTTGGTGTGTGTCTGTGTGTGTCTGTGTGTGCGCGAGCCCAGCGTGAGTCCCGGCCCGCCGGATGGGAGTCTCTCTGTGACCGCTTTACGTTTCGGCTCCTCCGGCGTGTGAACGGATGAAGCCCAAGTTGCGATTCTGAGGCTGCGGTGCTCATTTGAATCGGCAAAACTTGTGGAGCCTTTAATTGTCGACTTCTACAGGGGCATTGCTCTGGGTTTCGGTGACTTTAAAGACTACGGGGGCTGCTGCTGTTACAGGGGGGCGCGAGGATTTTTTTCCCTTTTTTTGGCAACGCCGTTGTTTCTGAAGCCGCAGGATTCCGCGTGTGGACACCGGGAGGGCTGGCCGTGTGGTGGGTGTGCAGAGTCAGAGAGGCACGCGGAGTTCACGGAGGGGCTGGCAGCGCTGCCGAGGGGGTGGGGGACCAGCCTCCGCCATGTTACGTTGCCCTGTCATTTAATATGCCACAGGGAATTGTTTCCAACTTTTTTAGTTTTTTGATAATACATGTGTCGTCAAGAATGTCGTGTCTGACGCGCGCGCATTAAAGGGCGGCCACCTGTGTAAAGCGCGTGGCTGCTGTGCTTTAAAGAAACCAGCTCGTGAAAGGAAAATCCACGCGCCGTCGCGTCACCGCACCGTTAAAATCGTACACCGTGCGGGGAAACCTGTCATCAGCTGTGCGCGCTAATTACAGCATGTTTTTTTTAAATTTATTTCTCATGCATGTGGTTGCAACGGCCAAGGTGACAATGAGAGCAGAGCAGCATTTGGAGGGAAATAAATGTAAAGTACGACATACCCCAGTTTGTAATAATGTATGTCTCTGCAGCAGCAGCTATCCCTCCAGGTTGCATTGCATGTATTGTGGGGATGGCTGCTGCCTGTGTCTGCTCCACTGCCACACCCCTTCATAGGACAAGGCTCTGATTAGCCTGCCATTCACATGCTATACATGTTGCTGTTACTGCAGGAAATCTCATGATATTTTTAGGAAATTGAATTGAATGATCACTTGTTTACGTGCCAAGTTTGTTGTTTTCATGGATCAATAACCTCCATTCTCAAAAGGCGTTGGATTTCAGCGAGGCTGTGAGCTGGTTAGGTGACAGGTCATATGAGATTGAGGAGGGGTGGGGCACTGGTGATGGAGCCAGAGATGTTGCAGCGATGTTTGATGTGCGGGTGAGTTTCTTTGGCAGTTTAATGGACAAAAGTAAATCGTCCCTTGGAGCCTCCCATCGGGTGCACACTCACTCCCCCTCTGGCTGCATAGACCTTGGCTTGTCAGAAAAAGACACATGACCTTATGGGCTGCAGGCGGCGTGTGTGTGTGCGCGTGTGCGTGTGCGTGTGCGTGTGTGTCTCAGGAACGAGAGCTATCCTCTGACTGGTCTGTTACACATCCTCTAGGTATGTCTAACCCCGTCTGTGTGTTGGCGTCCGTCTGGGTGTCAGGATGAAATTTCTTGTGGGAGCGGTTGGCAGTTATTAAATAATTTTCTTTTCCCGAAAAATCTATAGTTAATAAAGGTGTGAAGAAAATTGGAGCAGCTCGAGAATGTCATCCCATCCGCTCAAGTTGCCCTGTTAAAATGTGTCCTTTCAAAATGGCAGCTCCCGTCTAATGAGCCCGGCCCCTGTTCTTCTCAGATCAGTTGTGCGTCTGTTTCATCTCTGAGGAAATGTCATTTTCAAGACTCATAGTTAACAGTTACCACCACCATCAGCAGCAGCAGCAGCAGCAGCTGCTGCTGCTGCTGCTTGGTATGCGGCTCTGCCACCTTTGACGGCACCAATAATTTATTAGACTGACCAAACTCTTATCTGGCTCCTACCAGAAAAGCAGCAACTAAAAGCTTTTTCTTTATATTAGCTGCTGCACTGACCTTCTTTTGTAGAATGTGTTTATGGCGTCCATTATGCTAATGACAGTTGGAAACCAATCTTCTTGATGCAGAGTGATCAACAATTACACTCCTTACTGAGTAGCTGTTCAGTTATTTAGTGCTGAAATGAATGGCAGGAAAGTAGAGGCCATGTGAATCTTGTGCAAATTATACCTACGCCTGCACAACGCTCAAAACAACTATGCCTTGCATCAGTGGAAGGACTTCAACTCAATCTGTAAATTACTGTTCTGGCTAAACCTACAGCTCCTCGCCCTGTTGTCATCAAAGGCTCTTACATGACGATACTAAAGCAAACAATGTACTAATTTCCAAAGTCCTGCAGCTTGGTCAAAAGCCTTGGACGACTTTCGATGGCCATGTGCTGCTTGCTTGTAAAGATCTTCAAGCCCGATCTCATCCGGCAGGGGAGGAGTCACTCATCAGCAGCACATGGCAAATTCATTGATCTGTCCCTTTTGTTGTGCATGAAAACGGGCCTCTGCTGTCAACAGTGACCGCAGAGAGGAAGAAATAAGCAACCCATAATGACACTTAAATCTCAAGAGGGAGCCGACCGTGTGCTGCTCACGCTCAGCCAGGTATCTCTGCTGCGTACAGGAGGAGTCGATCAGAGCTGTGGGGTACGGTCAGCAAGCTCATATTACACACATCATCTGTCAGAGACTGTGAGGGCTGGTGGAAGAGAAAGGAAACGCTAAGCTTGTGATCTGTGTCTTGTTTTTTAACGCAAAAACTGTGATGAGGCTTTTTTTCTTACAGGTGGAAGGTTGCTGGAGTGTAGGGGACATAATTTAAGCTGTGCCGATAAACGTCTGGTTAAATTACGTCTCTAGCCGTCAGCATCCCTTGACAATTGTTCCACAGTTGTTCTGAAATAAACATGTGCTGTTAATACAGCAGTAAACGGGTGAAGAATCAGTGTCTGCTCTGCTAGTTTCTCAGTGCAGTTCCCAGTTAGTCAGCTGGAACTCATTGGTTTTTTTTTTGGAAGTGGTTGCCAGGCGAGTCATCAGCTGCCAAATTGGCAACCAAAAATTGCAAATGCAATTGCCATAGGTTAGGTTAGTTTATTTGACTGATAATGGTTATATATGCAATGAGAGAAAGACGATCCTTTGAACATTTAGACTGCATGTTTGTCAGGTATTGTAAATGTATTGGCAGGGTACGTTTTTTTAAGGCGGAATGATGACCTCATGCAAGCGTGGCCTCAACTGTAGTATGTCAGACTGGAGCTGCTCTTGATTTTGAGTTGGAGATTGAAGTTTTCTTTAATCATGAGAATGTAGTGAACAGGTTTAGCCAGGCTGGCCTGATTTACAGACTTCACATTTCAAAGCATAATGTTTATTAGCTTTGCTGTCTGGCACCTGATGATCGACATTCTGATCCGCCATACATGCTCTGATTTGATTTGCCTAGCTACACATACTTTCAATGTGAGTTTGTTTGGCTGCACTGTAAACCAATAAATCAGTTGCTGTAGTATTAAACACCAATTGCTGTTACTATGGTAACCACGCTGGTTGCCAAATCAACTAGGACTGAAATCTCAAAGGAGTTGTTTTTAACATTGTGAAGATGAATACAGCAGTGAACAACCATTTCAGATGTCAAGATACAGTGGGGTAATGTTCACCTGAGCAGAGAATGAAGTCGCTCACCCTCTGTGTGTACGCTAGCGTGTACGCTAGCGTGCGTGCTAACGTGTACGCTAGCGTGCGTGCTAACGTGCACGTTAGTGCGCCCCACCGGTTGGCTCATGGCCGATGTGCTGCACTGATCTCAGACGCTCTCAGACGACGGGGTCGGTGTAGCACCCACCTTTTTTTTAAGGAGAATAACTTTAAAGTTTCATTTTATAGTTGAGTGGTAGTATTTCTATCTAATTGCAGTTTGCACAGTGTAATGTCTTTACAAATCGTAGGGAACACATTATTTGGGAATGCTGTGTTGATGGGATGAGCTTAATGCGTGGCGCTCTGCAGTGTGTGGGGTGGGGGGATAAAAAGGTCTGAATGGAGGCGCAGGAATGTCTGCTCTAGTTCAAGTTAACAATATCACAGAATTTCACACTTCGTTGTGACCAAGCCAAGGCATGCGTAACCTTAAACAGTCAAACCACAAGATTCCCAGCAGGGCTTCCTGTGAGAAAGAGGGCCTCTGTGATTGACCCTTATTTACAGGGCTTTTTCAGACAGAAAACACATTGATTCACTTTCCATGCTCCTTTTGGTCCGAGCCCCAAACTACTATTGAAAGGAAGGGTTATAAGGAACAAAAGGCAGGTGGTTGACCAAACATTCAATAAGCACAGCTTTGAGCCCAACTTTATTTTTGTAAATGTCAAAACTTTAAATCTAAGGCAACAAATGAGACCGGAATCTCAAACATACTTGACGGTCAATTGAGAGATCAGTGCATTGGTTTTAAAATATTGTAGATATTTATGAGATTCTGTCCATCCTGGCCACATAGGCAGTGAAGCAGGCAACCAATGTCTTGTTTTGATGGTAATGTTGTGAAGTGTATCTTCTGAAGGCTGGTCGTTGTTGGATGGATGCTGCCGAGGCTGTCTTTTCTTGGCAGAGCCCGTCTTCTTTCTGTTTTTCCCCACCTCCCACTAAGTTCTGGTATAAGCCTGCACCATCCAACAACGTGCATTGCATCACAAATGTAAGCCATTACAGTGGTTGCCAGCCAGTAACACCAAGAACAAGCCTTTGATAATTGATTGGTTTTAAATACACTCTATGACTCAAGGGTGGGTAATGTTGGCTGTTTTTCTTTTTTTTTGGGTCTATAATTAAACATGGAGTGCATTTCAGGAGGCGCAATCTGTCGGAGCAACCCGTGCCCTGAGGCAGTCTGCATATGTGGTGCTGTGGTCCTGTGATGTAAGTCAGTGGACCCCCCCCTTCTGGTTTAAAAACACCACATTTTGGTCCTGCTGAGCAGTCTGGAGCAGCAGGAACCAGTTTGGTTGTCATAGTGATGAGGGATGAAAACTCATGCTGCCCACCACTTAGTAGGCATTTCGAATTGTTCATTTGAACCGTTGCTTCAGTAGAAGAGCGTAGCCATGTGTATGACCACATTATGTTCATCTATTGTAATGGATTAACTTTGGTGGACAATTTTGCATTAATTGTTTAATAGCAGGATGGAGCTTGCATGAAAACAAAGTTAACTTTTGGCGACTTACGAGCTGAAAATTCACCATTTTGCCACATTGACTTGTTGGATGCTCCACACCTGAATGATCAGAGTTTCTATTTTACATGCAGTGATTGTCCGTTTGTGCTAAAATGTCTCGATCAAGTCTACACACATCATGCTTATGTGTGTTTCAAGAGGACTTAAGAGTTGTGTCTCTAGTACCATATGTTAGATTGTCGAGCTCCAGAAGTTAACACCAGGTTTAATATGAGATGCAACTTGAAAGATCCCTGTGGTGAAAAGAGGGGAAGTGTTCCTGGTTATGTTTGGATTTTTGAAATGTATACCAGCTATTTCTGAACTAAATGTCTTTATTGGCTTCCCAGAAATGTTCGTTATGGGATCTGTTTTAGTTGGATCTGTGTTGACGTTGTTGATATTCCATTCCTTACTATTATTCAAATATCGCACTAGTTTGCTAAAATACCATTTGTGCTGTGGATTTTGTCTTTTTGTGAAAAGATTTGGAAACCTTTCCTGTGGGACCCCTGTAAAATGTGGCTTTGGTTAGTTGTGGTATGAGCTTATTGTTTACATCATGTCATAGAGAAATCAGGGCATGAAGGCGTTTGGCCAAATCCAGGTTCTCTTCAATACCCCAGTTTGTAATTTCAGGAGTTTTCAACCAAAGCGTAGCGTCATCTCGACCCCTGGCTGAAAGTGGACCTGCTCCGACATGTGTTTCAGGTTGCAGCTGAGCTCCTCAGCTATTACTGGAGTGCATCTCTGGCAGAAATCCCTGCTGCCATGGTTGCCACCTCAAGGCTCATGCCTCTTAGTCACCAGGGCAGAAATGTAACCTAATCAGGTGTCTGCTGCTCCCTGTACACAAGCACTGCGGACAGAGTGTAGGCTGGCTGCTTTGTGCGGAACATTGTGCGGCCAAGCACCCACGTGCATCATTTTACTCCACCAGACCCTGTCATTTACACATTTCACTTCCTTATTAATATGTCACTTGGAGCAATACAATTTCTCTCCTTCTGCTCGGGGGGCCTTCGATCTTGCCAACGTAACCAGGCGATGCACTAGTTGCCTAAAGATAACAGAGGCATGCATATTGCATAGAGATTGCTATTTGGCCTCCCCAGGCCAAGTCGGATAGTCTGCACCTTGGAAATGAGCAATGTTACACTCTGCACCACAACAAGTGCTCCTGAGCAAAGTGCTTTCTTTTGGATTCACTCAGCGAACTACTTGATGACAAATGCTACTTGTTGTGGTTATTTTTGGTATCTTATCCGAAGCGCGTTTGCATGCGTCACTGCCAGGACTGCAGATGAGTCAGAAAACATTAAACATGCAAGTGGTCTTTTTTTGCCAAAAAGTGTGCAGTGTAAACTCATATCTCTACTGTAGATTATTGTGACGGGAAAACAACAAGGCTCGGCATTTGAACAAGACGGGATATTAATTGGAACTGCAACCAGAATTGAAGTAAGAGGATGAGCGCATGCAGCTTTGATGATTCAATGAAAACTTTGGCCCCGTCCTTGTATTTAAAAGATGAGCTGTTTTGATGAAGCACTCTGCAGTTGGGTGAAACTGTATCGATTACAAATGGTGTTCTCATTACGCAACATGTTTGCGTTTTGTTGACAAAACCTTCACATTTGTGTCATCAAATTATTTTTGTCTGTGAGACTGTGGTTTGGGAAAATAATCCTGTGCTGGAATTTCTCCGGGAAGTGACCGTGGCGCAGAGCGGAGATCTGTTGAGCGTGGCTAATTGAACATTCTCGGAGTGCTGGAAATGTATCCCACCCTTTTCGCTCCTCCTCAGCCCTCCTGCCTGGGGCATCTATTCTTGGTCTTCTCATAAGGATAAATTCTTGCTACAAATGTTTGGTAGCTACTGCATGGAGGGTGACCCCGCTGTATAAGGCCACGCTGCTGGCGGACGGGTTGAAATGGTCCCAGTGTTGCAGAATAAAAAGTAAAAAATAATTATGGGTATGCGAGTGTGAGGAACAGATTGATGTAATTCAGGGTATTTGGCAGAATGTGTGCTGTATAAAACCGTCCTTCAGTCAATTTAAAAAAAAAAAAAAAAAAAAAAAAAAAAGGTATCACACCCTGAAATGATTTAGATAGTTTAGAGGTTTTATGTAATTTGACCATGGAGTCAAATAACATAAGTTAGGAATGTAATTTGTCAAGATTCTCCAAATCCATAATTCGATTTTCTACTTTAAGGTCACAATTCGATTTTTGACTTTCCATCATTATTACATTACATTTCATTTAGCTGATGCTTTTATCCAAAGCGACTTACATGATATACAGTAGACAGTAGACACAGCAACGGTGAGCAATGAGGGTTAAGAGTCTTGCTCAAGGACACAACACGACTGGCTGAGCCGGGGTTTGAACGTCTGCCCCTCTGATCCAAAGACTGACTTGTTAGACCACGGAGTCATGATGTGTAACGAGCTCCATCGGTTGCTGCAGTCTTTAAATCTTCTGCAGCCTACTTACTGAAGGTTTTTATTCATGGAGAAAACCAAAAATATATTTATTTTCTTTTTTTTGTGCTTTCTGCTATTTTTCTTTAGTTTGCAGAGATTAACATCAAGTTCTTTCTTTTATCAAACATTGTCTTAAGATGCAAAGTGCATGTTAAGCAGCTGAAAAAGGTTTAACACACACTTTGAACTGGCAGCACGAGCCTCGCTTATCATATCTCCTGTGGTACAATTCAGAAATGATCAGTCGACATACTGATGGTTTTCTCTTCATTCCCACTACAAGAAAATGTGATTTGTCAGTTTAATTTTCTCAATGTGTGACACTTTGCTTTTTAAAAAAATCTTTTTTAATATAGTTTTGTGGTGGATGTGTCTCACTTTGCAGCCCTCTCAAGCCTCCCCAGCCTGGATGAGCTCTTAAAGTGGCTCTCAATATATGACTGTTACACAATCATCCCGTCGGCGCTCCATGCCCTTGGCCAAAATCTCTCCGCCTGGAACAGACTTGCTTGCACTTCCCACCTACCTGCAAGCCTCTGATGTCGCTCGTGGAGGTTGTCGAGTTTGAATAGAGCTATATAAGGGAAACCATTCTTTGTTTATTAGTTAAGGGAGAGTACACGGGAGTGCTGCCAGGCCTCTCGGAGAAGAAAATGGGGACAGAAAGAAGAAGACGAAACACCACTCAAACACGGTGTACTCTGATATGTAGAGCTGTAAACATTGCTCCTTTTTTTAGGGCAGCGTCATGAGTGGGACAGCTGGCTTACATTACATGTGGAAAGCTCAGTGTTAATCAAGGGGCTGAAAATAGACTTTTATCTGCGTGCCATGCTATGGGCTGTGTGCGCTAATGCAGCTAACCTCAAGGATTCAGTGGTTACATTTGCTCCCTCCCACTGACTCTGTCTGGTGGACAGTCAGAGATATGAGTTTGTTAAAGAGGTCATCACAGGCTGATATTGATTTGTAGTGAAACGATCGATGGTGTGCCTTGGCTGTATTTTCAGTTTACTTTAGGTAATGACACTTACAAGTGAGGCCTGCCAACATAACAGTTAACAATTTAGATGTTATGTTTTTCTTATGCTTTACTTAAAATAAAGAGCTGACGTGACATTGGAGCCTCTTAGTTTAAGATGGTAGCCAGAGTGTACAGTTGCTTTGTTGTCGGATGGCTGTTAAATTGTTCAAGGATCTTCCTGTGTGTTGGGCTTTATAACTCATTTATAAACAGTATTAAATGTCAAGTGCTCCTGTGTCTCCAGAGACATGCCAACAAATGGATTTGATGCGACGGTGGCGAGGAGATCATTTGTTTTATTAGCTTATTTTACCATGGGGCTTAAGCTGGCCAAGGTCTCTCCACATTTTAAAAAGGGAATTGACACTACCTGTCTCTAGAAAAACACTTTATATGAATTAATTAACAAGGCTTAGGATTATTACAGTTGTCGTTTGCGGCGGTGGACACAAATAGTGTGTAGTGTGTGTGTACAAATAAGCTAGAATGCTCAGATTCAGTTGCCGGCTTTGTACATTTAGCACAGCTGCACAGTTTGCTACTGCGTCACATTGTTCATGTAATGAACTCTGCATGAACTGCTGAACAAGGCCTTGCCTTCAACTTGTTGGTGTTTTTCTTTGTTAAAGATTAATGAAAAGCATGCGCTTTGATGCTTCATAAGTACGTTTCGCTTATTTTGTCAGGCCGCCGTCTGCAAACCTTTGCATAATCAGTTCTGTCTCGGTTTGAATTTAATTGCGATAATCCAATATCAGGCTTTTCTGCTGTGTCAATTTAAAATAAGATTGTTTATAGTAATCTCCTGAGTTTTAAAGTTGGTGCGCGCAGTGTTTCATATCAACGTGTCTATGGGGAGCTTGTTCTCCAGCTCGCTACGAGACAAATGCTGCATTGTCAGATTCCTCTCTTCAGAAAGATTCCGGCGTTTTTGTCTTTTGGACTCCGGGTAGAATGCCAGCCTTGTGTTCAGTTGGGTTACTTATCTCCCCGGTGCAGTGCATAGCCTCGGGGAAATGACTTGGGAGGGCATCCCCACCCACCCCTCCACCACCGCGACATGATTGAATGATGTCTCTCCTTTTGAGGACTGAGTTCCCCATTTGCTACCTACCCTGTTAAAGTCAGGCATCCTTTCAATGTGCTACACAATTATCTGTGCTTGTAAGGCCGGTAGGCAAACACCAGGTGGGAAATTTATTGCTGGCTTCTCTTCAGGGAATGTTCATGCAGAGACTCGGAGCTGATTTTGAGTTGGCAACATGCATTGGTAGGATGGTGGATTTAAATGCCATTTACAAGTGGCAGATGGGAAATGGGATTTCTGTTTTTGATCTATTTTCCCTGATGTCAAGTGCAGCTTGTTCCCTGATTTGGAGTTCTGTTAGCTGTGCTGCCAAGCCTTTTACTTTCATGCAGCTGTGGGAGCAGACCTGAGCAGCCGGGCATCCCCGGGTGCTCTGGACACGCATTCCACAACTTCCCTTGACCCCACAGAGCGGTTCTAAAGCGGGCGGCACTTTGAAGGAGCAGACGCACACTTGCTTTCTGTTTACATGGCTGCGGATGCAAAGGTGGCACCTGGCATGTTGTGCTTATGGGTGTAAAGAGGTTTATGGATCTCAAAGAAGATTGATATCTGTCCACATGTCTTTACTCCTTATACACCACTACTTAAATGTGAAAGAGGTTGCTCTGCTGAACTGGACAGCTGTATTGGGTCTTTCAGCTCATTGTTCTTTAACCCTCCTTCCCCCCTCCCCACACCTAATTCTTTGGCATTGAGGTCCATCATCTTCACTGTAGTAATCCCAGCATTCTGCAGCATGCGAGGAATTCATAGTGCTGGCCGCCTCCTTATCTCCTGTCTCTGCCTTTTTGATGCAATTGTGGTATTCCTGCTGAAAGATGAGCTGTTCTGGAATCTGCCTCAGTCTGCTGATCTAGCAAGAAACGGTAGCCCCCCCCACACACACACACACACACACACACACACACACACCCACACACAAAAAGCTACCACTTGTTCCATCTTCATCCCACCCAGCAAGTTCTTCCCTCAACCCCTTGGCGAGCGAGCATGTCAACACCTCAGGTGCAACCCAGTCGCAGGAATGAAATGCACAGGTTGCCTTGCTCCTGGCTGTAAATCAGCTCACACACATCTGGTAAATGGATGAAGGGTGCTACATTGACGGACAGATTATACACACTACCTGCTTGACATTTTGAATTTTTCTCATCGCGTTCGTCTGGGTATCTTAAAAATGTACTTTTCTTACATGATTTGTGATGACAGGGTCACCTGACCTTCATTTAGCTGGAGTTTAAAATCTCTGTCACTGGCCTGCAGGGACGCATGATTAGAAAGTAATTGGCTTGCGCTTGTTTATTTGCAATTAAAATGGCTTGGTACAAGGATCTAGGAGGAAAATCAACAAGAGTATTTTCACTTGAGTTCCCTCACACAGAGTACTGTAACTTACATTGTGTTTCTCTCAATCACACCTGAGTAGGCAGGCTACATTAAATGATTAGACTAATCAAATAATGACATTTTGCAGTTGTGAAAAGGTGTTTTGACTCGGATAATTTGCCATGTAATCAAGTCCATTAACCAGTTTTAAGTCATTAAAATGTCCAACCAAGAAGTGTTTTCAGGAGGGAACATTCCAGTTATACAAAGTGTGTATTTATGTGAGAGGACCAGTTGGATTTAAATCAGAATGATTGCATTTATGTTTGAGGCTATAAACTGAAAAGGAAGGGTTGAGCAGATAAAATGGTTTGACAGACGACAATATAGAACATGTTGAACATTAATTTGACAACATGCATTATGACCGCACAAATTAGGCATCACCGAGCTCTGTCATTATAGGATGGGATTTAAAAAGGTGTGTGTGTGTGTGTGCGCACATTCTCAAGGCATGTGTGTGCGTGCACACATTCTCAAGGTGTGTGTGTGCGCGTGTGTGTGTGCGCGCACACACATTCTCAAGGCATGTGTGCCTGCCATTTGACTCCCCAAACAATGCGGAGTATTTAATGTGTATGAGGTGAATGGGGAGCGGCTCCTGCCTGCTCCTAACAATAGAATTGACAAGCAAGGGGCCAGCTTTTCACTTTGCAGACAGCATGAAAAAAAGCAAGCTTGGAGTCGCTGGATTGTCCCCTTACAATAGGCAGCTGCAGCCCTGGAAGGCAGGTTCCTGTGTCATGTTTTTCTTCTTCTTTGGTGTCTCGGAGCCTCTGCCCAGCCACCAGTCGGTTTTTAATTGGTTCTCCTGCCTGGAATTGTTATCACATCAACTTTCCCTCGAATTGCAGTTGACTTTTCTACAGGGTTAGGAAAGTGTCACACTTTAAAAAGGCACTCATTCATTAAAGATACTGTGACTTCGGAAGCTGCTCCTGGAAAAGATAAGGAATGGCAGAGCAGTGCTTATCCTAATTAAAATGTATGTCAATCCATATACCTGTTGACTAAATTGGGTTCTGGAGGCCACAGCGGCTGGAGCTACAGTAGCAGACCGTTAAACGTCTGCTCGCAGCTGTCCACCCAATGAGCGGATTAGAGGACTCTCATATCTCTGCGGATGAGATGCAAAATGAGATTAGGTTGGTAGCTCATGAAGAGCTACCAAGGCCCGTCCTAATCTGCAGGGCCGCCCGAGTGAGACTGGGCTTTGATGATTTATTGGATCTTGTGAATGACTCGCCACTGTGACTGCCTATGCGGTTTTATTGCCCGTTTGTTAGGATGACTTTAAGAGCGAAGACATCAGCAGCCCATATGTGGTGTCCAGCATAAGAGGAAACCCATTCTGCTGTAAAATGTGGCTAAAGATGTGCAGAATATTTCCTCTAGAGGACTACGGCCTGTAACTGACTTGATTAAAGTAACTTATGCGGCATTCTCATAAACTGGGAAGCCATTTTTGATCATGCAGCACTCTATTTGTTGGGCCTTATGGGGTGTATAACGTTTTCAGTGGCTTAACTGTGTTCCAAGGCAAGGCAAGGCAAGGCAAGTTTATTTGTATAGCACATTTCAACACAAGGTGATTCAAAGTGCTTCACATACAGCCATTAAAAGCATAAAAACACAATGCAGAATAAAATATTTAAAAACAATTAAAAACAATTACACAATCCAAAATAAAAGATTTAAAAACAATTAAGAACAATCATTAAAACAATAAAAAACAGTTAGAAGGATAATAGATAGATATAGAATTGAATAAAAGTTGCAGTGCAGTTTAAGATATAAAATGCAGTAGTGAAATGTAGAATCTGGTTTAATTAAAGGCAACAGCAAACAGAAAGGTTTTCAGTCTGGCTTTAAAGAGGATGAGGGTCTCTGCAGACCTGCAGCTCTCAGGGACCTTGTTCCAGATGTGTGGAGCAGAAAAGCTGAACGCTGCCTCTCCGTGTTTAGTTCTGACTCTTGGAACAGAAAGTAGACCCGTCCCAGACGACCTGAGGGGTCGGGATGGTTCATAAGGCAGCAGCAGATCACTAATGTATTTAGGCCCTAAACCATTCAGGGCTTTATAAACCAGCAGCATGATTTTAAAGTAAATTCTTTGTTGGACAGGAAGCCAGTGCAAGGACCTCAGAACTGGAGTGATGTGATCCACTCTCCTGGTCTTAGTGAGGACTCGAGCTGCAGCGTTCTGAATCAGCTGCAACTTTCTGATTGACTTTTTACTGAGACCTGTGAACACACCGTTACAGTAGTCAAGTCTACTGAAGATGAATGCATGGACAAGTTTCTCCAAATCCTGTTGAGACATAAGTCCTCTAACCCTTGATATATTCTTCAGGTGATAGTAGGCTGATTTTGTAACTGTCTTGATATGGCTGTTCAGGTTGAGGTCTGAATCCATAACTACACCTAGATTTCTGGCTTGGTTTGAGGTTTTTAACGTCAGTGATTGTAGCTCAGCGCTCACTTTCAATCGTTCGTCCTTGGAACCAAAAACAAGTACTTCTGTTTTATCTTTATTTAATTGAAGAAAATTCTGGCACATCCAGTTGTTGATTTCTTCAATACATTTAGCCAGCACTGGTATGGGATTATAGTCCCCTGGTGATATAGTTATGTAGATTTGTGTGTCGTCTGCATAGTTATGATAACACACTTTGTTGTTTTTCATAATCTGAGCCAGTGGAAGCATGTAGATATTGAACAGAAGAGGCCCCAGTATTGAACCTTGGGGAACACCACATGTCATACCAGTCAGCTCTGACCTGTAATTAGCTACCGACACAAAGTATTGTCGGTCCTTCAAGTAAGAGTCAAACCAGTTAAGTGCTGCGCCAGAGAGTCCTACCCAGACTTTCAGTCTGTCTAGTAGTATGTTGTGATCGACTGTGTCGAATGCAGCACTGAGATCCAGTAATACTAAGACTGAAATTCTGCCTCTGTCTGTGTTTAAGTGGATGTCGTTGAAAACCTTAACAAGAGCAGTTTCAGTACTGTGATGCTGACGAAAGCCAGACTGTAACATCATTAGCATACAGGCCCAATTAGCAATGTACAATAGGAACATTGAAGCCGACTCCTAGTTACACCGCGATTTGATTTCTCAGCTCCCGGTGGTTTTTGTGGTTCATGCAAAGTTACCAGGTGGTGTAACCAGAGCAGTTTTATCATACTCTACCATGAAGCGTAAAAGTGGGATTTGATTCAAGCTGCTCTGCTATGCCTCGACTGCTTGGCAGCTGGTGTCTCCACGACCAGTACAGCCCAACTGAAACATTGGATGATGTCCCAACCTCTGTATGCTTTCCTGGAAACCTTATTCAAGGCAGATTGGGGGGTTATTGCCGTTGTTAATCAAAGTTATCGCTTCAATTTGATGGATTTGTAGATTTTTTTTTTTTTTTTTTTTTGTCAGACAATAAAGAGGGAATTGGCTTGAACCGGTTTGAGTGTGCAATAGAATGCTGTGGTGTTGGGTGTCATTTAACCTGGTCCTTGCATGCGTTACACCCTCGCCCTTGGTGACAGTTACATATTAGCCTCTCTTGCCCTTAGCACTCTGTTTCTGTGGAGGGTGCTCTGTTCAGCTTTTAAGATGGTGGTAGAGCGACGGAGCATTCTGACATGACCTGCCTTTCAGGGTCAAGCGTTTTAAGGGAATTCTCCAGGGCAGCATTTCTCCTGGGGACCAGTGCTGATTACTAAGGCAATGGTCAATGTGCAAAAGTAAAACATTTAGACTGGAAGTGCTGGCCTTAATAGAATTGTCAATTGCCTAAAAATCTTTCTAATGCGTCCTGACAACGGTGTTCATGCTAACATTATTCTCTTACAATAGTTAATTAATTGTTTTACGATCAGTACATTTCCACTTTCTCCATAAATGCAGCCTTTTTGTTACAATTTAATTGTCAGCTAGGAATATGCTTTTGCATTCTCAGTTTTTATTGTGGCTGCTGGATAGTACGCAGGGCAGACTTGCCATCACTTCATTTACTGCTACAGAGGAGAAGGACATTGTGAATGCAATTTCCTTGGGCTATTACTGCAGAATGTAGGCTTCAGAAAGCTATCACTTGAAATGGTATGGGAATTTATTTTAAGGCTATAAGGAACAGCTCAGATAATCCCCTCATTTGCAATTTTGTGTCTCCTTTTGCACTGTCTTGCAGACCCAATCTCTGTTTCTTCCCATTCCACTGGATTTTAGCACTCAGGGTTTATGCCTTTGGTTTATGTCTTTCTAAACCTCGTGGTAAAAAAACAAACTTGGTACAGAATTCCAGCGCTGCTGTTCTGCTCTAATGTCACTTGACAGCAGACTCTTCCAGCAAACTTAAAAAAAAAACCTTTGTATTTGTTTCAGAGATCCTATTGAATCCTTTTAATTAATTTAGTCTCACATTCGTTTACAGTGTTCAGCCAAAGGCCAATAGGACACACCGTCACATGCACACACATACCAGGACCCTCTCGCAAGCTCAAACAACCAGTGTAACCCAAATGTAAACACATTGTTGGCTCTCTACTCCCACCCCCAACTTGGCTGGATGGGTTTGATTCCATTCATGGAACTGGGAGTCGGCCTGAAGAGGGACGACGGTCTGTGTAATTAAATTAGTAGCTGTCCCCCCCCCCCCCCCCCCCCCCCCCTTCTCTCTCTCTCTGGGAGGGCAGGACTAATCATTGGGAATCTCTGCCCTCCCGAGAGAGGGTCGAATAGTTGCCTTGTATAGAAGAGAGACCAGAGGGGCTCTGTCTGCAGTGTGTGTCTGTTTTGTGTGTGTGTGCCTATTTTTGTGTGTAAATGTGGCTGCGGGGTGTTTGATTTCCATAGATTGTCTATACCTAGACCAGATTAAATGGTGCGTCTGGACACAGGGCTCCTGACCCCTTGACCTCTAAGTGTGTGTGTGTGTGTGTGCTCGGATGTGATGCAAAGCAACAGCTGTTCTCCAGATGTCCTCAACACCCCCCCTAAATAACTCCATGAAAGAGAATCCAAACCTCTAACTAAAGAGGTATAGATAAGGCTCAGTGAGTATTTGCTGTAGTTATTCATTCATTTGTAAGTTATGTCAGGTCTTCATTCTATGACCCATGCACTGTTATGTGTATGCTTACGGGTACATTTATATTGTGCACATGCAATGATTAATTGATTAGTCAATGATAAAAAAAATAATCAACTTTTCCTAAAGTCCCTATAATAATCATATTTATAATTTATGTAATTATTCAACAGAAATGCTAAATTTTATCTTGTTGCAGCTTCTCAAATGTCTTGTGTGCAACTAAAGCAATGATACCAAAAAATAAAATAATAATCTATCCTCCACAAAGAATTACACAAAGCACCCCTTTAAATCTTGTTTTTTATCAAAGATGAGATTTTACGTTTCTTGGAAATAAGTCATTTTTTTTTATTAAAGTTATCTCATCCACACATTTCTTTTCACCCTTTTTTATTTAATTACGCTGTAGCAATAGTTGTTTAGAACCTTTACACCAAATGTTTTACTGCAAATCTATAATCTTTTAAAATGTTCTGATCAGCAGCTATTGATCCGTGAAAGACTAGTTTTTGATTTCCTTTCGGGTCGAAAGCCCTCGTTCTGGACGATAGTAGGATGGCATCGTTGCAGGACTTCCCACAGTCTGCATTGCTGTTGAAAGTATATTGCTTACTCATATGCATACAAACACAGCCAGAGCAGATGGTTTGTGTTTATAAAGATGGAGTTTATAAAGCTTGTTATTGTGAGCCGAGCACTTCTGGGTTTTGCAGAAAACTGGTGTCATTAACTTTCTCTCTCTGTGACCTCACTGCAATTCTAGCTGCACTGAATGGTTATCTGCTTCACACAGGTGGTAGAAAATAGGAATGTTTGCTTACTTATAATATAAGTATTTTTAATTAGCATTTTCTCCGGGTGTTTTGCACATTAATTAGTAGTCTGGCATGGGTGCCTTTTCTATCTCTACGTTTATGCAAGTCAAATTTTTCTACAGGCTAATAAGCTCAATATGATGAGTGCAATTCTAGACAGGTGGCTCCTAGTGAGAGGGCGGTGGGTAATGAGTCCCCCACACAAGGAACTTCCATGTGGATGTATTAAGCCCAGATCCCATGGATCTATTTAGCTAATTACATATCTGGGTCTGCTTCTTATCCAAGAGATTGTTGGAAGACGCCAGGCAATTAGTATGTGGGCTTTGGTCAGCTTGCACTGCAAGGCTGAGCTGTGATATTTGCCATGATTAAGTGCTTTTAATCCAAAAGCAAAACACTATTGGAAAGCAGCAGCATAACATTTTCACTTTGTTTTCCCTTTTTGTTATTGCTCCTCAAATTTCACCCTGCATCTTTGTAAGGGCTGAATTTCTCTGTCACTCCTGTGGTTTAGAGCTGTTGTCTATGGCACAGACAGGGTCACTCTGTCTTTGCATTTTTTTGGGGGGGGCAGGGTGTAGTGAAGCTGATGGAGGTACGATCTGTAGGTGATGATTGTCATGCCCTCGATGCTAATGTTGAATGTTTCTGATTATCAGCTTCCATGTACTTGAAAACAGAATGTATTGTGAGCGTCTCAGGTGGTAGAGCGGGTCGTACTTTCATCACAAGGTCGGCGGTTTCATCCTCGGCTCCTCTTGTCCGCACGTCAAAGTGTCCTTGAGCAAAACAGGCCCGTGTCTTGCATGGCAGCTCTGCCCCCATGGGTGTATGAATGTGTACGGAGTGGCTGAATAGGAGAACGTTGTAAAGCTCTTTGTCCCCGAAGATAGAGGAGCTATAGTATATGTCCATTAACCACAAGATGCAGGATGGCCTCTCATGCAGTGCATGAGTTTGAATGTTATTTCTTATCATAATGAACAATGTGGTCCTGAAGAGACTTGCTGTACTGGGAACTACCACAGAAGCAGTTTTTGCAAAGTGTTATTTTATGACTTCGCATGGATTTTGTCACTGTGATGGCGACAACCGCGCAAGATGCAATCACAAAACACTGCAGGTGTCGAGTTTGACGCTGCGATCACAACGACGAAAAAAATCTGGTTATAGTCAGAATTCAAATGAATGATTTAGCTTTTTGGCTACACTTTGTTTTATTCTCCTGCACACGCACACCTTTGCTCAATAACAACAAGTTGTCGCTTTGACCTGTGTGGAATCCAGCTGTGTTGATGGTGCAAGATGTGGAGAAGTCATAGTGGGCAGCTTTATTAAAGCCTCATTTTTGGGGCTGGAGGGAGGTGTTTCTCAGGCAGGCACCATATTGTCTGACCTGTCCCCACCCACTCCTCCTCTGCAGTGTGTGATTAATGAAACTGCAGGATGGACAGAACAATGAAGTCTCCAGTGGCATATTGTGCTTCTTATGACTGCCAGTGGCGATGTGCCCCTGTACCCCACCTCTGGAAATCCCAGGGCACCAGAGGAGTTCTCCCCTTCCATTCAATTTTTCACCAGACTTACTTCCTGACATTTTTTTTTTGTTGACACATTTGACAGGAGTTAATCTAACAAGATATACTGAAAGTTAATTTAAATGTTTTAAGCACTAAGTAACTACTGGTGTCTGAGATGCCTCGCACCCATAGTTGGTGTTTCCTAAATGTCGAATTTTCCTCAAAGCAATCTCCCCGGGCTCAGAGGAGACAATTACAAGAATGCAAATTTCTTTTAAGTTGTGTGAGATAAGGGTTCTCTCTTCTCGGGCGTGTTTTGTTTAATTTGGGTGCTCACATTTATTTTCCTCGAGGCAAAAGGCTTTGCATATCTCCTTTTGTCACATTTTCTGCTCTTCGCAGCGGAGATTCTTTGCCAATTCGTTGTTTGATCTGTGTGAAAGTTTTAATTTGTTTAGAATATGAGGCCGGTTACTTGGCACCTTTCATGACCACTTATCATTATGGAGTATAAACATTGTATAATAGAGTTTAAGTAACATTTGACCTATAGTAGTAAAAGTAACACTTAATCATAAATCCTGTTACTTTGCTAGTTTGAGCAAACGGATTCCTTGAAATCTCAGTTCCAGTTGTCTTTCAACATAAAGGGTAACATCACCATTTTCATCATTGCACGTCAAACTGTCTCTGCATTGCGTGCAAAAGATCCAGAGGGAGCGAGGACCTGCACGACAGTGTGAGCCTGCAGTGTGTTGCTTTACACTATGATCCACTTCGAGTGTCTCACATCAGTCTCCGGTCAGTGGAGCGGCTGCAACCAGGGCGTTATACTCCACAGCCTGAACAGGTGTCATAATAAGCCACACCAGTGCTGCTTTCTATTATTCTAGTCTAAAACCTTTAGAAGCTGCAGTAAAATACCACATATAGGGAACAGAGTGCATTGAATGTGGCGTTGTCACTGTTGTGTTACACACTTACTGTTTTTATTACGTAGATGGATTTGTCTTTTTACCATCTTGTAGAAGACGGTGAGCTAGATTTAGAGAACTGAATGATTTAAAACCAAATCGTTATTCGAAAGATGGCAAGTGACGTGTCAAATAGCTATAACACATTAACAATGTCTTAACAAATAACACATGAAATAATTATTTGGTGCCCATTTTGTTGGCTAGATCTTTTCATGTCAGCCGCTTTGGCTCGTTAAATTGAGGAAAAGCACAGGTGGAATTAATAACGTGAGTGAAGGCTACACATTCCCTTTAACCCTAGAACACTAACGTCGGGTGATTTTAACCCGAGCGATTGTATTTACGTTATTTTCATTGTGTTGCTTTTTTCTGAGTTGCGCGGGTCCTTGTGTAGCTTCCTGCTTCTCACTGACGTTACTGAAAGTGGGCGTGTCTTTATGCTCCGATCCCAGTTTTTTTCAACAGGCAGGTGTTCGGGTGATTTTCACCCGACGTTAGTATTAGAGGGTTAAACATTTTTTGGATGGGTTTTTACATTGACATATGACTTTTCCTTCACAGAACAAGGCTCACATGTCCCAGGAACATGTGGACCAGAGAACAAGTTCATAGCTCCATTATTTATGTTTTTAATCGTGTTTTTATTGACAATTTCCTCATTTTTCACCCGACTTTGGGCCTTTTTTCACAGTCCCACCATGATATCTGTTTTTCATTTTATGAGAAATTATATAGGTTAAAATAATAGAAGAGGACTTAAATTTACCTTGTATAGTTGTATTTTAACATATTTCGATCAGAAGTATTTTTTATCAGGTATTTTATGACGTTAGTGTTAGTGTGACTATTTTTAATGTTAGTGTTCTAGGGTTAAGGTGAGTTGGTTCACGCGCTATACGCGGTATTGTGTATCCAACGTCACTGATACAACATTGTTAATAATATAATTTACACCGGTGCGTCAAAATGTCTGCCATGAAAAGAATCCATAATGACAATACTATCTCCTGCAAATGGCAGTAGCAGTGTTGATTCAGTTAAACCAAACTACAAAATATAACTGACTTGTTAATGTTTCTTGACAGCCAAAGATGGTTTTGTAAAGAAAGAATATGCCACTTTGTCATTTTCATTGAAAAGATAAGAGTGGACTGTGCCTTTCTAACAGACCAACACAGTGGTGGGTCTCTCTCTCTATATAAACGAGCAAAATGATAACAGACATGTAGCTGCTCGTTAGAATAACGAGCTGCAGCTGTCAGTTAATGGACGGGGAGTCAAAGAGCTCAAAGCGCTTTGTGTCATTGTTACAATTGTTAAATGCTATCAAAGCCTGTGTTAATAAGAGTACGGTTTTAAAAAGGTTTAAACTAGTTGACTATTGTCCATAATGATGACTACTGTCATTGTTAGTGCAATGTATTATGAAATTGACAGTTTCCAAAACATTACTTGAGTTTTTTTTTTTTTTTTGGCATTTTCAAGGCACATGCTCCGCAATACTGAACTGATTTAGCTGTAACAAAGAGGGCCATCCAGGGAAAGCAGGGCGCTTGCTGCAGCTGCTGTCATGCAGCCTGCTCGGCTGTTTTTCCAGGTTTGCGAGTACATTTTCCTCAATGACAGAGGTGCTTGGAGAATGAGCGGTTGATTCCAATTTGTCTGATGATATGAAGCAACCAGCAGCAGCCCCTTCAATGTGTGATGCTCAATATTCAGGCGCGAAGGGACCCATCTTGGACCTCGTATCGCTCCCTGGTGAATGGCATCGTCGGATATAATTTTATAAAATTGCCGACAGCTGTTTATTTGTTCATGCTGCTCTGGGGTTGTTGCAACGGTGTGTGGCCTGGCCAGGTTAACTCTTTTAGGGCACAGTGGGCTCTTTTTGAAAGCTGCCACACCTGGAGTGCAATGGATCGTTTTCACAGCACACATTTTGACTGTCATAGTAGGAAATGCACGGGTGTATTTGAAAGAGCTGAACGAAGTCGATGCGATCGACTAAAAGAAATGCCCCGAGCAGCTTTGATTACAATCTCTTCTGATTTTAAATATTTGCCTCTGCCTCCACCAAGTAGGTCACCTGAATGTAGTTCACCCATAAGTTGGATATGTTCAGTGTAGTGTATGCTGAATTATTTATCTAAGCAAACATATGATATTTTTATTATTTAATTTGTATTCCTATTAATTTACTAAACTGTATATTCAAGAAGCTGTGGCTCATGAGAGGGGTGGGTTGGCCCTCATTCCCAAAGCTTGAGGTTTGATCCCCGGCACTTACTGTCAGCATGTTAAAGTATCCCTGAGCGAGACACTAAACCCAAAGTGGCTTTCTGGGCACTTTACAGCAGCCCACTGCTCCTAAATGCATGAGAATGGGTTCAAGGCAAATGTCAAATTTGAATTTATGAATCTATGTGACAATGAAGATTTTCATTTTGAAGTTAAAGTGCATTTGAAAAGCAACTGAACTGCAATATCCTTTCCATGTGTGAACACGCTTTTTGAATTTGTAGTCATCCACTTACACTGCTGTCATGCTCCTCTTATTCTAGACAGCGAGATTCTAATTGATTAACATATCTTCTTTTTTTTTTGTCTTGAGTTATCATCATGTGCTGCCACTTATGGTTTAGCCTTATTACAAATATCTAAACATAGTGCTGAGCATTTTGTGCCTAGAGATCTCCTATGCAGCAGGAACACTTCTCTGTGGGATCCTTTTCTTACATTTATATTTCGAGGAAGGATTGTAATTCTCTAGTGTGTGTGTGTGTGTGTTTTGATAGCATATATAACTAACTGTACATTTGTCTCACTGAAGTCCACTGTTTTTCTTTCCAGCTGTGAAGATCAGCAGACATTCAAGGCTGCATTTCCCCCGTCAAATAAGGTAAGAGGATGCTGCAACGTAGTGCATGTATGTGTGTTTCTCAGCACTACAGATGACATGCTCTACCACTTAAGCACGAAAGAGAAGGAGCTCCAAATATGTAATTTGGCTATTTATAGACTTTAATTAAACCGCGTAAGCACACATTCGATTAATTGAAATAAAAACATTGCACTTTAAATGTTATGTGTTGACAGAGACTGGAAGCCAATTACATCTTCCACTCTGCCCACATCTGTTCTTGTAGTGATGCTATGTTACTGTGGGACCTCCATAGAGATTCTTATACACACATCTTGGCAGATGGGTTACATTAACGGCCTGTAACATACTGCTATGCTGGAGATGCTCGTCCATGTCAGTGTTGGTGTACAGCTCCATGTGACTGCTGTTTGTGTGTCATGACAAGATTCAGGATCAGGAGAAGTGTGCAGCGGATGCTGTTAAAGAGATAAAGCCTGCGATCTTTCTTCATGGTGTTTTTTTGTCCTGCAGGCTCTTTTCTGATGCAGTTAAGAGCAGCAGAGACAAATCAGCTACAGTTTCTCTGCATCTTCTCGCACTTCTAGTTTGTTTCCTTTTTTTGGTCTTTATGATTCACCCTCTTTGCTTACACAATCACACATATGCAGTGACAACTGGATGTTGCATTAGGCTTTATGTACTTGTACACCAGATGGAACTATATTAATAATATAGCGTCATGGTGATATCGGACAAGATATCGTCTTAGTTTGGATGTCGTAATATGGCATATGCATGGTCTTTTCCTGGTTCCATTACAGTAAAGTTATGATATTTTCTCGACAGACTGTTTGAAAACAGCTTGCCAGGTTAAAGATTGATTGGATTAACATGTGATCTATTTTGTAGACACAAAAGAATGTTCTAATTACTTTTAGATAATTAATGGGAGTGAAAGGAATTTGCAAAATTCCATGACGGTATACGATATGTACATTTTCAAGCTGACGATTAGTGACTGGCAGCATCTGGTGCACAGCCTCTCTCTGTTACCCCGCTCCGCTCCACACATGAGGTTTACTGTTTCTGTGCATTTTAGTTTTCCAATGATTAATGGGCTCTAATGTTGATTTATCTCATGCCATGTCTCAACAAATGGTCAGATTTTAACTTAATCGTATGCGTTGAGTCCAAAGCTGAAATACCATACAAGACTACATGTTAGATATTGTTCTTTGGAAGTATTAAAATTGAGATCTTCTGGTTTATCCTTCGATGTGTGAAACAGGCAGCTTTTTCCCTTTTAACTTTGACAGCATTCAGCATTGCTGCAGGTGGTCTGAAAGGCACAGGGCGGAAAACAAATCTGTGTCCAAATCAGCTTGTTTGACACCAAGCACACTGTGTTATTATCATTCTTGTTTTTCAAAGCATACCTCAGTGAAAATGTTTGGTTTTCCTGTTCTGTACACGTTTCCCATATTTCCTACGCATCTGTTCTGGATTACTTTGAAACGCCACCTTTCCATTTGCTTTTGTTCATCAATGAATAATCCATAGTGTGCTTTGGGCGCACATTGGGAACTGTCGGCTTCAGTAGATGTGCAAGCAAGCAGTGCGACCTGGCAGTAAATCAGCTTTCTATAATTCATCCATTTTGGAAGGAACAAGATTACAGTCACACATTACATTACATGCTGTAGCGCCTCATTTTATTTTTTGACATTTATAAATGACTAAGAGCTCTGCTATTGATTGGGCAGCTGCAGACCTAATTTTGTCACTAATGTATTTATTTTTTGTTATAGTTGCAGGCAGAATTATTGGTTTATTTCCTTAATCAAGTGGAATCAAACATTTAATTGGAACTGGCACTTGTTTGTTCCTCCTTTTTTATTGCAAGTTTAATTACTATGCAAGTAGGTTCATTACATTTTAAACAACTCAACTTTTGCACATGGTACTGTTGTGATTGGAGGTTTTTCTCTGGGCAGGGATGTACTGTCAGCTGCTTTCTTGCCAACTCGATCAATTAATTGTACAAACCTCTGAAGTGCAACTAAACTGCTCGGCCATCTTCACTCTAACAAGAGAAATGTCAGTGCTGAAGATTCCCAGTCCATTCCCAGCCTCACTGATCTCATGTTTAGACGTTCCTCACAGAGAGTATTCCTCTGGACCCCGGCCAGTGGGCCCCAGCCAGGATCCACTCTGCAGACTGGGACTGCACCCAGACTGTAACTCGGTTGAGGCTGCAAGAGGATAACGATCAGTGTAACAGATCATTGCACATAATAATCATGAATATGTTGTATTATGTCGTCTTAACTGTTGTCGCAGGCAACCTTTAAAGCTGTATATCAAACCAGAACCGTAACTCTGCTTGGTTGCAGGGTGGTGTACTGTGACTTTAACCTCTCTATTAATAAGAAATCATCTGTGTAGATATTTAAAAGCGTGGTAGTTTACAGACTTTATTCACTATGGTGGCTGTAAAAGCAGCGGTTACATCTCACTATGACCAGATGTTGTGGAGTTATTGAGGCAACACAGCGGCATCATTTGTCAGCCCTGTTACCTGCAGTTTTATAAAGGTCCATTAATCAGATCTGATGACAACTGGATCGGTTCGTCAGCTCTACGTGCTGACTGTTTATGGTCTTGGAGGATGTTGTTAGACTGTCAAGTGTTCCCCAAACGAGCTCTGCCGTGCTGCACTCGGTAAACAAGGAGATGATGTCGCACCCAGCAGAACAGGCAGGTTTGTAATAAAACTGGCTAACCACCATGATACATTTCCCTTCAAGCTCTTGGAAGTGAGGGATTCACAGAGTTTGGGTCAAATATCAGTTAAAGAATAGAGCTCCATTAATTAATCATAAGAAGAAAAATGATTCTGTATTACCTGGCAAAACAATTGTAAGAGCAAATGTGGTGATGAAACTGTTACTATATATGTACACTGGGTGGCGCTGTTCTGTGGTCCTGGGCTTGTCTATATAGTCAATTAGAGCATTATTGAAGGCAGGTGTTGGACCCCGGAAAGGGCAAAGGGTTTTGACCACTTCCGTGGTAGGACTCTTATGCTTCGAACAACCTAGCGTTAATGGTTGGCGTCAAGGGGCCGGGTTTATGTGATAGCACGGCCGAATAAAACTATCTGATAAATCACAACATGTCCGTGGATCATTTATCTGATCAAAGGGAATGCAAGAAGAAAAAAAGAAAAACAAGCCCAAGTGTCAGACTGCGCTCCTTTTAACAACAATGATTTAGTGAAGATACTCTGGATGTGAAATCTCAATGCTTTCATGAGAAGTGAACCTCAGTGCTGCCATGTGACGAGTCATCCAGTCAACTTGCTGTTAGTTAATTTCATGAGAACTGGTCTCGGTGTCCCTTACCAAGCCTGGAACATGACTAGCTCTTCTTGACCACATCTTACACTCTGACTCTTCCACGCCATCCCGGCATTCCTTCCACCGGTGGACATTTTACTGGTGAGCAGCGATCAGGCCTCCTGGTGGGGGTGACCAAGGCCATTGACCGAGGCCACCTCCACATCAGCCGGCTGGCACCATCGCAGTTAATCACATTTGTTCAGGCAGGGGGGCCGTCTCATCGAGAGGGTTGTGTAATCCCAGCTGCATCACTGCCAAATAGATCAGGCCTTAATGTCCAGAAACCCATTGGCCTCCCTGGCATTCAAATTTAAGTGTCTACCATGGGGCACCCCTTTTCGATTATTATTTTTTTTCCTTTGAATGAGTTTGTGTGATTTAAACAGTCTGGTCGAAAAGTTTTTTGCAATGAGGCCTATAAAATTCCGTTATTGTTCACTATATGTGACTATGTGTATGAGTCGCTACCGCTGCGGTTATAAAGTAGCGCTTTGATTTAGTGAGTGGAGGTATTTTTCTTAGGGGTAAAGTTATTGTTGTTATGAGTCATATACAGTCTGAAAAACACACCCAAGTCCCAGCTCACCCAGGGTCCCGCCGGTGAAATTCAGTCTAGCTTGACTGCTTGTAGTGGCTATCTGCTCGTGATGACTTTAGGGTAGTGAAGCAGAGGAGGTTGTAACGTTCGTATACCCATCCAAGAGCAAACGTGAGCAACTTGCTCAAGTAGAGCATAGTGTTGCTTGTCACTTAAAACACACTTAAAACCGCACTCCATTGGGTCGCCACCAGTACACGTGAAGACGGGATGAACCGTTGTGGAGATATGAGAAAGACACGCCCCCATTGAGAGAATCCTTGCTTTATAGTTCGATTGGCCAGTCAGTAATTGTCTTATTCCTTTTTTTCATACTATGGCGTTTCATAGTCATTATACCTGCAACAATACTTTAATGTAGCAGCACCGACTCCAACTAATGGCAATAACATACCAAATATCACATTTCAAATGAATGCTTTCCTCTGGTGAAGAAGAGGCTGCATTGATCTCAGGTCCATCCCTCGCATGGTTTAATTTCACTTAGAAAACTGAGATGGTACAGAGTTTTTTTTTTAGCAAATTATCCACCCTGATGGCCCCATAAAAACAACAGCCAGGCAATAACAATAAATTACCACGTTACATGCGACTATACCTTATTGGCAACCTTTTTGAGAAATTGGCAACTACTTTAGTATCGCATCAAAAATAGCTCCAGCAAATTACAAGTTACCTTTCAAGTATCAGATAAAACCCAAACTACAAAGACATATTCTCGCACATTTTCATTATTAAGCTGACGTATAACTGCAAAGTATCCTAATGACTCAAAATAAAAAGCGGACTGACATAATGGCAACCAAAGGCTGAAGCCTTGCCAGCCTGGCAACCACTGTTTAAAGTTATGTTTGATCCCTGACTGTGTTATATGTTGAATGAGGCTTTGCCAACGAGCTCTATGTTGGATTTGCGGGCGGGTTGGGCAGCTGTTTGCCTCTCCTCTCCTCTGCATGAAACACGACACCTGCGTTGGTGCTGCTGCCGACGGAGAGGCATCACCTGCCTGAAACATTTGCCAAGCTCTCTCTCTCTCATACACATGCAAAAACACACTGTCACTCAGGAGGTATGCAGTCAGTCACCTGACACCACCACCAACCAGGTGGATAATTATGCAGGCTTATTTCTCACATCTAGCTCCCTTTTCACGTAGAGGGGTGTAGAGGTCTGTGTATCCCCTGATGCCATATAGTGAAGCAATTAAACTGGAGTTTTTTTAGATTTCAATATTTTGTATTCCCTCTGGCATTTCTCAACATGTCTGATGCTGTAGAAAAAGTATATACAATAAGGTAGTTTTTATTGTCTTCAGGATCTTTTTATATATATTTTTATTTTACTACCTCACTCCAACCTCATGCCAATTTAAGAAATGGATACAATTTGTATTTATGGACACATTTCTGCCGCCCTGCCCCTCCCTCACTCTTGCTTGCTCCCAGCAAGCAATTAATAAAACCATCAGGTGGGGGAATATTTCTGGAATGATCAGCAGGTTTTACTCTGATAGTAAAAGAGTAAATCAACATATCATGAATATTAGAGTAATATTTGAGTTTAAGACCTTGCATGTGTGTACTTCCAAATTAACTCCTGTACACTGTCAATGTAATATACTCTAGACAGACAAGACTTTCAAAAGTGTGTGTGTGTGTGTGACTGTGTGTGTGTGTGTGACTACGCTGTCTTTGCATGGAAAGGGAGACATTGGTGATTCAAATCTGGTTTATTTACAGTTTAGAGGTTATGATAGAGAAACGGTTGGCTTGCTCTGGAAAACAGTTTGAAACTGATTCATCACGGAATGAAAGTCAAGACTTCCAACCCTGTCTGTATAAAGGAGGGTGTCTGTGACGCTTATAGACAACACTGATTATTGCTATTTAAAGCCAATAATGATCAGTAGAAATACAACAAGTTAGCACACTTTTGGCTGTGAATGGGGCTCAAATAAGAGCGATACTCTGTATTTAAAACATTTAGTGTAGTGACTTTAAAAGAAGCTGCTGACGTTCACTTTTCCATTTTTTTTACTGAATCTGCAGGTGTGTGTGTGTGTGGCTAGCCATCTAAACCTGACGATTCCAGATTTTTATCCCTGAAATGACAACTGTTGCTTCCAGATTTTCTCAGATGCAGGAATGAGATGCCTGCTTTTGTTACTTGTGTGTAAAATACAAGAAGTATACATCAAACATTATTAATTATGCCAACTTTCGCTGATAAATTAAAGGCAAGATGAACTGTATTCATCCCGCCCAGAGAATTTAGGGTTTCATTGCAGCAAAGTGGATGTCCAAAACGCATGCATGACATCAAAAACTGCTTTTTCTGGTTGCACATTTAAGAATGCCAAAGAATCTGACCGACGTATTCAACTCGCACTGATTGTGAGGATGTTGTATGTATTAATTGGATTTGTTGAAACTGGGTATTCTCACACAGACACCTCAACTATTCCCGCTCAATATGGCAACAGTGAAGCCTGACAAAGTGGTGCATTACGCAGTGTAATTATGATTCAGTCGCAGTGCATATAAAATAGATGGATCATAATATGCAACATGCTCCAGGAGCAAATCCCCCCCCCCCCCCCCATGCACTTGTTAGCCAGGAATCCGTTTTTAGTAAATGTTTCATCCAGCTCAATCATGTGTTATAGCTTTTGAAATGGGGTTTCTCTACCGTCAGATGTATTTTTGAAAACCACACGATTGACTTTCCATCAGTCCTCCGTCGTCCTCGCTGCATCTCCTGAGGCCATGTGTGGTGTCAGAGGGGAGGCCGCTGTCATATGATACGGTTGTATTGTGCTGTGCTTGTCGTTTTCCATTGCAGGGCCAAGCTGGCTTTGCTTTAGGTCAGGAACAATATGCTTTTAACCATACATTTAAAAATACATCTCTGGAGGCAACAAGTTGCTAAATTAAAGTCCATCAGCATTCACATTTATTCATCCTTTTTGTGTAGTCAAAGATAATGATGATGTGTTTTCTTTCACATTTATAGATACTAGTTTGTTACTATTAAATGGAAGGAAAAAGGTATTTGCTGTATATAATGTAAATGTCTCTATTGTTTTGTTGCATTTTTTTTCTCAAAGGGGAACACACGAAATGTGATTTACAGTTGCAGCAGACAAAATCAGAAAAGCTAATCAGCGTTAAACCACAGAAAGCAGATGGACTAATTACGGTGCCTGTTAGCCCAGTTTGGGCCTGGTGTCGAAACTAGGCAACCGACATGCTCTGGACGAATATTTAATATGTTCCCTGGTCCAGAACTCCTCCAGGATTGGCCTGTTTCACTTGTGGGCTGTTCTATTATTGGATTAGAGGCCATGTTACTGTAATAGGGCCTGGGCATTCCCAGCAGGCGCTGCTGTGCCTCATTGATCTATTGAACAATAGCTACATGTTCCACTGCTCCGTCTCATTTTCCTTTATCTCATGAGCTGCTGTCTGACTCTTGGGCTGGCTGTTTTCGCCAAATTCATTTGAATTTTGTGATTGCACAGGGGCAAAATGTAACCTCCTTTCTTTTCAATCTTTGGAGTTCTCAGTTTGTGGATTCTGTCCTCCTCTTGTGTGATGTCTGTATTTACTGCATCTATCTCCCAAAACACGAAGAACACGAAGTATACCAGCAGCTCACATTGTTTGAAATCCGTCAACAGTTCAGCTCCAGTAGAAGCCTCAGACTTGCTCTGAAAACAAAGGTACAGTCTTTTTAGGTCCTTAGATTCTTGACAGACTACGGAGAGCCCTGTTAACCTGCTCAAGGTCCTTTAAGATCAAAGTAATTTAAGACTCAATCCATTCCAATTAATTGTTCTGTCAGTTTGTCTGACCTTTTTCTAAAATGACACATCCAGACTCCTGCTCTTCTGCCCCAGGCCACTCTGTTGTATCAGGTTTCCTAGTGGCCTCAGCACCACAATGTCTTTGGCAGGTAGACGTACATCTGTAAGTGTGCGCCTTTTGTTGTGGGATCAATATGATACACGGCTAAAAAGCACCTTCAGGCCCTGGCGGCTTGAGTGCAGCTGAGTCTTTCCATGATCGCTATTAGGGCTGTTACCAGTTGCGTGTTCATGCCGACCCGTCACATTGCGGGGTCACGGCCAGGTGCCAGGTGCCCGCTGCCGCACAGAAGTACCGCCCGGAAACTTCTAGCTGTACGCCGTTAGCAACATATGTTGAGGCTGGCGCGACTACAGCCATGCTAGTAGCTCTGTGAGGCTTTACTTGGGCACCATGCTCACAAACATGTTGATGAGGTTTAGTCATTATTTTCAGTTTGGCATGTTAGCAAGCTCACATTGTTAGAAATTGTCATGAACCAAAGTATTGGACAGAGAGGACTTTTGACCAGATGATGCCCCTGGATGAAAAGTCTATGCATCAATGTTATTATAATGAATTATCTAGCGACTATCATGGCGTTTGCTCAGTTGTCACCATGTGACGACTGTAAATGCATATTGGTTGAAGGTTGGACACCATGCACAATTTATATATTCCTGAAAATCCTTGTAAATTATTGAACAAAAGCCCCGTCCACTGATTTAATTGGGCCTGAATGAGCTTCATCTGTCAGCGGCGTAAACGACATGAAAAATGTTGCTTACAGCGGAGCGGTGCTGTTGAATATTCTTTATGTGAGCCGGCAGTAGATCAAAGGCGTGTAGGTGTAACTGGTTCAGTTGGGTTTAAAGTCAGGAGGGGAGAGATGCTTTGTGCTTATGTATTACAGTGTGGGAGTGCACAGCGTATTAATGATTATAGATTTGTGTGTGTGTGTGTGTTTGTGTGTCATGCACTGCTGGTTCAGTGTGCAAGGTCAGTGGGTCCCTTTTTCTCTGCTCAAAAGGTTAGCGTTTGTTGACCCTTTCAATTTTGGACTTGAATATTGTATGGATTTCTTATATGACAAAGGTTCAAAAGGTTATTGATGTTGTTGATGATATCACCTCTCTTCTCTTGTTTGGCAATTGATAGATGGCCATTTTATTTTTATAGCACATTTCTTTACAGGTAAACTCAAAGTGCTTTACAAAGTGCTTTACAGGTAAACTCAAAGTGCTTTGTCATTGGATTAATGATATTTTTACATTTAACATTTACTAATTAATTGTTTTTACTATCATATAAGAATCTTGCACAGATCTTTGTTTAATGGACATGCTTATTGTGCTGACACTCTATCCTAATAGATATTCTTTGCTTAAAAAAATACTTTTAAAGCGTCTCCTCTTCCTTTAAAAATAGTTTATATATAGACATATACATTCATTGTGATGACCTCACACAGTCCCATTTTTCCATACATTTCTTTTAAATAGAAAAGGCTGTCTGTTCATTATCATGTATGGACATAATGCAATTTCGGTCCATACATGATTATTACTAAGGTAGGGTGGTTGCTGCTGTTTGCTCACTGGAGCCGTATTCCCACACTGGATTTGGTAGCAGCCTAATGAGTTGGTTGTGCTCAAGTGTTTTGGGGGCTTTACAATCACATTGGATCTTAGCAAATCCTTTCTCATTGCAGGGAAGGGTTAATGTTTGTTGGGATGCTTCGGTGGTAATCCGGCTTTGATGAAGACTCTGCTTTGTCTTGATGAAGGAGAGGTTTCCCTCAAATTAGTTTTTAATTAGCTTTATGGGAGGGTCATGCTCTTAACTTGTTTTGTGAGGCGGGATTTGTGTCATTTCAAAAGTTTGACGTTAAACAAGTTGAAAGTGTTTTCAGCCGTGTTTGTTTATGACTACGTCAGTCCTCCTTTGTGTGCAGTGAAATCATTGTAGTTCACAGGATTTACATCGGGGCTCATCCTGGTTTAAGGGAGGATAAATCAACCATGGTTTGTGGCATAATCAGTTTTCGTGATACTGCTAAGGATGAAAAAGAGTAATTTTTGTACAGTTCCAAAACTATGAATTTGATTTTGTGGTAACACATTACAAACATTTTTGCTTATGCCATGTCAGCAAGCATGTTTGAGCCAAATTTGGTCCAATTGGGCGAAAGGAGCAGAACAGCCTGTAGAGCCCTGATCTGGGGCTTGTGGTCAAAGTAGTTACCCGTATGGATATTGATACCAAACATGTATTATGATATTCTTTCTCCTTTTAAAAAAATAAATAAAAAAAGCATGTTGTCCAAAAGTGCATTTTTACTATATGCAATCAAACTAACAAATGCAAGGCAAGAAAAAGAAGGCCATCTCCGTACGGGGCACAGTTTGTGTGCAGGGTCAGGTTTCTTTTTGATATTCTGCCATTGTACTGTTAATTGTCTCATTCAAAAGATTCTGAATGGGTGACAAAAACATGACACGCACACTAAATGTGAACAATGACGGAACTGGTCTTTCTCAGTCAATAACATGCTCATATTTACAGTATGCCGAAGTTAGAGCTGCGTTGTCGGCTGCATTAAAGTAATTTTTGCACGCTTCAAATCCATTGATATTAAGGAAGAGGCTAACATGGACGTGATGAAAGGACGTAGTTGCAAAAAAACATTACAAATACAATTACAGCTTTCTCTAGAATTCATACTGTGAAGTCCTGCTGAGCCCGCTGCCGGTTCCACTGATAACCATTTCATCATATTATTATTTTATCATGTTGTGTCCTCATTGCTTCCTCTTGTCTTTTTATGTCTTCCTGCTGTTTGTCTGCTCATTCTTAAGTGTAGAGGGGCTGATGCTGCAGCAATTACGGTCTGAAAAAGCAATAACGCATCATTTCTGTGGTTGGTCTATTGTGCGGAGGCAAACAAATACAGAGCCGAAGGTAAAATCCAGACCACCGAGGCTCCAGTCTGTGATCAAATTAAAACAGAAAAGGGAGGGAAAAAACATAACTGTGACCCAGATGGTGATACTTTGTGGATTCGTAGGACGATTTGTAGTATATCCCAAATGCGTTCCTACACTTGTTAACCATCCGAAGCCCCGTCAGCGTTTTCAAAAAGTCATTTTTCTTGCTTTCATTTACTGAATTCACTCTTGTGCTGGTCTTTTACGGACGTCACTGAGTCTTTTCTGTTTTTATGCTGCTCCTGTGAGACCTTTTTTCATTAGTTAGTTTCAACAGCTTGGGATCACTAGAATAAGGGGTCATATCTGTATGAGAACGGGGGTTGTCCTCAAAGTTCAGTCAGCCTCAGACAGTGAGTGATTGTAAGAAAGTGTTTGGCTGTGGTCCAACTGCTATCAACAGGAGGAAGTGGTTGACTGATTTAAGACTGAGCCCAAAGCAATAATGGGGACCATTTAACCGGCTACACTAAAACCTAGTGCACCAATCAAGGCAGTTATTAACTCTCATGGCAACTTACGTTGCATCTTAGATAATGTCTAGTTCTACTACCACAGTTGGCTACAGGATACTGCGGAGCAGTGTCACCATTGTGTGCCAGACAAACACCTTCACTTCTGAATGTGAACACATCTCGCATGGAAACCAGATTCTGAATGTCTGAGTCAGGGTCAGAAGCTAACGGAGCAGCTGAGGGGCTGCCTCTGTACTTCAGCCATGGCCCGGACTGACCCCTCACCTTTGACCCCCTGGCACAGAGAGGCCTTGTGTTCCCATTTATTCCAGACAGGAGGTGCTCTGTTGGGGATGTCAAGCTTTCTCCTTCTTCTTCTTCCTGAATTTAATTTCTGTGAACTACAGCAGTGTCAAATCATATTTTTATTTGTTTAAACTTGCGAAACCCGTGTTTTTTTTGCCACTTGCGGGCAACCGAAACGAGTTGTGCACACAGCATTGACAAATCCCAACTGGTGAACAGTTGCTTATTTACACATCCAGCAGTTACAGAGAAACATTGTCATTTATTTGACAATGTTTCTTTAGCTGTTAAATGCTAATTATATGTTCACCAGCTCACTGTCTGCCCTTTAGTGCAGATTCAGCTTTAATAATCTGTAGGTTTACTACAAGCGACCTGTTTCACATGGTTGAATGTTTTCACATTAACATTTGATACAGTATTAACATACAAATATAAGATTATAACTGTTTTAAATATAGTTTTAAATTAATATTGTTTGGGGTGAAATTACTATTTAATGCAGTGAGACATGGCCATTACGTAACAATGAACCGATGTGGTAGCAAGCTGATATATATATATATATATTTTTTTTACCAAAGTGTATTATTCACTATACTTTGGTGGTTAACCTTTTTTTGTGGAGAATATGGAGTATGCTAACAGTGTGGGACCAAAACTGACTTGAATATGAATATTGACATGAAGAGCTGGAAATTGCTTTGTTGCCTCTGAATGCATGCACATCATCACCTTCTCAAATACAGGTTATTTTTGATATTTTGGCCACTGAAAATGAAACGGTTTTCAGAAGTGTGATGTTTTACTAAGTGGTCTCACATGAAGACGATTGTGGAGAGTTGGCTCTCCAGTTCCACTTGTTGTGGGTATATGTCTTGCTTTATTTGAACGTAAAAGTCTCTTGCTCTGAATATTCAGTCTTTTCTTTGTCTCCAGCAGGGACCAGATGGGCCGTTTTCAAAAGTGATACATTTGTTGTCTGCTCTTTTGTTTTATGAAGCATAACAATGGCCTCACAGTGCACAAATTAGCACTTTCTTCACATTCATAAAATTATATTGTTTATACAAGGGTAACCGTGCAAAGGAGATGACTTTGTGTTTGTGGCATTACTGAAAACCTAACTACAAGAAAGCACAGATGTGTGCGGAGAAAACTGCTTTAGTTTCTGCTTTTTCTAATGGGTAAAATAAAAAAGATGTTACCGGTTTTATCAAGCATAGCAGCGAGGCCACAGTGGATTAATGTACATTTTAGTACAGTATATTCAAATGTGAAAATCACAATTATCCCATTTGCAAGAGAAATGTGTATCAGAGTATAAAGTGTATGAGTCCTCTCTTTAACCCTAGAACACTAACGTTAAAAATAGTCACACTAACGTCGGGTGATTTTCACGGGTGTTCTAGGGTTAACAGGAAAGACATTCTCCCCCAACATCTGGCTCATTCATCACAGGCAATGAGTTTCATCACTGTGCTTACGTTTTGGACCTCCTGGACTTGCAAATAAACCTCTGCTTCTCTGTCCTCCTCTTTTTGTGCAGGTGTAGCTGCAGCCGCCGTCCACACCGCCTGCCAAGATGGTGGTGCTGTCGCTGAAAATCTGCATTCGCCAGTGCAATGTTGTGAAGACGATGCAGTTTGAGCCCTCCACAGCCGTCTATGACGCCTGTAGGATAATCAGAGAGAGGGTCCCCGAGGCTCAGACTGGACAGGGTGAGTGATGAAATGACACTAGATGAGGTTTAAACTGTAAAAGGGATGCAAAGGAATAATGAAAGATAAGGAACTAAGTGTCTTTTGAGCTATAATTAGTGGAGTTTGCAGAGCTAAAAATCTGAATATGTGAACTTCCACTAGGGTGGAAAGAAACCCGTTCCTACACTGAACTGCTCAGGACAAGCTCTTTGGATTATCTTGAGTAACTGGGTCATGAGAGACATTGCTGTTGAGTTTTTCAAATGTATTTTTGCTGCCTTGAGCACCACACGTCTAGTGCCATATATTCCCAATATAATGGAAAGAAGGCAGAAAGAATTGCGCTTTGCCGAGACACCACAGGTTGGACCACAATCAGTCAAAGCGTGCTATCTTCCACTACTTCTGTAACGCTGATACAGGTGATCAGAAGGAGGTGGCAGGGTCCGACCTTACTGTTCCACCTGACAGCATCATTGTTCCCATTTGCTGATCCTGGCATAAGGACGGACTTCCATCATAGTCTCTAAAATGCTAATGTTTCTCCTCACTGTTCCAGCTTCAGACTATGGTCTGTTTCTGTCGGATGAAGACCCCAGAAAAGGCATCTGGCTGGAGTCTGGAAGGACGTTGGACTACTACATGCTCCGTAATGGGGTAAATATATCCACCTGTTTAACACAACGGTTAAGCCTGTGCATTAAAACAGCACTTTACTCAGACAGACAGACACTAGTAAAAAAGTTAATTACTATATCCTTTAATAATCATCCATCCATCCATCCATTATCTGAACCGCTTATCCTCTTTAGGGTCGCGGGGCGCTGGAGCCGATCCCAGCTGTCATTGGGCGAAGGCAGGGTACACCCTGGATAAGTCGCCAGTCTATCCAGGGCTCACATATAGACAGACAACCATTCACACTCACATTCACACCCATGGGCAATTTAGAGTCCAATTAACCTTACATGCATGTCTTTGGACTGTGGGAGGAAGCCGGAGAACCCGGAGAGAACCCACGCTGACACGGGGAGAACATGCAAACTCCACACAGAAGGCCCGCCCAGACCGGGATTGGAACCCCGGCCCCTTTTGCTGTGAGGCGACAGTGCTAGCCACTACGCCACCGTGCAGCCCCCTTTAATAATCACCACAAGTTTATCAATCTGCTCCGCTGCATTTCAGCACCTAGGACAGTGCACATACCCAATATCCTCGCTATCCGTCTGAGAATTACAATAATTAATGTTGATGCATAATAAATTATGAGGGAATACTAATCCTTATTTCAGGGGCTGTTTGGGATTTTTTTGGGATATTACAAACCTTTCCTCAAAAAACAGTATGCATTGAATACTGATTTGGGCATTGATTACCACGGCATACAATGGTCTTGCAGCACACACACAAATATTTTTCATACCTCAAACAAATCAATATGAATAATTATAATTGATATGCAGCTCAAGTATATAGTTGTTGTTTTAGTAACCTCCTACATGAGTCCAGATCATAATGGCTTACTGCAAACCGAGATATAGCACAATGTGATTTATCTATATTTGAAAAGATCATTAAAAAAAATGAACAAAGAAATAATTAATCCATAAACAAGTGGGAACAAAGACGGTGCGGCCTCAGCAGTACAAAAATAGTAAAGCAGAATGAGAGAATAAAAGCGCAGGATGAAACTGGATATCGAAAAAAGAATTGAGCGCAGCAAAGAATGCTGTTTATTGAAAGTGAGTTGAAAGAAGGGCTCCAGCCAGCTGCAGATCCTTTGCCAGTCTTGGAACCCTGCTGCCAAACGCCCGAGCGATTCTGGTTTGTCGTGTAGTGCTGCCTCTCGGTACATCTGTGGGTTTGGTTTTGCAGCTCTAAATGGTTTCTCTTCTTCAAATCCACCAAAGGCAACCCAGGTAGAAGGCGTGACTGTGACCAATTATTCTGAACCAAATCTCTCCTCATTGTTGGGATTGGAAGGGAGCAGCGAGCTGTGATAGGCAGCCGTTAAATAAGGTTTTCTGGCCTATATTCTCCCCTCTCTTCACGCAACTTGGATGCATTTGATCATTTTTCTCAGCGGGTACTTCCTCTGCCTCTTTCTCCCTTACATTAATTTCCTGCATTCCGCTCTTCTTTACTCTTTTTTTTTGGTTCTCTTTTCTCTACCCTTTTGTCTTTGAGCAGGACATCCTTGAATACAAGAAGAAGCAGAGGCCACAGAAAATCAAAATGTTGGACGGGGCTGTGAAAACCATCATGGTGGACGATTCCAAAACAGTGGGAGAGCTGCTTGTGACTATATGCAGTAGAATAGGTACATCGTTTCATTTACTGGCCCTTTTCTCCATGCTTTTGGAGTGTGCTGTATAGGTTTCAAGTGTTACTTGCTGTATTAGGGCTTAAGACATAACTAAAATTAGAATTACTTGTCTTCTTAACCATGTCTTTGCAAGGCATGCAGGTTGATCGCTCTACCATGAGGACATTTCAATCGCTTCTGTTGTACAAGAGCTTTTGCAAAACGCATACAAACTTGAGAGATGCTAGAAGCGTGAAGAAAAGAATCCTGTTAAATTAAATATGTATCCATCTGGATGCCAGATTCTGGATATCGTCAATGATTGTTTTTTTCTCCCCTTCGATTCCAGGCATCACAAACTATGAGGAGTACTCTCTGATCCAAGAGACGGTGGAGGAGAAGAAGGAAGATGGGATGGGTACGCTGAAGAAAGACAGGACGCTGCTGAGAGACGAGAGAAAAATGGAGAAGCTGAAAGCCAAATTGCACACAGACGATGACTGTGAGTTTAGTGGAATTACATTTGAGCCGGTGGTGTAGGTGATGGCAGTCATTTATTTTAAACACTTGTTTGCATGCCCTGATGGGTTGATCCCTGATGGATGAATCTACGATGTAATCAGCCCAGACGCTTTCTCATTTACAACAGTAAATTCCACATTCAATTTAGCCTTGTGCCAAAGTGGACTAAATAATACTTTTTAGAATTACGGGACATTTTGAAATGCAGACTAGCAAAGGATTAAAGAAAGTTTCCCTTTTATTTTATGTAAAGCTCTTTGAATCGTCTTGATGATGAAATGTGCCATATTAAAAAAAATAAATAAATAAATAAAAATACAAGCTTTTCCTTTATTCAGTCTACAGATATCTGTTGATGCTTAGTGTTACTATTCTGCTCATTGGACTCAATTTAGAAAAGCATAAATAACATTACACAGTTCAGTGTATGGTTTTGAAACGTCTTTGACTTTTCATAGAGCTGGCCATCAGGGCAAACTCAGTAGCCAGGCAAATGGAGGACTAATGGAAATGGCTCAGAGTCGATAGCCATGTAATCCAGATAATAAAGATAATGCTGAGAACGCACAGATCTCCCAGACGGTTATATAACTCACACCCAAAGATACAGGGATTTCTCTTATCTCTTTGCTTTTAAATCCTTTCTTTTCTCTGGAACTCAATTGGATTAATGTAAAAAGAAAAAAAATAACTGATATATCTAGATTTGTTTTCTAAACTAGTCCCCATGGATGCATTTTGTGTTGTCAGTGAACTGGCTGGACCACAGCAGAACGTTCAGAGAGCAGGGGGTGGACGAGAACGAGACACTCCTGCTCAGACGCAAGTTCTTCTACTCTGACCAGAACGTGGACTCCCGAGACCCGGTCCAACTCAATCTTCTTTATGTGCAGGTCTGACCCTCATTCTAACAGGTTTACCACCAGAGGAGAATGTAAATGCAAAGCAGGAGGAATACAGTACCATCCATTTCTCCATCATCACCTAATGGTGACACACAGCTACCAAAATGTGGAGTGACAGGATAACCTGAATATTAAAGAAACAGTTTTTTATAATCAGATACAGATACTTGACTTGAAACTGTAATATAAGGCTTTCTCGGTTCAATTTGTTTAATTACCCAATTAATGAAAGGTTTTCCTTTTTGTTCTTTCAGGCCCGAGATGACATCCTCAACGGTTCTCACCCTGTATCATTTGACAAAGCTTGCGAGTTTGGAGGCATTCAGGCCCAGATCCAGTTTGGACCTCACATAGAGCATAAACACAAACCTGGATTCTTAGAGTAAGCATCTATCCCACAAGAAGAACGTTTATCTATACTGAATAATTTAGAATTTTAAGAGAATAGATCTTTTCACTCCATAGTATTTGCAAAATGTGGATAAAATGAAAAGTCTACCTTTCAACAAAGTACCGATAGAAACATTTGTATTCATATTATGAATTCAGTTTCATGAGTTTATGAAATTGATGAATTTTAAGGCTGAGGCTTTTTGTATGAATGTCTGCTTCTTCTGTGTTTCATTTCTATTCTAGCTTGAAGGAGTTTCTACCCAAAGAATACATCAAGCAAAGAGGAGCTGAGAAGAAAATATTCCAGGTGTGGTCATATTGTCCATAAAAGAAAATGCATATATTGATTGGTTTACATTTGACAATTATGCAGCTATTGTTCAGATGATAAATACATTTCAATTCCAACCCGCAGGACCACAAAAACTGTGGAGAAATGACCGAGATTGAAGCAAAAGTGAAATATGTCAAACTGGCACGGTCTCTTAGGACATATGGCGTCTCTTTCTTCCTGGTCAAGGTAAGTTATAACACAAAAATACAAAATTTTAATGAATTCCACTGCACAATTGTAGTGACTCAAAAGATCCTCTAGCCTGAAGTTAATTTATCCTGTTTAAACATATTTTTTCCCCTATAATCTAAAAAGAGGAAACTGTTTTAGAATTGGTTGAAATGTAGTCAAAGCCTTTTATATCAGTGTGAAATCTGTTCTTTGAGCTTACTGTTAACTGGATAAAAAGGTTGAAGGCAGTACCCAGCAGGTGGGCAAATTGTCCGTGTCCACCTGAACCTTCAAAGCTTCTCATGTCACCCAAACCAATGAGGAAAAGGCTTTAGTCATATTAATATTTACATATAAATTGTGACATCATGTTTTTTTCTTGTTTTTTTCCTTACGATTTATATGTATTTTCATCGACAAATGTAGCATTTGTCAACCCTTTCTGAAAGTCATATCCATTATATAGCTATTTTGACCAAATCGTTGACGGGAACCGTTTTGTATTTGCGTGCCATAAATTATTCCTCAAACATCTTCTAAATCTCCTCGCTGTCTCACTTATTCACACACACACACATACAAATACACACCGGTTGAACCTCGTCTGCGGGGAGTTCAGCGTGCGGCTGGAAAGAAACCAAATGATGTCAGTGCAGCCGAGTGTGCCACTAAAGATTATCTCAGAGCAAGTGAGAAGGAAGTGGGGTGAATGAGGGAGACACTGCACAGGCAAACCTGGGCCACTTACTCTACCAAATAAGTCCAACTGCCAGGGAGATGCCTGCCAAAACGAACAATTTGCTGATTTTTTTCTTTTCCCCCCTCACATCATTTGTCACCAAGAGGACATCCTGCATTAGGTCATGGGAAACTTCTCTGTCTGCATCAATACATTGCTTTCCAATTGTCACCTGTTCTGACTTCATCGTTGAGCTCTGGTAGACAATGAGATTGTTTCTGGTAATTGCTTAGGGGGGGGGGAAGAGTCACTCCTACTGCTGTTACTGACTCTGCCAGACAGTTCCTGGCTTTTCATCAGTAGCTTTCAGCACCAGGGGAAAAGGTTAGAGATGAAGAATAAATAAAAATAAACCACAAACTTTCTATTAGGTTGGAGCTCACCTCATCAAATCATCGTTTGTAGCTCACACATTCCACAGTCCTGCAAGTCCACACTGTACTTGTGCCTTTTTGTTCCTATTAAGCGTAAAACTCACAAATCCTGTCCCACCTCCTGGCCTTGGATCTGCGTTCCCCTTGATCAGTTTGACATCTTATCTGCTCACCTTTGTCGTTTCCGTCATTCTTGAGTGTAATCCAGTGGAGCAGGAACATCTTAAAAATAACCCTGGAAAGAAATGCAGCCCATAGCCCCCAAACCATAACCCTTGGAGGCCCCAGAGGGTTTACAGGCCCTCCAGGACTTTTACACAACTCACCTCTTTGCCCTCACGTCACAGCCCATCACGGTCCATCCATCTGCTCACCGGCTGCAGCTCCTGGAGAAGCCCTTTCTCTTTCCATGCAAGGGAAAGGAAAACAAGTCAGCTGTTCTGAGGCTCAGAGAGCGGCTGAAGTATGACATTAGACTCTAATGTCATACTTCAGCCGCTTAGTGAATACAGGGGGGGGGTTGAGAGTTTTTGACAGGCAGATAAAGACATGATTAAGACATAATGCTTTAATTACTAAGTTGGGAAAGTTTTTTGTTTTTTTTAACTGGTTAGACAGATGAATACCCATCTTGGCAGATCAGCCTGACAGCAGAATTAGAGTTTCAAGCTGCAAGCTTATGAATTTAAATTCTGTCGCTTGAACTGTCTTTTTCTCTAAATGTCTTTTTATTCAAGTAATACCCTCAGCAGGCCTGGGAATATGGAAATGAGTTGTTTGCTAAAGGGAATAGAAGTGACATTTTAAATGGTTTGTTTGCATCATGGGGGGTTAGTATCTTGTTAGTTTTATTAATTCTACTTTTATTTATGCAACATCGTTCAATGAGTCTTTTTCACAAGTATCCTGCATACATAAAACAATGAAAATCACATGTTACAGTTATAAATACTGACGAGATAAGACGCGCGTGCGTGTGTGTAAAACAGACATTCAAAATGTAAAAAAGTTCATGGAAGCTAAACATGTCTTTTAAAAATGAATGTGAGGAAAACATAAATATGGTTTACTTAATCTAAATGGAGCAAATGTTGCGTTACAGTTTTTTTTGGCCATGTTCATTTCCTAAAGTTTTAAAAATTTGAAAGGGCTGATTAAAATATTTGTTTTTTTTGCAGGAAAAGATGAAGAGTAAGAACAAGCTGGTGCCACGGCTCCTCGGGATCACCAAAGAGTCTGTGTTGAGAGTGGAGGAGAAGACCAAAGATGTGGTTCAGGAGTGGCCACTCACCACTGTGAAGAGGTGGGCGGCGTCACCCAAGAGCTTCACCCTGGTAAGACACAAACACACCTACAACATCTTACTGCACCCTGATCCTCTTACACTAGGATTCATCACTGAGGCACCAGTTCTGAATATGTTTTTCACAAGAATTCACACGGTCGCGGCACCTCTGGGTTTGTTCTCTCAGCCGTTTTATGTTTTATTCATTCTGTCCACAGTGAGCATGAATCCCTTGTACTGTAGTAAATAAGGATAGGCTCACAGTGAACCCACTGCAGTGGCCATGAAACAATCAGTGTAGTGCTCGGTCTGCCTGTCCTTTCATTCCCTCTCGCACTTCAGTTATTGAACAGACTCTTTTGTCTCGCCTGTCAATAGCCCTTTTTGTGGCAATGAGCAACTTGGATTTAATCTTGCAGATCTGGTAGAGGAACTGTCTCTATTAAATTAACACACACACTCTGGTTGCTGTTAATTCAGCACTGTGTTTCTGTGACATTGGGATTCAAAGTGGATGTGATTTGTTCTTCACATGTTGAAGTCATAAATTAGATGGGCTCACCACATTGATTTATAGTTTGCCCATACGAGGTGTACAGATTTCTACTGGAAAAATCCTCCAGATTAATTTTTCTCCACTCTGTTGCCCTTCATGGAATTTGCTCCAACATGTCTCTTGGTAATCCTACTCTCTGTATGTTCGCAGCAGTTTGATGTCACCCAACACAATGTGTACTATTTATCTGCAACTAGCCAGCTTCATGGATTCACATTAATCTTCACAGTGAATCCTCCGCCTTGGTACTTTACAAGCACTAAAATGGTTACTTTTCCTGCAGCCCAGTATGAAATGTTTAAAATTGTTGCGTGTGTGTGTGTGTGTAGGACTTTGGCGAGTACCAGGAGAGCTATTACTCGGTACAGACCACTGAGGGGGAACAGATCTCTCAGCTCATTGCCGGTTACATTGACATCATCCTCAAAAAGGTGAGACATTTATCTCTGGAGACACTGAGTCATAATGAATCGATGAAGTCTCAGATCTGTTGATGTGTTCAGGCTTCTGTGGTGTACGGTTGCAGTAAAATCAACAGAAATACTGGGCGGCTGGGCTCGCATAGAGACACTTAAAAGAACTCAAATCCCTGCATGCATATTTCCATTCTCCCTTTCCTTAGATAAGAAAGATGACACAAATATGTAGTTTCTTCAAAATACTGAAAAGATATCTCTGTCAAAAGGGGCAGCACAACTTGAATGGCAAGTGAAAAGCTTGTGCACACTGTTTTTCATATAACATTTAAGTTTGAATTACTTTTATCTGGTGTATCCAAAACCTAAAATGTAATTTAATGTCAATCTGAAACTAATCTGGGCCTATTTTTAGTTATTTTTTATGTCACTATAAATCAGAGATTTATTTTAAATCACCGTGAGCTCCTTTTGAAACTAAAAGTTAGTGTACTTTTCTCTCTGCTGCAGAAGCAAAGCAAGGACCGCTTTGGATTAGAAGGCGATGAGGAGTCGACCATGCTTGAGGAATCTGTGTCCCCGAAAAAGTATGTACATCAGTAATTAGTTAAATTGTTTTTCGATTTTATTATGTTTTATCCGCAGTGAACATGAGTCTGTTGAATCAACAATTGTTGGATGGTTTGCCATTAATATGGCATAAACGCGAATCGCCACCTTAACGCGGTGAAGGAGTTTGAGTGGCTCAATGATCCTGGGAGCTATGTTGTCCGGGGCATCTGCCCCTGGTAGGGTCTCCCAAGGCAAACAGGTCTCGGGGGAGAGCCCAGACTAAGAGCGGTTCAAAAAACCCTGATGATAAGCAGCCCTAGGACTGAAGTTACCTCGCCCGGACCAGGGAAACCGGGGCACCCTCCCGGAGCCAGACCCGGGAGGCGAGCTCGTCGGCGAGCGTCTGGTGGCCGGGCTTTCGCCCATGGGGCCCGGTCGGGCTCAGCCCGAAGAAACACCATGGTGCAGCCACCCTGTGGACCCACCACCCGCAGGGACAGACATCGGGGTCGGGTGCTATGTAGACCGGGCGGCGGGCCGGGCAGGGGGCCTGGGCGAGCCGATCGCCGGCGACATAGACTAGCTCTAGGGACGTGGAACGTCACCTCGCTAGCGGGGAAGGAGCCGGAGCTGGTGAGGGAGGTGGAGCGTTACCAGCTAGATATAGTTGGGCTCACCTCCACGCACAGCGCTGGCTCTGGAACCAAACTCCTGGAGAAGGGTTGGACTTTGTTCTTTTCTGGAGTCGCCCAGGGTGAGAGGCGCCGGGCGGGAGTGGGGATACTCACGAGTCCCCGGCTGAGCGCCGCCGTGTTGGAGTTTTCCCCGGAGAACGAGAGGGTCGCCTCCCTGCGCCTACGGGTTGCGGGGAGTAAGGCTCTGACTGTTGTTTGTGCTTATGCACCAAACAGCATTTCGGAGTATCCGGCCTTCTTGGAGTTGGTGGGAGGGGTCCTGGAAAGGGCGCCGCCTGCCGACTCCATAGTTCTCCTGGGAGACTTCAACGCTCACGTGGGCGACGACAGAGAAACCTGGCGGGGAGTGATTGGGAGGAACGGCTTGCCTGATCTGAACCCGAGCGGTGTTTCGTTGTTGGACTTCTGTGCTAGCCACAGTTTGTCCATAACAAACACCATGTTTGAACATAAGGTGGCTCATAAGTGTACCTGGTACCAGAACACCTTAGGCCGGAGATCAATGATCGACTTCGTAATCGTATCATCTGATCTGCGGCCGTATGTTTTGGACACTCGGGTGAAGAGAGGAGCAGAGCTGTCAACTGATAACCACCTGGTGGTGAGTTGGATCAGATGGCGGGGGAGTCGGCCAGAAAGACCTGGCAAGCCCAAACGTGTAGTGAGGGTGAACTGGGAACGTCTGGCGGAGGATCCTGTCCGGGAGGTCTTCAACTCCCACCTCCGGAAGGACTTCTCACACATCCCGAGGGAGGTTGGGGACATGGAATCCGAGTGGATCATGTTCAAAGCCTCTATTGTGGACGCGGCCGCTAGGAGCTGTGGTCGGAAGGTCATCGGTGCCTGTCGTGGCGTCAACCCGAGAACCCGGTGGTGGACACCGGGGGTGAGGGAAGCCGTCAAGCTGAAGAAGGAGGCCTTTCGGGCTTGGTTGGCCCAGGGGTCTCCTGAAGCAGCTGACAGGTACAGGCAGGCCAGAAGGACTGCAGCTGCGGTGGTCACGGATGCTAAAACTCGGGCATGGGAGGAGTTCGGGGAGGCCATGGAGAAGGACTTTCGGTTGGCCTCAAGGAGGTTCTGGCAAACCATCCGACGACTCAGGAAGGGAAAGCAGGGCCTTCCCCAGGCTGTTATCAGCGGGGGAGGGGGGCTGCTGACCCTGACAGAGGATATCGTCGGGCGGTGGAAGGAGCACTTTGAGGAACTCCTAAACCCGGTCAACATGTCCCCTGAACAGGGGGCAGCGCCTGAAGACTTGGGGTTGGATGAACCCATATCCCTGGCAGAGGCCACTAAGGTAGTCAAAAAGCTCCTTGGTGGCAAGGCGCCGGGGGTGGATGAAATCCGCCCTGAGATGCTGAAGACGCTGGACTTTGTTGGGCTGTCTTGGCTGACACGCCTCTTCAATGTCGCATGGGGGTCGGGCACAGTGCCCATGGACTGGCAGACCGGGGTGGTGGTTCCCATCTTGTCGAACCTCGGATTCAAGAAGAACAGTGCGGGTTTCGTGCTGGTCGTGGAACAGTGGACCAGCTCTTTACCCTTGCAAGGATACTGGAGGGGTCCTGGGAGTTTGCCCAACCAGTCTACATGTGCTTTGTGGACTTGGAGAAGGCTTTCGACCGGGTCCCTCTGGGCTTTTTGTGGGGGGTGCTGCGGGAGTATGGTGTGCCGGACCCGTTGCAACGGGCCATCCGGTCTTTGTACGCCTGCAGTAGGAGCTGTGTTCGTATCCTCGGCAGTAAGTCAGATACGTTCCCGGTGGGTGTTGGCCTCCGCCAGGGCTGCCCTTTATCACCGGTCCTGTTCGTGACTTTCATGGACAGGATATCTAGGCGCAGCCGTGGGGCGGAGAATGTCAGGTTCGGGGATCTCAGGATAGCCTCTCTGCTGTTTGCAGATGATGTGGTCCTGTTTGCCTCCTCGGACCATGACCTCCAGCATTCACTGGGGCGTTTTGCAGCCGAGTGTGAAGCGGCGGGGATGAGAGTCAGCACCACGAAATCTGAGGCCATGGTGCTCTGCCGGAAACCGGTGGATTGCTCCCTCCGGGTGGGGACAGAGTGCCTACCACAAGCGAAGGAGTTCAAGTATCTCGGGGTCTTGTTCACGAGTGAGGGTAAAATGGAGCGGGAGATCGACAGGCGTATCGGTGCGGCTGCAGCAGTAAAACAGGCGTTGCACCGGGCCGTCTTGGTGAAGGAGCTGAGCCGAAAGGCAAAGCTCTCAATTTACTGGTCGGTCTACGTCCCAACCCTCACCTATGGTCACGAGCTTTGGATCGTGTCCGAAAGAACGAGGTCGCGGATACAAGCGGCCGAAATGAGTTTCCTCCGTAGAGTGGCCGGGCTCAGCCTTAGAGATAGGGTGAGGAGCTCGGACATCAGGAGGGAGCTTGAAGTTGAGCCGCTACTCCTTCGTGTCGAAAGGAGTCAGCTGAGGTGGTTCGGGCATCTAATTAGGATGCCTCCAGGACGCCTCCCTTTAGAGGTTTTCCAGGCACGTCCAACTGGTAGGAGGCCCCGGGGAAGACCCAGGACACGCTGGAGGGATTATATCTCCCAGCTGGCCTGGGAACGCCTCGGGATCCCCCATAATGAGCTGGTAAATGTTGCGGGTGAGAGAGAAGTCTGGGTCAGCCTGCTTGACCTGCTGCCTCCGCGACCCGACCCCGGATAAGCGGTGGAAAATGGATGGATGGATGGCATAAACGTTTGAATTCTCCAAGGAATGAAGTGTAACAACTTTCCAATGTTTTGCTTCTTGACCTGCAAAACTATACATTCCTTTTAACACGTCTTTATTCTGTTAAGGGTTAACTAGCAAGTATTAGCATGCTAACGCACTACGGTGAGATAGGAAACATAACTGCTAAAAATCATCATTTTACTGTTATTGTAAGCATATTGGCATGTAAACGCATTTAGCTCAAAGCAACAATGTGCTTAAACACAGAGCTGCTACTTCTTAGATAGAGAAAGCTTTTCAGAAACAAAACTTTAGGTTGTATAGATTAATCCTTCCAGTTGTCCCCATGTGATCCCATTCCCTCCAGTAGTTTTATAGTCCAGTATAAACTGAGGTATGATAATGGTTTGCCTATGAGCTCAATTTATTATTGCACAGTTATTGCATATTCTATTAAAACACAATATCAGACCAGGTGCTTTTTCAATTTCCTTCTCCCCACCGCCCTTGACCACAGACCACACATCCATCTTCCAGGAGCTTATTTCACCACATGAGCGCGTCCTCAGCTGGACTTTATCTTGAGCGATAATCATGATGTGAGGACATTTTGCAGCACTGGATGAGCAAAGGCCCGTTCTGAACATTTCCTGATGAGATGTTTATTAGCTCATTTATCCACAGTGGACCCTCGATGCGTAACTGAAGCTCCTTTTGCTGTCCAGCCTCAATTGATGTCGCTTTCCTGCTTCAAACTAATAGAACATTTGCTGCCATTGTTATGGTATTTTTTCTACTTTTCTTTTTATATGGGCTTGTGCGCTGGGCCAAAGGCAAAAGTCTTTAATACTGCAAACATGTAGCAAGTCAAACTCTGGAAGGCCTGATATGAGGAAAAACAAAACAAAGCTTTGTCTCTCAGAAGTGCACAGTGGGAAGACTCTGCAGCGTCGGTCTGCTTTGTATTAGTGGCCCACAAACGCACACAGCCACACTGCTTGGTGTTTAATCAAGAACAAAAAGAGCGGAATAGTCACCAAAAAGAAGAGAAAACAAGAGTGTCTCGTGTTCACTATGTGTGCGAGTGTGACCATGGGAGGGTAGTGTGTTGGCTTTGGTATATAATTAAAGAAATACAAATGATATGGGCAAGTGGTATACAATAACATGGTATGTTACTTAGCTTTTAGTAGCATGCATGATGCAAATGTGATAGGAGAGGGTCAAACAGTTAGGAATGTCATTCAAATGAGGCAGCACAAAGTGAATATTGGTGGAACTAAGTTCTGTAATGTTGAGCTGAAAATAGACATACATAAGGACCAGGTATCTTTCTAAACAACAAATGTATGATTCTCTCAATACTGCCCTACAAAAACCGAGCAGTAACCAAAACTGATGAATAGTAAATTTGAAGCCAATTATTATACAATTTGCTTTGGACAAGCTTAAGAATGTAGGGGAAAAAAAAACTTTAGTGTCATGAATAAAAATGTGTTTTAAAGGCAAGTGACATTGTTAGATGTCGCACTAACTACCTGTTTGTGTGCCTGCAGGTCCACCATCCTTCAGCAGCAGTTCAATCGCGTGGGCCGGGTGGAGCACGGCTCGGTGGCGCTGCCAGGGGTGATCCGCTCCGGCTCCATTGGCACAGAGTCGCTCAGCATGGGCACCATGCCATCTGCTCAACAGCAGATCACAATGGGTCAGATGCACCGTGGACACATGCCGCCTCTTGTAAGAACAGCAAAATGGCTCTCAGTATGAATTATTATTCACATATGATGTCATTTTAAAGGTTTATGCCACTCAAACAAGTTTGTTTTAGGTGGCACAACTAAACGGCTGCATTGTCCTTTGTTTCGCTCCTCGTGGCTGGTACATTTACATGCAAACAATTGGATTCACACGGGGGCAGTCATCTTCCCTCAGCACGGCTTCTTGAAAAATCCCTTTAGGCTGCATTCTGAAATGTACCTGTTTTGTCTTCCTGTATGTGTAGAGTTCAGCACAACAGGCTCTGATGGGAACCATCAACACCAGCATGCAAGCTGTGCAGAAAGCCCAGATTGACCTTGGGGAGGTCGACAACCTGCCGCCACTGGGACAAGACATGGTACTGTACGGGGCACATGATGTGCCTACAGTTAATAAGAAATCCTAGATACTCTAAACACGTACTATGGTGATGTACCACTTTCAATGCATGCTTTCAGTGAAACGGCCATAAAACAAAAGCAAAGTGATGAATAATAATTCTATCTGCAGACTGACGGCAATGTTTAGGTTCAATTTATGTATGCAAATGATTGACTTTTGGTTTGGTCTCCCTTCTGTGCACCTAGGCATCCAAGGTGTGGATCCAGAACAAGATGGACGAGTCAAAACACGAGATCCACTCCCAGGTCGACGCCATCACCGCAGGAACAGCCTCTGTGGTCAACCTCACTGCTGGTCAGTGGCACCGGCATGACTCAGCTGATTGTGCTCCGTTTGTCTGCTAACAAGGATTGTATTTAATGTGTTGATGATAGGCCACATTATCTATCTGTGCATAGCCTTGTGGGATTTTTTAGAGGCCCTTTAGGAATGCTTAATGAAACCAGCGACAGTGTTAAAGACGCGGCCACAGTTTTACAAGTACATTTCAGGGGTGCTATTTTTTTCAGAGCTCAAATAATCTGGCCAATTAGTGACTTTAAAGCCAAACCTTTCCATCTGTCTGGTGTTCATTAACATCATTGTAGATCCTCTATAAATTCTAATAGATCCCCCCATATCCTGCTGTGGTTTGGTATAATGGGGCCTGGTGAATGTATCTATTGGCTCTGTGCCATACTGATCCATTCCATGTTGAAATTTGTGGATTGTTTTTTTATTTGTATTTTATCTGCGCTTTAGAGGGATTTGTCCCGAAGTTCTATCCTTTTCCTGCTTATTTCCCTGTGTTAAATGGACTTATGTGTTCATGCAGTCTCTAATCTAAGTTAAAGACACATATTTTGCAACAGTCTGTGAATCTTAACAAGATTTTTTTCATTCTCTTCTCTAGGACTCTATTTGATGGCTTTTATTAATCTGTCCTATCTCCCCGTACTCAGGTGATCCGACTGACACAGACTACACCGCCGTGGGCTGCGCCATCACCACCATCTCCTCCAACCTGACAGAAATGTCGAAGGGTGTGAAGCTGCTGGCTGCGCTGATGGAGGACGACGTGGTCGGAGGTAATGACCTGATGAGGGCTGCCAGGACACTCGCAGGGGCCGTGTCTGACCTGCTCATAGCTGTGGAGCCGGCTTCTGGAGAGGTGAGCTAAGGAACCCCAGACAATGAGATAATGATGTCTTTTTAAAACATTGTCACTGTATTTGTATACCATACAGTTTAGTATTGTGTAAGTATTCCCATATTGTCTGTCTTTATTTTGCTTCTGAAATCACCCGTGAAGGATTTTCTGCCTTTCCAACCCGGCCAATACAGTCTGAAGGACAGAATGGGAGATATTAGTGTAGACATTTATATGTGAAAGGAAGAAGAAAATAAGGCCAAATCAAATGGAGGAGGGGGACACACGGATAGAGAGGGCAGATGGAAAGAGACGGACAATGGAGAATAATGTGTGAACGTGAAGTCTGACTCTAGATTTTTATGTTTGATCTCTTTTCTATCCAAATTGTCAATCTAAAAAGTTAATAAAATGTGCCATGTAGCAGCTCTAGTCTGAGACAATGCATCACCTCTTAATGATGCAGTGTCCATCCTGCTCCTCCAAACTACACCTAATCATATTATCTTCCTCGACTGCTGGCCGGCTTCGACTAATTTAATTGTTCAGGTCGCTCTTAATAAAGACCTCAGGCTGAGTGGCAGGCATTATTTTCCTTTATGGAAACAGAACTTGCCTAATGTAGTCTCCATCTGCTTGGTTTGCAGGACTGTAATGTTCTCACTGAGCTCTATTAAGAGTTTGTTGTTGTTTTGTTGTGGGAGTATCATTCAGAAGTTAATGTACTGTACAGTTGTTGGCTGGAAATCTGCATAATGCACAGGTCTGTTTAGCTTTTGCTCAACACTGAGCTTTATACACTTGTGCATTATGCATAGAAGTAGTTGGAAAGAGAACCTGAAGCCTGTAGCCTAGTTAGGCGGAGAGATGTTAGCTGTTTGTTAGAGTTAAGTTTGTCTAAATGCTGCAATATTATATATTTATTTGTGTTTATATAGCTAACAACTTAAGCAATGTGCAGTACTCAAGCGGCATTGATGTTGTTTTAGATGCAGCGAAGTGAAACCCATTACATGTTTCTAAGGAGCCATACCTCAGATAGCAAGATGATGCTGTTTCCAACCAGGCGTCCAAATGCAGTTTCACATCCTGATTGGTGTGTGTGTGTGTGTGTGTGTGTGTGTGTGTGTGTGTGTGCGCAGCCCAGACAGACTGTGTTGACAGCAGCAGGCAGCATCGGCCAGGCCAGTGGAGACCTCCTGCGCCAGATTGGAGAGAGCGAGACAGACGAGAGGTTCCAGGTAACGCTGCAACCCGTCCATTTATTATCATCCTCATCTCAACAATCTGTGTAATAATTGAAGGAAGCTCAGTCCTCAGTTAATCAAAAATGCATTTTAGCTTGATGTTTGGGTTTGAATTGAATGCTCATCCAGCTGCCAAGCCTCTGTCTTCCTTTCATGTAGCTCATACTTGGCTGAATCCTGAGTGTTATTGTAATACAATGTTTGCTGAAGGTTACACATAGATCAGATCTATAATTAATCTTACATCCTGCCAGACACGCTACACAGTATGATACAATATTTTAGTAATGATGGGTTGTACATATCCTATGACACAAAGCAATAAGGAATCTTTTTTTTTTTAACTTTTTCTGCACTATCCACATGCCCATGCCATGTTAAATGAGATAAACATTTTATAGGACAGACTGTGCCCATTTGGCGATGACCTAGTATGTGCATTTGTTGTTTATGTGTTCATCTTTCCTCTCCTTGTTGTAGGACATCCTGATGAATCTGGCCAAAGCAGTGGCCAACGCTGCAGCCATGTTGGTGCTGAAGGCCAAGAACGTTGCCCAAGTGGCCGAGGACACCGTGCTGCAGAACCGGGTCATTGCTGCTGCCACCCAGTGTGCCCTGTCCACCTCGCAGCTGGTGGCATGTGCCAAGGTACAAGAAAAACTTGGATTCATTGAAATAAAGGAATGGCATTTTGTCAGTATTTGTATGACTTTAGCTCAATTTCCAAAAAGTTAAGTCCGTTCATTTTATGCGAATCCTTGGGTGGCGCAATGTTTTCCCATGTATTATGCAAGCTCTGTCTCGGATTGAAATATTATTCTTGCAGTTGTATGGCAATAACTCCCTATTTGCTTTATCTCTCCTCATAAGTAAACTGTGCATGGAGGTTTGGTAAATAATAATTCCTCAAATACTGAAATAAACTCCAATTGATCTGCAGCTAAAAAACTATTTGGAGAGTTAATATATCAGGATGCACCAAGGCACCATTAAATACCCTGTGCCCGCATTGTATTTGAACGTCTTTAATTGAACAACCCACATGTGTCTAATTAGTTTAAATGCCCTCCTGGTCCCAATCAGAATAGTTGCATTCACTAAACAAATCCTCTCCTCTCAGTAATGTGTCATGAAAACTATCTGCCGAATAATTTTCTAATTGTTTTTTTCCACTCCCTTTGCTGTTTCTGCCGTTCTCTGTGAAACTTGATTTAATGATGTAAAGACTGAAGCAGTGGGTTTCCAATTTAAAATATATTTGGCGTTTCTGCTTGAGTCGCATTAGGGAAGTTAGGCAAGGCAAGGCAGGTTTATTTATATAGCACATTTCAACACAAGGCGATTCAAAGTGCTTCACATACAACCATTAAAAGCATAAAAACACAATCCTAAATAAAATAATTAAAACAATTAAGAACATTCATTAAAACAATAAAAACAGTTAAAAAGCAAAAATAGATAGATACAGAATTGAATAAAAGTTGCAGTGCAGTTTAAGATATAAAATGCAGTAGTAAGATGCAGAATCTGCTTTAATTAAAGGCAACAGCAAACAGAAAGGTCTTCAGTCTGGCTTTAAAGATGCTGAGGGTCTCAGCAGACCTGCAGCTCTCAGGGACCTTGTTCCAGATGTGTGGAGCAGAAAAGCTGAACGCTGCCTCTCCATGTTTAGTTCTGACTCTTGGAACAGAAAGTAGACCCGTCCCAGACGACCTGAGTGGTCGGGATGGTTCATAAGGCAGCAGTAGATCACTAATGTATTTAGGCCCTAAACCATTCAGTGCTTTATAAACCAGCAGCAGGATTTTAAAGTAAATTCTTTGTTGGACAGGAAGCCAGTGCAAAGACCTCAGAACTGGAGTGATGTGATCCACTCTCCTGGTCTTAGTGAGGACTCGAGCTGCAGCGTTCTGAATCAGCTGCAGCTTTCTGATTGACTTTTTACTGAGACCTGTGAACACACCGTTACAGTAGTCAAGTCTACTGAAGATAAATGCATGAACAAGTTTCTCCAAATCCTGTTGAGACATAAGTCCTCTAACCCTTGATATATTCTTCAGGTGATAGTAGGCTGATTTTGTAACTGTCTTGATATGGCTGTTCAGGTTGAGGTCTGAATCCATAACTACACCTAGATTTCTGGCTTGGTTTGAGGTTTTTAACGTCAGTGATTGTAGCTCAGCGCTCACTTTCAATCGTTCGTCCTTGGAACCAAAAACAAGTACTTCTGTTTTATCTTTATTTAATTGAAGAAAATTCTGGCACATCCAGTTGTTGATTTCTTCAATACATTTAGCCAGCACTGGTATGGGATTATAGTCCCCTGGTGATATAGTTATGTAGATTTGTGTGTCGTCTGCATAGTTATGATAACACACTTTGTTGTTTTTCATAATCTGAGCCAGTGGAAGCATGTAGATATTGAACAGAAGAGGCCCCAGTATTGAACCTTGGGGAACACCACATGTCATACCAGTCAGCTCTGATGTGTAATTAGCTACCGACACAAAGTATTGTCGGTCCTTCAAGTAAGAGTCAAACCAGTTAAGTGCTGCGCCAGAGAGTCCTACCCAGACTTTCAGTCTGTCTAGTAGTATGTTGTGATCGACTGTGTCGAATGCAGCACTGAGATCCAATAATACTAAGACTGAAGTTCTGCCTCTGTCTGTGTTTAAGTGGATGTCGTTGAAAACCTTAACAAGAGCAGTTTCAGTACTGTGATGCTGACCAAAGCCAGACTGGAAGACATCAAAACAGTTATTTTCGGCCAAGAAGCTATTAGATGGAGATAACGTTTTTTCTTTTTCTTTTTTTCTTATTCTCCATCACTTTTGTTTTCCCTCCCTCACTTTTCCCCTTATTGTCGTAGGTGGTGAGTCCCACCATCAGCTCACCGGTTTGCCAGGAGCAGTTGATCGAAGCCGGAAAGCTGGTGGATCGCTCGGTGGAAAGCTGCGTCCAGGCCTGCCTCTCGGCAACAGAAGATGGCGAGCTCCTTAAACAGGTCAGCTTGATCGATGTTGAGACCGACGGTGCACTGAACTCTATCAATCCATGGAGCATTTTTTGTTTTGTCTCAGAAGATGCATCACAAGTTCAACCCAGAAAATACTAATTGGCAACAAATAAGAACAAAACATTTTTTATTCATTTATTTATGTTATTCAGTTTTTGTACTTACACCCAGCTTAAGAAGCAGGGAACAATGCAGCTCTAACGTTGGTGATGTGCATCTCCTTGTTGAAGGTGAGCGCAGCAGCCAGCGTGGTGAGTCAGTCTCTGGGAGATCTCCTGCAGCATGTTCGCCAGTACACCTCGAGGGGAGAGCCCATCGGGCGCTATGACCAGGCCACAGACACCATCATGACCGTCACTGAGAGCATCTTCAGCTCGATGGGAGACGCAGGTGAGTCCAAAGGAAGATATTGATTGGAGATGAAAACTAAGGAATCTTAGTTCTGCATCCACATTCAGCTGTTGTGGGAACGTTTTTTCTAATATAGTTAATTCTATAAAATACAATAAAAAGGCAGAATTTAGTTGAAAGTATCACATTTGTATTTGTGATTAAGTAATGATGTACACCACCTAGGTGGAAGAATGGGTTAATTAATTGTCCTTTTTAACTTTTGATTAAAAAAGCCACTATGGTTCAAACTCTCAAGACTCTCAATCTCTCAATTACAACCCACAGCTAGATCATTTTTGTTTTTATTTTGTATACTATTTTTATGAGCACTTGTTATGCTTTAAAAATTCAGTCTAAAAACCCATCTTTGCCAAATATATTGTTTTTAGATGATGATAAAAATCTCAGTTTTAAAACTTGCTTTCCACAGCTCTAAAGTTTCTTCTTTCCGAGTAGATGTCTTGCTTTGAGTCATTGCATCTCCTCCTCAGAGAGACTGGCATGATGGTGGGTTTGAATGGACTGCTGTCAGCAAAGGGGAAGCCACAGCGAAAAGCTGACAGTGATGTTAGCAAGTCTGACAGCAGAGAACGACGGATGGATAGAGAGAGCTTCACAGAGACTATCCCGGGACAGCGGTCAGCTTAGCCAATTCGATTCGCTTGATAGACAACCAGAATTGCTGTTTGCTCTGCTGAGGCCTGAATACGTGCCGCTGGTTGGCAAATGTCGCCTTTGAACTGGTGTCAAATCTGTCAGGTAATGTAAGAACAGAGGAAAAAAGCAGAGTGAATCCTCCTGTTGGCAGATCAGCTGATTCTCTCACCTGAATTATCGCCGACTAGCTTGTGCGATGTGCCACGTCTGCTTTGGCGAAATAGAATGTAGATAACATCCGTTTTCTTATCAACGGTGTCTTTTCTCATTAGTCTGATTTTTAAGAATACTTTCAGAGGGACACTAGCTGGTGGAAAAGTTGCATCCAATTGTGTTTCCACACGTCACCTGCAGGTGTTGAAGCATGATGCACATCTGATCAGGCAGAGCGGTTTCAGAGATCTGAGTGAAAGATGTTTGTCTCGTTTCCTCCCATCAGGCGCTATCTTTGTGACTTTGGCCTTCTGTTTTTAAAAGTAGAATCAACTCGCTATCAGTAATTTTAGCAATGAGCTTAAAATGTCTCTTAGTGATATAAATGAAATTACATCAAATAAAAAAATCAATGCCGTTTGTTTAAATATTGATCTGTTTCACTAAGATTTGTCAGCATTGCATCATTAGCACAGTTATTATTGCAAGAGCTTAAAGAAATTAGGATTTTTTTGTCAAAATTGTTCACGACAATATACTCAGGAGGATGTTCAGCAAAAGCACAGAGCAACGCAGTTGAAGTAAAAAATAATTGTTTTAGTATGACTCATCCATTAATCCACTTCTCTCACCTTTTCCCCCATCCCTCTCTCCCCTTCCTCCTCGCCTCTACACTTCCCCTGTCTTCTCTCGTCTCGTCTCAGGAGAGATGGTCCGTCAGGCTCGCGTGTTGGCTCAGGCCACCTCGGACCTGGTGAATGCCATGAGGTCTGACGCGGAGGCCGAGGTGGACGTTGACAATTCGAAGAAGTTGCTGGCAGCTGCTAAATTACTGGCTGACGCCACAGCGAGGATGGTGGAGGCAGCAAAGGTAACAGCATGCAAGATACAAAGCATGAAATATTCATGAGGTTTATTACCAACAGCGTGCGTGCGTGCGCGTGTGTGTTTTTCTTGTGGATTTTCATTTATATCTCAGCTTTACACCATTATATTCTTAGTTTACTCAACTAAAGAGATACTCTAGAACAAGCTTCAGTCCAAGCGTAATTCACTTGTATACATAAAGGTACATGCATTCAATTTGACTTCTGCATCTAGCCCGTCCTCAGCATTTTGGGAGCAGTGGGCTGCTGTAAAGCACCCTGGGGAGTAACTTGGGGTTCAGTGTCATTGACCCAAATAAATCCTTTTGGTGGATATTTTTGGGGACGGCTTTGGTTTTAATCACAGATAAGGCAATGCCTGAGACCAGATGGACGTCTACAGGTCTGGGCTTTATTCTCTTGTACAGGGTGACCTTTTCAATGACAGCAGAGAGGAAATAAGCGTGTGTGTGTGTGTGTGTGTGTGTCCGCATAAAATAGGAAAAGACGGTTTTTGAAGTGATGCTGCTTGTTAAGTTTTTCATAAATTAAAGACAACCTTTAAGATATTCTTCAATTGAAAAAATAGGACATGGACAGATCTTTAATTTTGTTTGAAACAACATATTGCCAAGGTGTGTTTGTGAAAAAAATTCCCTGTATTTGTCCAATGGTTTTGGATGGCTTTAAACATTTAATAAGATGACAAAATAAAAGAGCTCCAACTTTACTGGCACTATACACAATATACTGTAGAATATCATGTTTTAACATGGTATAAAACAGTTTTAATTAATAGGATCAAACAATCCTGTTTAGTACATTGATTTATACACAGCCTGGCCTCATCCTTATGGCCTGTTATTGGCCTATGAAGACATCTGAGTACAATATGAATAATCAAATTAATACTAAACCATATGGTTGAAATAACTGAATCCATACAGAATTTAAATGTTCCCTCAAGATGGTCTCACACCTCATGTTTCCAGCATAATATTATTATTAAGAGCTCAAACGCTTTCTTCTCAGACTGCTGAAGGACTCATCCCATCTTCATCTATCCATCAATTTGTTATCTCTCTACATCAGCCTCATCATCAGTCTGCACACCCACACTCTGATAAAACCATGAAAATGAAATGATGCCCTCCAGCTGGTTTGATGGTCGAGTTTGATGCCAGACTTATCACCATTGCAGCTGGAAATTTATCTGTGTCAATGGAGGCTCACGCTTCAGCCAGCCGTTGCCTTGGTAACTGATTGATTGTGCAGTTTAGTTTTTGGACTGCATCTTTTACAGGTTTTTTTTCTTTTTCTTAAAGCCTGTGTCAGGTAATATGACACTTATTGTACACGTGTTGTCACTTTTTGAAGGCTAGTTCCCCATTATTAATTATTGCATGGGATATCTTGTCACTTCTTCTTGAAACAGCACTTTTTTAATAATCATGCAAATTGGTTGTTAAATTTGAAATGGTGGCAGCAATGGTGGCAGCTGCAAACAGAGTTGAAGCTGCTCACTAACATCTAACGAACACCGTAATTTATGGACAGTCAAATGTTGAAACAAACATTTTCCACCCATAAACCCACTACAAAGTAAAACCTTCTTTTATTTATTTGTACAATTATTTGCCTTGTTCATATATTTGTCTCTGATGACTGGTGTTAACATCTGTGGGTTTAAACATTACCTTGACTTTTAGTAGTACACACACACACACACACACACACACACACACACACACACACACACACTTACCTCTTTGTCTACAGTAGCTGTGGTGAAGCTCCAGAGTTCCCAATTAATGACCCCAATGGCAGCAGCGTTCTGTCTGACTGCAGGAGACACGGGGGTGACGAGTGATATTGGCCTCCACTGAACCCAGTTACCTTGCGCCGCTGGTTTCATAAACTGGAAAAGGGAAAATAAGCTGCTCGCTGATGTGAATAAACAGCATCTTGTTACATTTTAGCCTTCGACAAAGACGTGATGAAGACGAGCTGCAGCTCAGTTTGAGTGCAGTGATTTCAATCTGCGTCATGTTCAAAGGTCTCCCTACACTGATTCTGACACAGTTGTGTGACTGCTACTCGTCTCGCTACGTGTAGGTGAGGAGTGCAAACATGTTCACTCAGAAATGACGCACATTAGAAAAATATATATATTTGTAGAAAGTCAGGGAGTATTGCCAACGGATCATTCAGCCTTTTATTTGTTGGTCTGCCCGCCCTTACGCCAGCGGTTTCTTCCTCCTGCTGACCTGTGGCGGTGGATTTGCTGACGTGTGTTTGTGTTCTCAGGGCGCGGCGGCGTACCCCGAGAACGAGGACCAGCAGCAAAGACTGCGGGAGGCAGCGGAGGGGCTGCGTGTGGCCACCAACGCTGCTGCGCAGAATGCCATTAAGAAGAAACTCATTAACAGACTGGAGGTCAGTGATGCCGGCTTAACCTTTACAGCCGTTTGTCCCAAGGGAAACGGCTCCTTCAGGATGAGGAATCTGAATAAAATATGACGTTAACACCAAGATCACTCGTAAATGTCACCTTTTCTAAATCACCAAATGTTATGGTGCCACTTCACCATCTATTAGTACAACGGGAGACTTTTCTTGGCTGCAAGTATTTCATGTTGATTTTCAGTAGTCTTTTGCCATTAAATATAAGTGTTTTTCGACCGTTTTAGATGTGCTGTGGCTCTTTTTAAATGGTCCTGAAGAAGGAAAAAGACTAATCAATAAAATGGATCGAAAGGGGCTCATTTGCCTCAGGTTTATTTGACTTGCAGCTCAATTTCTCTTCAAATTAAGATATTAAACTCATTAACAGAGTTTATGAATTGTTAAGCATTCAATACTGCACAATAAGTTCCTTGTCCCTTTTTTAGAGTTTGTTAGAATGTGCAGCTGTATGCACATTTTATTTCATCATTATTAGTTGTTGTAATATTAGGATTTGTATTAACTACAATAATGTATTAGTTTTGTATTAACAAGGTTTATACAACTTTAATTTATGCTGCATTTACACTTAAATGTATTACAGTATGCCGTTTAGTAACGTTTTTTAATGCATCTTACATTGACTGATGAGACGCTTTCAGTTTATCATCTTGTGACGATAATTCATTTTGTTATTTAAAGAAGCACAATAAGTCTTTATTCCACAAACTCGACAGGAGGATCTTTGAACTTTCAGATTCAAAAGCTGAAATGTGACCTTAGAAGCCTTTTTTAAATGGACACTTTAGGACAAACTGATTCAGAGGTAGATGGAGAGCTACTGTTTAACCATATTGTACATGTGGATTTCTTATTTATATACTTATCTTATTCTTCGTGTGTCTCAGAATGCTGCTAAGCAAGCGGCTGCAGCAGCCACACAGACCATCGCTGCTGCTCAAAACGCTGCTGCCTCCAACAAGAACACTGCTGCTCACCAGCAGCTGGTGCAGAGCTGTAAGGTGAGAGGCAATGCTGACAGTAGGGTGCTATTTACACTTTGGTTTGTTACATTTTTCCTCCTTACGTTTTTCTTTTATCATCCTAATTGACCTAATCAGCTGTTTAATGCCATTATATTGTGTGCATTAACATTGCTTGCACGATGATTGATAGTATAAAAGGGGATTTCATACGGAGTCTCCTGTTTGACTGTATCTAAGCCTGTTTATATGCATGTGTGTTGTGTTGTGTACAGGCAGTGGCAGACCACATCCCACAACTGGTCCAGGGGGTGCGTGGCAGTCAGGCGAAACCAGAGGACCTGAGTGCACAACTAGCACTTATCATTGCCAGCCAGAACTTCTTACAGGTGCCACACACACACACACACACACACACACACACAGTCATTCACATTTCCCCTGATTTGTAGGAGGTGAGATGGTCCTGCATACTCAAATTGAATAACGTCAGTCCTACATCAAGAGCCAGACTGAAGAAAGTATAAATAGTGTTCCTGTCATGAAAATAGGCCAGTAAGGAAGCAGCAGTGATCTGGTGGGATTATGCATATAGACCCCAGTTGCACTTTTAGAGCTGATGGACGAGCGTGGAGTCTCCACAAATACCAACACATAATTAAACCTTCCCTTGCTGTAGCCTGGTGCAACCTTTAGAGCATTAAGGAACTGCCTAGAAAACTAAGGGAAATATAATTATATTTAATATTTTAAAATAATAAAAAAATGTTTACTCTTCTTTTCCATTCTGCAGCCTGGTAGTAAGATGGTGACCTCAGCCAAGTCATCTGTTCCCACGGTGACGGATCAGGCTGCAGCCATGCAACTGGGTCAGTGTGCCAAGAACCTGGCCACCTGCCTGGCTGAGCTGAGGACGTCTGTACAGAAGGTAGAGCACAGACACACAGAAGCATTTGCATAGGCGGCAGCTCCTACAGGAAATCACTGTTTGACATGCAAATGCGTGCAAAAACCAACGCATGCACACATTTCATGCTTAAATTTATGGCATGGGCAAAATATTGTCAAAAGGTGATTTATTTTTTCCATCATGCTTAAAGTCAACATCAGATCAGTTGAGCGGTTGACTTGTGACAGTAGTTGTATGCACTTTCCTCAAGTGCTAATGTTTTGTTTTTAACAGTTTCTGCTCGTGATGAACTCAAACTAGTGAAAAAAAACATGTATTGATCCTTTGACAGAAAATATAAGTGCAAAACAAAAGCAATATCCCATGAAACTGTGACTTGAGTGACAGTATACCTGGTACATCCTTTATTGTTTAGGCTCATGAAGCCTGCGGCCCCATGGAGATCGACTCTGCGCTCACTGCCATCCAGACCCTGAGAAGTGAGCTGCAAGACGCCATGCTGGCTGCTGTTAACGCCCAGCTGAAACCACTACCAGGAGAATCGGTAACATACGTTATTTTAGCCCCGCGAGATTGACTCCAAAACCTAACATGAAAAATTGCAGTTGCATTAAGTTAAAGCTAGTTACACAAAATATATTGACTGACGGCGACTCTGGTCTGAAGCAGGGCACAATGGGCTTTGCAGCCTAATATTTGGTTACTTACAGATAAAGCTGCTGTCTTATTTTCCTCCGTTCCCTCTGCTTTAGTTGGAGAAGTGTGCTCAGGATCTGGGCAGCACCTCTAAGTCGGTCGGATCCTCCATGGCTCAACTGCTCACCTGTGCCGCACAAGGAAATGAACACTACACAGGTTGGTACTGCTGACACACTGACTTCTTCACAAATGCATTGAACATCAACCAAGGAGCAAAGCTTGTGTAATACCTCCATCCAACTGCTTTCCAGTTTTCAAATAAACATATCTCTGGACTCTTTAATCATAAACATACAACATGAACATGCACAATCTCAACAGCCATCAGCAGTTAATAGGTAGTAGACATTGTTATACTTTTATTGGCTAAATCTGCTACGTATGTTTTTCATCTTTCTAGTTACCAGAATATTTTGCTACGCAGTATACACTATACTTTGGATTATCACTTTGCATTATTTGCACTATTCAGATTTATACAGTTCCTCAATACACAGCGTCAAAAGTATTTTCCTGTTTTTGCCCTTATCTCACATCGGGCTCTAAATAGGCTGCTTTGTGTGAAGCAGTAGGGCAAGGCCCTTTTTTTTAACACCTTAACCTAAAGCTATGTTTGTTCTCCTCAGTTGTAAAAACTGAGGAGTGTACTTTGTTGAAATACAGCACATTATCTTCCATAGAACCTGAGGAGAAATGCTCACATTCGTTGCTGCTGCCTGTGACCAAGTCTGGTCAGAGGAAATACTGTCAATTCAAACAGAATGTCAGTCTTTAGGATGTAAACATTTGTTCATGGTAGTGACATTATCTTGTCATAAAATGATCCTTTCCTGAGTCGTTTTCCTGTCACATCTGTACTTTCTACGACCTGTGATTCTGCGAGTAGGAATAGCAGCCAGGGAGACTGCTCAGGCCCTGAGGACACTGGCCCAGGCGGCCCGCGGCGTCGCTGCCGCCACCACAGACCCCAACGCCGCCGCCGCCATGCTGGACTCAGCCCGTGACGTTATGGAGGGCTCGGCGCTTCTCATTCACGAGGCCAAGCAGGCACTGATTTCCCCCGGAGACGCGGAGAGTCAGCAGAGGCTGGCGCAGGTGAGATGTTTTGTGATTGCTCTGGGAAATGGAGTATTCTTCAGGTCTATCCTTTTTAACACTATGTGTGACTCTTGAGGCAGCAGGCTGCAAGGCTCAGTCCTTCATCTTTCTGTCAGACTATAGCACCAATGCCTTAATGCATGGACTATTCTGCAGGTGGCTAAAAATACACTCACAACTTGTGGGTCCCTGAAACCTTTGTTTGCAACCACTGAGTCGCTAACCCAGTCTACTGTGAACCTGCTGTGTGTTCCAGGTGGCCAAGGCTGTGTCTCATTCCCTAAATAACTGCGTCAACTGTCTGCCTGGACAGAAGGATGTGGACATGGCTCTCAAGTGCATCGGGGAGGCCAGCAAGAAGCTGCTGATTGAAACTGTGAGTTGGCTGTGTGACTCACCAGACCTCCGCCAGCAGAATCATCATGTGTGTCTATTAAGTGCTGCACAGCAAAAACACCCTTGAGGAGTGTATCAAGATTAATGACGCATTAAAAGTGAAATCGACTCCAGTTGTATCTTAAATCACTGAGTGTTTTTTCCACAGTTCACAATCAACGGGAATTGTGGATGTTATTTCACAATGTTATTTCACCGCTTTATTTTTTTCTTTCATCGTAAACTCCTTCTCTGCGCCCTCCGTTCAGATCCCTCTGGCTTCCAAGTCATTTCAGGAGGCCCAGAGTGGGCTGAACCAAACGGCAGCAGAGCTGAACCAGTCGGCAGGCGAGGTGGTCCATGCCTCCAGAGGCTCCAGCAGCCAGCTGGCGGTGGCCTCTGGGAAGTTCAGCGAAGACTTTGATGAGTTCCTGGATGCTGGTATTGAGATGGCCGGGCACACTCAGGTCTGTCTTGCTGTTTGTGTTTCTACTGCAGCATGAGCACCTTTCAAATGCAATCAATTCAGTTCGATTTGATGACTTTATCCGTTATTTTAGAAAAAGGACGACCAGGTGCAGGTGATTGGTAACCTGAAGAACATCTCCATGGCTTCTAGCAAGCTGCTGCTGGCAGCTAAAAGTCTGTCTGTTGACCCTGCAGCTGCAAATGCCAAAAACCTGCTAGCTGCTGCTGCAAGGTACCACAACTATCAACTTACACGCCTTCAAATTGTTTTTTAATGCTTTTATCTAATATTTTCTTAGAAGTGCAAGGAAATTGTTAGGATGCAGCCTGATTGGATAATAATCATTTAAAATATTTAAGCTTGCACACAAAACCACAGGCATACAGAGGCGTACAAGGATACAATCACAGGCTTTGTTATTAACGCACAAAAACCTCCAGTAAATGTGCTCACAGATGCCAGAGGCTGCACACTCACAAATGCCTTCTGCCATACACCTTCAATGGCTACGGTGTGATTAGTTTTTTTTAAACTGTTGTTGTGCTTGTCTGTTTCAGAGCAGTGACTGACAGCATTAACCAGCTGATCACGCTGTGTACACAGCAGGCTCCTGGCCAGAATGAGTGTGACAACGCCTTGAGAGAGTTGGAGGTAAACAGAACAGTTCAACCTTAAGATCAAACGGGGACAATCAGCATTATATCAACAGAGGACTGATGGTGAGCTTAGTTTACTTATTGTCTCATGTGGCATTCATCTCCCAGGCTGTCAGGGGAATCCTGGAAAATCCCAGCGAGCCGGTCAGTGACCTCTCCTACTTCGACTGCATCGAGAGCGTAATGGAGAACTCCAAGGTAGGCCTGCAAATCAAACAGCCAAGTGATCAAACACCGAAGCAATCTGCGCCCACAGAGCTCAGCATCCTAAGCATTCCTCCCTTTTCTTCTTTCTTTGGTCCGCTGTCCTGCTCCTTTGCTCTGTCCAGGTCCTGGGAGAGTCTATGGCAGGTATTTCTCAGAACTGCAAGACTGGAGATGTGCCGGCATTTGGAGACTGTGTAGGATCAGCCTCAAAAGCCCTGTGTGGCCTCACTGAAGCTGCGGGACAGGTCAATAATCAAAAAGCCTTTTTGTTGGTAGTGGCAATGCTGGTACATGCTGCTGACGGGAGTTTTTTTCTTCTTCCACAGGCCTCCTACCTGGTGGGTATATCTGATCCCAACAGTCAGGCAGGGCACCAGGGGTTGGTTGACCCCATCCAGTTTGCCAAAGCCAACCAGGCGATCCAGATGGCCTGTCAGAATCTTGTAGACCCAGGCAGTAGTCCCTCCCAGGTACACGCACTTAACAATGTTCTCTTTATAACAATTGTCCAAAAGTCCGTCTGATCTACATCATAACAGGATTTGGTCTTGGCAGTGTGATCAGATGGGTGTCTTTGCTTTCCTGCAGAGATGTGTCGCAGTATAATTTATTATCGGGTCAGAGTGTTAAACTTTAAAACTAAAATGTGTGTGACTGTGATGATATTTTATTACTTGAGTTTGAGTACATGCAGATTTCTGGTTGATGTTGTACAAAAATATACCTGAATTCTTTCCTCAGGCTGACATTATTATCTTTGGACATGTTCCACCTAAATGAGGCCCACTTCTTGTGCTAAACGGAATAGTTCAGAAAGTCATTGCAATTTATTACTTAACCCCACAAGCTATTGAAGCTGACACAGACATCTTTTTATAGTCCTTTTATGCAAATACCTGTTACAGAAGTGTCCAACTGTTAGGCCAGACGCCCTCACTGCAGGTCTGAAAGACCAATATTTAGAATCCAGAATTTTAGGGGAGCCCATGCTGGTTCAGCTAATTTAACATCTTGTTGTTTATTTCGTGGCAGGTGCTCTCTGCAGCCACCATTGTCGCTAAGCACACCTCGGCTTTGTGCAACGCCTGCCGTCTGGCCTCCTCCAAGACGACCAACCCAGTTGCCAAGAGGCACTTTGTCCAGTCTGCCAAGGAGGTGGCCAACAGCACTGCCAACCTGGTCAAAACCATCAAGGTAGAAGTTCTTTTCCAGTCTTGTCAAAAGGTTGTCTCTGTCCCCTAATTGGCTCTCCACAGTATAGATATGGATTTAGTTTTGACAGTAATATATTTTGTGATTGATGTGGGAGGATTTTAGTGAATCCTCTGAATCCATTCTGAAACATTTGGGATTCTTATTTGTTCTCACAAATAAATTCTATCATATGTCTGTCAATGACTAGTTTTATTCTTGCCTTTTTGGTTTGACGACTTGTCATATTTGTTTCATGCACCTCTCTCCCTGCCTAGGCTTTAGATGGTGATTTCTCAGATGAGAACAGGAACAAGTGTCGCGTCGCCACGGCTCCGCTAATCGAGGCTGTTGAAAATCTGACAACATTCGCTTCCAACCCAGAGTTCGCCAGCGTCCCAGCTCAAATCAGTAGCGAGGTACGCCCACATGAACGTGTGTTTTTAGTATTAATGCACTGCTATTACATGTATTATTAGAATAATCGTTTTAAAACAAATAGAGGCATACAATGAAAAAAACTGGATATTATAATAAATGCATACATTTCTACATTCTCCCTGAAGTTTGCTTTGTTGTTTGTAGGGATTTGCAGCGCAAGAGCCCATCCACCAATCAGCACGCTCCATGCTGGACAGCTCCACCTACCTGCTCAAGACTGCACGCTTATTGGTTATCAACCCCAAAGACCCGCCCACCTGGTCTGTTCTGGCTGGTCACTCTCGCACCGTGTCCGACTCCATCAAGAGTCTCATCACGGCCATCCGGTTAGTGAGCAGTATTCTGATGTAACAAATGGTACGCCAAACAATTTGGATGGGTGACAAAAAATACACTATCTAAAGGTAAAAGTATAAAGGAATAGAATGATATAATCGTTACCACTTATATCACCACTGCCAGAAACCGGTTAGATTAGCTTGCACAAAAATCTTCCCACCAGCACCTCTAAACACACTAAACGCTACATCTAGTTTGCTTGGTTTGTACCAAATTATAATTTTTTAAACGTATATTGTGGTTTTTACATCTAGTTATGTGATGAGCTATGTCTCTTGCCAAGCAACCAGCCAAAATTACAGGAAGTTTATCCTTTACCCTATCGTTACACTGTACTATTTTACCCTACAGTGATGTAATTATTTCAGGATGCATAAAAGGGTATTATGGGAGATAAAATGTATATTTAAGTTTTGATTCATTCAACTTTTCATCCATTGCACTATAAAATGCCTGAGACTAAAGCATCGTCCTTGACAAAGAATGCCTACATACTGGAACATGGCGTGATAAATGGTTGTTGTTATACCGCCACAGCTTACCTTTTGTATCTCTACTTTCACACCTTTTGTACCTGGCCTTGATCAGAACAAAACAGATGTTTCATGCTTGGCATCTACACCTTAGCTTTTGCACTCAGCCAGATTAGCATCTTGAATTCTGATGCCCTCATCGCAGTCTTCATTTTTACACTGCAAATTAAATACTAGGAGTTCGGCTCGGGCCTTTTATTAGCATTTAGTTATACATTGCATTGCCAAAGTACACAAATAGGAATGGACTCCATCCTGCAAAACCAACCTCATATCTTTGTTAGTCTCATTAGGTCAGGTTTTCCTTGAGTTTTTCCTGTCAGTGTGCCGGCATGCATGGAGATGGATGTTAAACGAAACATATTCTGCCGATGTGGCCGGTGCCCCAGACCGCTCAGAGGCTTCAAAGCTAATTTGGCTGCCCAGCTTGATCTCCCTGTGAAGTGACGAGACCCTCCAGGCCTCATTTCAGCTGTGTGACCTGAGCAGCAATGAGATGAGGGAGCCAGTAGAGAAGATGTTAAATAGACATCCTGGATGTGGAAGTGTTGGTGTGAAAGTTGTGTAAATCGTTGCACTTCTTTTCTCTCTTCCTGTCTGCCAACATCATTTTCTCTTTTTCTTTTTCCAACCATTTTATTGCTTTATGTTTCTCTTCTTCTCCTGTTCCCATTTTATTCTCAGGGACAAGGCCCCAGGCCAGCGGGAGTGTGACTCGTCAATTGATAACATTAACAAATGTATCCGGCACATTGAGCAGGCCTCTCTGGCAGCAGTCAGCCAGAACCTAGCCAGCAGGGACGACATCTCGCTGGAGGTAAGCAACCATCAGAAAATAACTTGACGTTTTCCTAAGACCAACTACCTTTATCTTTCTCTGTTTGCATGTGTCTCTATTTGTTTGTCCTTGTCTGCTTGTTTATCTCTATTTATCTTTCTTTGCCTCGGTCTGATTGTTTCTTTTTCTACTCCTCGTCTTGCTTTTTGTGTCTCTCTATTACATTTTTTTGATCTAATATTGGATGTTTAATTAGGTTTCTGTCTATTCTAGGTCACAAATGGCTCATTAGACAGAAATCAGGGATTTAATGTAACTTAAAAACTTTAATTGTATTGATCCTTTAGTAGCAGACCTGCAGTACAGTTTGGATCCCACTGGATCTATTTACCCCTCTCCCTGTGATTGATATATTTAAATGCAAAACCGGTTGGGAAAATGTTTCCATGTTTAATTCTATGCCTACTGCTTTTTAGCAGCTGAATAATTTGAATGTAACTCTGTCTCATATAAAAGTAACACAAAAACTAATTTATTTTTATTTCCTTTCCTCAGGCGCTACAAGAGCAACTGACGTCCACTGTGCAGGAAATTGGCCACTTAATTGACCCCGTTTCCACCGCTGCTAGAGGCGAAGCTTCCCAACTAGGACATAAGGTATATAGGGCAGGGGGTTAATTACTTTACTTAAATAGTGGGGCTGTGGAGCCTCACATTAACACTTGTTTTAGTGGGTAGCAGTATTACACATTCCCACATGTTAGAGATAATGATCAATACTAATTTTGTCCAGACAACCCTGTTCTATCTCAAAATATTATTGTAGTCCTATTTTATATGCTTTTTTTTTTTTTAAAGAGGCTAATGGTTTTCTTTTGATGATGATTATTGATGCAGTTAGTTGACTTATCTAACTCCTATTTTCCTTTTTGAAAATGCTTCAATTGAGGAGTTCTCCCAGACCTCATTAAAAACCTACACCCTTTGCCTCAGGTGACCCAGTTGGCCCGTTACTTTGAACCGCTGATCATGGCCTCTGTGGGTGTGACATCGAAGCTGAGAGATCACCAGCAACAGATGACTTTCCTGGACCAAACTAAGACCCTGGCTGAGTCTGCCCTGCAGATGCTCTACGCTGCCAAGGAGGGTGGAGGAAACCGAAAGGTATGAATAACTATCGCTGCTCATTCTAATACGTTGCTGCTTCACCTCTGGAAGGATTATCTGGACATTGTTATTCAATCAGTATCGGGTTTATTACCAAGATTGTTTTCACATACAAGGAGCTTACCTTGGTGTCTCGGTTGATAACAATAATCATACAAATATATAATCTCCAAATGTCCTTGTGTCCCACTTCACAGGCATCACATACCCATGATGCCATAGCGGAGGCAGCCCAGCTCATGAAGGAGGCGGTTGATGATATCATGGTGACACTGAATGAAGCTGCCAGTGAAGTGGGCATGGTGGGAGGAATGGTGGAGTCCATCGCAGAGGCCATGGCCAAGGTGAGTGCTGCTGGGCACGGTGCGTCTCACAGGATGTTTGGGCTCAGGGAACACAGTTAGCTATTTTTTTTCTCTGTATACCAAGATTGTGATTGATCAAATCAATTCAAACTGGTCCTTTTTTATTAAGATTCAAGAAAAGCTACGGGCGTCATAGGACTAAGAGAAAAGCTCATTATTCTTTTCTCGTTTTTCTTTTCAACTTCTCGCTGCACCAATTACTGAAATAAAGTGAGGACAAAGTTGTATTTGCCTGCGACTTCAAATAAAATCACTGTTTAAGCACAATCAGAATGAGTTGACACAATTGCATCGTGGAAAATATGTTGTTCAGAATGGAAAGAGGTAAAATGCTGTTCAGAAAACCAGTGTATCAATATTGTAAGAATGATGGCAAGCAACCATCATTTTCTAATTCATATTTTCTTGTTTCTTCTTCTTTTACTGGTAATTTCCTGTTACTGTGTGTAACGTCTTGATTACAACCTCAGTGTCTCGGTGTCTGCTTCCTTGTCACAAGCCAAAGAAGCAGAGGGAAATTGACTGTCAACACAGTCACGCTCAGGCAGTGTGAGGTCTTTGGATCAACTTTCCAATTAACACTCAAACTGTTGGCAAACGCTTAAGGTGTGAAGCGAGAAAAAGCAGATATCTCAAGTGCAGACAGAATAGCATCAACTAATTATCCCTCATCGCCTCTCTGAGTGAGAGTTATCACAGGGGTGGAAAAGTGCCTCAGGTGTGGCTCACCAGAGGGAACAGCATCTCTGCATTACCTTTGTGGGGGACGTCATTAATAATTAAAGAAAGTGCTTACTTTTGGAGAGTGTATGTTTGTTTTGTCCTTGTGTCACTCCGCATGTCAGTAGTTAATTAAAAGGAGATAATCCTTTTAGATAATCCATCAACATAATGGTCACTCTCTGCAGAGGTGATTTTAAAGGCTTTTCTGATAAACTTTTAGTCACTTAGTCAAGACTGCAGATTCCAACTCGCTAGGTTAAGTGAACATCATGTTCTTGCGATATTGTAGATTAATTTCAGCACCAGCGTGCTCCCCCCTCATGGCGTCATCTCTCTCGTCTCCTCAGTTTTGCGACGACTCTGAGCGCCGTCTTATTTCGCAGAAATGCCAGAAACATAATGTGTCAATGCTGCTGATCAGATGTTTTTGTGGTTGACGCTATTTTTGAGCTGTAATTACAGAGTGGATTTGGTGGATAATTTATAATGAGTGTTTATCGTTCATTCAGTGTTTATTTGAAAGTAAAATTGCATTAATACTGGTTTTCGGATTAACTGATGCCTGCTATATAATTATTATAATTGAAGGGTAGATTAGCATTACCATTTAACATGGTACTGCAATTTTAAGATCTGAATGATTGATTGTTTTCATGTTTATCTTTGTGAAGGACACACCAATCATGCCTAAATTGAAAACTGTACCTTTTATCTGTCTGCGTGTGTTTTGTGTGTGTCTTTCCTTAGCTGGATGAAGGGACACCGCCTGAACCTGACGGCTCATTTGTAGATTACCAGACCAGTATGGTGAAACACTCTAAGGCTATTGCTGTCACCGCTCAGGAAATGGTAAGCCTTCAAGAATGTTGTTTACATTGTTAAGTTATTGTGTGATGGAACATTTTAATATGAAATGTTTTTAGAATTGTCATATATCAAAAATACAGTTAATCGACATTTTAATGTCTAATATACTTACATTTTAGGTGAAATGGCTAAATGATTAAATTAAATGTACATTTTGTTCATGACCACCTGCATTCTTTCATAAATACTGTCATTATATGGAACACATTTAGCGCTTTATAATAAAGCATATTACTATTGTATAGGCAGCCCCTTCATGTACAGTTTAGAGCAGTGGAGTAAATGTGTGTGTGTTATAGTTTTGACTGACAGTGAGTGTTGTTAATCCCTCAGATGACCAAATCGGTGACATGTCCAGACGAGCTGGGAGGCCTGGCCTCTCAGGTGACCGTGGACTACAGCCAGCTGGCCGTTCAGGGACGACTGGCTGCTCACACAGCTGAGCCTGAGGAGGTGAGGATGGCCTGGGTGTCACCCACAGACTCATTGTCCACCCTGTTATACAGCTCTGCTACATCAGTTTGGCATGTTTGTCTTTAGCTGTATTTATAGCTGTAGATGTATAGAAAATGGTATGTGAACGATTAGCATTGAGGAAATACAGTATAACATGGTTGAGCTGATATACATTTAGTGTATAAATATTCACAATAAAGATTTTATTATTTAAATGATCTCTTACAAACTGGATTTCAGTTTTAGTTTTTTGCATAAGGATGATTGTGAATTTGTATTGTACTGTTTTCTCCGTTACCAGATTGGTTTCCAGATCAAGAATCGAGTGCAGGAGCTCGGGCATGGCTGCATCTTCCTTGTCCAGAAGGCTGGAGCTCTGCAGATCACTCCCTCTGACGGCTTCACCAAACGAGAGCTCATTGAATGTGCCCGTGCAGTCACAGAGAAGGTATTACCCGGTCATTTCTTCTTAAGAATTGCATGTAAATGTGTCAGTTAATGTCTAATTTATTTATTTTCCAATTTTCCCTTTACATTAACTGCTTATATTACTTTTCTATCTTATATCTGTTCTTAATTATGTGAATACAATCGTTCAGGGCTGAAGGTTTTCCTGCTCGGCCTTGTATAAACCACCACAAACTAACTGATTTGTTCTTTACAAGTGATTCTGTTCTCATGGTATCAACAATGTAAAAGGCTTGGTGCTATAATTTATTTTATCATATGCCTCTTGAATTAATGCTTTTTGGAAGATGCAAACGGCATGCTTAAGCTTCAAAAGATGACTGTTTTTAATTCATAGTCCTTGGAAAAAATACATTACTTTGCATACCCGTTTTTGCTTAAGTTTTGAAACAATCATATCCAATCAGTCCAGCAACATTGTACTGATGTGGCTTGTGAAAGTAAACTTATATCTAGAGGTATTAGTACTATGGAATCATCATTTTGTTTTTTATATATATATCTGAATAAAGCAAGAGTTTCCTTTTTTGTTTAACGTCATCACAACAAGAAAAGTAAAGAAAGCGTTGCCTTTGTAACCTGCCCTTTCTGTTTTGATCTCCTATTCTTCTCACCCATCATTTATTTTATGTAAGAATTCAAGTGCCAAGTCATTTTTTTTAAGTCGCAAGTATCCGGAAACACCAGTTAATCCATTTCTACTGCCACTCAGGCGTCTGTGAGGAAAACGAATGGATTATAAACCAGTTTGACACACTCATTTCACCGAGTGAGTGATGCGCCAACATGGTGTTTTGCTGTCACATTTTTAAATCTTCTTGCGACTAGCGTTTTGGGCTTCTCCGTTGAATGTATTATTAGTCTCGGCCCATGTAGATGTATATCCCAAAACAATGCAATATAGAAGCATTCGTCAGAATCTATAGCAGTGTGTTGCTATTTTCTGCTTTGCTTTGACCAGTGTGTGTTGGACTCAACTGCAACTGACCAAAAAATGTTATTAACAATAGTAATCGATAGTAACTGTGTAGAAATACAGTTTTAATAAATGGTTGTGATAGATAGATAAACTACTCAAATCCAGCCGCTTTTCCAACAGTTACGGTATTTGAAATGTACTCTCTGCCTCAGGTCAAGATATCTGCACACCAGTCTGACTATAAGGTGTGATGTCTTTGTGTGTCCTCAGGTGTCTTTGGTGCTCTCGGCCCTGCAGGCAGGAAACAAGGGCACTCAGGCCTGCATCACAGCAGCCAGCGCGGTGTCCGGCATCATCGCTGATCTGGACACCACCATCATGTTTGCCTCTGCCGGCACGCTCAATGCAGAGAATGACGAGTCCTTCGCTGATCACAGGTTAGAGCTGGAAACCAGATTGTGTCTGTAAACCAGTACAATGTGTAAGACATCAGTTAAGTCTACAAGTGCAAGATGTGACGGGAGACGAAGCGTTTATCTGAAACAGACAGCATGGCATATTAGTTTGTGAACAGGGAGACAGGAAGTCTCTGGAGTTTGAAAGTAAAAGTTACCCTCAGGGTTTGAAAGACGGAGAAAGTGTCACATCTTTTACTCTTCTTGCTCTTCGACTAAAGACTCCACTTTGAGACAGAATTCCCACTGTGCTAAAGGAAAAAAAAAGAAATCATTTTTGTTGTATTCTAGGAATCCTATATTGTAGTGCAAATGTTTCATTAAGGTTCATAATGTCGTGTCTGGCGGTTGATAAACTTAGTCGGCCTAGTTATTTCTGTATGATTTTTAAAAAGATACATATCTAATGATCCAAGACGGGACTTGGCACATTACATGCCGCTATGACCAAAACGTATTAACCTAGATTCTTACAGATAATTGTTATTGAAATGATACTGTACCTCACTGAAGAATCATGAAAGCAAAAATGTAGAGAAGCCCTGCCGGGGCAGGATGAAAGGAAATGGGATCGCTTTTCTATCTCAAGTTATGTCACGCAGCTCGCTTTAAAATCAAGAAGAAACTTTGCAGCAGCTTCTTGCAATTTCTCATCATTTTCAGAGAAATATCAGACTTGAGGTATGATCTTACCTATTATCCTTGTGATTACACCCCTCAATTGACAAATGTCTTTGATGTGAAAAGAGAAGTGTGCCAGTGTGCATCATTTTGATGACTGAGTCACACATATTTATATTTTTAGTTCTCCGATCAGGGTTTAAAGCCATTGAAAGTTGATGTGAATCGTAAGATGACTTTTGTCTCCATTCATTTTCTGCCTCCTAATCTTCTGTCTCAGGGAACACATTTTGAAGACGGCCAAAGCGCTGGTGGAGGACACGAAGATGCTGGTTTCTGGGGCGGCCTCCGGGCAGGACAGGTTGGCTCAGGCCGCCCAGTCTTCTGCCAAAACCATAACCCACCTCACGGATGTGGTCAAACTGGGAGCCGCCAGTATTGGCGCTGATGACCCTGAGACGCAGGTTAGCCGCGCTTGTTTTTTTCCCCCTCAGTTTTCTGTTTATCCTTCATTCACAGTTATTAAAGATATCTAAGAATGAGCTGTACATGGCTGTAACCTTTCAGAGTTTCCTCTTTCCCAGGCTGAGTTGTAATACATTGGTGTCTATCTGTGTATCCTTTCTCCAGGTGGTTCTCATAAATGCTGTGAAAGATGTGGCTAAGGCGCTGGCTGAGCTCATTAGTGCCACCAAGTGTGCCGCTGGCAAGGCCGCCGATGATCCATCTATGTACCAGCTGAAGAGCGCTGCCAAGGTGAGGGGAGCAGGGAGTCTGCAGGTCCTGAAGCTGTGTCGTCTAATTTAAAGACCTCCAGTGGGCTTGAATACAGTTGAATATGGTGACTGTGTTGTCTTCAGATTTAGATTTCTGGAATAAGCATATCAAATCCTTTTTTTCCAATGACTGTTTATTAAACAGTCCTCATCTAAATTGATTAACTTAGAGATGTTCCAATACCATTTGGTCCTTCCTGATACTCGTTCCAATTCCCTGAACTTCCGTATTGGCCAGTGCGTTAAAAACTAAAAAGGTTTGGATTGGTGCATTGATTTGCGTACTCGCCAATACCCGATTCAGCATTTTCTTTCCAACAACTATGGTATGTATGCATAGCTGACATCCTCCTCTACCTCAGACGGGGCCAGTCATCAGCTACAGCACATCTCCTGGTATTATGAAACCTGTTTACATGAGTTATGTCCCCATAATGTAAATGGTAAGGAAATTCATGTTCTGGATTAAAGAAAACTGGAATATTTGTATCAAAGTTAAATATTCAGAATCATTTGATTCAACACATATGTGGCCATTAGGCAGAAAAATGTTAATCAAATGTAAATCAAAGGGCCACTGACTCATCATGGGTATGTGGTATATTCTTTTGATGAAAAAACATTCAAGAAAACAAAAAGGTCAAGAAATCATGCCTAATGTTGTCTCTCCTGCGCTGGTAAATAAAAACAGACCCACCCTGGTGCATGCTGGTCCTATACCTGCCTACTCATATACAGTGTGTATATATATCTAAATCTGTCAAATCTAATTTAATTAAAGCAAACCTCTATAATATTAACACAATACTACTTATGAGTAAAGCGACTAAACACTAACAACAAATTCCCTACATGCCGTGTAGTTCAAAGTGTCAGTGTGCTCGTTATCACCTCGTGCTATGAAGATTTAAACGTTCAGTCTGGCAGCTCAGTGTGTCATGGAGTCTTATAGCAGATAATAATAACATGCCTCACATGCAATTTTAGGACCTGAAGGGGGAAAAAAGTATTGTAAACCATTTGTAAGATTTTAGCTTAAAGTCTTGATGGCTGTGGGCTTTCCTGCATGGGCTTTGTGCGCCCCCTATCCCTTTAATTTGGTATTGTACACACTCATGGCCCATGCTTCAGCTACAGAAAAAAAACAGTAGGTGGTTCTCTCAATTATACAAAAAAAGGCTAAATTTGCTCAATAACATACTTAGAATGGAAGACATTTCACGGGGAGCCCTCGTGAGTCATGTATAGTGAAAGTTGTACTATTGTTGCAGTGTAAAACATTACTTTTTATGTAGAGGTCTCTGTCTTTGATTTCATTGTTCATATTCTCCCATTGTTAGCCTCAATATTACAGAAATGAACTAATAATTTCCATAATTCGGTCATCATGATGCATTAACATTCCCTCGTACTTCATTGCTCTGAAATGTTGATATGTGCGAACAACGATTTGATCAGTTTTCCCTTTTTGTGTTCTCCTGTCTGTCCGCCAGGTGATGGTGACCAACGTGACGTCCCTGCTGAAGACTGTCAAGGCTGTAGAGGACGAGGCCACGCGGGGCACCAGAGCGCTGGAGGCCACCATCGAGTGCATCAAGCAGGAATTAGCGGTGAGGATGCGTGTGCATGGATGGATGTTGGCAAAGTATCACAGATTGATGCTAAATTATGTTTTTGGTGATTCCGGAATAATATTTTGCCTTTTCTCTAATCTCATCATGTAGATGTGACGGGGCTGTCTCAGCAAACATGAATACAATTAGTTTTGTTTTACTGGATATTCATTTATTTATTTATTTTTAACCAGCGTCCCAATCATATTAGCTTACTACCTGTCAAATGACACCCTCCCTCTTTGTCGTGCCCAGGTGTTTCAATCCAGGGATGCTCCCAACAAGACGACCACACCTGAGGAGTTCATTCGCATGACTAAGGGCATCACCATGGCAACCGCTAAAGCAGTGGCTGCTGGGAACTCTGCCCGGCAGGAAGACGTCATCCACACAGCCAACCTCAGCCGCAAGGCTATTTCAGACATGCTCACCACCTGCAAGGTCCTTTTTTTTTTTTACTTTACTACAAAAAGTGTGTGTGTGTGTGTGTGTGTCTCTGTGTGTGTGGTTTTACAGTCCTGTTGACTCTGAAGTGTATATGTTTCTGTTTTTCAGCAAGCGGCCTACCATCCAGAGGTCAGTAAGGAGGTGAAGAACAGGGCATTGATGTTCGGATCTGAGTGTACGACTGGATACATTGCTTTACTGGAACAAGTGCTATTTGTAAGTTGAAGATTGCGTCAGGAAGAGAGAGAGTGTTGTTTGCATTCACGAGTAAGACAATGAAGGTTGATGGCAAATAGCGTTTCTAGAAGTGGAAAAGCATGCTCTTATAATGACTTTTGGCAAAATACATTAGACTGATTTTCATTGACTTCTTATTCTCCGCTTCAATTTTTCTTCTTTTTTTTTTCAAATATAGAAAGAAACTGTACACTGTTAGTTGTATATTTTCTAATTGATTGATCCAACACACCTTTGACACTGTTTAATTCTCATAGTGACAAATTCAAACTCAAAATACCATACTTTTATGGGTGCTGGAAACATTCTTGATTTAATGTTTATCAGCTATTCAGTCTGATGAATTTAATTTCTCAGGAAATGCTGCAACATTAATTTAACCTTTAGTAAAGTTTTGTGGTTTTGAAAGATGCTTGGCCACATGGAGTTTGTAATTTTGAGCCAACTGTGAGTCTAATATAGTTGTATGGGTCAATTAAAATAAAATCTAATTTAGATGTGCCCTCCTGAAAGAAAAAACAAGCTATTACTTTCATTATTCCAGTGGAGATCATTCCTCATTTGTTTTGCCTACAACCAGAAGAATGTCCTAAGTCCTTTCAAGCAGAATAGTGTTTTTTTCTAAATGTGTGTTTTTGTGTGTGTGTAGGTTCTGCAGAAGCCGACTGGAGATCAGAAGCAACAGCTGGCAGCTTGCTCCAAACGAGTGGCAGGAGCTGTCACCGAGCTCATCCAGACCGCAGAGGCCATGAAAGGTAAGGTCTCACACTCCACACACACTGACTCCTTCGACAGCGATGAACTCAAATAACTTGTATTTCTTTACTAATGAAGCTTCCAAAAAAAAATCTGACATGTTTAGAATCCCCAATAGGAGGCTACTACATCCACAAGATTATACGCTTTTACTTTCCCTAAAAACAGCGAAGCATTCCTTTTTAAACAATCTTTTGGTAATGCCCCTGTCCTCTTTCTCTTGCCACAGATGGAGGTAAGTTAGGATTGTTTTCTGTACCGGGACTTATTTCACCAGTTGTGAGCTGTTCGACACCGCCTCTCCTCGGCGCTAACATTGATTCATTTAATCTCCTTTTAAAAATCCAGCTGCTCTCGGGCTTCTCAAGTACCTTGAGTCAGCTCCAGCCATCATGCTTCGTTTCAAGTTGCATCTCATTTTAAATAAATCACTCCATCTTCATTGCAGCGAATGGCAGTTTGTGGCCTCCATCAGCTATGCATGGGATGCAGTGATGTGTGGCTCTGTTTTTTTTTTGTGTGTGTTTAATCAGTGTTGTTGTTGTGTGGCATGGTCTTTTGACACACTGCTTCCTGAAGTGCTTTTTTTTTCTCCTTTAAATCCTCTTTTCAAATTGAAATCTTAATTGTGTGTGTGCATGCGTACCTCAGGTTCAGAGTGGGTGGACCCCGAGGATCCAACAGTGATTGCAGAGACGGAGCTGCTCGGAGCGGCAGCGTCCATTGAAGCAGCAGCTAAGAAGCTGGAGCAGCTCAAACCCCGAGCCAAGCCCAAGGTGGGTTACCGCATGACACGACTGTGACGTGGTCAGTGTGTGGAGAGGTGGAGCAGATGGTTATTTAACTATAGAGTTGTTCCTGAAAGAGCTGCAGAGCAATAGAAAAATATTGTTAAAAGCTTTTCTAACCACAGAAGAGAATGTTCATGATATAACAGTAAAGGTTATGATTCATAAAACACAAGCTTTCATTACTATGGTTACTATAAATGTGTACATTGGAGGCAGTAGTAGACGAAGCTATGAGATCTTTTAGTAAAGGTATTAATATCACAATGTAAAAATACTCCATACAAGTAAAAGTCCTGCATTCAAAAGTATATAGTCTTTATTGGACAAATGTTCTTTGTAGCAATGCTTTGAAACATGATGCCTTCTACCTTTTATTAGTGTTCTCTGCTCCTCAGTAAACATCTCTATGTAGTTTTTTGTGGTTTTGTATTCCAAGTTTCAATGTTGAGAGTGACGCATTTAGTTTTTTGACATTTACAGAATGCTGCTCTCTGTCTTGTGCCGTCTCCTCTCCTTTAAATATTCCCATCAAACTTTCCTTGACTTTGGTTTAAGATCAGAACTTCACTAGAATCTCTTAATTTGAACTTTCCATAACTATCACTGACATTCAGGTTTTACCCATTATTAATGAATTGTGCCGTTCAAAGTTCTACTTTGTATCGCTGCAGCTGAAACTTCCCACATTGTTGAGTTGAAAACTCATACAATATATATTCTCTTCAGCCATATTCCCTTTTGCCATGTTTTCCTGTCCTCCTCCCATCATCCATCCTGTGGTAGTTGTAGCTAAAGCTTGTCCCAGTATATGTCTTCTGGCTCCTAGTTAACCCCTCCCCTCCTTCCCTGCCTGCTCCCACCACCGGAGGCCTTCTTTGCAGGGCTCTGTCTGATATGTTTGATATATTAGGTTGTTATTCAGTTCCAACTATATATTAAACATATTCCTACAGTGTCCCGCCCTGTCTACAGACTTGTGGTGTGAATGTGTGTTTTAAAGAGGCAGACTAGAGTATGATTGGATGTGTAACACGGGCAGATGATCTTCGTGCAGTCTTGTTTCTTCTTTGGTTGCATCTAGCTCCAGCTGTTGGTGTATATTTTCTCTTAGTCACCAAGGGTGTCTGAATCACATGTAACTTTCTTCATCTCAAAGTGAAAGAATTTGTATATAACTTTGAGCAATCGCCGATAACTTGACATGGTATTTCACTTAAAATCCCAGTGGCGCTGAAGGTAGCAAACTTTCGCCTCTTGAAGGATCCTGTCCGACTGATTGGTCTCTTTACCCCCTCAGCAAGCAGACGAGACACTGAACTTTGAGGAGCAGATCCTGGAGGCAGCCAAGTCCATCGCTGCAGCCACCAGCGCTTTGGTCAAATCGGCCTCGGCTGCCCAGAGAGAGCTGGTGGCTCAGGGCAAAGTGGGCCTCATCCCGGCCAACGCTGTGGACGACGGACAGTGGTCCCAGGGGCTCATTTCTGCTGTAAGTGGTGTAGTAACGGGCCATTTTATGCAGTTTACAATCTGAGGCACAATTTTGGCAACAACATTTTCTCCGTCTGCGTTTCCTTTCCAGGCACGTATGGTAGCAGCAGCGACCAGCAACCTGTGTGAGGCAGCCAACGCCTCCGTGCAGGGCCACGCAAGTGAGGAGAAGCTCATCTCCTCAGCCAAGCAGGTGGCTGCCTCCACCGCACAGCTGCTGGTGGCCTGTAAGGTGAAGGCTGACCAGGACTCTGAGGCCATGAGGAGACTACAGGTGCAGCTCGACTCACAATGTGTTCCCCTAACTTGGAGCAGGTTCAGTGTTCCTGTTCATCGGTGTTTGTCTTTTTAAGCTGCCGTTAGCCGTTATCAACGGGTGTCTTTGTTTAACAGATTGCTGGCAATGCAGTCAAGAAGGCCTCTGACAATTTGGTGCGGGCGGCTCAGAAGGCAGCGTTTGACAAAGCAGATGAAGCCAACGTGGTGGTCAAGACGAAGTTTGTGGGTGGAATAGCACAGGTAAGGACAGTGGAGGGAGTTTTTGAAAGTTGATTTCAATTGCTAACCTGAGTGGGATACACACATTGGTCAAATGTGTGTACTTATTTAATTGTTTTTGAAAAATTAACATATTAGCAGTAGATGTTTATTTAAACATCCAAAATGTAAGAAATACTGTCTCTCCTCACTTGTATATAGGCTCAAATAATTTCCTGTAATTATTCTAATATTATCACATTCTTGAATTGTCTTTGCTTCACAGTCACACTTAACTGTGCTCTGACATTTGGCAGCATTCATTTAATGCATCTAAAAATAGAGATCAATTTTTTAAATGCGCTCCAGCTTCTAGATTAATTCCTTCCTCCTCAAAAAATATAATAATGGTCTTTCATCCAGTAGTCATGCCAATACTGCATTTGTGACTTTCAAAATGTGGGAATTGAAGCTTAGTACACACACACACACACACACACACACACACACACACACACACACACACACACAGTAATTCATATTTAAGTGTATGTGAATCAAAAGCGGGCTGAGTAGAATCGAGGCTGCGATCTCAAAATCTGTTATGTTAGGGTTATATAGTGGTTCAAATGAGTTTTCGTCCGTCTAGATCATTGCAGCCCAGGAGGAGATGCTGAGAAAGGAGAGAGAGCTGGAAGAAGCGAGGAAGAAACTGGCTCAGATCCGGCAGCAGCAGTACAAGTTCCTGCCCACTGAACTACGAGAGGACGACAACTAAACATTCAAACTCACAGCTGCAAACGCTCTCACTGACGAGTTCGTCTGTGTTGGTGTCACGAGTCGTGTCCTTTTCACGGCACACGGCGACTTCAGATACGTTGTGACTGATTCAACTAACCAGTAATGCCCAAGTCTGCAGTGAATCCACATCACATGGAAAGATCTCAAAGTCCACCACTTGCAAGTTTGAATTACTACTGTATGGAACTGACTACTTTCTGAAAACTGAAAAAGGACTGAAGAACTGCTTATTGTCCTCATGTACAGCACAACCACTTTGACTGATCCGATGTGAACCACAATGTGAGGTGCTCTGGACAAACGGCACAGCTCTCATGCTCTCATGTTTGCCCTTAAGCTACAGTTTCTTCCTTTTTTTTTTTTTGTTTCACAAATTGCAGCTCTAAATCATAAACTTTTGAGATGAAGAAAAGATTGTATTACCATTCATGTGACATAGCTGTTTAACTGCAACGTCACTCGGAGAGCAAAAAGATTTCAGCTCGGTACTCTGATGGGGTTTGAATGTTGGCCTTTATGCTCCAATTTGGCACCTTAATATCTGTTTCAATCGTGACGTGTCTTGACTTTGATTCAGTGGTCATTAACCCTTTATGGACGCTACGATGCATATGGGTGTTTCTGGGTCCATTGTGTAAATTTCAATATCAGACAGTTGTTTTGGGGAATCTAATCTGCCTTTACAGTAGACGGTGATGTAAGCGTCTTTGCTTTCATTTTGTTATGCGAATATTTATGGGCTCAACATGCAAAATGTCTTTCTACGGTGCAACAAATTCTACATGTTTGTCTAAGCTCTTGAATATAGGTATCATCGTGTGAAGCCGCTCAGACTCGGGTAGAATGTTTTTCATTACCTTACCATGGGAATGCTTTTCTACACAGGACCACATGTTACCATTGAAGGAATATTTATTACACCTGAGTTTGTGTGTTTTTAGCAGAGAGGGGTCAGAAATGGTCTCTGTTATTTACCACCACTAGCAGAGGCTGTGGTCGGATATATTTCCCAATCCTTCATAAATCTTATGGGTGCTGAGACCCACACAGTATAAACTGAATTTGATCATCATGCAATAACATGGATGGTGCTCTAGGGGGCGGTATTGGTTTCCCTTACACCACGCAAACTTAAAGTAATAATATAGGAGAGGATATTGTATAAGTGAGTGCTTGTTTTAAGTATATACTATGTGGTTAGAGTAACCAGGCAGGTTGATTGGCTACAACATCTTCAAATTAAGAATACCAGTAAATCCCTCGGACTACTTGAACCAGTTGAATGCCGTGCAGTGTCACTTCTGTGCTTTGTCTGATGGTTACTTCTCCCTGCAGATTTAGTTTGGCCCTTGCCTTGGTGATTTTCTAGTCCTTTCTCCAGCAATACTCAATCACTGCCAGGGATTGATTTGAGTCCATCCACCTCCCAATTCTGTAATTTCATAACACAGCAAATTTCTAAATCTGAAAATAACTTAGCAATAAGCTAATTGTATCAAATAAAACTGGTTAGAATTGATGTTAGAGTTAGTGGATTGAAAGAGAAGTGACTGCAACACTAATCGCTGCAGTTAATCTCCTTTTTTGGTCTATCAGTCTCCGAACTGCAGGGTGCGTTGTGCGACTATACTGAATATACTACTTGCTGCAATAGAAGAACCTTTTTGTTTACAGAGTTTGATTGTAGTGTGTTTGGTTCCCTCGTCTTACTTTTTCGGCCTGTGTTTCTATATTAAACTATCGTAAGATTAGGTCCTGCTGTGAAAATGCATGGCTTTGTGCTTCAGATGCATCTTTGTTTATTCAGTGGCAGAGTTAAACATAAGGATGCACTGAGTGATTCTGACCTCCACGTACAACATTAAGTATACCATAGCAAATGGCTCCAGACAGACCGTCACACTACAGTTTGTAGTTTAACCGTTGGGTCTGATTTCAGAGATGTTTTCTGGCATTGTATTTTGTGTTTGTGTGTGTGTGTGTGTGTGTGTGTGTGTGTGTGTGTGTGGGGGGGGGGGGGGGGTCCACTATTCATCAGTCAAGTCTGTAGTGTTATTATTAGTGCCTTAGTCCGTAGCGCATACAGTGTCTGGTCAGCTTGAGTAACAGCCTCACCTCATCGGTCAGTAGAAAGTACTGGACGAGCAAATGTTTGGGAATGTAGGTTAATGTCTGTGGGTTTTCTAACATGTATTGTCTCACTTGTTAACATACTGTTCCTCTAAGTGCTGAACCAACTGCATCCCCTCTATTTTTCTCTTTTACACTCTGCCACATGTGAAGCCTTTTGGGGGTTGACAGAGGAACTGTCCACCAGTCGACTAAATGTGCTGCTGTAGATGTACCATCAGCAACACAGGTTTGTACTGCATTCCATGGACATGTACCACAGTGCTTCTAAACTATACGACACACTTGAGATTTTTGTCTGTCAACTGCTTTATTATGTTATGAAGTCACTGATATTTTATGGATTGGCTTTTTCTCCTCATGTTTTTAAGCCTCTATGAAAGATAAATGTGATAACATGTTGATATATCTGTCACCATTAAGATGTCGTGGCGCATTTTCAATGAAGTGGAGTAATTGAAGTGTCCTGTATGTTTTTCACTCGGAACAGAATCAAATTAAGAAGTACACTACAGTAAAGATAAGTGATAATATACAATATAATAGATATTTATCTGGCCTCAATAAAACTATTTTTTTGTATTCACTGAAAATAAAGCATTTCAATGTAACTGTCAAGTTTCCTTTGGTGTTTTTTTTTCTTTTGTGGAGCAAATCCAGAAATGTACATTTTACAGCAGGATATGCTTTTCATTTGCTGTCATATCCTCACATTCTGTTGTATGAAAACACATTTGTATTCAAATTTGAGTCCTGCATAACATGTTTTCCATAATACACCATGTGTATTAGGTGATTTCTTAACATTTTTAAAATAAAAAGTTTAACGCCATCATGCAACAGGTAAAATGTATAATCAAAATAAAACAAAGATGCACGCTTGACTGTACTCAAGTTATTTGGAGCACCTGAGTCACTTCCTTCACGAGCTCAAATATCTGTAATCACATGCAGGGTCATAGCTAACATTGAGGACACGAGGGTCGTGTCATTCTACAATTCAAAACATTTAGGTTAAAAAAAACTAGGGCTGGGTATCAATATTATTATTGTATTGGGTAATACACTTATTTTGACTTGCATGAACTTTTTTTTTTATCATCAAACAAAATATAATTTGCATAATACATAAGTGTTAAAGGACTTTGCCTCATTAAATTAGTATTTGACTAAGAAACTTTAAATCACAATATACCTGATCAAACAAGACTGAGAATCGGATTAAACATTCAATTCCCGCTTTTAACAGTTCAGTTTTCAGTCCTTGATCCCAAAACATTTCATTTTTGTCCGTTTTAAAGATGTATGGAGGATCAACACCCAGACCTAGAAGGACTGTGTTCTTCACCAGAATTGTATTCCTGTCAGTTTGGAGACAGCTTTGAAACAGTATTTAGATCTTTATCTTGAGAAATAAAGTTTGGCAAAATAGATCTGACTCCATGTCTGTTGCATCCTCTTACAATGCCTCAGCAGCAGTTATTGACCGGATGCAGAACCACAACAGGTTCTCCAGTCTCTGTGGATAACAGAGAGAGGGAGAAGGGAGCGCTGGCAGGCAAACGAGGCCTCTTTACGTGTGTCGGTTCAGTGTCAGGACATGATAGTATTTCTGAGTCGGTGCTAAACCCGAAGCTATGTTCAGGCCACGCTATGAAGTCAGGGCCTTGCTAAATTTCTCTGGGACTAAAATTTTAGGCTTCAATGTCATTTACTGTGGCACAGCTGCTTCGAACACTGCTTTTAAATCAGGAATCCTGTTTCTGCTATTTTATCCTAAAGTTCTTTAGGCTGCTAATTCATACGCTTTTCTAAGGGACAGAAACCTAACTCTGTAAAGCTTTTAATATTTTCCAGTTCCTACTGGATCTGACTTAACAAGAGGCCCTGTTACATTGACTTGGCTCAGGGGTAGATGTCAAAACCCCTGTCGAAAAGGACGAGGGCATTGCATTTAATGTGGACAAGCAGCTGATAGAAGATAGCTCATCCATTATTTTTACGCCTTAAATCTAATTATAATAAAAGTCAGAAAGCAGATACGGTTACTGATGACTGCTATACATAGCAAGGTTATCGGCTTCATCCACTAAACAGTTGTATTCAATATAATATTACCTGTCCTGACTTGTAGGACAGGTATAAGAAGACCTTTCTCAGCAACATTGACCCCAAGTCACTGCTTAATTCTTTTAACCGTTTAATTTCAAGAAAACGATGATTGTCACATAATTGTTGGCTGTGTTATTCCGATGATGTAAAATGACACACCAATGACACATTGTAACAAGCGTTCACACTGGCTAAACCCACTCATCACGCTGATATTTTTACATGACCTCACATACAAGCCCTCATGTCTGCACCTTTCTGATGAGCGCGATCAGGTTGAATCAGGTTGAATCGATGCAAGAGATGAAGTTTGACTCAGAAGGACCGGGTGGAACACCAACACTGTTCTGCCTCGATACTTTTAATTATTGAGGGGGAAGTGAAAAAATCCAGTCCAGACAATAACAATGAAATCCAGTACTCCCATTTGTGTCTGAGAGCTGATTACCCAGCTGTCTCTACACGTCTATGATGAACCATTCAAACAGCTCTGGTCTTCATATAGTTTGACACATCAGCATCTAGGTTTTACTTGCCTGTGCTTTCTCTATTTGCTCTGCAAACTGTTGAACTCCTTTAAAAAATAATTAAAAAAACATCACAGAAACAAAGACTGTTTAGATTTATGAGTTTTTCCAGAACAATAAATCAGTAATGCATACACAACCATCAACATACCATGATAACCTAATTAAATACACTTTCAAAGGTATTTAAACTAAGCTCTTCAAAAGGACATAAAATCATTCTTACAGGGCATAATAGTTTCCTGCATGAGGAGAATTATGGGAGTACTGAGGGTAGGTTAAATATATTATATTACCTGTCACAGTGCAACTTCCTGGTGAAGATCAATTGAAGGTCAGATGTTTGTCAAGTAGAAATATAGCACTGATTATGTTTAATAATGTCTAGGATGTGCAACAATGAGGAAAATTGTAGTTTCAGACCTAGTCTAGCCAATAAAGCCATTTTATTTTAAATCTGGAAATGGTCAATTAATAAAGGGGCTCATTTCATACAGACTCTGAGCCCAAGTATGTTAGGATTATTTACAGACAATCAAACCCCTAAACCTTAATCTGAGTAAATCATTAATTGTTGGACAGATAGAATGTGTCGATGTTCGCCTCTCTCCATCCAGGGTGCTAGGGTGACATGGATTGAGCCATGAGCCTCTCATGCCTGCTAGGCTGCTTAACAGCCCACAAAACACATTGCAGGATGACAACACAGTGACAGCTGACTGCCTTAAAAAAGCTCCATGTCCATGCATGGTGCACCAAAGAGAAAAAAAAACAGAAAAATAATTTTGTACAAAAAGTAAACAATATAACAGTAATAAACAATATTTCAAACTAATTATCAAAATGTTGTTGGTTCCTCCAAATGTTTCTTCAGTTGTTCAAACCAGGAACATGTATAATTGGGTCAAGATTTGTCCAGTTTTATTTATGATTGATCGTGTAATGACTTATCATTTAAGCTGCTTGTTATGTTTCCTATTTTTCTCCAAATTATTTCACAAAGTAACCACTATGATCTGATTTGAAATAAATCTAATGCCTCTTTTGTAAAAGGCATCAGTGAGAGTCAGAGTGGATGTGAGGGCCATGGACAAGGAGGAAGAGCCCGAAAATATGCACACAACAAAACAAAAAGAAAGGAAGAAAGGAAGGTTGCTTAAAACTAAAGGCTCCAAAGAACAAAATACTGTCAGTGTAATACACAACAGTATTAATGTGTGAACATCTTACATCTTAATTACACCCATTAACTTATATTTAACCACATTTGGAGCTTAATTTGTCTTGTCAAGGTCCAATTCCCCCAACAATGAATTACTACAGTTGACAGTAAACTATTATTGTTATAACTATTATTACCACCCGTCCAGACCGCAGGTTGTGTGACAGCTGCGGCGGTGCCAGGGGCCCTGTGAACTATCACAGAGGCACGGTGAGGGGGGCTGTCGAAATGCCATGCTTCTGTATTTTCCCCGGAGCACGCCACTACATCCACTGCGGCACATTTGAGATATATCTTTCAGGCATGTATTCGCTGATAGAGGAGTTGAACAAGCTTGATGATATACCGCTACAGAGAGAAAAGCCTATCTGATTGCTGTATGGGTGTTCAACTTATGCCATGAGGGAGCTGTTGAAATCATCCCCGGAAGACAAACAAGCCACACTGGCTTTGACATCCCACAGGGGAATAGGAGCTTATCCAATCAAGCAATTGTCCATCTCTGTTGAAATGTTGAAATGTATATGATTATTTAAACTGTCTGAAATCCTTTATTTTAGGAAATCAAGAATTAAAAAGACACAAATTGTAAGACACATGATCAAATTGTTACTAATTAGCCTCTTCTCATAAGTAATGTATGCATTATTTTCCTGGGTGATAACTATATCCTCAAGTTTCTCCAAAAAGAAACTCTCAGAGGACTACTTCTTTGATTCATCACAGTCTACTTCCTACCTGTCACTCGGGGGGTGTTAGAAATAGGGGTGGTCTGTCTTAGTGTGAAGGTGTACCCTCCTGCTCATGACGTCTACACCCATGTATAGTCATAGCAGTGGTCAAATGTCTAGAAAGAACGAATCATTGAGGAGTTGCAGAAAAAAACAGACAGGTCCCGCGTTGGCCAACAGCTGCAGTTGTTTCCAAAAAGTATTGGGTGTCCATTAACTGCCTGGCCTCGCGACATATTTGACTCACTGAGACGCAAGCTAGCACTCCAGCCGGGCGCGCAGTGTGGTTCAGACGCTCCGATCCTTTCATTCAGTTTCTTCTTGGTTTGAGCGGACACCCCGACAATAAGCAGCCATGGATGCCATCAAGAAAAAGATGCTGATGCTCAAGCTCGACAAGGAGTCTGCCTTGGACAGAGCTGAGCAGGCCGAGTCCGACAGGAAAACTGCTGAGGACCGGAGCAAACAGGTCGGCACCCAGTGTGGCACCTGCTGTGGTGCTTTTACGCACAATGGCACGGTGCTGCGTGGTTCCTGCATGTCCAGTGTCCCGCGATTTAGGATTAATATCTGTGTCTTTATGGGATTAAATACATTTTGGGAAATAGTTATATATATGTGCTTGTTGTACTTCATTATTTAGGCTCCATGAAGTTGGCAACAAAACAGGAATTGTTTAGATTTACTTTTAGATTCCTTATGAGTCAGCTATAATGTTTAATAATAATATGTTATCAGATCAAATGTTAATATTAACAGCCTATGGTTGCATTTCTAAATGGTTGATATGGAGTTTGTTAACAATTATTCACAGACCTATGAAGTGTCACGTACTTCTTGTGATTGAGTCTGAGAGTAATGGTGTCTCTCTGCAAATTAGTAAATCTCCTTCTGATTTTCTGTAATCAAGCTTGAGGATGACCTGGTAGCACTGCAGAAGAAGCTGAAGTCAACTGAGGATGAGCTGGACAAGTACTCTGAAGCCCTGAAGGATGCCCAGGAGAAACTGGAGGTCGCTGAGAAGAAAGCCATGGATGTGAGTTTGTCTACCACTGACTGGTGGAGAATAAGTGGGTCACCCATTGTCTTATGGTTTGACCTTGAACCACCCTTTGGGTCCCGTCAGGAAACTAAGATTACCAGCCCCCACACAGATTTAGTCAAATGATTAAGTTATGCAATTGTTAATTATAATATATCTATGGGTTGTATGAAAATATGAATAGTTAAATTTAGCTCTTGTGCATATGTTAGCTGGCTGCATTCCACAGCCATTTGGACAAATCTGAGGTCCAGAGTCAGGTTCCAGTGGGGCCTTTTACAAGCATATTGTCTGCGTTTAAAATCCTTGACAGATTTGTGGTGGTTTTAGTTTCAGCTGGCATACAGCTTTGTCCTAACCCTGTTTATTGACTGGGTTTAATGTTACACCAATTACGCTCAATTGATTACATTACTATCTGCCACAACAACGTCAACAACACAACAATATTATAAAGATACCATAAGACAAGATAAACCTCATTCCAAAGATAAACTTAAGTGATTGATTAAGATGGTATTAAGATGATTGATAGGGAAACTTAAAAAGTACAAAAACAGATGCATGGCACAGATGTGTATATTACAATATGAAGCACGTGATACATTTAAATAGACGTACCGTTCCTCAATACACCAAACATTCCATAGAATCACAACTTAAATCAATCAATAAATACATGTGATAAAATATCACAAAAAAGCACTGGAATGCAATAGGCTGGTGAGTTAAGTTCATCATGTCTGCATAGCACACCAAAAAACACTAGTGCACAAAATAAACGTTTGTTAGTACAAAGAAGGTTGGACAGAGGGTAAATAGCTGGGGAATATAAACATAATAACACTAATAATTATAATAGTTATTATAATAGTATGATTTATGTTGTGCTCATTATACAATCAAGGATATGTACAGTAGGCTACAGATGTAATTTAGCTCATGACCATGACTCAGTGGCTATTGTTTGGAGCTGTGATTTTGATTGGTTGGCTCAATTTACCAACCTCATAAATTAATAACTGACAAAAAGTAGAACAAACTTTGTGAATTTAAATGAAAAGCAACTCAAATTGGAAATCATTGCAAATAGTTCAGGTTTTATTTATTTAATAAAAACAGTTTATTCCTTGCGTGTAAAATCGGGCACTTCCGGGGTTGGTGGCGCGTCCCAATCCCAATCCTCATCAGTGGTCGATTAAAGGCGGTGGGGGCAGGGATCAAACGCGCCGCATCTCCCAGTGTGTGTGTGTGTGTGTGCAGCCCGCACAGAGCGGAAAGAAAACTAGCTTAGCTGAGACCAACACACAAAAAAGCAGCAGAAATGGCCGGTGGGAGCTCTCTGGAAGCTGTGAAGAAGAAAATCAAGTCGTTGCAGGACCAAGCCGATGTGGCGGAGGACCGGGCGGCGTTATTACAGCGGGAATTGAACCAGGAGAAGAGTGCGAGGGAATCAGTAAGCCGCCCCTAATTATTTAAGGCAATTAGTCTCCGGGCTGCAGACGGCATAAGGCGTAAATCTAGTAAAAAAAAAAAAACAGCGTGGCTGGTAGGCCCGGCCAGCAACTGCATTGTTTTGCTCGAATTCAGTCAGGTATCAGGTGGACATGCTTTAAATTAGCACACTGTAGGATGCGAGTAAAGATGGGGAGATGAAGGGACACCACCCTGCTCGTCCCGAATACACAAGCAGCCTGTAACAAGTAGGCTAACGTTGCAGCAGCAGCAGGTCCTCTGAGATCAAACTCTGCCCTGTAAAACTCCCGCAGGCTAGCTAGTTGGAGCACAGGGGAGCTGCTTTCCGCCCTTCAAAATACTCCATTGTAGCCATGTTTTGTAGCAGTTCGTGGGACAAGATAACCAAATCACGATGACACAGGAAACTGCAGGCTTGACTGGAAATGGGGAAAGCAGGGCGCCTAAAGTAGTCTGGAATTGTCTTTTTAAAAGGTGTTGTTGACATCTGTTGGGTTTAATGTGTGTATTACAAGAAGATAAATGTCAATCCACCTCTTAGCCTGCGAATACAATGTGCTCATTAGATCCTGCACCCCTCCCTAGGGCTCTTGAGTGCTGACCCAGCCCAAGCTTTCCTTGGAGAGTATGGGGATGCAAAGCCAACTGAAACATGCATAATGAGCTTAGGCCATACAAATACACTTGATCTGACTTTGTGATGTGTTGTGCTCCTAGGCTGAGAGTGATGTAGCTTCCCTGAACAGACGCATTCAGCTGGTTGAGGAGGAGTTGGACCGTGCTCAGGAGCGTCTGTCCACAGCACTGACCAAGCTGGAGGAGGCTGAGAAGGCTGCTGACGAGAGCGAGAGGTGGGCACCTTGCACCTGCAAAACAAACCCCACTTGGTCAACACAATCCACTCATGAGACCCTCTGTTGGTCCTTGGTATTATATAGAATATGCACAGTTGTATTATTTTGTTCCCTATCACCTAATGTATTATTTGTTTTGGCGCAATATACTCTTTATGAAAAAATATTTTTGATTTTGACTGTCAAATTGAAGAAAATCCAGTCCTGAATCACTTGTCCAAAGTCTGGGGCTGTTGCAAACTGTTTGATGCACAGTGGTCCTTATGGTGTGTAATGTCTTTTGAGACAAATGGGGAAAACAAGTTGTATTACTCTCGCCCTGAGATGTTGCTGTTCAACCTCGGTTTACTAAAAATCAAAGATTGCACCTGACTCATGCTTTTGGAGTCCCTAACATTATACTCAGTGCTGCCACTGGTGGCCGGAAGTCATATTGCACTAATGTTAAGCGTGTATTTAATTGAAACAGTAGTAGTTTGAGACGATACTTTGCATACTAGTGTGACTCCTTATCGTTATTGTTGTCTTTATACCTTTCTCTATATAGATGCAAAATAACTCCTGACCAATAGTGGAAGCTGCCTTTAGCATTCTGATTGAAAATTAAATGATGTCTTCTAGTGCAACAAGTGTATGGACAGCATTGTTAATGAAGTCACACACTTCACAATGTGTGTGTGTGTCATGCTTTCAATTAAACTTTATTTATATCGAACTTTTCATGCAGGTTAGTGCAGTTCAAAGTGCGTCACAGACGACAAGCTGAAAAATTTGACAAATTAAGTGTGACTAGTCTCTTTTTGCTGTTTACACGCTCACGGTCCTCATGTACAGTGTTGGCCCCCATCATAGGATGGAACCAATGTGTCTGTAAAGTATCCAGACATTTTGTCAAGATGGTAATACAATGTGTGTGAAAGTCTGTGTAGTCCTCAAATTTCAGCCCACCTTCACCGAAAGCACTGACGAATGTAATTTCCTGGGCTCTAAGAAAAAAATACTGCTCTTTGTCAGTCATACAAGAGGGAATTATCTAATCATATTGGCCTTTTGTTGTGCCTATGACTTACCCATACCCATACTGTTTTCTTTCATTCAGGGGCATGAAGGTCATTGAGAACAGGGCAATGAAGGACGAGGAGAAGATGGAGCTGCAGGAGATCCAGCTGAAGGAGGCCAAACACATCGCAGAGGAGGCTGACCGCAAATACGAGGAGGCATGTTTCTCAGCTGTTCACTGCACTCTGAACTTTGCATTGTTTACATTCTGTTACTTTAACGGAACAGCTGACATCAATAGATACTTCCTGACAGATGCATATTATTGCCTCCAAGTCCTAAATAATAAGAGTTACAGTTGTAAAATAAATTGTATTCTGACTTACTATTGCTGGATCAAACTTGTGTGGCACTAAACTCTGTACGTGGTGACTTCAGGTGGCCCGTAAGCTGGTGATCATTGAGAGTGACTTGGAACGTACAGAGGAGCGTGCCGAGTTGTCTGAGAGGTAACAACTTCCTTTCCTTATCCCTCCATCTGTTCCTTCAAGTTGCAACTTTAAATAATTTTTCAAGCAAATTCAATTTTTATTATTATTTTTTTTGGTCTGTGGTATCTTCCTGCTTGTTCAACCAAACCATGATCCAATAGCAAATGCTCTGAGCTGGAGGAGGAGCTGAAAACGGTGCAGAACAACCTGAAGTCTCTGGAGGCCCAGGCAGAGAAGGTAGGATGGCTGACCAAGATGAAACATTGCCAATAACACAGCATGAACCCGGGGAACGTGTTTCCAAACTGTCTTGTATATTTGCCTAACTCTGGCCTTTGTGTGCAACCACAGTACTCGCAGAAGGAGGACAAGTACGAGGAGGAGATCAAGGTTCTTACAGACAAGTTGAAGGAGGTGAGTTAAATTAATTTGGCATAATTCCATAGTGAGATAATAGTTAATCTGTGTGAAACTGAATGAGGTACGCTGACTATGTAGATGTGTTTTATTTATTTATTAGCACTTTAGTGCAAGGCATGCAGGACTGTGGCTAGTATTGTAAACCTCTTAATGTGACCGGCTAACGTTTCCTCCACTCAGGCTGAGACCCGTGCTGAGTTTGCTGAGAGATCGGTCGCCAAGCTTGAGAAGACCATTGATGACCTGGAGGGTATGAGTCTTTTACACTTAATTCTTAGCCATTCGGACAAGTTGTTTTTACAAAATGTAGGGGTGCCTGATGCAGTACAATCAACATGCCAACCCTTATTTAGGTTTCCTTGTAGAGTGAGCTCTCTTCTAATATCATAAAATAAACTCTGGTTATCAGTAATTACTCAAAGGGATACACGCAAAAGAAGTGCCTCTTTTGTAAACACTGGTGCATTGTGAGGTTATTATCTGGGTAGCAGGGAGTTAAATAGACCTCGGTACAAATATCTGCACTGTCAGTTCTCTGTCATGGAGAGAAACGACAAAGTGGTGGTCATGTGGGCAAAAACATTTCTCACCACAATGCCATTTGGCATTCTGGTGCAGTGACGGATGAAGGCCAGCGAGTCCTCACAGGGTCATTGAACATGTGATGCAGTTTCTCAGTGACTCCTCAGGAATCTGACACATCAGCAGCTGTTCCATATGCACTTCCTATTTCTGTCCTGCCTTTTTTTTTTTTTTGTTCCAGTTTCTCTATTTGCGTTTTCCTCTTTGACTTATGTTCTCTGACTCTATTATTTGTTTCTTTTGTCTTATTGCATTGCAAATCCTTCACTTCCACTTCAAAATAATTACCACACAATAGATGAGCTGTATGCCCAGAAACTGAAGTACAAGGCCATCAGCGAGGAGCTGGACCACGCCCTCAACGACATGACCTCCATGTAATTCACACATGCTTTGTGCCTTGGATCTCTATACCACTAACCCCTGTTACCAATATACAATAGCTCCCTCTTGTGGCATGTTTGAGTTCAGTGATTTATTTTTTTATTATTCAACTCTATTATCCATGAGTTGAATTTTAGAAGTCCTCTCACTGCCTTCCTAACCTTGATGTGTGCTTGAACTAACGGTGCTTTTGATGTATTTGACTAGATTCTTAGGATAGATTTCCAAAACCTTTTGGTTACCGTCTAACTGCATTTAGGAGTGGTGCTAGTCTCTATAGCTTTTTGCAACTTAGCCACATTTCCTCATAAGCTTTCCTTTCTTTAGTCTGTCTGGCCCCGTTCTGCATATTCTTTCCTTCTTTTGTTCTGCATGACATTTATCTTCCATATGTCTTTATATCTCCAACTTTTTTGTTCCTTTTTTCACAGCTAAACTTTTACACCCCTCACTCCAGAGGCTGGTTGATCATCATCATCTCTCTCCTGTGCACCATAGCCCAACTTTCTGTCTCTGTATTTCCTTACTGCCCCAGCACTACTGCACATTGGGCTGCTGCCATCCATTGGTTCCTCTTTCACACAAACCTTTGAGCTGTGTTGCTTCCTGTAAAATAAACATTTTTCCATCTATGCCAGCACTTTCCCCTTTCTCTTGCAATGTTTCTTCATTTCTATTTGTCCCTTCTTTTTTTAAATTTGTCTCCCATGTCTTTTAAGTTGTTTTAAGTGGCGATTTGAATAAACTCTGAAGCTCTCACATTTACCGTTCCTTTTTCAGTTTGAGAGAACTGCTATTCGTTACAATGCAGTTGTGGTGTTTATTCATTCTCTATACTTGTTTCAAACTAGTGTTCACAGGAAATATTAACGTTGTCCACTGTGTCAGTCATGACAGGTTACGTGCTTTATTTGGCCTTTTGTGCGACTGCTTTCTGTATTGTGTTACAATTTTGGAGTAAAAACTGTTTCCAAACTCTGGTATCTTGAGCACACTCTAGTGGCAGAAAAGGAAACTGCACCACCAGGGATTTAATTTGAAGTATTGACTTAAACATTATTAAGTTGTCTTCATCCTACTTTTTAAGGAAGGGAGTTATATCGTGAAAGAATAATACCGCTTAGAATTAGATTTTAGCTTTGTCTTTTGTAAAGACAAAGCTCTGTAAAGGCTTCAGCAACTACAAAAAGAATGAATAGGGGATGATACCATGGTTAGCCAGGATCGATAGGGATGGCTTGTGAGATCTTATGGAAATGTGAGTGATACATGGAGGAAGCTATAGCGTTGGTTTGAAGGGTTCATAAAGTGGGCAGTCTGGCTCCAGTACTTATGGTAGTATCTTAAATGATCTATAAGATCATGAGCTACAAACTGACACTTGTTCTGTGATTAGCTTCAAAGCACTAACTCTGTGTCTTTTGTACTAACCTGCCTTCTCTTTCCCTTTTTCTCTTCCCTGCTTTCTGATTGTCAAGACCATCTTTACAAGCAGCTTGAGAAAAACCGCCTCCTGACCAATGAGCTGAGGGTAGCCTTAAACGACTAGTAAAGTGGAATGGGCTCTCGAACGCTTTCATTCTTTTGAATCTCAAACGTCCAGGCATATTGTCTCATGCTGTGATATAAAAAGGGTATAGACAACTGTGTCTATGACACAAAGCTTAAACCAAGTAATGCTTTCAACAAACGTGAATACAATGTAAGATTTTCACAATAATGCATGTTAAAACTGGTTACAGGTGGGAAGTTGCAGAATTAATTTTAGATTTACTACTCCGTTATCAATGGGGCTGTATAGCACTTAAGTTGAAATCTGCACGGTGCTGTTGCTCATGATGTGAAGGCCGGTGAGGATGCTTATGGCTGACATCTGAGGAAGGCTCATAAAATGTAGCAAGGGGTCCAGAATCCTTCTTCCCACCCCAAATTGAATGGACATGTTTTTTTTTAACAAAGATAATCAAGAATTAACTAAATTACAATATATAGTGTTCAACATTCCTAATAACTAAACTGCCCATTATTTAGTTTTTAAAGAATATTTGACTTATTTTATTTTAGTTCTTGACGGGTTGTCCCCAATCTTACAATTTATATGAATATGATTTTGTTGAACGAACGAACAAACCCTCTAAATTCACTTAAGTCTAAATGGCAACAGAAGAGGAGGGACTATGATTTGGTTTGAAGCAGGAAGGATGCGGTGCTGACCATGTTACACCTATCGGTTAATCTCAGCATACTAGCTGTTAGAGATATGTTGTGGTCATATATGATTGGATGGTATATGTGGCGCATGTGCCTATTAAATTACATCAAATGGCAATGTAATGGTACAACTTTTAAGCTTACGGGGGAAAAAGCTTTGATAATGATGTTAAAGAGGTAATACAATACAAGGGGTAGTTGTGAAGGGAGATGATTTGTGGCAGAAGTGGAGGTCGTCTCCAATATGGGGTTAAATAAGTGCTCACATTTTTGTTTGACCCCTTGGGGAGAGTGCATGGACTTGGTACTGGAGGTCATGAGCATCATTTAAAACCTTGGCAATGGGACATGCTTTTGTACTAAACCTAGCTGCAGCCCTGTCTATATATAGCTTGAGTATAATCTTCACAGTGAGTTGGCATAGTTGAGAATATGTACGTACTAAATGAATGGCTAAGGACGCCGTTTGTTATCCTGGGCTAGAGCTTTTTCTGTTTATATCCTGTGTATCTTTGGGCTGTTTTTTTGTGTGATTTTTAACACCTGCAATGCTATATTAACAGATAAACTCACACGTGCTAAAGAAGAAGGCCAGAACGTAATGCAGATGCTGGATCAGACTCTAATGGAGATGGTTAACATTTGACCCAGCTCTGTTCCTCACCCCACATTGCCTCATCTGTTTGAATATGGCCGGTCTCCATATACGGCTGCTCCAGATAATGTTTGGCCTTGTGCTTATAAGTGTCTCTGAAGAAACCAGCGCTACACAAGGTAGCACAAGTTAACACTGTTTTCATTACACACTGTAATCAAAGGTCAGTCATAGTTCATTGCATATCTTTAAAGTTTACATGTATATGTTAGGAGAATTTGCCCTTTTTGGGGGGATGGAGGGAGAGGGGGAATGCACTGTGCATAATCGTCGTCATCAAAGCCATAAATTAAGCCAAGGTTATATAAAAGGGATTTTTATTATGTGTGTTTTTGTTTCTTCTGTATTGTAAACATTCATTCAGTGTCAGTGACCACTTCCATTCCAAGCTAGCAAGAAATTCTTAGCACAGTAGCTTGAACATACTGTTTGATCAGCTAAGTAAAAAACATTTCCACACTGTACTCACTTTTCTGTTCATGTTGAGAAACTATTTGCTTTTTTGTGTCATTTTATCTTGGAGAAGTAAAGATCATGAATAAATGGTTGGATCAAGCATACTTCTAAGTCTGGCTTTATTGCAAATGTTTATTGGTGTTTTTTGATAATTTCAGGAAGAATGAAGGAGAAACATTTTAGTTATTACTGTGGCTATCTTCTTAAATTGTATTCTTTATGTCACTAAATTTAAGCAATGCAAAATGGAGCACCAAACTTGTACAGTAGAAGTGCAACTTGGATTTCTAATAAGCACAACATGAGGTATTACTGTTTTAACATGAGGTATATTCTGGTAGTATGTTGCAGTGCATCACCAGTGCAGTGAAATGTGACTGATTTTAATTTATTTTGTATAGCCCAAAATTACAAATTTGCCTCAGAGGGCTTTACAATCTCTACAAATACGACATCCTCGGTCCCGGACTCTCACATCGGCTCAGAAAAAACTTAAGGGGGAGGAAAAAGTGAAAGAACCCTCGGAAGAGCAACAGAGGAAGGTCCTTCTCCTCGAATGGACAGAAGTACAATAGATGTCATGTGTACAGAATGAACAACATAACAAAGGTACAACACATTCAATACATATGACAGAAATTATTCATATAATTAGTTTTTTTTGGGGAAGTAGACATGAAAAAGTTAAATAACATGGCTCTAGTAGAATAATAATGATAATATGTGACTGATAACACTTAGGAATATATTATGTTGCACTTAAAACTGTCTACATATGACACTTTATTACAGATTATGGCCTTAGTATGGCGTTTTTTGCTCCAAAAATTAAATAATGCTAAAAAAGGTGAAATGACAAGCATTTCACAAGAGGGGGAATATATATATATATGTAACATATATACATTTATAACAATCATTATTTAAATAATTAATTAGTTTTAGTAACTAGAAACTACAGAAAATGTAAGGGGGATCTTTAAATTGGCACAGCTCCTCCTCGCCGCAGGGGGGCAGTGTGGCGCAGCAGCGCAGGAGCAGAGGTGAAAGGTCGTAGCTGGGCAGTCTGCAGGAAAACCCCGACCACGACTTGAGAGCAAAATATGGAGGAAAATGAAGAATTTACCGCGTATTTACAAGACAGCAAGGGTGCATACGTGCTCAGCAATGTCGCCGAAGTGGTTGAGCGAATTTTGACTTTCGTACCAACCAAATCGCTGCTCCGGATCGCAAGGTAGCGAGAAATGTTTGTGTGCTCAACATTAATTTAACTAACGCTAATGGCTGTCGAATGGAAGCGAAACTACTTTTTTCAGACACATTGGCCAGTTAGAAAGCTAATGTGGCAGTCAGAGTGTCGTAGGAGTCGTTTTACTTTTACCTAACGTGTTTGTACTTGCTTGCATCAAACAAGTTTATTGTGTGTTGCCAAGCTAACGTTAGCTAGCCGGTAGCTTAAAGCTGTGTATGTGTTTCTGGTTCTCAGTGTGTGCAGACTGTGGAGAAACTGTGCCCGGAGAGTGCTGAGGACTCAGCAGCAGCTCACCTGGGTGTCAGCGTGTGGGCCGTCTAACACAGAGGCCCACGTCCTCTGCAGCATCCTAGCTGAGGAGGTTGAGGTAAGTGTGTTGTTAAAAGACCTGTAACTTGGCGCATGCGCAGTTTGCACAACATTGTGAATGATCGTGGTGTGTACCGATTGCAAAAGTATGGGTAACACTAATGGTAGAAATTGTTCACATTCCACATGCCAGAATTATAATTTTTTTTTGTACTTCTGGAATAAAAACCTGAGTGTAAAAAAATGCAATATTGTTGGGTAATGTTAATTATCCATATTCCAATTCATAAATGTTTTAACACATACCCTTTACTTGTGATTCTTTGCAGAAAGTGTTTCTTGTGCCCAAAACAGTTCTGGCGTTGGTAGACTATGAAGGCTTCACTGGACGAGCTTTTTGCTACAGACAGAGTAAAGGTTGGTCTTAGATGTTGGTATTCACTGCTGTCGGCCTATTTTCTATTGTGATCAGCGAACTGCATACGTTCTGTCTCATGCACAATTGTTTGAGTTGTGTTCGTGGTAAACAGTGGTGCAAGAAGTGTTCCAATTGTTTATTTAACTAAAAGTAAAAAAAAATAAAAATAATTGCATTCAAACCTGAATTAAGTATTACGTATTTTGAATAACCGAGTCAAGTTTTACTATTTTATATGCTCTTTTTACTGCTGTATCAATGTGTATATTGTATTTTAATTACAATAGTTGTTTAAATACAATAGTCGAATAAATGTACTTAATTACATTTTACCAATGGAGGAAAGACAAGTCCCATATAAGTTAAGCGAGACAACATAATCCTTTTAGAAATCATGATTTAGTTGTATCATAACAGTACCATAGTTGTGTGGTAGCAGGCGTCTCGTATACCAAAAATAGATTTTGGGTGCATATAGAAGGTTATATTATGTGTGTTTTACACATATGTAAAATATTTGACTGATGGATGGAATTAAAACTGAGAACTTAAAAAAGTTTTTCCTTATCCGAATTTAGGGTTTTATTTGGTATTTGTGATATTGAACTATATAAATTAAATTGACCTAACTTTAAAATCATGGATAGGTAAATATTCAGGATGGTTTACGAATACGGAATTGAATAGAAAATCATACACATTAGAACATCCATTTTAATAAAATTCAGTGCAAGAATGTTTTTCAGGATGCTTGTGTAACTGTAGTCTTGCCTCTGTTCTTTTGCCAGTATTCCAGATTAAAGTCATCATGGCGTTTTAAAGCAAGAGACTTTCTCTAAGATCCATTTATGCATCGTATCTCTGCTTTGACTACATCATCTAATTTTTGTTATGTAGATATTACTAAAATACAACATAAGTTGGATTGTGTTTATGGCTACTGTCATAGTAACTGGAAGCCACTAATCTGGGCAATTTAAAATCATAGGGCCCTCATAGAATAATCATTAAAGAATAAAAATGACTTTACGTTTGCAGAAGCCATAATAACTGAATAGTTGAAGAGTTTGCAGGCCAGTTATCTGTTCATTGTTGGTTAGCTTGAACTGGTGACCATTGTTCCTCTCTATTGCTGCAGTTTCAGTGTTACATTACATTAAATTTCATTTAGCTGACGCTTTTATCCAAAGCGACTTACATGCTATACAGTAGACCGTAGACACAGCAACGGTGAGCAATTAGGGTTAAGTGTCTTGCTCAAGGACACAACGACATGGACTGGCTGAGCCGGGGTTTGAACCACCGACCTTCTGATTGAAAGACTGACTTGCTAACCACTGAGCCACCGTCGCACATGTTGTTGTGACATTCAATAGTCTAGGCTTTTTGGTTGTGGCTGAGTATTGTGACACTTATATCATAACTGTTCCTTTAAAAAAAGAGAAAGATGTGCTGACGGTGTCATTCAGGGTCTGTTTATTTCATATTTGCTATGGTTATTTGCAGTTTAATATAGACCTAGCTTGCATACTGATTTAGGACAGTGGTTAAACTATTGACTAACTAATTGACACCTTCCGGATAATCAATAATATAAAATGAAGGCGTGTATACTAATTTGCTTGCATGTTTTTCACATAGATCTGAAATTTAAAATGTTAGGTATTTAGTAGTGTTGTCTCACACTTAACAATGCTTTGCTGCTGTACATTTTTCTGAATCCAAAATTGTTGCATAAAGTTCTCTTAAATTTGAGTTATATGTGCTTATGTTGCATATGAAAATAATAAGTAAATAATAAATCAGTGAACTTTCTCAATGTGTTGTACTACTCTGAAGCCCAAAAGAATCGCCACAGTCCAGACACGGTTGAAGAACTGAACCTGCTCTTCCCGAAAGGCTGTGACATCATGGGTATCACCACACCAGGCGTCGTCTGTAAGTGTTCCTCTTTTCTGTCTCTTTCATATCTCCCCATTCATATAGAAGAAAACTAATTCCCCACCCCCAATAAAACATGGGTAGCCTCATAAATAAGTCATGTAGTTAAATGTTTATATAAAAATGTTTATTATTTGAGCTTCAAAAAAATATGTGGACTAGCATGTTCATCTTACTAGGGCACTCAAGAAAAAATGAAAGATAACCAGATGTCTTGGGTATATCAAAGAGGAATAGTTCACCTTTCACCACAGAGGACTACTATTAATCTCCACTGCTGCTGCCTAGTTGTAAAGCACCACTGGTGGCAGGCGCTTCCCTGCCTCTCCCTCTGATAGATTGCCTCGTCTGCGTGGTGCTGTGCTCCCCATTTTTCCACATAATCACAACCCTGCGGAGAAGTGACTCTCTATCAGCCATGTTCTCTTTCCTCGGGATGAGGGCTTGTCAGGCTCTCCTAGTTGATCAGGTTTAATGGCAGCCTCAGCTGTTTGTAATAACACTCATTTTGTGATATTGCAGATGAGGGTCACCACAAGGTCTCCACACAAATATAATTCAATTGAATTAAATCTTTGATTGGATTAGGTTGAGATCTATAGATTACGAGCAATAAGTCTGTCATATAGCCCCCAGTATATCTTTTATTTATGCCTATTCGTAATGGGTTTGCACAGTATTAAAAAGATGACATGTGATACACCTAGACATAGTATTTCTTCATAACTGCTTATGAATTCCATAAACTGGAGGATGGGGGTGAATGAGATACTAATGTGCTGAATTTGCTTATTTGTAGAAATGTTTTCTGTAATATACAAATTCAGTTGCATACTAGTGAGCTCAGCAAAAATGTGTATGAGTGGTAAATGTCTTTGCAAAAGGTTTTCTCATTTGCATGGGAGTTTATTCGTCTGCTAAACTCTCTGAAATGAGCCTGTGTAGAATTGCCTTTTTAATGTCGATGATTGAGGGTAATACAATCATGCCCAGTGTTCCTTATGTACAGTTTTTCAGAGGCTGTGGTTTGTGGTGTTGAGCAAATATCCAATTATGTGTCTTCAGTCAGCAATGGCGAGGGTCTACTATTGACCACTGTTCATCAGCATTGATAACTTAATATTCTACCTCATGCCTGCTACTCTGCAGTGACTCCAAGTGGCTCCTGCTCCAGCCTTCCTCAGGAGTACCAGGAGGGGGAGGCTGGCTTTGCAATCATGCTCCCTAGCATAGAAGGTGTCCACATCAAGCCCTTTCATTTTTGCAAGAAGTCCATTTCCCCAACAGCTCTGAAAGAAGCAGGTGAGTGTTGGCTCGCAGCAATTATTCAATAATCTAAACGGAGAAATGCGAAACTGGTAGAATCTTCCAGAATTAGTTTTTTTTTATTTTTTTTTATTAGTTTGTTGTACTTTCTTTCCAGGACTAGTTGACAACCCAGAGCTGCGTGTGGTACTGATATTTGTCTATGAGACATATAAAACTGGAGGAGTACACTTCCTCAGTCAGATACTGGAGCCTCTGGCCAAGAGCAAAGCTCTCATCGCTGGAGGGCTGGTAGAAAGTGTCTTCTCTCCTCCCAGACACTGGTGAGTTAATGTCCTTCACTAAAATCATGTGTTTTTTCATAAACATTCTTTGAAGAATATTATGCTTTTAATACAAAAATAATAATTGACCGATCTTTTTGACCCGCCTCCCTTAGTTTCTGTTGCAAGGTCAGAGAAGCGCCCATTATTTTTATCTTTGTATTAGCAGTGAGATGTTTTTTTTTTTTAACGCATTCTCTTTTCAATATTCACAATCTCTGCCATCATTTCTCACTCTGTAGCTGTAGCCAGGGGGCATATGGTGTGGTGGGTCTGGCCTTGAGTGGCCCTAAGGTGCAGGGGGCATCTGTGCTCTTGGACCAAGACGTCAGCAACCCAAAGGCGGCTGAAGCCACGATCCGGCGGCTAAAAGCAGCCAAAATTCCCGAGAGGAACACCATAGGATTCATGTTCGCCTGCGTGGGGAGAGGCCAGAACTACTACCACAACCAGACCAACGTAGAGGCGGAGGCCTTTCACAAGGTGTTCCCTAAGACCCCGCTCTTCGGCCTGTTTGGCAACGGCGAGATTGGCTGCGACCGAATCGTTAAAGACGACTACACGCTGTGCGACACTGACACGGACAGTCTGCAGCATGAGTACACTACAGTCATGACCCTAGTCCATTTAGGCTGAGTCACCGACCAACAGTGACAATGACCAAACGGTAGTGAAAAAACGAAACCGCAAGCCGGGAAAAAGAAACCTTTTGTACAGTGTCACTCACATTAAGACTCAGAATATTGCTGTCACCATTTCCGCTCATAAAGCAGGAAAATGATCCCTTTCGCCAATATAAAGACATGATTTGGGAAATTGTGTCCAGCTGAGACTGTGTGTAAACACAGTATTCATATTAAAACTAGTGAGTTTCACAAAGTTTTAATAGTATTAGTATTAAAATGTGATAGAGCCCTCATGTAATATATGTGTTTATATTTTTCTTAAATTTCCCCCCATATTCAAAGCACATCTTACCCACATTAACCTCGTGGTCTGTTTGTTTTGCAGGTAAGTTAAAATATACACTTGTGTGTCCCACAAGCAATTGTTGTAGTTGGTGATTCAGCGCAGGCACTTTTTATTCATGTAAGTAAGAGGAGTGTGGTCCCTCTTCCACACAATCAAGGCAATCTTGATTTAAATGCTCTTCCTTGTTATTTACGTTTTACACAAATGAATACTCTTGCTAGATATCTATATATCATGGTTCAAATGGGCACATCTTACAGTGCCTCTTTTTTTGGTCTACATCAGGTCATATCCCCTACTACCTACTTCCAACTATTAATGGCTTATTGTATCTCCTGCAGTGGAGAAGTCCCCCTAAAACGGAAGAGAAAGTAGAGCAGAACCCTGTTGGCTGTGTAGGTGACACGGACCAGCAGGAACTCTGTTTCACCTCACTTAAGTCTCAGCTCTTCTACAATTTCAAACTTAAGGAAATAGTAATACATTCCAAAGTTAGAAAATTTTTAGTAATTGACGTATGATGATGATGTATTCAGTGTATAATGTTTTTTTTTTTTTTTAATCCTGATGGTACACCCTGAGACTCCAAATGAGCTCAACATTTGACACCTTTTATAGAATAGAATATTAGTAAAAATCCACAAATGCTTTATAAATGTGTTATTTCCTATATGGCTCTGTCATTAATTGTTGGCACACTTTCCTCTCAAAGAAGAATATTCTGATGACACGAAGGTGCAATTTCCAGTTTAAATATGTTTGTTTTTGAGAGAATTTCAATATTACTTTTTGAAAAAATAATTAGGCTTCTTTTGTATTTTAATTCACGAATATGCCCTTAATGGTTTCAAAGAGGAGAGTAAACTGTATTTAAGTTGGTGTTTTTGGCTCCAAGATTTTTTTTGGTGATGAAGCACTTTTCTACATGTGCCAAATAATAGGCTATCTGTTCTGCTCATTTGCTCAATAAATTACATTCAATACTTAGATTTGTGAGTTTTCCTATTTTTCTTTACTTCCACTGTTAAAACCACTAGCAGCAGCTTTAGAGTCCCTCGACACGAGGGGCGTTACGCAGCCCTCCTCGGTTGTAACAGGCCTACTACTGTTTTTCATATCACCACTTTTCTTTATTTGCGTACACCCTGAAATGTGAGCCTCAGCCTATAACATCTTCAGCAGCCCACGTCCAGGCGTGCTTAAATAAAGGAAGAGACGCTCGAGATTGATTGATGTGCGGTTTAACCATCGACTGGCTAATGCCGATGAATGACAAACGGTTAAGCCAATTGCTGTAAAGGCAATTTATATTCCCATAGTATCTTTATTTTGGGAAACTATAAAAACGCTCATCACACGGAGAGGGACGACCTACCAGGCGTAAAGCTAATAAAATCATCTGTGGCGATAATCCGCTCTCAAATTGCCCTCAATCGGGAACTGAGAAAATCCACTCTCTGGCTCTTTTTTTTTCTTTCTCTCACACACACACTCTATTTATCTCTCTCTCTCTCTCTCTCTTACACACACACACACGCACGCACGCACGCACGCACGCACACACACACACACATACATACACACATACACGTCCACCCCACAGACAATATTTTTAGACTGCTATGTCGTGACCAGAGCGATGCAAATGTCACACGATTCATTGGCTACTGTCAGTCTCGGGCACGAAAACGTCAGTGTTTTGATGGCGTTTGGATAAAATCGTGTTCCCCGGCCGCTGCTGCGTGGAAAGGGGGGAGGGAGGGGGGGAAGGTATAGAGAGCCAAGGCTTCGTCGGGCTCGCTTCAGCACCTGGACAGCTCCTTTTCGCAGGGTTCCCCGCTGCGCTCGCCGGGGAAACCCTCGGCCGACGAGCGGAACCTGGATCTGAGGCAGCACACGCAACCCCTTACCGCTCCAAGCCAGGAGGAGACTGCACTTAAAAAGGGTCGTCATTTGCTCAGTCTGAATGGCAGTTAGACGCCACTATGATTTTGGCGAGTGACAATGCTTCTTGCGTTTGAGCGTCAGACCCCCTTTGGCTTTGCACTGAAATCCAAGCAGCGCAAGTGGGAGCAGCGGAAGCAGCGGCAGCAGCAGTGCTCGTCCAATGCAAAAGTGCTAAGGATAGCTGCAGCCTACACACACTGCGAGCCTGCTGCTCCTTCACTTACTCTGATCATCACCGAGGGAGACATTACTATCAGCAAGGGGGCAGAGGGAGGCACGATTACCCGTCAACAATGTAAATCTCACACAGGTAGGTCCTTTGCAGCGAATACATAATTAATGTATGTACAGCGAGGAGCTCTCGGTAGTAGTGAGAATAACTCTCTTTTAGTTGGAATCTGATAGCAAGTAAATCGGTTTGATCACATGCATTTATTACTCTGATGGCAGGAATTGAAAACATGTTTGTGTTGAACGTTTGATCCCAGAGCTGTAAGCAGATAAATGCTTTACGGGTGTGATTTAAAGTTTACATTTGCAAAAGTTCCCTTAAGTTTGGAGTGACGAGTGTCTTTTTTTGAACTATGTGCATTATAGCCTTAGCTCTATAGGCAATGTAGTATATTGTTTTGTAAATTTGTATTGCATTCAACTTTTCAAAAACGTCTTTGACCTATATACAGCTGCAAGGGTTGGAGGTTCTGTTAGTCAGACATTTACTCATTTTACTGACCACCTTATACCTCAAACTGCGTCCTCATAGCTTGTCAAGCATGTGATGAAAGCAATTAGTTCCACCAATTTCACATTTTACCTCATCTGGTAAAATAAACCAATGGATGCAGTTGATAAGGGGCTTCATTTGGCTATCCAATTTTCTTAAAATGTTTATGGAATGCCCATATCAAAGTTGTGATGTTACAATATCTGTCACAAGAGAGCCAACTCGATTGTTATTGGACCTGTATGTAACATTTGTGAATCGTGCTATGTTTGCATCACTATGCAATAACTTTTAACATATGTTCTTTACTTACAATAATGGCTATGCTTTTCCCAGGTTCAGCATGAAAGCACCGTCTATCAGGTGAAAAGGTGAACTGCAGCACTAAAACAGCCAGAACTGAGTGGAAACCTTGTGACAACCATCTCTACATCTCTCCCTTCTCCATCAGCCAGCATCATGGCGAACACTGAGTGAGTACAGTCAATTTCTTCTTGTCTTCCTCACTCTCTTCTCGTATTCAATACGTATGGCAAAATAAAAAGGGTCCAAGTGTAACCCATAAAAATATATGGTCAAATGTCAGAAATGCAGAATTGTTAATAGGGAGTGCCCGACGGATATGGACCACATTCTAATGGATTCCTTCCTCTTCCTTTCACTTAATCTTCTCATGCTAACCCAATCTCAACTTCTTCTCTTCACACAGTCTCCTCTCTTTCACTGTTGCCCATGTTTCTGTGCGGCCCTTTTCTACAATAATGACCTTTATTCACACAGACACTGCTACCGTTGAGGTGCCTCTGACCCTCATCACTCTGAATGCTAAACACAGACGCACACTGAGATGCAGAAACAAACCTGCACAATGCTGATTACAGAGTGTCCATTCTGCAGCCGTAGGTCACCATGTTAATCCTCCCTGTGGAACAACATATAGTATAGATTATTATTATCCACGTCTATTATGAATTAACACATTTTTCCAACAACTCCTTTCCACCCCCAGTTTTCTCCCAGCTTTCCATTTTTAAACTGTGCTCTCCAAGTGCGTAGTGAGAACAGCTGATGCATTACAGAGGGAATGTGCTGTAGCTTGTGTGTATGCATGTGATTGTGTGTGAAGACAAAGTAAAGAGGTAAGGGAGAACGCTGAAAATCATTATTCTTTGTTAACTCATGATTCTGCTGACATAGCATGACTCTCTAATTTGTCTAATCTTAACTCACTGCATTTATTCTCTTGACCTAGATGAATAGCCCTAAATCATTGCTCCCTTTGTGCTTTTATAAGAGAACCAGTTCTGCTCGTGGTCCCATACAGAGCTCAGCGGGTTTCAGTAGCAATGTCATTTCATGCTGCTTTTAAGGTGAAATGCATCCTGAAACAGATGACTATACCTCACAGTTGCTTTTGACAGTCCACCAGAAAGAAAGCTTTCACTCTTGACTGAAGACTGATGATCATGTTGTTGAGAACCTGTATGAAAACAAAACCATCTCAAATGAGAAACACACTTTGGTTTTAATTCCTATTTTTATTGTTCATCCGGATGTGCAAAAGTATTTTAACCTTGGTGTTTAGTAGCACTGGATGTACAGTATGAACTACTACTACTACTACTACTACTACTATTGCTACTACTATTGCTACTACTACCACTACTACATAATAGTGATTGTTCGGAAAAACAGACTTGTATTTTGTGAAAGTTAGTGCTTGATTATATATCAAGAGTCTGTCATATTTATAGCTTTCTCAGATAACACAAGTAGATAATTAATACATTTTCTGTCAAACCAGTCTCCTTTTTCTCAGCTGTGGGAGAATTACTGAGATTCTTTATTTAGGTACTAGCAAAACAGTGTGAAAATATTTGATGTCTAAAAAATTAAAAGTACTGGTTTTGCAGAGAATGGCCACTTTCAAAATGTTATCTTTGGTGATATTTGGAGCCCTCCTTGCCTGACATTTCCTTTTTTTTTTTTATGACAAATGGACACCTATATCATTACAGCTTCATACACCATATATCATCATAACGTTGTCATTGTTAAACTAATCAGTCTTATCTGTCGGGAAAGTCTCCCTCCAGTAAATTGTTCTTGGAAATGCCATTATAATTATAATTTTCCCTCAGTCTTTACTGAATTAAACATTCACAATTAAAAAATATGTTGCTATAAATTCTGCATAATGCTCAAACTGTAACAAGTAACACCTCAAATATAGAAGTACAGCATATACTTTGTCTCTCTTTTGTTTTCCCTTTATGCAAAAATACAGTGTGGAAGAAACAAGCCCGTCAGTTTTACAAGTCCACAGAAATCTGACTCAGTAAGTCTTTCAAGACCTGTATCCCCTTAAGTGTCTGTAGAAATTAAAATAATCTATTATTGGAAACTGACACAGTGTAAAAAGGTCAACAGACCTCTCTATTGTGAGTAAGGCTTATGTTCATCTGCTGTCTTAGTCCTGCCCCACGAGGGTCTCTGTGTCTCCTGTGTCTTATACAACTTGTATCTGTAAAGGTCAGATAAGAGACTGGTCACACCAGGGCCAGAACAGTCCATTGTGCAGTTCACCAATTCATCATAGTTTAATCTGTAATATTATTAATGAGCTAATGTGCCTGGCAGACTCCATTAATATCCACTGGCATGAAATTACAAAAGGTCCTCTGGAAGTTGAATGGGGTGTTGTAAGAAATTACCTGAAGCAATCTATAAATTCTGTAGGTGTGACAGGTGTTTTGTACTACAACATGAACACTGCTAAACATCAAGTAATGTTTTCGAAGCTACTGCCTTGAGAATCCTGGTGGGTAAATGGACCAAGGTGTACACTGTCCAAATGGCAACCGGTAAGAAAGGTGAGGTGAAGTATTGTTTTTCTGCAGGTGTCACTGTTTTAGCTTCATTTAATCTGGATGCCAGTGAAGTCCCGTATGTGAAAGTTGACAGTTTTTATTTTGCCTCATCTTCATCTTTTAATGTGAAATACATATTACGTTGCATGTGAGTCAGCAGCAAAGACAAAAAATTATAACTCTCATAGCAGCAAGAAAAAGACATTTCTTTAGTTTATGGCGTGTGAAATCTCTATATACTGTTTTAGGTCTTGAGTCTAACTAAATTGAGATTTCAGGAATGGTTTCCAGTGATTACTGTTCCACAACCAGTGTACTTACTCATATGTGATGAGTCTGTAACACTAATATACGATGATGTCCAGCTTCTCCAAAGTTCCCTACAGCAGCTGGTGGGAGCAGAGAACATCTGCTTCTTGTCTCCATGTTCTGGCCAAATTTTGGGTGTGTTTTAGATCCTCAGGCGTTGTGGTCAGACAGCCTAATCTAACGAGTGTGTGTTGAACCTTTGGTCCACTGGAGCTTTGTGGAGTGTGGTTCAGGATGAAATATGCCTGGATGGAAATATTTTCTTTATTCCCACAGAAGGGAGGTGATGAGCAGTGTAACACCTATGTTTAACATAATGTGTAGAAATAATGGCTCGTAGTTTTTATAGGTTTTAATTTCTCGATAGAGGCATATATTCATAAGCAATGTCAAAACATGAAAGTAGACAATGTCAGATAATTAGTTAGTATTTGCACATGTATCATGGCACCATTTATAACTGTACTAGACTAAATAATACCTACATATACAGTTTCTAAGGTACCCAGACACTGCATCTCTGCTAATAGGACTGCTATCTGGAGGATCTCATTCAGAGAAAAGTATCATATTTTCCCAAAGCAAAGGTTTGGTGGAATTTAGGATTCATGAAAAGTGTCCAATACAAGTTTAAACAGGATATTAATGTTCTGAGTTCACTTAAGAGCACGTTGAAGCCAAATTAATTCAAAAGTGTCCATATAGTTTTTGTCAGGATTTTCTTTCTCTGTAATTAGGCTTTTAATTACAATATTTGGGGATATTTATGGCATTATATGTTATCCAGTAGTCGGCCCCTAAATAAGAGCCAGGCAAATGGCAGTAATGCCTTGATCTTACTCCTAGCGCTAGCATGCTCACAATGACAATGCTGATGTTCATAAGGAGCTTATGCTAATTTTGCTATTAAACAAACAAAGTATTACTTTTCTTTTCCCCAGGGCTGCTTGTAAGTCTGTGTTATTGCAGAGGGGTCACAAGGGTCATGAGCGAGCCACTTCCAGTTGTTGGAGGAAGAACATTCTTCAGCGCCAGTGGCTCCCAGTTACTTTCATGACCTTCTGTTTTGGTCAGTGAATTCCCTTGAGCAACTTTTGTCACATAATGACCTTTCCTACCTGGCCCACAACTCTACAGTCCACAATGTACTTTTATCTGCCACCCCCAGGGAATCCTGCTCCCCTGAATATCACTTCTTTCCTGTGGCTGCTCCTCTGCAGTCTTTTTAGTGTTTCCATAAAATAATGTTTTTGAGAATTTTGAAATGGCCACTTTCTGTAAGATAAGAACATCGGGGATACTCAGAAAGGTCAATATTTGTATTGAAGACAGGGAAAATGTTGTATTCATATTTGTACTTTGAAACAGAGGGTTGTTTTATTGCATTGAGAATGTTGGGATTTTAGTGCATTAACTTCATGCCATGCATGAATTGTTAAAATATCATTACAGCAGCATTTTATTTACTTTTCCTGGCGGTTTTGTCAGGCTTCAAGTAATACGTTAGTCTTTGGTGAGCCAGAGCACCGACCAATCAGCGTCCTGTGAGGAGCTACAGGCAGCTACATGCATGTCTTAGTTGGGTGAGTGTTGGCATAGTTTCAGTTATATCAGAACTAGAGAGTATTTCGTCTTTCGAAAAAAAGAGCAAAGAACAATACAATTGACCGATCAATCTAGGAATCCATTGGCTACCAGTTTGACAGGCCTTTGGTTGCAAGCGGCTATATTTCTGGGCTTCCAGTGTGGCCAAGACTTCCTTTTCGGTGCGCTGCTCTTTGTTTTCATTGTAAATGCATTCACGTTGAGAGACAACGTGTACGACTGGAGTGTTTCTTAAGTAGCCAGTTTACAAGCTAATTTTTATCCCAAAAACTAGACTAGGTTCTGAGATTGCATTGCAGCCAATGCATTTTTTCGCTCTCCACACAGAACGTTTACCTGCATTCAACCAAAGCCGGCTGCAACGTGATTAGTCACTACTACTCTGACTACAAACAGAGACCAGAACTCTCCAGGTGCCAAAATCTTGTCCCAGTGCCCACAGATTCTACATATAAATGCAGAATCTGTTGCGAGATTACTCCTCCCCAAACTGGCTTCACTATTTCTGAACATCAGGAGCTGTGATGTACTGCCCAATTTGAAAACGAGTCTGCATTTTCACATTCCAATGTAACATTGATGTAACTTTGAAAGTGGAGCAGACTGGCAAAAGACAGTCCCTAAATTAACTCAAATACTTAAAAACACACACATAATAACACTTTACTGAACATCGTACAAATCCATGAGCTGGGTCAGCATTACCCCATATCTCAACTGGCAGCCAGGCAGCGCACCAGGTACATTACTGTAAGCTGTGAGCTGGCGGGCTCTGGACAGCTTGTGTCTGTCATGAGTGGTTATGTGTTGTACGGTGCTGATTGTTTGGAAACAGAGCCAAACCTGCTGCTGTGCTGCAGATGAGAGGTGGTATGGATGAGGTGTTGTGTGTAGGAAAAGTGTGGAGAGGACAGCATCTATCAGGTCAGCCCGCTGCGGCGTCATACTGCATACCCGCAGTCTCAGAGTGGTAATTAAGTCTTTGACAAAAAAAAAAGGTGTGGAGGCACGTTGACAACTTTCACAGTACAACAACGTACTATAGTCCATCCTGACATACATGTACAGTGGTGGAATATATGATGACGTATTGCCTTTGTTGGTTGCACATTTTTTTATTGCAGCATTGGTTGCAGAACTAAGTGATAGTGATGCGGCACTGGAAACCAATAAAGGTTTTCATGTAACATAACTGGTTTGCTTGGAAGACTGAATAACTACAGTATGGGGATTTGGCTTCTTCAACATACGCAAATTATTTCAGTTTTATTTTTCAAATGTTAAGTGAGACTTTTACTGAGAAATCCCATGTATCCATAACCATAATCATTCATATTTAAATATGCATTAATCACATAAACAAAAAAGCATCCTTGGGTAATATTTATTGGACATTTAACAGCCAATACTTGACAGCAGCATAACCATAAATATTCATAATTACATATGCATTAATCACATTAAAAAAAGCATCCTTGGGTATTATTTATTGGGAGTTTAACAGCAAATACTTGACGGCAGCAGGCAACCTTTAATCACGTTGTGATTTAAGTGATGCTCAATCCTGATTTGTGCTCAGAAATACAGCAGCACTGAGCCCAGCCCACATACCAGCAAGAAGATCACTGACAAAATACACAAATCTCTCCTTTGAAATATGCAAAAATGTTACAACTTTTAGCAGAAAACTCTTGTTAAATTTAGTTTATGTCTGACCACATCGCTCATAGTAAGAGTTGGTTGAATAAATAGCTTTTTAGGGCCTCGAGAAGAAAATAATGAGTGCCAAATTGTTGCATCAATAGATCACTTGTGAAGCCTGCTTCAGAACGACCACTTCCTACATCACAGACATTCTTGCATCTTTAAAACTTGTTTGAAAATATAAATTTCACCAACCCTGAAGTCCTTTTTAAAGTCAAGTTCTTTTATTAAAAAAAACATATTTTTAGACCGACTTTTTCAAACTTACATTTACAGACTTTCTTATAACTCATGCCCTGCTATCTATCATGACATGACTGATATTACATTTTCAGAGTAGACCTACAGAAATATAATGTTCTGTTTTTTACTTTAATATCCATTTTCTTCACTCATATAATGCATATTGCACTGTTCATGAGTCAACAGCATCACAGCCTCTGGTGACTATCTTTTTGACTATATAGAGTATGTATCTTCAAAGAAATGTAAGGCTCTCTTGCCGAGGGAAATAATCCCATCAAATTGGGATGAGGGCAGCAACTCTTGAGACCAGACTGCAATATCAATTCTTTTTGAAAACAGGGGTCTTTATTAATGGAAAACAAGCAATGCTTCTGTTGTATGCTACACATGCAGAGATGACTACTCTTGGGAACTGCTCCCTCTACTTTTTAAAGAAGCTTTCACCCTTAACTTTAACCATTATATCAGTATGACGTCTGTATTCTGTTATTTTGCAATTAAGTGACGTAATTTACCTTTGTGTTGTCAAAATGCTTCAATGACGTCTATTGTACCTATTTTTTAGATTGCCTGGGAGAACCAGTCGGCTCTTTTATTTAGCTGTGGTTTACTGGTTGTGAAGCTGACCACTACGTTCTCATACGTGTTTGATCTCAAACAACACATTGATAAGTCTGGCCTCAGTGTTGCATTGGGAGTACAGCTTAAGGTATTCGCAGCACTTGCTTACTCACCTGAAACTGTTTTTGAGAATACACCTGCTCACAATAGCTGTGACTCATTTGGTTGTTGTGTTCAGTGGACTTGGTGGTAGCATAACTACAGCTGGTGCCTTTTTTCTTGTATTCATGCTCTGTTGGGTTTCACCTCACAAACTATGTGTTCACTTGTTGGGTTTAATGGGTCGAGGCTGCTCTGCCTTGATGTTGGTTCAGGTTACACAATATACGGCAGTGGGGTTTTCTTTTTATACCTTTACTGCTGGTTAATGTGTCACTATAGCAACGTGAGCCAGTTGGATTTGTTTTGTGTGTCTTTTGGAGCTTTACATGGCCTTCCTTATTTAACTTACATAATTAAGAGATACCTCTATGATGCTATTGTGTTTGGCCTCCAGACGCTACCATAATGAATTTTAATCATAACCTCAGATTCTTTTCACAGTTCATCTGTACATCTTTTGCTATAGATTAGTAAAAGTGTCTTATTGAACTGTTATAAAACTACCATTAAATGTGTACGTCACCGATTAGCATTGATTAGCGGCTGACGTAGCCTCAAGCCCTACGCTCAAGCGGAAATGAGGAGCATATAGAGGTCTGACTGATTTCATTCTAACTCCACAACTCCAAACTTGTTGTCTTCAGCCTGAAAAAATGTTGACTCAAGTGACACAAGACAGCTTATCAGACCTTTGCAGTTCCCTCTGGAGACACAAATGCTTTATACAACTTTGTTTCACTAGGCTTTTCCAAAGACCTGTAAACATAATTGGATTGCAAAATAGATGGCGTTTCTCTTTAACGGACACAGTGGGTCACAAAATCATGAATTTCCAACTATAATGCGTTACACTGAAGATGTGTTTAGATCAAAAACACTCCCCATTCATTTCAATGCAAAAGACATCTTTGCTTTCTTGTTTATTCTGCACATAGTTCAATCTTGTTGAACTTTGACCTGCACCTCGACAGTGCTGTCGCTCCACTTGTTTTTCACTCATGTTTAAGTTTTGTGTTTTTAGCTCAGTTAGGAGCTGCTTGGTGCCTTTGATGAACGTGGAAGAAAAATATTTAATATGTTATACGCACTTCCATAGAACATCTGTATTTGGATGATTACATCCTTACTTCCCAATGTTGAGGTCACAGAGTTTTGATCAGATCCGCCTTGGTGGCTTTGTTGAGGTCATTATGATTCCCATAACAGGCGGTCCTGCCAAACACACACACTCGCAGATAGTAAGATGCCCTTCAACAGCGCAGGTCAATCCAGATGGCATCAAAGGTCCTTTAATGTTGATATTATCACTGTATATTTTACTGGTTGTGTCGGGATATGGGTCATAGTGTGTGTGTGTGAGAGAGAGAGTGTTGGGAGGTTATCTGTTATCTGGCTGCATATCTATCTGGCCTGTCCTGTCTGTTTACCTGTCTGTCCTTTCCTAAAGGTATGCCTGTCTGTCAGATTGTGTGTCTCTCCTCTGAATGTTTTAGGTCACTCAGTGCTGTCTATCACAGCAGTTTGAGGTTGTTTGTAGGAGGAGGGAGAACAGGAAGTGAGAGGACTTCAGAAACACTAAGTGTAAAAAGTGTATTTGGACTCTGTATGGCAAATGGCTGCTAGGAATTACTACAATTCATTACTACAATCAAGCTGCAGTTATTATTTGTGTTATATGAGTTATAGCCATGAGGTAAATAAAGAATCACTTGCAATATTATGTCATAATGAAAGCATAACAAACAAGTCTATGATTTGTACTGTCCTTTTCCCAGTGCATTCTTTTGGAATATTATAATTATATTTGAGAGTCTTTGGTGGTACCTTCCCTCTCTTTTTTACCACCTTGTTTCTTCTTTTTAATTGTCTCATCGCCTCTACATTTCTGCTTTCTTTTTCAAATTTTTTCTTTTTCTTCACTCTCTTACTTTTATGTATGACCGCCTCTTCTCATCCCCAGTCCTCCTCCTGAACCTTTGTGCTCCTCTTTACCCCTTGCCTCCATTCCCTTGTGCCTCTTAGGGTTCCAACCCAGTCTCTTAGGCCTTTTTTTCCCCATCTTCTCTGCTTTTATTGTTCATAAATCCTTTTTTCTTTATTGCCCGCCCATGTGCCATCTTGTATAACCCCCTTTTTTCTCCCACTCCCGCTTTAGTTTCCCTTCCCCATTCACCCTGTTCTTGACTTCCTTTGACGTTTGAAGGAGAGTGGGGATCCACTCAGCTGACAAAGGGAGAGGCGATGACATCACAGCAGACATGATACACCAGCATCTGCTCTGGTCTAAAAATACACACCACAGGGCACACACAGTCAGTCTGCAGCTGCACTCAGCATTTGTTTCCACCTCCACGCTCTACTGAGATGGACCAGCTTTTACACAACTGGGGCTTGTGGGCACGTAGGGTTACGTGCTGATGGCCCACAACTGAGGAGCCTTGATGTGTTTACATATTAAGGTTTAAAGACTTGGTGGGTAAGGCTGTAGGGCGGTTTGCTGCTATGAGCACAAAGAAAGGTTGGCATCATTTATTATTTTTAACATCCAACCTGGCATGTACTGCACAAATTCATTTCAACTTTTTTCTTTTTCTTTTTCTTTTTTATCAATGCCCTCATTGTACATTTCAGGAGTTACATTGAATAATACAGTGAACATATTGACAGAAAGTACAAACTGAACTACAATGTCATATACTGTAATAATGTATTACACTTATCCTTGAAGGCATATGGGTAAAACAATATCAGTCTGTTACTATGTCAATATTTCAGTATTTCATATTCCAGGAATACCTCAAAATCCCATAGTGTATTATAACTCAAAGTGGGTCAAAAATGTAATGCATTTTCTCTGTTACTTTTGCAGGTATATACAATACAGTAACTGTGATTCACATCACAATTCATTGTTTTACAATGCAAAAATATTTTATATTTGATGCATATTTATACATTTTTTTTCCTCGGAATTCATTATTTCACTGACTCGATTTTCTTTTCTCTTTTATGTATATTGTACTTTAATTACAACTACTGTATGTAAAATAGTATTTACTATTGTAATGAAATGCATGCTAACATTAGCTCGCTATCTAATGTTACTGTGGATGAGCTGCCACAACTAAGTAGCTTAATTAGCTTACTTGCTAAGAAGCATATCTTGGAGAGAAAGTCGCTTATATTTGCAATGATCAAATTAGCATTACAAATTTAGGATAATGCTGGTTTCTCATTTAAATAATAATTTTGAGAAACATGATGAAGATTCAAAGATTGTACAGAATCTAGCAGTGACATCAATCTCAGTGTAATACAGATACACCTTGAGAGTTGTTTAAGACAATAATCTTTAATCATTTTCACATTATCTTCAATGCATACTGTAAAACTACCACATATCAGGTAGTATCTAACTCTCAGTACACAGCTGACCTCATTTTGTGTCTTGTCACCCCTCCTCCTCTTAAGCTGGTTTACTATTGGATGACGATGGCAAAGATTTCCAGACTGCTTGAGAAAACCTGAACAGTTGCAGCAACACACACTCCCCCAAATAATCTCTGTCTTTGAGCAAGGCACTGTATACCTGCAGCTCCTCTGGTCCTCAGCAGTGGAGGATTGTGTGATTTCTCAGTAGCTCCACGGTGCTGAGTGGGTGTTTGTGTGTGACCCTCCCTGACCCTGTGTTTGCTCCCCGAGGCCATCACTGTAAATAAGAGTGTGTTCTTAGTGAAGTTGCTGGGCTGAATAATTAGTCTGTTTTTATCTGCACTGCTTATGCGCTCATACGTGTATGCTTCTTCAACAAGAGCCTTTCTGCCCTGATGTTCCGCTCTGTTATCTCAGCTATGTCCTCTACTTTAATGATAATTGATGAATGTCAGTGTGTTTTTGATGTTTAAACTATTCAAATATTTACCTGAAATGTAAATTAAAAAATTATTGCTTCTTTGAGCCTTATTTAACCAGTGAACAACACTAATCAGACACGGCATCCACTTTTTTTTTTCCAGACAAGCATCAATTCTAAATTGATTTTACTGGTGAGATGTAATATGTCTGCACACTTAAGAAATGCAAATTATTTTGTAGTAAACCTTTCTCTGTTTTCTCTCCTCTTTGTGCTTGTGTGTGTGTCTTTCTGTCTGTCTGTGTCTTTTATCCTTGTGTTGCCTGTGCTGGCATGTAACTAGGGAAGTGGAGCAGGCCGGTCTGTCGGACTTAGAGATCATCTCCCAGCCAGTGGAGGATGAGAACCAGTACTTGGCTCCTCCGGTCCAGCTGGTGAGTTTTGGCTACAGAGATCTGCCCCTCGCAGCTCTTGACCTCTCGCTGGCTGGCTCGCAGCTCCTCTCCAACGCAGATGAAGATGAAAACAGGGAAGGGTGAGTGAAGCCAATGTTGTATAGTGAGCATTGTTTCATAGGATGGATGCATTTGATTTGTTTGTTATCTCAGCTAGGAGGATTATGCGAGCATGTGAATGTGTGAGTGTGCACCTCTGTGTCTGTCAAGGGCTAATCTTATATTCTGCTGCAGCAACTGCATCATGTTTCGGGTGGCCAGTTATGGCTGCAGGCTCTAGGACTTCTCATGGTTGCAATGAGTTTCAGTGACGTGTGTTTTACCAACTATTCATTCAATCACACAATACAGCAGTGGTCGTTGCAGAGACACCTGTTGAATATCTGCCCTCTGCTGAGTGTGACTTTCTGGTTTTTAATATAATTTGTGGCAAGTGTGAGTGACAGACGTGTGATCATTTATTGGTTTCAACAGCTTTTTATGTGAATTCACAGTGACAATGATTTGCTTCTGTGAACAGTTTGGCTACAGGGAGGTGTCAGTGACACACTGGAGGTATTTCTTCCTACTGTTTGTGACTTTTCTGAAAAACTTTGGAAGTGACATGAACACACACAGTCAGTGTTGAGCCAACAGATCCCGGCATCTTATGAAAACACTCACTCCCTACCACAAGTAAACATATCACTCTTCTGAAAAGCCCAATAAAACATCACTGTCTGTATTTATCTTCCCTATACCCTGAGCTTATCATATTATATGTTTGTTCGAAAAACTGAACATCTTTTTGCCTGCCTTTGAAACATCCTTTTGTCAGCAAATAGTCGGTGCACATGCCAGAGATATTATCATATTGGACAACCCTTCTCTAATATATCCTTCCCTTCCCTTCTAAAAGCAATGATGTGATTTAACCAACTATTGTGAAGTAGGATGATTGGCAGAGTTTGTGTTTCTCGGTTAACCTGTTTTTATTCTTGATGTCAATCTTACACAACAAACTATAACAAACTGTTGCGTGTTTGCGTTATTTTTTTTTTCATTTTTTATAAAGGTTGCAGTTAAACTCACCAAAGAAGACCCTGATGGTTACTATACATATACCTACAGCTGGATTCAAAAGCATCTACCACGCACACACTCTCTCTCTCTCACTCTCTCTCTCTCTCTCTCTCTCTTTCTCTCTTAAATGCCACATAGTATGCATGATTATCATTCATCATGTATTAAGTTTCCCTCCCCAAGTCCTTGACTTGCTGTCCCTGTTGCTCAGTATTACGTCCATTTATCATTAAGTGACAACCTCTGGGTTGTCCAGCATTCATAAGTTAACTGAGATCAATTCATCATTTCAGACTAAATATCCGCCTTGTTGCCTGTGCCTGCTGATAATAAGGGCCTTTATTGTTAGTGACATTTTACAGTGCTGGAGCCGATAATATCACACTCTTAATTTCGTGTGTGTCTTTTGTACTGTCTCACTATACATGCCATCACGTTCAATTATTTTGTTGGATCTCACATGGGTGATCAAAAGCTGGCTGTTAAAGGAACACTAACTGCTACATCTCCAGTTGTTTAATGTCACTAATATAGCACTTTTTACAAAACATTTGAAGTCATTCATAACTTACAAATTGCCACATACTGTTCTTGACCGATATATGTTTTACCATTTTTCCTCTTGTTGTGAATTCTGTTCCACTGCACTATGCACATATGGGGCTCAATTAGGTATTGTCAACTTCAGGAGTTCAAGAAAGAAAGAAAGCAATATTGATTAATTATACAGATAAAATCATATATTATTGTAAGGATTTTCAAGGTTATGAGGCCACTACAAAGGCACGTTAAACTTCCGACCTGCTGATTGTGGTTCTGCTTTTTCCGCTTTAACATGATTGTGTGAAATGCTGGTAAGGCATATGGCTATGAGGTCACTTCACAGCTGTCCTTTTGATTAGTCACAACATTAACAGATCTTTTTTTTCACTGTGCAAAACCTGCTCACGGCCCATTCTGTCCAGCAACTCTGACTCAAATCTGGCTCCTAGCACAAGCTCTCACTGGGATGCACACAAACACCATAAGCTGTAGTACAGGATCCAACTCACACACGGCAGTTCCATACACACCACCTCATCCAAGCGCTCCGTTTGACACCAAATCAGGTCTCACTCCATTGGTTCCCTTCAGTTAGCCAGTCATAGCCAGAAACAGATGGATTTCACAGACGCACCGTCAACAGTAGGCGGTGCCGACACTCGCACTGCACTTGTATCACAGCCAGTACAACCCTTGTGTGTGCCATTTCATATAAGGGTCAGTGATAGCATGCATATACATCGCTATGCATAATGGATAGATGTGCATATGCTTAATGTTCTTGTCTTTGCTGGTGTTGTTCGAAAACATTTAGTTTACACTAATTACTTACATGCTGTATTTCCTATTGTTGCTCAACCTGTGAAATACCTGTAAAGCTGATTAGGCTAAGAGTCGGCCTATAACTGGGTCATGGGCCTGCGGTTGTTGAGTAATCACAAAACAAGACTACCAATATGTTCAAATGAGCTTGGGTCCGGAGGGCAAGAGACTAAAGTTCTGGTCCAGAGGCTGAAAAACTGTAAGAACCCCTGCTGTAAGAAGCTCTATCAACACAGTGGTGAAGGTTATTTTACCAGTGAGCCCAATTTACTCAAACTGTGCTTAGTGCGATGGGGTCACTATTTCATATTCAAGTCATTAGTGCGAAATGTCTGCCTGTAAAAATGCTGCTGGTTGGAGTTGTAAAAGTCATCATTCTTTCATTTAGCTTTAATGAAATTCCATTTAAATCCACCAGGCATGAGCTCCAGTAATGTGTGTTACATCTCCACTATACCTTAAATGCTATACTAATCTCTCACATTAATCACCATCACCTATACCTCTTGCTTTGTGATGATAAAGGTGAAATATCAAAAACCCTTGCAAATAGCAAAAACACCTGATGTGATGCGAGACATATAAACAATATGACTCGCATCACGTCTTTTTGCCAACCAGTGAGATTTTTTCGACAGAATACATTGAAATAGTGGGAATCAGCACTGAAAGAGAAAAAAAAACCTGAGAACGTGTGAAGAAAAGAGGCCTTCTCTGACATTAAGGCCTCGTCATGAGAATCAGTAGCGAGCGAGCGGCTCACTGAACGTGTCAGTCAGCCTGCTGCCCCCCAGGACACTATTCTATTTTATTCTGTGGATTTCAGCACTGCTGGGCTTTCGGTGATTACACCTGTGCCTCCGTCTCCTCATTACTGTATCGATCTACCTCTCAAGCAGACAGCAGCCATTAGCCTCATTAAATGACATTCACGAGCGCCACGCCCGTGCACCATCATCATGTTTTACGACGGTCTCCTGCGGCAGTGGGCGGCTTTTATCATGTCAGCGCTTTGACATCCTCTACCAATTGACTTTGTTGGGTCGTAACAGTATGTAAGCACAATCAGGCCCATGTCTGGGTTTGTTTCAGAATGCAGATAGAACAAGCTGGAGTTGATCTGGCAGAGAGACCAATTGCTAAACTCACCTTTAGGTAAATGGGGCAGAGGAAATTAACCTTTTTTTCGGACGTGTAGAATGATGAAGTGAAGCTAAGAGAATGCAGGACAGCGACAGGGAGAGAGCAATCCACAGACACCAAAATGGAAATGTACGTGGTAGAGAAATCAGTTAGCTGCTCCACTGACTCTACCTGGGAAAGTGGATTGCCCCACCACCACACCTCGACCCCTTCACCCCCAGCCTGCATTAGCTGGCTCATTGGCTTCCTGAGATAGTGAAGGAGCGTCGTGAAGAAAGCTGTGCATGGGAAATGTTTAGGCATGCTCTTGTAGTGATGTTTTGCAAAAAGAGAGCGCCCGCTCCTGAAAGTGAAAATGTCACAACCACGGTAGAGGTGTTTCATCAACATGGTGACGGCTCATTGGGTGAGTGGTGGAAGTTATTCTCACTGGCAGTTTGGGAATGCCTCGCTGTCAGCAAAACTTTTCTCATCTACGTATTCCAGAAAGAAAATGAAAAATATGCAAACTAAACAGGTATATGTTTTGTTGTAGTGTGTTGAAAGTTTACATCCAATTGAATGTACCATCGTACTCAATGTTATTGAAATAATCAGTTTTGTTGATGAGTCCTTGAAATTGAAACTGCAGGGTGAAAATAAATCCCACATTTACTTGTCGGGAGCAAGAGACGACATGCAGGCTGTATTTTTCCTCACAGGTTTACAGATTAGATGCTGAAAGAACACAGTTTTGTGTTATTACGGTTTGCCTATACTGTATGGTTGCAGAGTGTTTAATAGCAGAAAGCAAGCAGAGGGGATTAATCAAGAGGAAAGGCTCCTGTGTCAAGCTGCCACTGTGTGATGAAGCACCTACTGTCAGCCATGTTTGCATATCATAGCCTGTAGCATTGTGAAGGTGGAGCTGACCTTACTGCTATCTCTCGTATACTGCACGGCCCTCCCTTCACATGACGGCAAAGTAGTCACTCATACACGACCCGTCCTCTCTCCCATGCACACATATTTTAACATGCATGAACAGAAACAGAGAGAGAGGCCTGAAACACTTTCTCACTGTACTACATAGTGGTTGTTAATCTAATCCTCTGCATGGTTCACTTCATATTCCAGTTCATCCTGCGCTGTCACATCTCATTATGAACAATAGTGTTCCTTCATCAATGCTTTCATTTAGATAGGCTTTCCCTCCCTTTCCACCACCATTCTACATATTTCTATATTCTCTTGCTTCTCCTCCTATTGCTTCTATTTACTCTCTTTTCACACTCACTGTCTCTTCTTTTTTCATCGTTTTCTGCCCTCGTTTTCACACAAAGTAGGGCTTCCCATGCTGAAAACCAATCTGCGCTGTAACTCAACTAAGTGCCAAAAAGCAGTGCATGTTCTCTATAAATCACGCTGTCATCACGTCACACTGACCTACCAGAGGCCCCTTCAGGAGCCTCTTGGTTCACAGTCCTGTGGTGAGGGTGAAGACAGGTGGACAGGTTGGAGATTTCCAGCACTCGTTTACTGTATTGTTGCCTAACACAGTGTTCCTATCAGGAGAGATGTGGGCGACATTGTGGGAGGTGGTTTTTCGAGCTAGCATCAGGGGGCAGTTGCAGTGTTAGCAGTTTTGGCGTCATGGTAAGTGGAGTGTGGTTATTAATAGAGTTGGGCCCATCCATCTTCCTGTCTAGGAAAAATGCTGGGAGGACCAAGGTGGCGTGGGCTTGTGTTCAGCACTTTCATGGCCGCCCACTCTCCTCCTAGTCATCAAGCTGCTTTTGTTTGTTTGCTCACTTTTTTTTTTAGGTTGAAGGTTTTTTTGCTGCATTTCAGCTTGTATCTGTGTAAACTGCTGCTGCTGTGTGACTTTGTCGGGTGGAACAAAGAATGTCAGCGAGGGGGATTTGAAGGACCAGGACCTCATCTGTAGCTTGCACTGATGGTGTAAACTGCTGATTAAACACTGGTGTCACAAACATGTTTAAAATATCTAGTTTGCAGCATCTGACCAGAGGGCACAACATGCTGTGACTTTTGAAAGTTTGCTTCCTCTCAGACAAATTGTTTAAGTCTTGCACAAAAATAATGGACTTAACACTGTAGGCAACAACTCCCACAGCCATGTAGGTTATGACAGGATACTTCACAACACTTTTATCAACTTTATAACTTTTGTCTAAAGGACTAGCAACATGGATTTAAATATAGTCCTGAAACTCAACTCCAACCTAAAACCAACCGTATGTAAAATATACTTTTCAGCATAGCACCTGACACTCCACAAGCTGCTGCAGTACCTGCTCGGTGGCTGAAGGCTGCTGCCAGCGCGATACACAGGTACAAAGCTATAGAAAAGGCCAGTGTGCAGAGTATGATGCTGACAACGTGAAAAGGGAAAGTACCTGAACTAATTATTGTCTGATAACACCTGGATATAAAGCCTGCATTGTAGAAATATCTTAAGATTCAAGTTGCCATACTGGCTCACCAGACCCCCCAACCCTCCCCCACACCTGAGCAGTGGAATGATGTCACCTCCCATCCCAGTGATGGCTGTGTGGCTGCCAGACGCAGAGACAGAAGCATATGTTGCTGATACGGCTGTTCCAAATGTGCAAGGAGTCCAGGGTTTGGTACCAACAGCAGATGGTTCATCTAAATCTGTAGTGAGCAACGGGGGTAAAAGAGGAAAAAACAAGTGCTCCTACCCTCTGCCTCCCACCGGCTTAAGGCCAAGGGTCCAAATGTTCCATTTTGGAAATAATTACTGGCCCATTTGCACGTTTCAGAAAATGGTCCAGGAAGGAAAATAAACATGGCTCTTTGCTTATAATCACAACTGTCTCTAGAGAATGTTTTTCTCTGAGACGTGGTGCATTTTGTCACACTATTAAAGGGAAATTTAATTTTAACATTATACTCATCTCGATATGCAAACCCTTAACAGATTTGTGCAATAATTAACTGTGGGTCCATCACTACATTTTTACTTTACACGCTGCAACTTTGTTAGAAGAGGGAGAAAAAGTCAAATGTTGAAGTCTTGCCTTTTGAAATTATGCATTCTCTGATGACTCTCACCTAGTCGAGCCAATTTGGCCTGATTTAATTAGAGAGCACAGGAAGTCGTCTGAGACAGCGACCTGGGAATGACCGCCCTCCCTGTTATCTCCCAGGCTTCTTAATTCCGCTGCCACAGGGATGGCTGCTGGCCAGAGTAGTGTACAAGTTCATCGTTTGTCAAATAGATGATTTCTGTCTGTCTTGAGGATAAACCTTTTACGTCTGAGATTCTCCAAATGATGAAAATGTGTGAAATAGTACTTTTATCACAGGATTTTAAAGCCACATGTGTTTCTCCATTACCCTCCAACCATACTCTTATTTTTATAAATACCTTAATTGTTAATTGTTAATAGCAGCCCATTAGACCTAAAACTAAATCCCTACATTATAATGAATTGATTAAATTAATTAATTACTCTTTTCATTCATGATTATGTACAATGTTCAGACAATAAACTGGTAGTCTTGACACACAAATTCACAAACAATGATGCAAACTGGCACATATGTCTACACTGTTTTGTAATTTGTCTGTCCTGAATTAAACTGGGCCAGTTTTACATCTTGTGTAACTTACTATTGTCAATCTTCCCGCACAGTTTGGCACGCATGTGAACCGCAGATTGATTACACAGTTTAATGTTAAACATCACAGAGTTAAATATTATATTTTATATTATTATTCGCCAATATTCAGTCAAATTTGATCAGGCCATCGGCATTCATGCTTTTCTAATCGTCGATCCTTGATAATGTTAAATTGTAAACATCCAGTCTCTGTTTGTATTATATACATAAGTATATTAGAAGGTTTAAATTGGCACGTGAGATGGAAAATTACTATAACAAAGTCAAAGGATAACATTTAGAAAATTGTCTGCAGCCTCGTAGACCAGCTGCTATAATCAAACAACAAAGGGATCTGTATCTGCCAATGTGGATGATCAATGATTGCAATTAGTATCGGATACATGCACAGCTCAAGTCACATCCTCAAATCAAAGTTGCAGACTGGTGGCTTATTCAATAGCAATATTCACTGTGTCACATTGCTTTTCTAGCTAATAACAGAGGGGGATCAAGTGACCGAGCAAAAGCCCATTAGTGGAGCTTGATGGCCTCAGAGCAGTTGTAAATACATCATTTTTTCTTTACCTCTTTATTAAAAGAGAAATGATCTTAGCAAGAACAACATTCTAACCAACATGTTACCCCCAAACACAATGTGGGTTTTGTAGGTGCAAAAGGTCAGTCATAAAAAAAACAAAAAACATCTGAGTCTATAAAGTTTCAGGGTGATCTAACAAGGCTTGAAGATGGGGTTTAACTGCACTTATTTGTTGGGCTCAAAGCTGATATAACAATACCAATAATAATAGTAGTAATAATATTGATAATGATAATTATTCAAATAAAAATAATAAAACTTTATTATAAAGCCCAATCAATTGTTCACTTATATTTGATCGTCTTGTTGTGAAAGCACCACAAACAGTCTGATTAGCCTTTCTCATCCATGAAGTCAAAATAAAGTTTGTTTTGTTAGCTGCATCTTAAATGAGCTCCACAACTCCTTTTCTTTCAGGTCAACTGTCACGTCAGCTGAGATCTCTCGCTAACTGCAATCTATTTACCGTGTACCGATCTAGGCTCTGATTGGCTGCCCACATTTGAATGCACACATATGGTATACAAGCACAGAATACAGAATACACACACACACGCATGCACGCACGCCTGTACGCACGCACACACACACACACACACACACGCACACTGACCTTCCTGTCCCCTTGCAACATACAAATGAGTCTTTCCCCAGCATTCCCACTGGTCTGTGAGGAAAAGCTGAACACCAGTTGCCCTTGTTCATTGTGTTTCTCGTGTGCACACATTTAATTTAAGCCTCTAGTTGCAGGTTAATGTCGACTCCGCAGGTTAATATACAGTATATATATAGCTACATTTAATGATGTTACATACATACTAAAATAAATACCTGATTCAGATTATGTATGTGGCTGCGTTGCTTGTAGTCTTGTTTAGTTTAGTCTCTTTATGGTTGTTTTGTGTCTTTTTGGTTATCTTTCTGGTCATTGTGCAAATCTAGTAATAATTCACTTGTCATATTTCTTTCTAGTTATTGCCAAAGTGTAAGTAAAAAAAAAAACGCTCTGTCTAGAAGTCAGTACCTCAGATATTTACGGTATATCTTGACTCCACAATCAGTCATTTATTCCTTTGGTTCTGTTTCCACTGGAAGTGCTGCAGGAGTCTTGGGGCTTGCCTCTTCAATGCTGATGTGTTGTGATCAATGGTGCACAGGCATGGGTAATGGGGAACCTTTCAAATGTAAAATTAATTACCTGCAATCTGACAGCATCAGGGAAACTCAGCATGTATTTTATGCTTAGTTGGTACTCACCTTTTCCATGCTTGCTTTAGCATAACGTATATGTGTGTGTTTGTGAGTGTGTGTATTGGTTGTGGAAATGTGCAGTCGGCTGGAGACACATTATTTTCTACGGGAAGATAGGATGCTGCCTGTCTGGTGTCTGCTTTGTCAGGTGAGGCTGACTTTGCTAATAGCGGACTATGATTTAGTTTGAAAGCAAACTTGTAATCCTTCCATCAGGAGGAGGATGGTCTTCTTGGTCGTGTCCATTCCATGAGTACTGAAGTGCTGTTGTCAGCATGTTGTTTGGCTGTAAATAACTTTTTGCTCAAACTGTCTCTCTAGCCTCACAGTAGTACATGGGATGAATAATATGTAGAAAAATCAGGTTCCATTGCCTCCTCTTCATGCTCCTAATGACATTTGCAAGATTTGGTCAAACCCAAACAAAAACAACCAATCAGACCCGCGAGCTACTATTGAAGCTTGGGAAACTAAACTAGACAGGACTGATCAAATATGAATCAAGGTCCTGTTACATACATATGTACATGTGTTGCCTTGTTTTCTGTGCACTACATTTTGAAGAACAGGAATAAAGGTAATGTGTTTAAATCTGCTGGCCAGCTGGAGCTTTTCTGTGTGAAGACGTGGTTTCCAGTGTCTGTGGGTTTCCTCCAGGTGCTTCAGTAGACCTTCTTTAAACCAATTAATTAAGAAGCTAAGAAAGATCTAGTGGCAAATTCAACTCTGGTACAAAGTGTCCGTAAAAATATAATTTCTGAAGTGTTTCATCTTAAACAGGCATCCAACTCCCAAAGAAAAGTACTGATCATAATATTATGTCAAGAAACTGTAACTCTTGAATTTGCTGGTAAAACTGAGAGAAATTGTGAGCATTGGAAATAGAGCATAATATTTCACAAACTTACACTATTTGAGTAAAATGACTCTTTCTTTTTTGCTGTCTATTGTATTCAGGGTGAATAAATGTTATAGCAATACAAACCCCTCCACTGTGGTGGAGTACTTTATCCAATAAGACCATCAGCTGTGAGTCTGACTGTCCCAGTGTTTGGTAGCTCACTCAACATGCTGGTATCGATTATTTTCCTGATTTAATCTCCTTCCTCTGTTTCCCTGTCCAGCTCCACTCAGTCTCACTGGCAGTGGGACACAGTGACAGCTATATCAACCAGCTCAACACACACTAATGTAGAGAAAGCAGGAGCAATACAAAAGAGTGAGAGCAAATGAAGAAAGACGATTAACTCCATGTTAATGTCTGTAAATTCTTGTAATTTGACTAAAATGACAATAGCAATATTTATTGTTGGTAAATCATTATTAGTTTGTTAAAAATGTCAATGTGGAAATCCATGAAGCCAGAGTGAGTTAGAAAGCTAGCAGTTTGAGAGGTGACCTTGTCCATTGCATGTCTTTGTCTACTAGTGACTTGAGCCAGGTGGTTCTGTCAGGCCGTCAGGGCTGAGCGGGTCAGAGAAACAACATTTGCTACTGTTCTGTTGCTTTAATAAGACTCATTAATATACCGCATGTGTCACCAGCAGCGTCTGACTGTGTCCCCTCTGGGCTGGGCTAGTTTTGGCATGACATGAAGTAAGGACACACTTTTTGTCTAACGTATCAAAGCTTAGTCGTTGCACTTCTTGTGAACTCGCATCCCTTATTCACGTGTGTGTGTGCGTGCTGTGCGTGCTGTGCGTGTGCGTGTGTGTGTGTGTGTGTGTGCGCGCGCGCGTGCGTGCGTATGTGTGTGCGATAGTGTGTGTGATGTTTTGGCTTCTGTGGTAGCCTGTACGAAGACCTCTTATCAATTCTGGGCAGATTGTAACACACATGTTTATTGCCTTGTTGACTCATTAAAATATCCCTAGATGATAGATTTGATCTTGGCCAAGACGCTGCCTTCCGATGCGATATGTACATGCAAGGCACTATTTACTAGATTTTGATCGTGCTTAACACTACAAGTCTACCGCCAAGGGACGCTGTATAGTGTAGAGTTGTAATAATTTATATATACTTATATATACTTGACTTATACTTGTAAACAATAATGTCTATGTGTAAATTACAATACATGAAGGATAATAATTAATATGGGATATTAATTAAGTATTATGAAGATGTGGATTGTAACAGTAGAAAGTCACTGTGGGTTTTTTATCACTGAAAAGTAGTTCCGGTATGAATGGAATGTATTTAAAATGGAAGCTGCATGCCGATAGTGTAACTGTCCCTTTAAGGGGGGGACTATTTTGTGGATTTCACGGGAGGGTGGAGTGAGAGAGTAAAAACACCTGAAACTGAAAGGTGAGAGAGTGTGATTGGGCCGGAAGATCACTCCGCCGCTGGGAAACTTAGCATGCAGTGAGACTAACCAATGAGAGGCGAGTGTGTCCAGCGTGTTGACTAACAAAACCCTTTGCACACATTTGTTCAGGGTCCATTAGCCTAAGCCCAAACAGCTAACTGTTTGCAGAGAAGCTGTAAATGGACTGTGGAGGCTAAAAGCTAAGCACCCTCGATCGTGAATTTTTATGCTGCGTCACCTTTGACCTATTTTTAATTAAAACCGTTATATTGTAACTTTCTGCATCCGGGACTTCGCTTCGGGAGAGCACACAAGGTCACTGAACAATAGCTAAGACCGCCAACGGGTAATATATACTCGCTTTTTTAAACTACAAGGTTAATCTCTTTACCATGCTACAACACCAGGATGCACAACAACATGCTACAGTTGTAGTCCCTTTGTGTCACAATAACAGTCACATTCATCCCAGGAAACATCGCTCAGTCCTGAAACCTCCCCACCATCAGACTCTTCTCATTGAGCAAGTCTAATGCCTGATTGGACATTCATTTTTCTCTTTCTCTTGTCCATGGAGGTTAGCATATGACTCGTGACATAGCTCTGGTAAAGTATGAATGTTACAGTAAATGACTGCATTCTCTTGAAGGGGACATTTTACCTGCTGGGGCTTTACAAAAATATAGAGGGTGCTATATAACACACTTAGGAAAAATTTAAAACTTGAATATATATTTTATTAAAACAAACAATCAAAAAAGCAGCTGCAACAGACAAACTCATGAATACCTTTTTCAACTGTCTGGACTCCTCATGCTGTATGTTGAGATTAGCTTTACTTTTAGTTGAATTACTATTGGATGTTTATTGGATTATACCCCACTAAGTAGTCAAACATGTGTATTTCAAAGGATTATATTGACATCTGGGGAAAACACTTTGAAGAGAAGGTTAATACCCATCTTTTTGTTAATATAATGCTACAGACAGTGGCCCATTAGCTGAGCTTAGCGTAACAACCAGAAACCGGGGGAAATAGCTGGAGCTTTCCAAAGAGAAAAAATAAATCTGCCTACCAGCACCTCAAAAGCTCACTATAAACATATGCACTGGACTATTTATTGTCTTATTTTTGGAATGGATGGATGATAATTGTAAAATGATCCAAAGTGGACTTCAAGTATTTTATTCCGTGGTGTTTATTGTGATTGGCTGCACTGTTAAAGCCTGAGGAGAATGAACTCTTAAAAAAGTTTGTGAGAAGTATTTCACTTTCCCCACTTCTCTTTACTACTCCCACTCATGGAGTTTTATTGTTTGGGTAATTCTTTCTTTTTTTTTGCTTCCCTGCAGCAGTTGAATGAAGCGTGAAATCATTTGATATGAGATGCACTTTGATGGACTATCTAATCATATGGTTGAAGTTTGCTAAACCATAACCTCTAGAAATGGAGGTTGATTGAGTCAGTAAAATATATGGATGACTGAAATGCAAGGATTTAGCTTTTTTTCTTTTGTTGTTTATTATCCAAAACCTGCAACTATTCTCACAGTGTAAGAATATTTCATTTATCAGGTTCATACAATCAGATCTGAGAAAAATTATTTTGTGTGCTGTTAGTAGAAGCCACAAATCTATAAAGGTGAGAGAATGTTATTACTGGAAGTTGTCTGGTGAAAATCCCCAATGTCTTATGGACGATGTGGGAGGACAGGGTCTGAAGGTGGCCTTCAGCAAGGCACCACATTCCAACTGCTCTGATTGTTACCCCAAGTATTCTCAGGTTATACCTTCTGGTGAAACATATCAGTAGCAGTTGAAAGGGATGCAGAGCTGAAGGACATCATTCACTCAATTCTTGTTTTAAATGAAGACAAAATACTTTATATTTCGTGTTTAGTTTCGTGCTTAGTGTAAAATGATTGTAGTTGTGTGGTCATTTGGTTCTTGCTCATATGGCAAGATACAATTGCAAAGTCCCTCTGACCTTCATTACTATAAAGTTGAGCTTGTTATCTAATAGGTTTATGCAATGGAGTCTGATCCAGACTTTAGATGTTGTTCTTTTTTTCTCTCCAATTTATTTATTTTATATTTTCTTTATGAATGCATATGTGCATATCTATATATATGTATATATACATACATATCTATATATGTGTGTACATATATAGGCTGTCTCTCAGAATGGCATGATACCTGGCATCCATAGAGTCTCGCCAAGACTCTGGTGGAGCAGATCCTGCACCATCTGGAAGTCGCACATTTGTGCTACCCCACCCAAAGCCAAGAAGATGATTGCTATCAGCATGATTACGCCTTTATTAGATTAGCTGTGCATTGTTTACAGGCTCGTGGCTCTGCCCAAGCCAGCCTTGAACGAATAAATACTTTCCTCTGAAAAACTAATGCAGTGATCAACTCAACAGCAGCTAAATACATTTCCCGCATTAGTACATAAATGTGTTTATGTTGTTTATGAAAATCATAATGATGTTTGATATCCTGCTGTTCATTCTTCACTGATATTGTATGTCTTCAGAAATGTCTGTTGTTAGGGTCAGACAAATTCTAAAAACAGATGAGAGATTACGCTTTGACTGTGGATATGTTGTGGAGCTCGTGTGAAAATTCCCCAGTTCACCTTGATCAAATAGTCAAAGAGCCACACACAAATTAAAATAATACATGTGTGGCCTCTTCTACCAACTGAGCTTAAGTTAATGTCATAAACAAGGAGGTGACAGGTAAAATAAATGAGCTCAATTCTACAAGGAATTGCAATGCACAGGTTAAACAGACTTTATGAAGGTAAAAATGAGACTTTAATCATGGATTAATTTGTTACTTTCCAGTACTAAATCTGGAGTTGATGATAGATGTTTATAAAAAATAATTTAAAAGATAGAAAACATTTTAAAGTGAGAACGTGATGGGGTTTAATAGGCTATAACTGGTATTAAAACGGATACATTATCCAGATTCTTCCGTAATGATTCAGCATAGTCAGTTTTGTCACAGTGAAGAAACAGAGCCATTTTGCCACCGTTGCAGCTCACATTAGCGCCACGCCAAGGAATGAAGACTTGATCAGAGGAGAGAAATGCTCTGCCAACGTCTGCCTCCTCAATGCCAGTGCATGGGGAGAAGGGAAAGGTAGCCGGCAGAGCCAACTTTCCACTCCAGCTGGAGAGCCGGTGAGAGGCATGGTTCCTCTCATCTCCTACTGTCAGCCCTTGTAGTAGCTGGTCTGTAAGATTAGCCACTATTTCTAAATAGCATTGAGTCATCTTGCCAGACACTTTAATGGCCTAAATGTTGGATTCTTACAGTACCATGGCAAATTTTAATTTTGCTTTTTCAAGTCTGAAAAATGTTAACCGACTATTTTCTCTGGAGCATATTAAAGACATGCGATAAGCTAACGTGGTAGATGTTTAATTGAAAATACCTATTCCATAGATAACATGTAATTACAATTCTCACATTGAAATGTAGATGTGCATTTAAGTTAAAATGCATATCAACGGGCCTCTGATTTAGCTGAGCGTGAAATCCTGCCCTCTAAGCAGCACCCTACAGTGACTCCCTTCATTGCCATGTAAAAAGGAGTCTATCAATATTCCAGTCACTCCTGCAGCTGATGGTTCAGTCACTAGTTCACAGAGCTTCACTGTCCCTCTCTCTGTCAATGCTGTCTCTGACCACGCTTCCTTTCCCTTTGCTCTGGCCATCAGCACCAACCTTTACTTGGATTGAACAGACATCACCTTTCATAAGTGTAAACTACCACCCTCTGTTGGCCATGGCAGGAGGTTCAAATATTAAGCCGAACCGTTGAGATGTTGTTCAGCATTGCACTTAAACTGGGAATCAATGCAAGCATAGATTCATCCAATGTCAGTTTAAGCATGGTGAGATATTATGAATTATTCAGGTGTCAAATCGTAGTGTGTCAATCAATTTGTTTACATTGGTTGTACATGTATTTAAATAATACAATTTCTGTCTATAAAGTATTAAGTATTAGTTTAATCAGGGGGTATTATGAAGTTTAGAAATGCAATAGAAAACAAATCAAATCTACTTAATATGTAAAAAAACTGCCTTTTTTCACTTTCTTTAGGTCCAACTGGCTGAAGCCCTGTTGCGGTCGCCGGGTGGCCCTGTGGCAAGTCTGTCTGCTCAGCGCTGGTTTCAACTGTATCCTGGTGGCCTGTGTCATCCTGGTGGTGCTGTTCCTGTCTTTGGAGCTGCTGATAGACACCAAACTGCTACAATGTAATTATTGTGCACGGCTACTTATTTATATCACTTATTTTAACCTTTATTTGATCAAGGAGGAGGTTTGCTGGGCATGCATATTGTTCTCCAGTGAAACTGGAGCATTGACTGTGTGACGTTCATAAAACACCTGGGAGGCATCCAGTGCAGCACGCAGGAGTAGCTCTACTTGAGCAGTGGGTAGTTAAATGCTTTAGTGTCCTCAGGCATTTAACTGAAACTTTATTAACTTTACTTTTCCTGTACTGTGACCGAGTATTTATTAAAACAATGTCTGTAATTATTCTTATTCTTATTTCTTCTATCATATCATATCTATCTAGTTGTAGCTATTCCGATACAGTCTTTAACTCCTGGCTTTGAGGCGGTGTCATGATTGACATAATAAGATATAAGGAAGAGCACATCACAGTGCAAAGGTACTGGTCTCAAAAAGTACCATACTTGAATACAATTTTGAAGTTTAGAATCAGCATCAGAAGTGTTTATTATGTCTGGTTCTAATTCTGGTTCTAGTTCTGATTCTGGTTCTGGTTCTGATAAACTGCTAATTTACACTTCTAATGAACTGAAATTCAGAGGGAAATATTGGGCTGATTATATTTATTTTAAGAATATAGCTACTGGTAACTTTCCAGATATATATGTATTAAATAAAAACTATGAAATATAAACTTTCTATAAATATGGCTGTATATTAAATAGTGTACTGAATACTGACAGTAACACACTGTGGACTTAAACAATGAGAAACTCAAATAATTGACATGAGTTAGACTTACGATTTAGTTTTTCATTTTATTTCAAGACAGTACATTAACAGCAATTTACAAAGTTTCAAGTAGGTTTTGTAGAATTCATCAAAACAGTCATGTGGTTTATTCTTAAATAGTCATGTGTATGCATTTAGTGTCTCCTCTTTCCATCACTTCTGTGTGTGCAGTCTTGCCAATCACAGAGGAGCCGGTGGTGCTGGATGGTAAATGGTTGTGATGATGATAATGAACCAAGTCCCTTGTCAATAGCAGCAGGCACTCGTCCCTATCGATTACTGGCCAGCATCCAGCTCCAGTCTCGCTGCGGGGACTGCAAGACTCTAGTCCCTTCAGATCTACTGTAATCTGGTGCTTTGTCTGTTGCCACTCCTGCAAGACAAACAGTGGAGTGGGCAATAGGGCGGGAGGAAGTGCACAGAGACATTAGAGGGGTAGAACATGGGTGGATACAGGTTGGCATTGTGGATTCATAGATGGGTCCTGAGATATGGAACAACTATAAATACTGATGGACAGAAGGAGAGGAGCATCAATTCTACTTGTATAGAGGTGCAGCGTGAGGTGCAATATGGGTAAAAGTTCAAAATGAATTCTGGCAGAAAATTTGATTTTTTCTCTTTGTGCTTGACTTTCTTAAAATATTACAAATTATATTTCCATTGAATGGCAAGACACATGCTTTTACAAGATAATATAAGCTTTACTCAAAGGAATTTAGACAACTATTATTTTTGTATTAATTTGCCCACCTCATAGGACCACTTTGCTTCCTTATATTGTTTCTTGTGTGCTCCTCTTTAGGACTTCGCAGGTTAACATCTGTCCATGTTTCTTCTTTCAACAGTTTCCAATGCTTTCCAATTTGCCAGCATTATCCACTGGATCAGCCTTATCATCTTGTCACTCTTCTTTTCAGAGGTATTGTCGTCACATCAGACTGTTAGTATGCAACCGTCTTGCTCTTGGTCTCTTGAATAATGTTATATGGGACAGAAGTCCTTCGACAACCCAGATATTTGAAGTGACACATCACATTCCTTTTTAATTACATATTGAATTAAACCAAACTTAACTTTCTTTAACTAGATTATATCCTATCTAAAGCAATGCAAACCAGGTACTGGCCTAAGGAAATAGAGTATGAAATAGAGTACTGCCATTTCATTTCCTTCATGTAGTCTATCGTCTTCTCAGGATTCAGCTAAAGCTTCAGAAATGCTACCTTGAGGCTGGATGGCTGGTCTGTTGTGTAAACCATAATTGTAATTAGTCTTAATAAAATTGTAGCTATTGTTTGATGAGATAGTGTCTTATCATCACTCTAGAATTGTGAAAAACAAAATGGAGAGGGGAGAATTTGGCCCACAGGCCTCCACTCCAGTGCAAACCAATTACCCTGACAGACTCAGCCCCAACGCCCTAAACCAAACATTAATTACCAGTGAGCCACGAGGAGCAATAATTAAAGCTGAGCTTAATGAGCAGTAGGGATGGGGTTACAGCGATATGATCCATCCAAACACCTCGCCCACTGACATCACAGAACAAGAGTCATCCGGGAATGGTGTTAGATAGATGTAGCTTATCACCAGACGGCCCCTCTGCACCAATCGGAAAACAGGATTCGAACATGTGGGTGGAGTCCCTGCACTTCTCATTTGACACCAGCACTGTTGTCCTACATACGCTTTGGATGATGGATTAGCAGGAATTGCGATACATGACACCACATGCTAATTGGAGTGTAAATGAATGACCTGCTCAACAAAGGTTCCCCCAACTAACAGCATCTTAAAAGCACAATGTAAAATTTGATAGGTTGTGATGTTCTTCTGTTGGTCAAATATCAAGATCAGGAAAGATATTTTCCCCAATATAAGTGCTTGTAAAAGGACAGTTTTCTTTGTTATTTGAGGTTTCTGTGGTGTGTCATAGACAAATTGTGTTATATTGTTCTATATGTGTGCATGTATTGACTATTTTATAACTGCAACACATTTTACACTAATCAAATAGTTACATTTTGGGCTACTTTAAGGTTGTCTCAATTCACAAATAGCATGCTAACATAGTTATTCTATTTGGACAAAAACAAATATTTGAAGAGAAAACTACCACACAGGCCTCTTCTCAGTTTCTAGTCTATGTTCACACATCTTGACAAAGGGTGTTGGATGTGATGACAACTCAAAAGACTAAGAATATCACTAGAGCTTTTTATATGTATCATCAACTCCCTCACCTATCTATTTGAATGCTTTTATTTATTTCTCTCCGTCTGTCTTAGACTGTCTTCAGAATTGTTGTGCTCGGGATCTGGGACTACATAGAGAACAAAGTTGAGGTTAGTGCTGTCGTTTGTTTATTTATTAGCAAGTCTTGATGACCAGGTTTCCATTTTGTCATTATTCAATATTATTTAAAATTTTGACACTTGCTTCTACGTATATATAGTTCAGCATTTTCGGAAATACACTTTACACGCACAACAGCATTTGCACATATTTGAATTTTGTGTGTGCTTGTGTGTGCGACCTCTCAGGTGTTTGATGGCGCTGTCATCGTGCTGTCCTTGGCCCCCATGGTGGCCTCCACGGTAGCCAACGGGCCCAGCAGCCCCTGGGATGCCATCAGCCTCATCATCACTCTACGCATCTGGAGGGTCAAGAGGATCATTGACGGTGAGGCAGACAAAAAGCTTGTGTTGTTAAGAGGCCTGTAGGTGAGACGCATTTTGTGGAGCAACTCAAGGAAATATGCAATCTTTATTAACTCAAAAGTATTACACAGATGCATAAATATACAAATAAAAAGAAAGAGCTAAATGATCCCATTCTCTCGGTGATTATACAAATGATTTACTATTCAGCGCAAGATAGCTATTGATCATCCCTCGTAGTAAATTGCTGCCACTCTGCTATTCTAACTTGTATTGATTGTAAGGGGATGGTTAAGTAGATTCTGAGAGGCCATAATGAATATAGTGGTTGTTCTCCCTTATGCTAATGCCGATCGGTTCAATATCTGTTTAGAGGTCACCCTCACCACGGGCCTCTGACTGCATACAGGATCAGCTGCACACCAAACAGGAACTCCGTGTGCAATTTGTTCATGTCCAGTGAGACAATGGACCAGTGAAGGGCTGTGTTCCCAAATGTTTCCCCTCATAGCAATAGTTTGACATTTTAAGAAATATGCTCATTTGCTTTCTGGAGGAGATAGATGAGGCTACAGCCAGCAGCTGGTTAGCTTAGCACAAACACTGGAAAACAGTGTGAAACAACTAGCTTAGCTTGTTTTAATTCTTTAATAAGGTCTTAAATAGACATTTCTGTCTTGGTGGATTTCAGGATGTGTTAAGTCCAGAATCGTAATCATACATCAGTACATTGTTTTATTGCATCAAATATATTGAACTAAAAGGGACACATCACAATGACACGATTAATCATTTCAGTAATCAATACAATATGGCTTTCAACAACATTGATTTACTCTGGTGAAGCACATTCAGCAGGAGCATGTTTCCTGCTTCTTAACATGCAGCTGTTGTGTTGGTTTCCAGGGAATGAACTTGTGATTTTTCAGCCTCACACCTTGACCTGTTGGGTTTGATATTTTTGAGTGATTGAGTTTCCTTGTTAGGCAGGCGGCAACACACCTCCGAGGATAAAGATCACACTCAAACCAATACATGTACAGCTGAGGGACCGGCTAGGTTATCATAGGTGAGGGATTGAGTCTCTTGCAGAATTAGCTTGACGTATGAAGTGGCAATGTTTGTGTCAGTCCGACGGGAGTGGAAATACAGAGGAGTGAACTGCAGCAGAATTTGTAAGGACTAGAAAGCAGAATTTATTAGCAAAGTGATATGTCAGATGGGAGATATCAACCTCTCAAACAAGTAAAGAAAATATATTTAAATGTTTAATGCCTTCTTTTTCATCTTAAAAAGCCATCTGAGAAATGAGAAATATTCCAGAGACAATGTACAGAATAAGCTGTTGCAGGTTGGTTGTTTATTGTAAGTCTCAGGTTTCTGTGAGAAGTGAAACACCTGACTCCAGGTGAGAGGAGAGAGTGAGGACGGGCCATGTGTTTGCCTCAGTGAAATCGTGGTGTGAATTATACTGTTATGCATGTGCTGCCGTCAGCAGTAATGCTATAACACACACACACACACACACACACACACACACACACACACACACACACACACACACACAAAAAGACATCATTCACAAAACCTTTTCATTAGGATCTCTACAACAGCTACAGTATCCTAGAAAACAGCAATATGGGACCCTGATTTATATTAATTTACTGTTTTTCAGACCATAAATAAAACAATAATTTGGTAGCTAGTGCATATATGCTGTGTATGCATGCATGCTGTATTCATGTGTATGTATATGCATGGGGGGGTGCATGTATGTGCAAGTGAAGTATTCCATTTTGGCCAATAGGCGGCTTCTCATACATACTGACACAGATACAACATGCAGGAGACCAAATCTATTTTTACTGTCCATGGTGTGCCCAAATAATGAACCTGTGATTAAGCTTTTCATGCCTTTTTAAATTCTGACTGGACTGACCCCACCTGATGCCCCCACTTTTGCTATGTGTGTTTGTGCCAACATGACTATAAATAGGTACAAGGAGCATGTGGCGATGGCTGTGTGCTTTGCTCTGCCCCCCTCAGTACAGAAAGGCGGTTTCATTGTCCTCCTTGTTTTGTTTTTCGACAAAGCTGGCAGTTGAATCTCGTGATAGTTCAGATCCACAATCACAACAACAACGACAGATATATTGTAATAGGATAATATTTCACCTCCATATGTAGCCCAGAGTATGATTCCCCATCAGGATACACAGTATTACCATGTGTGATATCATGTACCTGGCTTGACAACAGGTATTCAAATTTGCCCTCATGGTCCTTTTTTTAGGCACACCTTCCAACTCTGCTCCAGAAAGTGTGACATGTAAAAATAAAATGTGCTGTAAGATTGCAAGAGGTGGAGTTACTGATTGATCAAGATGTGATCATGTGAAAATGTTTGATGCATCAGTTCCAGCACATTATATTTCTGACCAAATACTTTCCCAAGAATCCTTTCATAAATATTTGAATAAACAAATAAACAACAGGTTTGTAACAGGTTTGCCTAATTTGGCTGTCTTGCAACAAGAACAGCTCAAAATATATTTGACAAAAGTTAAGATACAAATTGGGAGAAACTTCAAATGAGCTGCTAATTATGCACAATAGTCCCTTAAAAACAACAATTAAGAGTCTGTTTTTTTATATTATACAGTACATCGTCCATTTGTATCATCTTTTGTTAAACTGATACGCACAGATAAATTCAGAATTTTGAAAATGTCTTTTGAAAATTCAACCATTGAGTTCATATCTTGTATCCCGATGACACCACCACTGCTCCATTATCTGAAGACACTTCCAGGACTGTGACTTTAGTTTATGCAGATGTTGTACACAGCCAATGTTAACCCAGTGAACACATTTCTGATCTGGTGGAATGAGATGTTTAAGGTCAGTATAGGCTGAAAATATACTAACACCTTGCTACATTATCAAGTCAGCATGACACCAGATTCTTGTAGAACATTTCAGCACCTTGCAAAATTCATTCAGTAGAGGTATAGGGTTACTGGCCACCAGTAATTAATGAGGTTTTCATGTGTGATGACAGACGGAGCAAAGGACTCATGGTCCAGCAACACTGACCTTGGATCATAATGTGCTTGATGTATTTTACCATAAATACCTCCAGCAGCTGTCTTAGCTAAGAAGGTTTTCTCACTGAGAAAGTCTTGATGCCTCCTCAAACACCTGGCAATCCGTTTCAGACAATTTAATCATATGTGGACAAAAAATATATAGTTTTTCTTTTAACACTCTCTCTCTCTTCCATGTTAGCTTATGTGCTACAAGTCAAAGTTGAGATGGAATTGGACATCCAGCAGTGTGAGAAGACCAAGGCTGTGAGAGAGGAGCAGCTGGAGCGCCTCACTCAGATCTGCCAGGAACAGGCTGTGAGTAACAAAACACCTTTTTTCTTCATGTATATGAGTCCTCATTCACAACACACACCCATACCTTGAAAAGGTTCTGTATGAGGACAGAGGAGACTGATATTTTGAAAGATATACAGACATTTAGACATTAAATTAGAAGCGTTATATGACACACCAAACTAAGACAAACTCCTCTATGACAATTTTATTACATACAATACTATGACAGTTGTATGACATATTATACTATGAAAGAATTCAAGGACCATTTATTGTTGTTACACAGTGTTATAAAACGAAATGAAATGCAGCTGTAGTCCATTTGATACAAAATAAAAACATCTGTCGGAATATAATTAGCAACATCAAAACAATTATCTGGACAGATGATATGGCCAGCAACTTTTCATAACAAATTCAACATTAGGGTAGTATTGTTCATCAACTTTTTGGACTGTGCTTCAGCACCAAGCATCATTGATGTAAGGGTCTTGATCTGCTTGATCTGCGATGCCTCGATGGAGTCAGGCCTCTGTCAAGATGTGGGCACAACATTCACCAACGGCCAAGTGCTGTGTTAGCCTGAAGTCTTCTTTCCTCCATTTTATCTTCCTCCAACCGGACACTAGCCAGGAGAAGACTGGGTAGCCGAAAGCTTCTGGTCATAGCTGGGTTAGCTTAGCTTCCAGCTCGACTCTCCTCCTGGGGCGGCATCCTTCACATCCTTCTCTGATGTTGATGAGTGTATCTATGTCAAGGTCCATGCATGCTCCAGTAATAAACCGGCCACTGCATCTACATCTCTACTTTTCTTCATGACATATGACGTTTGACATTAAAATGGCATACATATTTTATGACATTTTAATATATTCTATAATACAACATTTTAAGACATACACTGACAGTTTGTATGACATTTGTATGACCTACAGTTTTATGGCATACTATACTATGACTTATGACATGTTTATGATATACTATGGTATTTTTTGTAGTATAGTGTTGGAGAAGGGGTAAGTGGATCATGTTGCTGAAAGTTTCCTGCTCTTTTTTCGACTTTAACATCTGTCCACTATTGGAATGGATCCGCATCCTCAATTCTGCATGATGGTGGAAATGACGGTGACTCTGAAGAATGCCACTTTAAACTAGTTTGCCATAGTTCTACACAATTAATGTAAGTTATATTTCATGCCAATAGTAAACGCGTTCTAATTACATTTTTAGAAGTCTCTCACTCTCAGCTGGATGGTCAATGTATGGTTAATTTACATATAGTCATATCACCATCCAGTTAAGAAAGCTGACACAGTAAATGGTTATGACCTCATAAACCCATAATACACTGTCAGTTAATATACCACCAGCAGAGGGCAGCAATACCTTACAAATAGGTCCAGTCTTTCCACCCATTTTATTATGATTCCTCAGAGGACACAAACGGATAATCCATTTGGCAAAATGCAGACTACAATACATATTGAAAAATAAAATAAAATACAATTGACCATCTAAGTTGAGGTCTGAGACCGGACATATATACTAATTAGATAAATAAATAAAAAATGTAAATGTAAATTAACATTCAAAAAATCATGTTCATCAAATTTCTCTTCATATATAGGCAATAGTTTTCTTTTCACTACTTTAATGTACACTTTAGTTGATATCCTATCGGTTCATATAACTATGTTAAATATTTGAAGGTATACGGATAATGTATCTTTTAGTTGGAACAAGAGTAATACATACCCTGTGCATGTATTATTTGTAAAATAATCTCAATGTGTTTTCTTTATTTTGTATTCCCTTCCTTTTACAAAATTTGCAGCTGAAATTAATTTTTGTCAATGGGTTGCGTGTATTCTCTAAGCCAGTACACCGGAGATCAATACACAGGGACATCACAGCTGTAAATCAGTGAAGCTTACAGTTTAGCCAACACATAATTAGATAATGCACTTCATGCTGAAAACAGCTCACAATTAATTAACCTTTAAACCTATAAGAATAGACAAGCGATGTGTGTCTGGGACGGTGTCACAGGCCCAGAGTATGTTACTGTTACTTTGTCACTCCATTCTCTCTTGTTTGCTCTCTTCTGTCTTTTCTTTATTACCTTCCCCATCATGTTTTCCATCTCATCACTCATCCTTTTAACATTCCACTTCAACATTCACTAACCTGCTGCTTTCCCTCTCTCTTTCTATGCATACACCAACCGTCTCCAGTTTGAGATCAGACAGCTGAGGGCCCATCTGGCCCAGCATGACCTGGACCTTGCGGCAGAACGCGAAGCAGCCATGCAGATTCATCATGTATGGGGCAAACAGGGCAGGAGTTTTCAGGTTGTAGAAGGCTTGACTCCCGGGGAGTCTGACGATGAGGGCGGCCAGAGAAACCCCAGGGAGCCTCATGTCACTGCAGGTACAGTATGGTCTAAAGCAGAATTCTTAGGGACTGTTGCTAGATACGCTAAATGTGATAAGGATTTCTAAACTCTAAAATCTGTGGGGGAAAGCATGAAAAAGCACATGCTAAACAGTTGAATTATAAAGAATGTAATCTATAATCCCTTCTGACACAAATTGTATCTACAAAATGTTCTGCAGTGAGGTTATTGCAGTAGTTTAGAATGAACACAACATCAAAAAGAATGCATCTATAAGACAAAAGCCCATGGCATTACACTATAGCTTATTTGAATACACACCATGTTAGGTGCAGTGTTTGCTTGAAAAAGCAGCATGACAAACCAGAAGAGAGGTGCAGCATAAAGTATGTACATAATTATGTGGAACAAAAAGTCTCTGACAGTGTAACATCAGGTGAACTGGATACCAAAGCAGTGTAGAGTTAATCTGGAGCAGTAGCCCTGGAGCATCTTCCAGTCCGGGCTCTTAGGCCTCTGTGCTCGCCCACAACACCCATCTGCCCGCAGGCGCTCCGGGATCAATATGAGGGTAAAAAAGCTTTTAGGATCTGGTGAATCCTGGAGAAAACAAGCATGTTCTCTGACACTACGTCAGCTTGCATGGGCTTCTGTCTTGCCCCAACTATCTCTCTTACCGCCCCCCTTCGTGGCGAGGCCGACCTAGCTAGACCAGACCACTATTTCAGGTACAGAGTGCTCTGTGCATTGTGCCTTGTTCGGG